>CM067344.1:24080114-24135114 GCA_034190875.2 Urechis unicinctus
CCATACGGGACCCGCAGACGGACCGTAAGTCTCGTGTGACCTAGGCACAATGATTTTATTCAGTCTTCCAGCTTCTGCTTTACACAGTTAGGCGTGTTTTTTATGGTATGGATCAGGCAGTAAAAACTAAAATAATTGACTTACGTAAAGTGTTGAATTATATTCTTATTTGCTGTTTACTAAATGTGTGACTTATATGGCGATCCGTGCACGCAGATCAGAGGTCGAAAAAGTATGTCTTTTACCAATTTCGCTTGCGGCTCGCTGTTATAGT
Source organism: Urechis unicinctus (assembly GCA_034190875.2). Taxonomy (NCBI): domain Eukaryota; kingdom Metazoa; phylum Annelida; class Polychaeta; order Xenopneusta; family Urechidae; genus Urechis; species Urechis unicinctus. The sequence continues at coordinate 24,080,389 of CM067344.1, forward strand.
CACGCGATAGCCTCGAAGCATTAATATTTGAATGGTGGAAACTTTTCGCTTGTATGTTTATCTTTTATTGTGATTGTATGCAACCCCCATGATAAGATAAGACAACGATAACCTCACATAAATGTAGATTTACTCCAGTACAGGATCATTGTTAGCAAATGCCCTTTTGTAAATTATTCACACTTTCCACGTCTGACAGCAACTTGCTGTTCGGTGCATCTCAAGCCACAGGTGATGTGTAACGAATACCTACGATTTCAATAATTATTTCTCACGCATTTATTGCAACTGTTTTGTCGCGCTCAGTCGATGACTTTATAACCGAAGATCATCATGATCTGGTTTTGTCATTTAATAACACAACCACGAACTGGATGTTCTGGTGAATGTGGCAGTCTCGTATATATCCATGGAAACAATGTCAAATACATTCATTGATTATGTCTGATGTCACGCCATGAAGATGGCTCTACGAATATGGCACTGAGGAGAGGAAGTTGCCTGGCCCAAAATATCTACAAGGAAGTGAATTCATAGCCGCTGAACGGGTTGATGTCGAACAGAAATATCCAATAATTTCGAAAACGATGGTATTACGCCAATCCGAGGTTTAATTCACATACTTTCTCCAACAGACCTGTGTTGGAAATCATCTGCACTAATACACGCAACGAATAACGAATTTATGGAGCATATCATTGTGTCACACACAATGCGAGGTCATGACGTTTTGATGTGGCATTCAAATACTCAAGAGGGTACCAGATGATTACACAGTTGTAAGCTACAGCATGTATGGATGTCTACAGAAGGCGTATTTGTTGTGCGTTACAGACCCGGTGTGTACGAGGCCATCAACTAGGAAGTTCAGGCCCATTCGTTACATCCATTAATCTGATACAAATGTTCTCGCATCAGAATCATTGGCTCCAATTGTTGGCTGTCATCTTCGTGTAAAACACAAACTTCAGTCAGGCGCCCATGTGGCCTGCACGAACAATATTCCCACTATTAACAGAGCAAAAACATTGGTACATCCAATCACACGAGCTTGATCTGTTCCAGCATGTGCGTTTCTTTCAAAACACATCATAACAGCAACATACGTTCAATATTTTGATTCGTTGCAATTAGCAATGAGTAAGCTTTTGTCCCTTTTCTTGAAAGGAAAAAAATAATTATTGCTTGAACCCAAGCACAGCATCTAGGGCTCCTCTATATAATTCATTAATTCCTTTTGTCGCAATTGTGCTCCTGCAAATGTTGATATATGTTCAACATAGTTGATGGCGTCAGGATCAATACTGCTGTGAGTGCGGAAGCAATGCAGTGTTTGTGGTTCCTTCGTCGTATGACACTGGTTTGTATGGTAAGACAGATTGATTGTGTAGATATGACAATACCTGTTGTTCGGACTCAGATGCACTATCTACCTGAAATGCTCATTAGACGAAAGTTGGTCATTCCACACTGCATAGTAAAAATGCTTATACTTCAACACATATCATGGTTGTGAATACAAGCTGTCATCTGACATCATAGACTACCTCAATTGGTTTTGTTGTCAGTGTTAGGCTCAAACAATGCCAGCTGTGCATGGTAATTGATGGAGACGCTGAAGCGCATTAAATGTGCAAATGTGCAAGATATTTGATGCTAAATGTAAGAATATTAGCGATGCTAATAAAGAATATATATCAGATATCATACTGATCGATGCATGTTTTTGTGTAACATTGCCTAGGCAGTGAGGTGTCGAAGCGAGCTTTGTTTTCTTCGCAAAATAAGAAGCACCACAATTGATCATTTTTGCCATCTATGTTAAACCTCTATGTATCTATCGCATTAAAGGGATTTGCACAGTAACTATTACGAACACTAATTACTCAGATGACAACGGTTTGTTAACGATTGCGTGATAGAGGATCAAATTTGATACCTCGCCATCGATTCCCTGTTGAATACATAAGCTGTGAATTATCCCGTTCATCGACTCATTAGCAGCTGACAAATAGGAAGTATGTGAGTATGAAAAAAAGCATTATCACACGCTTTAGCTCCACCGGCGTTATTCTTTTATTCCTTTGTCGTCATGGGCTACAGCAAACTCCGCTCTGTAGTCCACTCGTGTAGACATATGGCTGCCCATTTAGAAATTCTGGGAGGTGGTTTATAGTCACTTCTGGAAGATGGTTCGTAGTTAGTTCTGCGAGGTGGTTAATAGTTACTTTTGGGAGGTGGTTTATAGTTACGTCGGGGATAAGTCTTAAGGCTACTTCTGGGAGGTGTTTTATTGTTACTTTTGAGTGGTAGTTTATGGTTTCTTCTGGGGGGTGGTTTTTGGTTACTTCTGAAAAAAGTCTTTTAGTTACTTCTGGAAGGTGGTTTAAAGTGACTTCCTAGAGGTGGTTTATAGAGTTTTATAGATACTTCCGGGAGATAGCTTATGGTTATATTTTGGGAATGTGGTCTTAAATGACTTCTTAGAGGTTGTACTTCCATTAGGTGGTTTATGGTTACTTCTGGGAGGTGGCTTAAAGATACTCCTGGGATAAGTTTTATAGTTATTTCTGGGATGTGGTTTAAATGACTTCTTAGAGGTGGTTTATAGTTACTTCTTATTAGTGGTTTATGGTTACTTCTGCGAGGTGGTTTATGGTTACATCTGGAAAGTGGATTATAGAGTATTCTGCGAGGTGGTTTAAAGTGGTCTTATAGGTGGTTTATGGTTACTTCTTCGAGGTGTTTTATGGTTACTTCTGCGAGGTGTTTTATGGTTACTATTGCGAGGTGTTTTATGGTTACATCTGGAAAGTGGATTATAGATTATTCTAGGAGGTGGTTTAAAGTGAAGTCTTAGATATGGTTTATAGTTACTTATGCGAGGTGGTTTATGGTTACTTCTGCCCCATTATGCATCATTATCTTCGGTAACCAACTAGAGCTGAGTGGAGTACGATAAAATTGATAGAGTAGCTAGATTGGTTAGATAACTGCAAATAATGATAGCTATACCATCAACATGATAGGCAATCGATGGCAAATAATTGTTAATATTTCGACTTTACGAGGCGAACAATAGTGTTCCACCATATTCGGAGTGCCGTTGGCTTCTTCTGTTGCCCATGGCAAACAGTGGCTGTGACAATATATGTGTTGTTTGTATTGGCTAAATAGTGCTGTTCTAGTGAGTGTGATAACTTGTTGACAGCTGATGTCCACAACTCTTAAAATGATCGATAACATTTATGCACCAACGTATCTTACCAGCTAGCAATTGATGATTGGTCTTGCAAGCAGTGATCTATGATATTTTTAATTTTCATGCAGACCGTGTAGTTTCGTTGGTATACCCTGATGTACTGCTTTGTTATGACAGAAGATCATTGATCTGTTAGTGTCATTTGCAACAGTATCACAAAGGACTGGCTGCCTTGTTAAATGTTGAAGTCACGTCATCTATACCCATGGAAACCATGCCAAAATATTTGTATTGATCCTCATTGTTGTCGCACCCAAAATAGATGATTGCATGACGATGGCGCTTAGGAGAGTTAGTTGCTTGGCCTAAAATATCAGCCAAGAAGTTAAAGGCTTGATGGGACACGTCTCACCAAATGAAATATTCCATACATTCATTCACCGACGTTCGGTTACTGATATCCACATTGATCTATACGCTTATATGAAAGGCGTGTTCATTTTGATACATAGGGTTTCTCTTTCATGCGCATGGGTCATGTGATATGTGGACGGGATACGGGTGAATGGAACATGGGCGTAAGTGGCACTTAAGTGTTGTTAAATTCGCTAAATCTTAAATGGGACTGAATGTAGTTTTATGCCTTTATGTTTGAACAGTGCTATGAGCGGCGATATTGATAATTTTTTTCCTTCATGATTTATAAGCCACATCATTGATACCATGTTCCGGGCTTAATTTGCTTGCCTGTTACGAACACACTGACAAATGACAAGTATGAACTTGCTGGGCATCGACTAGATGTCACACGACTGTTGCGGCTGACGACTGACAGTATTCAGTAATCATATAGCCTCATTATGCTTTGCTGTGTGGGATTTAGTTGTACTTTCATACTTTCGCAGTTAAGAGTATGCAATATGCAACCACCAGATTGAGCCATAAATATGCATTTCCTCGGCATCACTACAGTGCAATGGAAGTACAGATGCGGTGTCAGTTATAACATCCACCATAACATTATGCCCTATCACGTGTTCGACCATTGTTTTGGACAAAGTCTTCATTTAATTGATAGAAAAAGAGCCTTTCATGCATGGCCATGACCACATCTGCCATTGATCGCCGCAATCATTTCGACCTAATTGTATTCGCCTAGTAAATATCAGACCCGGTGTGAAGTCCACTTCTGTATTCTTTTATATATATATATAAAAAAAGCACATTTCATTCTCAAAAAGTATGTTGTCATATGATATACCATTCCAGATATACTTTCTTCAGGAAACATGCTTGATTTAGATCAAGATAAGTTGTTGCGCTGATTGAGGTATATCTTTTATAGGACCCATTTAGCCTAGGTATAACATTGTCATCGCCTACATTATTTGCAGAACAAGCAAATAAGCAATAACAAACCAATATGCCATTTATCAGATGGTCTGTCAAGATTACCGATTTAGTGTGGATGTTTGGACTGAAATATTGCTGTGATAATAATTATTGTTGTCCACAAAATGTCACAATGTTTGCATAATGACATCAAATAACACAACCAACGCAGCAGGTAAGCATTACCTGATTGCCATTACACATTCCCGCCAAAGGATGGTGGCACCGGATCGGGATTAATCATCATATACTTCATACATAGTCAGCATGATAATCAAGTCCCATAATCTCTCCAAGATTTGCATATGCATCCCTGGTTTATTACAGACATTGCTGCATTGATCGTGAATAATAGCACAATAGTGTTTGCGGTTAACTCTGCCATATTCTCTTCAACAACATTAAGAAGTAGTCCAGCGAAAGCAATCGCGGCTTAATGGGTATTAAGTGACACTTATTGTTGGTAGCGAGTGGTGTTCTCACTGATACTGGCGCCTACGTGAGGTTTAACAATACAGAAGGTCTAATGAGGTCATGTCATACAATGATGGCGTGCAAGGTAATCAACCTTGACCAAACAAAACAAGCAACATCCAACCAATTCACATTGTGAAGCTCAAAAGCATAGAACAAAGCCGGGCCTGACATAAATGTTTAAAAGCATAAATTTCCAATTACAGCCGTTCTTATTGGTAATATTTATCCACGAATCAGTTTTCAGGCCAAATATGAATGATTGCCAATCATATTCTATTATTGACCAGAAAAAATCCAGACATTTTACTTCATCAATTGATAACAATATGAATATCATTGAATGTGAAATCGGCATTCGAATGCTATGCCCAGAAACAGTTGTGTAAGAATATCACTGACAGTATGACCAGAGGTTACTGATGTTTCTAAAATCAAAGAAATGCGTTAAACAGCTGTATATTTACTGCCTGATAGGTGTTATAAGCCAGACCACACCTCACCAAAGCCCTCGAGTGGGGGGGGGGGGGGATTGGGGATAGATATCTCATAGAGCCACCCTACTAACTAGACTACAGCCATTTTCAATGGAATAATTATTCTGCAGACTTGATGGACATGGCAGCACTGAGGCAATGAATCCAATCCCCGGCAGCGGATTTCGCTGATGGTCGTAGTGAGTAAACAATGGGCAGCACGATGCAGTATAGCTATCGATGTACCTGCCATCAATGCTGGCTCTTATTTTAGAAGAGGGACGTTAAAAAACAAAGTCCTGCCTGTGCTTAACACTTACAAAGCTCCCCTTGATGCCGACCATATATGAAGTGTATGGTGATTAATCCCGATCAGGTATTACCATCATATGGCGGGAATCAGCACATTGTTTTGATCCGCCAGAAGATTCACATTCCACCATAGCTTTGCAAGCGAATGGTCCTCGCAAACGTTTCAAATGCGTGGGTGGTTAACTTACAACCAAGGCTTACTTCAGCTCTCGTCCGATTCGAATGATCGAGGAGCAGCACAGAACACAAGGTAGGTTGTACCCATTCATGAATGCAATAGAATACTGTAGTTAATCGTATCATATGACGATCATACCAAAACCATATGCCCTTCGTGTACAAAACTGTACATTTCACATTGTCATTGTAGTTAAATATGTTGGTGATGTATTTGACAGTAAATGCACAGACTATCAAGACATTCTATGACAGATCAGAAGCATAAAGCCAGTTCCCACATATAATTGTCGAAGTTTTCGTCGACCTTTCCACCCATAAATCTGTTTGTGTCAAAATTTGTTAAATTTTTATTTTGCGTGGTGCAACCATTCAAATCAAAATATGCAGAAACTGAAAATTGCAAATAACAATATTTGCTGTAAATTGTTGGATATTTCCCTCAGTGACAGCGCTAATATAGGCTTGAACCCTCAAGGCACGTCTTACACACACACACACACACACACACACACACACACACACACACACACACACACACACACACACACACACACACACACACACACACACACACACACACACACACACACACACACACACACACACACACACACGCACACGCGCGCGTGCGCACAAACACATACACAAGCACACACACAAGCACACACACACGCACGCACACATGTATGTATATATATATATATGTATATATATATATATATATAAATATATATATGTATATATATATATATATATATATGTATATATATATATATATATGTATATATATATATATATATATATATATATATATATATATATATATATATATATAAATATATATATTTACATACATATGTATATACATTTATATTTATATACATAAATATATATATGTATGTATGTATGAATGTATGTGACTTATACGATACCTTATTGCCACATATGTGATCGACATTCAATAAAGTCAAATGAATGGCAAATTTAATACACACCCTCATTAACAACTTTGTGGAGTATATTCCCAATTACTGCACAACTTGGTTACATTATGCATTGAGCACGAAGCGCCAAGTTAACATTGATCTTATATCATGATGACAGTGGGCAGAAACACCGCCTTTTTCCGTCGAATTAATAGAAAGAATAGGGGAGGAGTTCGTTAACAATGACTGATTTGAAACAAAAGCGTGGCTAAGATTTCACAACACCTCACACCCAAAAATATCTTTACTATGAAGGTTCCTTTGTTGAATAAGCATATTCCAATCAATATTACTTTGCATATATTTGCACCTTAAGTGGTTAATCTGCTTCCGAACTTAAGCGAAAGCATGCCCCATTCGCAATCTGTGACAGATGATTGGGGATAAATGATGTTACAGGGCGACAGCTACGGAAACCCCTCTGTGATACTCTGTTAAGGGCATACAAAGAGAGCAGCAATACATAAGAATCGGGGAACGTTCAACTACTTCCACACATTGTTTGGCCAATCAACAGATAGTTGTATGATAACATGCACGTTATACAAGATATGAAACAATCCCAGTCAGTAAGTTTCACCTAATATCGGTAAGCTGGGACTCGTTTCTAATATTACTTATATATTTTTTCTGAACAAAAGCAGCTTATATTTTAAGTATATTCTTCCGTGATAAATGTGCAGGCACTAACATTGTTACAGCACATCAACGCATATTTTATGGCAGTAATACATGGTTGTGTTTGACATGCAAGTCGATGTTCGTTTGTTCTCGAGGTTTACGAGCGCACAAGACGAACCACAAAGGGTTGTATCAAATTCACAACAACCAATTTTCCACATCAACCGACGGTTTGGATGATTTAGAATGAAAAAAACAACAAAGTGTGCCTTTAATTGGTGGAGATATTGGGATATTTAAAGTTCATAGTTAAGTGGATTAGTTCATTTAACAATAGCAAGTGGGGTATGCTGATGAAAAGTGTATAACACCATATGATGTTTTTAGAATTGTTAGAGAACCCGACGAAAAGATGAGCCCGCATTCAAAGAACACGTTAAGAATGGATCTCTCGAGTTAGTCGTATCGACCTCTTTATATCATGATATCGATGTCAGTAATGTTTGAATGCAGAAAGAGGTGATCAATATAGCGACGTTCTGCCGCAGCGCTAGACACCAACAGGTTCATCCTAATGGCATGTATGGTATATATGTACATGCATAATCGAGATGGGTTTTCAAGAGCGATTCTGATCAATGATCAATCATATGTTTGCGTTAGATCATTTAAACAAACGTCGATGTGAACGGTTTCCAAACGGCTGTGATGAGATGACATTATCTGATACCAAGCTATCAATTTCCTGTGGCATACAGCAAAAGGCAGAAGAATTGACTTTTGTGACGTGTCGGACATCCTGGTTCAGAGAGTTATTTACTGAATGCTTGCCTGTTCTCAAAATTACGCTTTCTGGCATTTAATATGTTTTAAACCCTTGATAGATGGTATTATGACAGAAGATTATCGATCTGTTTGTGTCGTTTTGCAAAACCGCCGGGCCGAGACGATGCCTGGTTACGTGATGCAGTCTCGTCGTGAAAAATAACGGGAACAGTGCTGAAATGATTTTCATTGGTTATGGATGCTGTCGCGCCAAGATGATGGCTTCATGAAAATACCAGAGAGGAAGTTGTCTGGCTCAAAATATCAAATAGGATGGGCACTTATAATCGATGTGCGGGTTGACGTGGAACGTCCCATCAAAAGAAATATGCCATAAATTATTTAAGTTTGTAATTGATTGCCATAAGCCCGCCAGTAGTTTCATTAATAGAGCCTTCCAGACACTCATTTAGTCACATTGATTTACATAATAATATGAAGGTTCCTTTGTTGGAGAAGCATACTCAAATCAATATTACCTTGCATATATTTTTAAAAATATGCTGGTACTAAAACGCGCTTTATTAAGCAACACAATTGATAGCGCTGTGGTAGGATGTTGTATTTCAGAATTCCTCATTTCAGCACCATGACCACAAGCGACTTTCTGTTCTGGGGTTAATCTGTTTACTACAACAGTAAACAGTCAGGATGCACTACTAAAATGCAATCAGGTCAAACACACGGAAATAAGTGCTTAAATAGTTTGACGTCTTACAAGTAACATGGCTCTATAAGACAGAAGGGCATCAAACCTTGCTTGTTAGAGAAAGTGATCTAGCCCATTACATCAACCATAGGGTGCATTTATAACTGCTTCATTTTACAATGTAAGCACCATCATTCTCAGTGATGTTAATGGTCTTGAAACAATTGTTTTACACTTAGCAGTTCCTAATTTAAATCAATGACAGAAGACAGAAGGACTGTCACTCTCATGTATTAAACCTACGCTACAAAACTGCACCTACAAGTTGATCTCTGCACTAAACTGTTACTCCTTGATCACATGGAATCTTGATAGCATACGAAACCAACCAGCAACCGAAGTGTAATCGATACAAATCCATCCCTGTTATTACCAATAGCTTGCATTCACTCAATCGGTTAAGATGTGATTTTAAGCATTTTCTATGATAGAAATGCATTTCAATTTGTGCGTGTCAACAACATCACATCACAAATGTAATCAGATTGTGTGCTCACTATAAACATCTAGTCCTATATTACCATCATCATTTGTGTGTTTGTCCGTCAACCATTTCATAGTTGAAGACGCCGCGTCTCCACTGATAGTCAAATGTCGTCCGCATTTGATATCCAATGGTTAGTGTTAAAATTTTTTATTGCTTTGTTATCATGTCTAACGAGGCACGTAGAATGAATACTACGAATGATATATTAATGTTATAAAAGGTGATGGGCGATAGTGTTGTATTCAGACATAGCCAACTCCGCTGTTAGAATATCATGAAAATAAAAACCGTTTTACCATGAACGCATCAATTTGCCAGGATTTTGCTTTCATTATTCATCGGGCATGTTTTATGAGCAGTGAATATGAACTGCTTGTAAAGAAGTAGGAAGATTTGTGGTGAGGAATGCACGAGCCCGACAGCGTCTCCAAAAGCTTGGTCAGCTTTGTCTGACAATCGACCCTTTCCTATATAACATGTGTTAGCATGTCGACCCAATCATATAAAACATAATGAATTGCCACAATACCTCAAATAGCAGTCCTCTATATCGCTTGAGGACATCTTGGGTCAGGTTATCAAGTGCGACATCCCTTTGGAGATCATTTAAATTATTCTGCAGCACAAATATAAGGATATGATCCGGATTAGCATTGTATCAGACGCCACCAAATAGCGTTTACCAGGAGTCGACCTAATCCACAAATATGGCGTATATGTACTTCACACCTGGCGCTTACCAGGAAAACATGATGACGTGGGTGAAAGCGATAGCTGCTTCATGGCTACTTAGTGACACGTGTGGTGTTATCGCTGATACTTCATCCTACGTGAAGTTTTACAATCCAGAACATCTAATAAAGTTGCAAGGCAATCATCCTTGAAATCATTTTCCCACCAAACAATAGCATAAATCATTTCAGATTGCAATGCCATCAAGCTCAATAGCACAGAAACACCAGTCTGACGTCAATGTGTAGCACATAACTCTCGGAATTCAATAGGGTCAAGTGGTTCGTATCGATAATGTTTATCCACGAATAGATTATCAGACCATACATGAGTGATAGCCAATCACGTTTTGTTTTCGTCCAGGAGGAATCAATTCATTTTGCTTCTTCAATTGAAACCATATTGAACATGAAATCGATGTTCGTAAGCCACCCAAAAACCCGGATGTATCAGAAGAGCAGAGCAAATATTGACCAGAAGTTGTTGATGTTTTCAAATCCAAGAAACCCATTAACCAGCTGTAAATTGTGTTTGACGTTATGGGCCAAACAACTTCCTCACCCACGCCCAGGAGGGGCTGTCTCATAGAGTCACCTTATAATGAAGACCACTGCCACCATCGATGGAATATTTTCAGACATTGTTGACTGTATAGCATATTTGGCAGTAAGTGATACAACATGAGAACGTTCTTCTTGCCGGCATTTAAAGTATAATTCGAATTGAGATCAATTGCAATTAACATGGGCAAAGGCAATAGAATGGTATTGCATATTTTACGTTAAAGTTTATGGAGTTGTAAGTAAACCCATTCCACCTGATGTAGTCTTCTATTAGTCAATATAGTCCATAATATACAAAGGGTATCATTTGCTTTAATTGTTCAGGAACATCCTATCAAGAGATCACCATCCAACCAGCGTAACGTCATTGAAATAAAAAGATAAGAAATGTTAACCGCAAATAATTTCGGGAGTTCCAACTGCAAGCTCATTAATAGCTAATCACCAAAGAGATACTTCTCTCAATATTACCATGCATATATCGATTTAGTAGTTCATCTCTTTTCCAAAGTAAGTTATACATTATTTATGTTAGGTTAATGATTGATGTTCCAAGACGCTAGCTACTGAAATCCGTATTTTATGCTTTGTTAAGAACGCAAACAAACGACAGCAGTAACTAAGAATCCGGGTACATTTTACTACAGTCAGCTCGGCGCTTCGATTTGAAGTATCTGACAAGATATGCGTAGTACAGGGTTTTAAACAAACCTGTCAGTATGTGTCATCTAATAAAGTCAATTGATGGTCCCAATTAAGGTTACATATACGGTTATCTTAACATACAAAGGCTTTTAGTGAAATTACACTCTTCCGTGATAAGGCAGCTGGGAACAGTAGATGGGTTGCATTTGACATGCAAGTCGATGCTCTTTTATTCACGAGGTTTATGAGGAAAAAAGCCAACCACAAAAGGCTGCATAAAATAAACGACACATTTTCATCATCAAACAAAAGGATTGGATGATTTAGCATTGACAATGCAGACATATATGACCTTAACTGACGTACAATTGAGTAACCTTCGGTCTTAAATCACTTAAAGTCCATTAAGCAAAAACAAGCCGCTTATGCTGACGACAAGTATATTCCATCCATAAGGATAAACCATAAACGGTACAGAGCAATCGAAACACCTGGACAAACAAACGGCGATAAAACAGGATCACCATTTTGTAATTATCTCACTACCATGAACATATATCCCCATTTAGATACAAAATGCAATTGAAATGATCATTTCAGATATGATTTCACGTAACAGTCACGCTATGGTATGTTTTGCAAAATTTTACTCAATGTGAATTATGTTTTGCAAACAATCTCAATTTTTCTATCGATTTGTGCCTCGCTCATGCAATAATTAAGTGGTCAAAGCGCTATGCTTTTATATAGCCTTGGAATAAACAATAATTCCAAGTAAGACTCTATCAAGTTTGAACATTTTTTTGATCGTCTGCTTTGCAAAGCAGGTTGCTTATATTCTCCTTCGGCCTGAATTCAGAATGGTTGGTAATATCACAAGAGAGAGATATGTTGTTCATGCGCATGGTGCCGAGTTACACTTCTGTTGGCTACATAGTTAACATCAGACAGGCGACCGACATGGCCGGACGAGCAACTTCACAGTGTGTTTTAGCTCAAGCTATCCTGCTTGATCTTACTATGGTGATGTTAGCTTAATGAGCAACCATCACCTGCAGCTCTAATCAAATATTTATCAATACAACTTGCTAACTACACGAATATGAAGTGTTTGCAATAGGATACAAAAAGTTGAATTTGATTATCTACATGGTAATGAATCATTGCTGTGTAAGGCGCGACGTTTCTGTAGGCAACCACCACAAGCTTGACGCAAGATGCTCTGGTATGTATAGTCACCAGGAGAAAGGCGACTACTGACTCAATGACCTTGTGCTGTTACAATGTCAATGTGAAGGGTGCAATCATAGTGTGGTTACTCTTGACAACAACTGGCCGAACTGGCAAAGTTCGACTTATCAAAGACTGGATCGATTAAATTATCATATGAATAAGGTATCAGACCATGATGTAAAGACATCACAAGCACTCAAACCCCAAATAAACATCAGCATTGATCCTGTATGTTACAACGCTTAATATATGTAGATAATTTTCTTGTCTACGGGCTGTGTCATTTATTCTAGGTTAATTGTAAAAGCTGTAACATCCCTCCAGCGAAATTGCTTTCTGCAACTACTATATATTCGAAGCTACTAATTCTAACATTAGACCCAGATTGGATAAATAGCACCTATCAACTTTTAGCTTATCGATACTTTTGCGTTCAGACTAAAATTACAACAAAATTTGTGTAATCATATCTATGATGTATTTTATTGAAAGATGTTTCTGGCAGTGTCCAATCAAGTACAGTTTTCACCCAAAGAACGCCCTACCATTAATATCACTTATGTCTTACGACTGATTGGTGTGTTTGTTTCCTAATATTAAGCTCTGTTTCCTGAATACAATCCCTGATTAACTTGTGATTAACAAAGCGAATGTATGTTCTGGGTTTGATTAATGTTATGATTATGTTATGAAATAATATACAAATAGCAATTCAACCTGAATCAAATGTTCGCATTCAATTATCCGAGTCCAGAGATCATGCCGTTCAAATGCGATAGCCTATTGTCATACGCTTTAATTGCATTATCCTGCTAATTCCATGATAGTTCAGTTAGGCTTCAGCAAACATCTTTACCCGTTCGCTTCTGTTGCTCATTCATGTTGACAAATTACTCTGTTAGTTTGCCCCCATGCCATCATCTTTGGAGTGGATGGGATTGCTTGTATAATTTATGTCACGAGTTGTATCGATAGAGGCAATTGTTACCCCTTATTTGCTACAATCTGCAACAGACACAACAAGCAGTCGGTACAACCAAAGCTGCAGCTATCTGTGCCGTGCGCAATACTGCGAAACGGTTTGATCAGAAACTTGAAAAACGATGCTTATTAAACTGAAAGTTGTTTATTCAATCAGTGTTCATTGCCATTGTGACAAAAAACATCAGAATAACGATAACAAATAATATTGATTGTTATGCTTTTCATGTGCCGATTTAGACACTCTGATACCATACGAGTGTGCGGTGTATGGTGCCCATTAGGTCTAAGATGAGACCAGAACTCCTGGCTTATCTGAGTCTCAAAAGATGTTTCTAAAATATAGTTTTAAGAAGAATGCTTAATCGTACTTTTTCGAGCTACTTGCCATAATGATGCAGATGTCTGGTTGTCGTTGACAAAGATAAAACATACTGTCCTTGATTCAGCAATGACTAATCATTGTGCAATATATATAGGTCATTTGGATAAGCAGCATCTCAACTTTATTAGATTAGTTAGGAGGAGGAAAATACATCCGATATTTCTGACACCAGTTTGCATGTTATCGGCATCTGAGCCAACGGCTTAATGCGTCATCATGACCACAAATACGGTAGCCATGGATGCTAATTAAGACGCAACGACATCCCGTTTCGATTCTGTCATCTGAACACATCCGGCTAGGGTTCTATCATGCCAGTTCCTGTTTGACTTCGTAAAATCAATCAAATGGCGCCCTTGTGTGCGTGAGAAGGCTTTCATTCGGTGGCACAATCCCCGCCAACTTTGTTATGCTCTTACTCAGAGTGATGAGCAAACAATGAGGCATAATGGAATTTCATGGGAAACACAGATTCATAGTACATTATGTGTTAGAAGGACTAGAGAAAGACATATATGTACTCAACATTGATACAAATTGAATAGACAAATTGGCTTCACCATACCTAGATATATCTTTCGCTAGCAATCGTAAGCATTGTGCTGAATATAACCAAATTGTACATTGTTTAGTTGAAAATCAATTTTTGATGTTGGGTACTGGCATAATGTGATACGAACCGTTAATATGTGGTCCTCGTGCGAATCCATTCGACTATCTATTGTCTACTGCTGAATCATGTGGCTGTAGCATTGCGCCTTTGTTTCATGTCCATTTCAGCCTAAACCAGCTTGCCTACAGAGCATGAGAGCACCCTACATAAGTATGACATCGCGCTCTATCCGAACCAGGGACAGATTCTGCAAACAAACTGAATCTGGGTGACACAACTCTGGAACACGGGGACAACTCAGACTACGATCCATGATATGACGAATCAGTTACTTACCGCGCCCAAACTATACGATGAAAGATACACAAGGTAACAAATGAGGTTTGATAAAACATTAATTCCATGTACTGATTACTTATCGGACTAGCTTGTTGCTAATCAGTTGTATACGGTATTGGTTGATTACGTTGGATCCTCTGAATTGAGTACGAGACATATTGATTAGATCATTGCAGATGGCAGCGTCATTCGAAAGGTGATGATCTTTGGATCCTTCATCAAAGCGACAAATATACGGCAGATCCTTTCATCAATATATTATATTAATGCATCAGGATATACGTAAGTATAGCTGGAAACTTGGTGTGCCAACGATATCCCAGGTACTACACCCAAATAAGGCAATCTGCAATATGTCCCTTGAACGTTTTGGTTGAAGATTAATTACCTTGCATATTAAGAGCTATTAACCGGGCCATCGGTGGCAAGTGTTCGATGCATTCATGTTTCCTTGGTTTATTGACGATGTTGCGTCAGTAGGAATATCAAGGAAATCGTTATTTGCTGCATATAACATAGTAGCTATATTGCAGCAGAACATTGTTGGAGATATACTGGTCATTTTGAAAGACGCTAACCAGCACAATTCAAGGAAAGTCAATTACTAATGCTGACAAATGGCAACAAAATAACCTAATATCACCATTCTCCACTTGCCATGCCATAGTTATGGCGATTCTACCTGAACGTGGCATAGGTACATCTAAGGTATACCTGACGGACTTGTTTTGTGAAACAGCGCCATCACTCCCTGACAGTTTCCTATATAGGTTATTCCAACATAGATGACAATGGTTAGCTAGCAATTAAAATCTCCGGTTCCCTGTCATACTACAATCGATTTCATTTCAACATGCTGTAGACTCAACTACGTCATTGGTTCATTTGTCGTTGACAGGTATGCAGACTTGCTCTGCTAAAGGAACGATATCGAAATTTGATTCACGGATTTGTTCGCGTTAAGTACCAGCTTAACATAGATTATCCACTCAATAGAGTAAGAACACGGCCAACGCATGGTAACGATGTTTTCTTTCGTTTAATTGCTGGGTGTTGATATCGCTGATGCCCGCTGAGTATGATCATTTACTTTCGGGGACAAATCGGTCACATTGTTTCCTTTCACAATAAATGTACTGATTTTAAGACAGAAGTTCATCGGGTGCAGAGCATGTTGCCCTACGAAGGTAGCACGCTCAGTTCAATATCGAGATCGAGTTTATGCATTCTGGGAAATGATGTGTTATTGTCACCTTGACAACGGATTATACACTAAATAACCGAAACGTCGATAGATATGTTTTAGCGCATTGCACGCAGCGTATCTCTGTCTTGATAAATTGATATGAATAAGCCTTCAACTGACTTCCATATATCTGGCATATCAAACATCCCTAAGGGCTCTCTCAATTATTAATGCGATTCACAACCAAACTGTAAAGGGATACGCCGTTGCACTTTAACAACAACGACTGTACAGACCGGCCTTAAACACATAGCTCTCCGGAAATGTGATTGCCATGACAAGTGGTGATCGATGTCTGGACGTATATGGAACACCATGGAAGCAGCAGAGCCGTCATCAATCAATAGACGGACTGACTGGTGCATACAGCCAGGCTGGAAGTCACACCTTAAACCAGATTCCAGAGCGAGATATCTGCTTAGGTGCCACTGCAGCTTCAATGCTGGGCTCGGATCATGAGCGATACACTGACCTAGATTCGTGGCTAATGAGGACAAATGTACAATAGGTTCCCTAATCCCCGCCATGATTCTGACCTAGAATTATTCTAGTATTGATAACATCAATACGTGAATGTCCACTTCTCAATTTACAGAGACAATGGAGACACTGGATTCTCAGTTTCGATGAAAAAATGCAGGGATGTGAACTCAATTGGTGTTTGAGTTTGGACAAAACATACATGTTTGTATCGTATGGATTGATTACAGCCATCTTGTCACAATATATAAACTTTAAAGTATATATTCTGTCATAACCGTTGTATAATAATCTCAAACGCATGCGGTGACATATTACGCTACAGGTCAATTGATATTTACGTCAATATGTTAAGACACTGTATTTGATAGCGTTAACATCAGCATCAATAAACATCAACTCCTACATATATCTACATTGGAAGTATGAGCCTGTAAACCTCTAAAGCCGATCAGACCTTATTGTGAGGCTGTTGTTACAGTCCCCAACATGGCTGCCGTGTGTGGGCGCTTGGTCAACACCAGCACCAGGTAATGATTGCCGTGAGTTGCATTATTGAAGCAGGCATAGAAAAGAAAAGCAAATGGCACCTGCGAAATGGCCGGCTGATTTGACTTCCTCCACGTGCGTCATTTCCGCTTCACCATGTAACCGGCATAAATCTCGCTTCGCTCAAATGAATGTCGAATCAGTTATGGACATTGGGGACAGAAATATCCAAAGGTGACAGTGTATGGTCAGCTCATCGATATTTTGGGGTCGTAATTGTGCTAGTGCTATTTAAAGCGAGAGCATTACTTTTATTTATGCGCAAAACGTGACGTCAAGTTAGGGGATTACGTATCACATTGATTTTTCGTAGGCTCTGATATAAACAGGGATCTTTAACAGGGACGTCACGCTGCTTGTTGGCTAAGACGTAATGCCGTTGGGAATTGCTGAGAGCAATAGCTTTTGTATTCACCATGGCATCTTTCATGAATGCAAGACCATCGAGGACATAGTCTAGAATATTTCACGGGAATTTATGAGATTTGACTACAGCGATCCTGGATGTTTTCAGGGAGTGTGTGTTTGTATGTATGAGTGTGTGTGTATGGGTGTGAGTGTGTATGGGTGTTTAAACGGCATTGTTAGCGTCTTATTGATAATTCTTGATCAATAAGTCTCAGAAATATTTCAGAAGTCCAGGCGCCTTTTCATTGTTTTGTGGCTCTATACCAATTGTACAAGGACTGGACTATGTTGTCTAGCCATTCTACGCCCGCTGTGGAAAGGATGAATTGCACATTTTACCAGTGAATGGTCTATAACTCACGAGGTGAGGGCACACACTGCGGCCCTATTGTGATCATAAATTGGACTATTAATGTCCCAGTCTAGCGATGCGGGTAAATGCAACTTATACAAAATTAATTTGTTAATTGCTTGTTGAGCTACGACGGAAGTACAGATTATGTGATGCATGCCAGGTCATGTACACAGTGGTTCGTTCCGTCATTGGTCGATTGCGCAAAAAAATAGCATCAGGATTTTCTGCATTATTGAAAGCATAAACAATAGGCGAATGTACCCTATCCAAATAATTTCAAGTTGCTGCTATGACATCAAGGCATGTCTGTGACGTTGAGGGCGCTGAGCCGTGTCAAACCAAGGAGACGGATTGAATACAATGTTGGGCCTGTCAATATTGCAAAATTTTCTAGCTGGCGCTTTTTGCGATAGATAATGATTAAATTTTGGCAGCTTCGATTTGGATGGCAGCATTTAAGTAGAGTTTACCCCAGCAGGCTTTTTTCTGATGGATCACGGACAGAAGCAGGCACATGAGCAGTATTGTGGCTCAGGTACTCTTTCCATTTTGAGTGCCATAAAAGCGTGCTGTCCATTTTATTCCAGATTTATGATTTTTTTCGGGTAAAAAAATAAAACGCTGTTCGTTTGTTAGACACAAAATGGACGCGACGGATGTCGAGTTGCGTCATGTAAAGAGTGTTGTATGGGTGTTTCATATGTACTTCACGGGGGTATATAGGTAAGGCAGACATTTGAATACATCTTGTACATTCTTTATCCACATTAATCAGTTTTGTACTCAATGTACTGTAGACATTGCGTAAAAGAAACTATTCATGAATTAAATATTGCTCTGTTTAATGATTAGGGGATTCTGTTGAATAATAATGACCTTCTAACGACCTTCCTGTAAGAGTTGTCGTTGAGTGAACAAAGGGAAAACGTCAATAACAACTAGTGTATTAGGTCCCGGGGTGGTCCAGGAAGAAATCCATTATACGAGTGGTCATTTTGTCATGGTGCCGATAGTGGTTCAAAGCGCGGATATTCTATGGTTCATCGGGCAGGTTGTTGCGTTATGGGGCTGTCTGCTGCGGCGAATGCAGACCCTGACGACATGGGTGTTATTGTTGTAGTTAAAGTTATATCTTGAACCTCAACCCTCGGGTCTGTCTACACGTTCTATAACGTTTGGCCTTCATCTTAAACTAAGCAGGGATGCCCAAATAAACTAGCGCATGTGCGGATTCTGTTCGAACTGTGAAGTCAGTAGCTTCACTCCAAATTGAATTTAAATTAGCGCAATTATGCACAATTTCGAATGATTGGTGTTTTTTGAAAGCCGATTTTATTTTCAATGTTATTCAAAATGGCATAAATCGAAGAGGCATAATGTTTAGATGACATTGAAATTGATGTCACCACAATTTGAATTGGTTGGACGTTGCCCGTATTGGTCTGAGAGTGATTTCACGGTTGATTGCCCGGCACTCCAAGTCTGCTTGGCATAATCTCACAAAACCTTCCATATTGTCTAACATCGCACAGGAGGAAGTATCAGCGAGAACGCCAGACGCAACCACCAACTACTGTAACACACTACTCCTGTGTTCGCTGTTGCTCTCAGCCACGGCATCTTGTTTTTCAACTGAAGACCATGGTGTGTGACATTAGCGTTAAATAAATCACCAGTCTTTTCCTGGTAAGCGCGCGCAGGGATATGACCAAACAAAGCATCAATAATTGGTCTGTTCACCGGGGAAGATGTAATCGTAACGCGCCACGACTTTCCAGAGCATTCAGGGCAAATGAGCTGCCAGGCTTTTTCCACCATGCCAAGTGAACCGTATATTTATTTTGGTGGGTACAGTAGACACAATAGCATGTGGTAAATTCCAATGTTCACTCTTTAGAACCATGCTCTCTGTGTCATTCTATTTCATCAAAAGTCCTGAGCAAAGTCCCATATATCAAATAAAGTACACACCTCTAACTAAACAGTCCTATATATGGCCATATGATCACACGAAAATGCAACGAAACAACTGGATAACAAACGAAAAACGAATCTCTTTAGTGTTATCCGTTTTTCGTTAACGCATATAAAAAATGGTTTTCAGTTTAGGTATTGTTGTTCGTTTATGGTTTTTGGTTTTGATTTACAAAAAACGAAAAGACGGCTTATACACGGACCTTATATTCCTATTTGCTGTTTACTAAATGTATGACTTATAAGGCGATCCGTGCACGCATATCAGAGGTCGAAACAAACTTGTCTTTTACCAGTTTCGCTTTTGGCTCGTTGTTGTAGTCACGCGATAGCATCGAAGCATTAATATTTGAATAGTGGAAACTTTTCGTATGTATGTTTATCTTTTATTGTGATTGTACGCAACCCCTAGGATAAGATAAGACAGTGATAACCTGACATAAATGTATATTAACACCAGTACAGGATCATTATTAGCGAATGCCCTTTTGTAAATTATTCACACTTGCCACGTCTGTCAGCAGCTTGCGGTTCGGTGCATCTCAAGCCATAGGGGATGTGTACCGAATACATACGATTTTGCGCCTTTAAATCTAAGGTTTTTAATATTTATTTCTCTTGCATTTATTGCAACTGTTTTGTCGCGCTTAGTCGAATACTATATAACAGAAGATCATCGTGATCTGTTTTTGTCATTTATCAACACCACCACGAACTGGATGTTCTGTCGAATGTGGCAGTCTCGTATATATCCATGAAAACAATATCAAATATAATCGTTCGTTATGACTGATGTTGCGCCAAGAAGGTGGCTCTACGCATATGGCGCTGCAGAGAGAAAGTTGTCTGGCCAAAATATCTACATAGCCGCTGAACGGGTTGATGTCGAACAGAAATATCCCATAAATTCGAAAACGATGGTAATACGCCAGTCCGAGGTTTAATTCACAGACTTTCTCAAACATATTGATGATGGAAATCTTCTGTGCTAATGCTCAAACACAATGCGAGGTCATGACTTTATCACGTTTGAAAAAGCAACTATTTTTCAACTGTAGTGTAAAGACAGTCAAATCTTCGGAAAGTATCAAGGTATTCAATGGCATGTTTTCATAATTTTATAGCGTTTCCCATCCATCCCTTCCGATCTGTAGCCCATAGAGCACATGAGCACATATAAATTAACTCAAGCTCAGGATACTAACAAAAAAACAAGTATTGGTCTGTCCATTGATGCTATAACACCCTTTTGCCAATATGACAGAGGAGAATAAACAGAGGGTTTTGGAAATGATCCAAAGTAATGTTACACAAAAACGATTTGTCCCAAACTTCAATCAGTATATACTACATCTGATACAAATGTTTTCGCATCAGAATCATTGGCTCTCACTTGTTGGCTGTCATCTTCATGTAAAACACAAACTTCAGTCAGGCGCCCATGTGGCCTGCACGTACAATATTCCCACTATTAAGATAGCAAAAACATTGGTACACCCAAACACATGAGCTTGATCTGTTCCAGCATGTGCGTTTATTTCACAACACATCATAACAGCAACATTCGTTCAATATTTGATTTCGTTGGAATTGGCAAGGAGTAAGCTTTTGTCCCTTTTCTTGAAAGGAAAATGTGAATTATTGCTTGACCCCAAGCATAGCATCTAGGCTCCTCTAAATAATTCATAAATTCCTTTGGTCGCAATTATGCTCCTGCAAATGTTGATATATGTTCAACATAGTTGATGGCGTTAGGATCAATACTGCTGTGAGTGTGGAAGCAATGTAGTGTTTGTGGTTCCTTCGCCGCATGACACTGGTTGGTATGGTAATGATAGATTTACTGTGTAGATATGACAATACCTGTCGTTCGGACTCAGATGCACTATCTACCTGAAATGCTTATTAGACGAAAGTTGGCCATTCCACACTGCATAGTGAAAATGCTTGTACTTCAACACATATCATGCTGAGTGTCATGGTTGTGAATACAAGCTGTCATCTGACATCATAGACTACCTCAATTGGTTTTGTTGTCAGTGTCAAGCTCAAACAATGCCAACTGTGCATGATCATTGATGGAGACGCTGAAGCGCCTTAAATGTGCAAGATGTTGACACGCATAAATATTTGGACTGGCAAATGTCGGACACTGCACCTACCTTATGCTAATAAAGAATATTAACGATACCAGATGTATAATCATACTGATCTATGCATTTATTTGTGTTGCATTGCCTATGCAGTGGAGTGTTGAAGCGAGCTTTGTTTTCTTCGCAAAATACGAAACACCACAATTGATCATTTTTGCCATCTATGTTAAATCTCTATGAATCTATCGCATTAAAGGGATTTGCACATTAACTATTGTGAACACTAATTACTCAGATGACAACGGTTTGTTAACGATTGCATGATAGAGAATAAAATTTGATACCTCGCCATCAATTCCCTGTTGAATACATAAGCTGTGCATTATCCCGTTCATCGGCTCATTAGCTGCTGACAAATAGGAAGGATGTGAGTATGAAAAAAAGCATTAGCACACGCTTTAGCTCCACCGGCGTTATTCTATTTTTCCTTTGTCGTCACCATGGGATACAGTAAACTCCGCTCTGTAGTCCACTCGTGTAGACATATGGCTGCCTATTATGAAATAAATTAGAAGACGAAGTTATGAATCTTCTTCTGGGAGGTGGTTTATAGTCACTTCTGTGAGGTGGTTCGTAGTTACTTCTGTGAGCTGGTTGATAGTTACTTTTGGGAGGTGGTTTATAGTTACTTCGGAGATAAGGCTTAAGGCTACTTCTGGGAGGTGGTTAATTGTTACTTTTGAGTGGTGGCTTATGGTTACTTCTGGGGGGTGGTTTATGGTTACTTCTGAAATTACTCTTTGGATAAGGTTTATAGATACTTCCGGGAGATGGCTGATGGTAATTTGTTTGGAATGTGGTTTTAAATGACTTCTTAGAGGTTGTATATAGTAACTTCGGTGAGGTGGTTTATGGTTACTTCTGGTAGGTGGCTTAAAGTTACTTCTGGGATAAATTTTAAAGTTATTTCTGGGATGTGATTTAAAGTGACTTCTTAGAGGTGGTTTATAGTTACTTCTTAGAGGTGGTTTATGGTTACTTCTGCGAGGTGTTTTATGGTTACATCTGGAAAATGGATTATAATTTATTCTGGGAGGTTGTTAATAGTTACTTCTGCGAGGTGGTTTATGGTTACTTCTGCCCCATAATGCATCATTATCTTCGGTAACCAACTAGAGCTGAGTGGAGTTAGATAATTTGATAGAGTAGATACATTGGTTAGATAACTGCAAATAATGATAGCTATACCATCAACATGATGTTACTCTGATAGGCAATCAATGGCAAATAATTGTTAATATTTCGACTTAACGAGGCGAACAATATATTCGGAGTGTCGTTGGCTTCTTCTGTTGCCCATGGCAAACAGTGGCTGTGACAATATATGTGTTGTTTATATTGTCTAAATAGTGCTGTTCTAGTGAGTGTGATAACCTATGTTGACAACTTTTAAAATGATCGACAACATTTATGCACCAACGTATCTTACCAGCTAGGAATTAGTGATTGGCCTTGCAAGCAGCGATCAATGATATTTTTAATTTTTATGCCGACCGTGTAGTTTCGTTGGTATACCCTGATGTCGAAATACCGCTGTGTTATGACAGAAGATCATTGGTCTGTTTGTGTCATTTTGCAAGAGTATCACAAAGGACTGGCTGCCTTGTTAAATGTTGAAGTCACGTCATCTATACCCATGGAAACAATGCCAAAATATTTGTATTGATCCTCACTGTTGTCGCACCCAAAAAAGATGATTGCATGACGATGGCGCTTTGGAGAGTTAGTGGCTTGGCCCAAAATATCAACAAAGAAGTTAAAGGCTTGGTGGTGCACGTCTCACCAAATGAAATATTCCATACATCATTGAGATGGAAGGTAATGGTCATAAGCCATCCAGACAATTCTTTAACCGACACTCGGTTACTGTTATCCACATTGATTTTTACACTAATATGAAAAGCGTATTAATTTTTATAGGCAGGGTTTCTCCTTCATGCGCATGTGTCATGTGATATGTGGACGGGACACGCACATTCACGAAGCTTCAATTTCAATAATAAACTACAATCGTAACAGTAACATGCACATATTACATTTATACCTCAACGGTCATTAACAGTATGCCAGCATTATGTTCGGCGTATGTATACGTTGCTAGTTTGCTTTAAAGTGGAATCAATCATTGAATGATTTCTGTTCACAAATCTAGCCGACGTATTTTGCACTTTTTATTATACCATTGTACGTGCTTATACATACTATAAAAGCCCTTACTTGGTCTGTCAAGATTACCAATTAAGTGTGGATGTTAGGGGTGAAATATTGCTGTGGTAATCATTACTGCTGTGCACAATATGTCACAATGTTCGCATTAATACATCAAATAACACAACTAACGGAGCAGATAAGCATTACCTGATTGCCATTACACATTTCCGCCATGGTATGATGGCACCGGGTCGGGATTAACCATTATATACTTCATATATAGTCACCATTATAATCGAGTCTCATATTCTCTTCAGGATTTGCCTAAGCATCCTTGGTTTATTACAGACATAGCTGCATTAATCGTGAATAATAGCTAATTGCCATATTCTCCTCAACAAAATTAGGAAGTAGCCCAGCGAAAGCAATAGCGGCTTAATGGGTATTGAGTGGCACTTATTGTCGGTAGCGTGTGGTGTTCTCATCGACGTGAGGTTTTAAAATAAGGAAGGTCTAATGAGGTCATGCCATACAATGATGGGGTGTAAGATAATCAACCTTGCTCTACAAAACAAGCAACGTCCAATCAATTCATATTGTGATGGCGCATCAATCGCTATGTCATCAAGCTCAAAAGCATAGAACAAAGCCTGGCCCGAAATAAATATTTAAAAGCATAAATCTCCGTTTCCAAAAGGACACAGCCGTTCTTATTCGTAATATTCATCCACGAATCATTTTTCAGTTCATATATGAATGATTGTCAATCATATTCTATTATTGATTGGGGAAAATCCAAACATCAATTGATAACAATATGAATATCATTGGATATGAAATCGGCATTCGACCTGCCGAAACAGTTGTGTAAAAATATCACTGACAGTATGACCAGAGGTTACTGGCGTTTTCAAAACAAAGAAATCCGTTAAAACAGCTATATTGTTACAGCCTGATCGGTGTTATTGGCCAGATCGTACCTCACCGAACCCCTCGGGAGGGTAAGGGGTGGGGTGGGGTGGGGGGCGCGGAGTAGATATCTCATAGAGCCACCCTACTAACTAGACTACAGTCAATTGCAATGGAATAACCGGGCAGCAATCATTCCGCAGCCATGTTTGACACGTCATCACTTGGAATACAATCCCTAACAGCAGAAGACAATGTCGCTGATGGTCGTGGTGCGTAAACAATGCACAGCATGATGCAGTATAGCTATCTTAAGCGGGTATCTTAGAAGAGGGACGGAAGTAATAAATATCCTGGCTGTGCTTAACGCTTACAGAGCTCCCCGTGATGCCGACGATATATGAAATGTTTGGTGATTAATCCCGATCAGGTACTACCATCATATGGCGGGAATCAGCACATTGTTTTAATCCGCCAGAAGATTCACATTCCACCATAGCTTTGCAAGCGAATGGTCCTCGCAAACGTTTCAAATGCATGGGTGGTTAACTTACAACCAAAGCTTACTTCAGCTGTCGTCCGATTCGAATGATCGAGGAGCAGCACAGAACACAAGGTAGGTTGTACCCATTCATGAATACAATAGAATACTGTAGTCAATCGTACCATATGACGATCATACCAAAACCATATGCCCTTCGTGTACAAAATTGTACATTGTACCCATTCGTTGCAAGATTGTTCACACTACGAGATATATTTGTAAAGCCTAAAGCTGTCATTTCTAGACAACACCAGTGTTATGTCACCTGGCATATACATGGAGCCGTGTAGCGTATGCTGATCCTACGATTAATGAACTCCTATTTACAGTTTATACCACTTTTATTATCTATGGTCGACTGCCCAACATACTCTTGCGATCAATTATTATCCCCCTTGTGAAAAATAAGACGGGCAATATCAGCAACAAAGACAATGTTATGGCAGCGGCTAGCCGCTGAGAAACCGGTGGAACGTATTGAACACTATATAGCTATAGTAATTACCAATTGCGTTTGAAATCCATACACACAAACGATTGATGTATCTTCGCACTCATGAATGCAATAGCATACTGGAATTAATCGTATCATATTACGTTCATACCAAAATTATATGCCCTTCGTGAACCAAACTTTATATTTCACATTGTCATTGTAGTTAAATATCTTGGTTATGTATTTGACAGTAAATGCACAGACTATTAAGACATTCTACGACAGATTAGAAACATAGAACCAGTTCCAACATTTTTAAGTTTTCGTCGAGCTCTCCACCATAAAACTACATCTCTATGGGTCATTATGTGTAATATTTTATATTTCGTGGTGCAACTATTGAAAGCATACTATGCAGAAACTGAAAATTGCGTATAACAATCCTTGCTGTAAATTGCTGGGTACTTCTTGAAGTTACAGCGCTAATATAGGCTTGAGATCCCAGAGGCAAGTCTCACACACAAACACACACACACACACACACACACACACACACACACTCACAAACACACACACACACACACACGCACGCGCGTGCGTACATGCACACACATTTCTATATATATATATATATATATATATATATATATATATATATATATATATATATATATACATATATATATATATATATATATATATATTATATATATATAATATATACATATAATATATATATATGTATATATTTATATATATATAATATATATATAAATATATATACATATATATATGCATATATATATGTATATTAATATATATATATAATATATATATATATATATATATATATGTATGTATATGTATATTAATTTTATATTTATACACATAGATATGTATATATATACATATATATATATATTATATACATATATTTGTGTGTATTA
Organism: Urechis unicinctus; assembly: GCA_034190875.2. Lineage (NCBI taxonomy): Eukaryota > Metazoa > Annelida > Polychaeta > Xenopneusta > Urechidae > Urechis > Urechis unicinctus. The sequence goes on from CM067344.1 coordinate 24,107,696, forward strand.
ACATATATTTATATATATATTTATAAATATATATATATATATATAAAGAATATATATATATATATGTATATATATATATATATATATATATATATATACGTATATATATAAATGTGTGTGTGTGTATAAATATATTTATATATATTGTGTTCACTGTGCTTGTCCCCTGATGTATATATATTGTGTGTGTGTGTGTGTGTGTGTGTGTGTGTGTGTGTGTGTGTGTGTGTGTGTGTGTGTGTGTGTATTGATATATATTTATATATGTATTGTGTTCATTTGTTTGCCCCCTTATATATATAGCTAGATCCAGGCTACTGAAGATGTATATGGTCATTTAATGCATGCCATACTTGCTGTTTCTTAATGATTGTGACAACTGTTTTGTCCATCTACATGGCACAGACATATTATTTATCAGTGGACATAATCGATAGAACATTGGTATATGACTGATACGATGCCTCATTGCCATATATTTGATCGCTGAGCAATCGAAACACCTGGACAAACAAACGGCGATAAAACAGGATCACCACTTTGTAATTATCTCACTACCATGAACATATATCCCCATTTAGATACAAAATGCAATTGAAATGATCATTTCAGATATGATTTCACGTAACAGTCACGCAATGTTATGTTTTGCAAAATTTTACTCAATGTGAATTATGTTTTGCAAAAAGTGTCCTATCTCAATCGTTTCTATCGATTTGTTCCTCGCTCATGCAATAATTAAGTGGTCTGGAGCGATTTTTGTCAAAGCGCTATGCTTTTATATAGCTTTTGAAGAAACAATAATTCCAAGTAAGACTCGTATCAAGTTTGAACATTTTTTTGATCGTCTGCTTTGCAAAGCAGGTTGCTTATATCCTCCTTCGGCCTGAATTCCGAATGGTTGGTAATATCACAAGAGAGAGATATGTTGCGCATGGTGCCCAGTTACATTGTCTGTTGGCTACATAGTTAACATCAGTCAGGTATGATTCACATGGCAGGACGAGCAACTTCACAGTGTTTTAGCTCAAGCTATCCTGCTTGATTTTACTATGGTGATATTAGCTTAATGAGCAACCAATCACATGCAGCTCTTAATCAGATGTTCTATCAATACAACTTGCTGACTACACGAATATGAAGTGTCGCGACGTTTCTGTAGCCTTTGTTCTCAATATACTGGATAATAACAACCAGTAATATTTGCAGCCTTCTTCTTATCTTATCGATACTTTTGCGTTTGGACTAAAATTACATGCTTTAATTTGTGTAATCATATCTATGATGTATTTTATTGAAAGATGTTTCTGGCAGTGTCCAATCAAGTACAGTTTTCACCCAAAGAACGCCCTACCATTAATATCACTTATGTCTTACGATTGATTGGTGTGTTTCCTAATATTAAGCTCTGTTTTCTGAATACAATCCCTGATTAACTTGTGATTAACAAAGCGAATGTATGTTCTGGGTTTGATTAATGTTATAATTATATTATGAAATAATATACAAATAGAAATCCAACCTGAATCAAATGTTCGCGTTCAATTAACCGAGTCTTGAGATCATGTCGTTCAAATGCGATAGCCTATTGTCATACGCTTGTATTGCATTATTCTGCAAATTCCATGACAGTTCAGTTAGGCTTTAGCAAACTTCCTTACCCGTTCGCTTCTGATGCTCATTCATGTTGACAAATTACTCCGTTAGTTTGCCCCCATGCCATCATCTTTGGAGTGGATTGGAGATCTTGTATAATTTTTGTCATGAGTTGTATCGCTAGATGCAATTTGTATCCCTTATTCGCTACAATCTGCAACCGACACGACAATGTTTCTGCTGTAGCAACAATAGTACAACAGCGCAGTCAGTACAGCTATGCTGAGAAACGGTTTGATTCAGAAGCATAAACGCTGCTTATTAAACTGAAAGTTGTTAATTCATTATTCACTATGCAAAATAACTATAGTTTAATATCCTACCCCACTTTAAGGCGGCTCACGTGACCATGAAAGCCACAAGCAGGGCCATCACTCAGAAACCGCCTTGTTATAAAAACATCAGAATAACGATTACGAATAGAAGTTGCATGCTTTTCATGTGCCGATTTAGACATTCTGTAACCATACGAGATGCGTGTGGTGTATGGTGCCCATTAGGTCTAAGATGAGTTTATTACTGGCTTTTCTGAGTCTCAAAAGATGTTTCTAAAATATAGTTTTAAGAAGAATGCTATTTATCGTAACCTTTTTCGAGCTGTTTGCCATAATGATACAGATGTCTGGTTGTCGTTGACAAAGATACAACATACTGTCCTTGAATCAGCAATGACTAATCATTGTGCAATATATTTAGGTCATTTGGATAAGCAGCATCTCAACTTTATTAGGTAAGTTTGGAGGAGGAAAATACATCCGATATTAATACATCCGGCTTAATGCGTCATCATGACCACAAATACGGTAGCCATGGATGCTAATTAAGACGCAACGACATCCAGTTTCGATTCTGTCATCTGAACACATCCAATCAAATGGCGTCCTTGCGTGACAAGGCTTTCATTTGGTGGCACAATCCCCGCTAACTTTGTTAAGCTCTTACTCAGTGTGATGAGCAAACAACGAGGCATAATGGAATTTCATGGGAAACACAGATTCATAGTACATTCTGTGTTAGAAGGACTAGAGAAAGACATATATGTACTCAACGTTGATACAAATTGAACGGACTAATTGGCTTCACCATACCGAGATATATCTTTTGCTAGCAATCATAAGCATGGTGCTGAATAAAAGCAAATTGTACATTGTTTAGTTGAAAGTCAACTTTTGATGTGAGACGAACCGTTAATTTGTGGTCCTCGTGCGAATCCATTCAACTATATATTGTCTACTCCTGAATCATGTGGCTGTAGCATTTCGCCTTTGTTTCATGTCCATTTCAGCCTAAACCAGCTTGCCTACAGAGCATGAGAGCACCCTACATAAGTATGACATCGCACTCTATCCGTACCAGGGACAGATTCTGCAAACAATTGTACTGATTGTCTGGGTGACACAACTCTTGGAACACGGGGACAACTCAGACTACGATCCATGATATGACGAATCAGTTACTTATCGCGCCCAAACTATACGATGAAAGCTACACAAGGTTACATTTGAGGTTTGATAAAACATCCATTCCATGAACTGATTATCAATTGGACTAGCTTTTTGCTAATCCGCTGTATACTACTTGAATTTATTACCTTGGATCCTCTGAATTGAGTACGAGTTGGCCCATATTGATTAGATTGCAGTAGATGGCAGTCATTTGAAAGGTGATGATCTTTGAATCCTTCATCACAGCGCTATGCGACAAAGATACGGCAGAACATTTCATCAATAGATCATGTAAATGCATCAGGACAAATGTAAGTATGATGCTGCTTATACTATTCTTGAGTATAGCATTGGGTGCTTCAGATGCCACTTACTATTTGGATACCAGATAGCAGGCAACTTGGTGTGCCCACAATATCCCAGGTGCTACACGCAAAGAAGGCAATCTGCAATATGTCCCTTGAACGTTTTGGTCGTAGATTGATTACCTTGCATATTAAGAGCTATTAACCGGGCCATCGGTGGCAAGTGATCGATGCATTCATGTTTCCTTGATTTATTGACGATGTTGCGTCAGTTGCAATATCAAGGAAATCGTTATTTGCTGCATATAACATAGTAGCTATATTGCAGCAGAACATTGTTGGAGATATACTGGTCATTTTGAAAGACGCTAACAAGCACAATTCAAGGAAAGTCAATTACTAATACTGACAAATGGCAACAAAATAACCTAATATCACCATTCTCTACTTGCAATAGTTATGGCGATTCTACCTGAACGTGGCATAGGTACATCTAAGGTATACCTGACGGACTTGTTTTGTGAAACAGCGCCATCACTCCCTGACAGTTTCCTATATAGGTTATTCCAACATAGATGACAATGGTTAGCTAGCAATTAAAATCTCCGGTTCCCTGTCATACTACAATCGATTTCATTTCAACATGCTATAGACTTAACTACGTCATTGGTGCATTTGTCGTTGACATGTATGCAGACTTGCTCTGCTAAAGGAACGATATCGAAATTTGATTCACGGATTGTTCGCGTTAAGTACCAGCTTAACATAGATTATCCACTCAATAGAGTAAGAACACGGCCAACACATGGTAACGATGTTTTCTTCCGTTTAATTGCTGGGTGTTGATATCGCTGATGCCCGCTGAGTATGATCATTTACTTTCGGGGACAAATCGGTCACATTGTTTCCTTTCACAATAAATGTACTGATTTTAAGACAGAAGTTCATCGGGTGCAGAGCATGTAGCCCTACGAAGGTAGCACGCTCAGTTCAATATCGAGATCGAGCTTATGCATTCTGGGAAATGATGTGTTATTGTTACCTTGACAACGGACTATACACTAAATGACCGACACGTCGATAGATATGTTTTAGCGCATTGCACGCAGCGTATCTCTGTCTTGATAAATTGATATGAATAAGCCTTCACATGACTTCCATATATCTGGCATATCAAACATCCCTGAGGGCTCTTTCAATTATTAATGCGATTCACAACCAAACTGTAAAGGGATACGCCGTTGCACTTTAACAACAACGACTGTACAGACCGGCCTTAAACACATAGCTCTCCGGAAATGTGATTGCCATGACAAGTGGTGATCGATGTCTGGACGTATATGGAACACCATGGAAGCAACAGAACCGTCATCAATCAATAGACGGACTGACTGGTGCATACAGCCAGGCTGGAAGTCACACCTTAAACCAGATTCCAGAGCGAGATATCTGCTTAGGTGTCACTGCAGCTTCAATGCTGGGCTCGGATCATGAGCGATATACTGACCTAGACTCGTGGCTAATGAGGACAAATGTACAATAGGTTCCCTAATCCCCGCCATGACTCTGACCTAGAATTCTTCTAGTATTGATAACATCAATAAGTGAATGTCCACTTCTCAATTTACAGAAACACTGGATTCTCAGTTCCGATGGGAAAATGCAGGGATGTGAACTCAATTGGTGTTTGAGTTTGGACAAAACATACAATGTTTGTATCGTATGGATTGATTACAGCCATCTTGTCACAATATATAAACTTTAAAGTATATATTCTGTCATAACCGTCGTATAATAATCTCAAACGCATGCGGTAGCATATTACGCTACAGGTCAATTGATATTTACGTCAATATGTTAAGACACTGTATTTGATAGCGTTAACATCAGCATCAATAAACATCAACTCCTACATATATTTATATTGGAAGTATGAGCCTGTAAACCTCTTAAGCCGACCAGACCTTATTGTGAGGCGGTTGTTACAGTCCCCAACAGGGCTGCGTGTGTGGGCGCATGGTCAACACCAGCACCAGGTAATGATTGCCGTGAGTTGCATTATTGAAGCAGGCACAGAAAAGAAAAGCAAATGGTTGTTCATAACGCTGAATCATGTTGATCATTTATTCACCGATACACGCTATGGCAGACCATAGTCATGCTTTATAACCAACTTAAATTGCCATCGTGATGCAAAACTTCTATTGCCATTAGAACCATCGTGGTCTTTACCCTGACGTCGCCTGGCGACCAGCACACACAACAAGCTGAAATTGTCATATCATGATGTCCCCCAAGTCTATATCCAAACATAAGCAGCGTGACACGGACAATACATATGTGATAACGTTTAAAATTCATCTTCCTTTATTCCCCATGGCGAACTCCAAGTGATATCAATAATACGCTTGACAGACCATGTCAAGCGTATTTTATATCACGTCATCATTTGGGTGCACATTATGAATACGTGATATGAATAAGTGATGGATGCCCATCCGCTTCCGGAGAAGAATCGATGAATCAAACCGCAGACAATAATCTCAATGTATCATGTGAGCGCCTTATCCTCAGTACCTTAAGGCCCGGTCACACAGCCCTCCACGGGCGTATCGCGGCCGAATCACGGCCAAAAATTTCTGCCCGTGAAGCAGACGCTGTTGGACGCTTTGAGGTCGTGATAAAGACGCGATACAGCCGTACTTTACCCGTCGTTACACGCGGTAAGAAATTCACACGCGGTTGGCCGCGCGAAAAAGTTTTGGGCTGCCCAAAAATTTAGACCGCGGGTAATCGCGGGCGGTACACGTGATACACACGCGGTAAAGACGCGGTACAGACGCGGAACGAACGTGCTAGGACGTGCTACGGCCGCGGTTAAGACGTGGTTACACGCGGTAGGACGCGAAATTTTAGCGGGTAATCGCGGGTGGAGCACGGTCATAGCACGTTTGTTCCGCGTCTGTACCGCGTTGTTATCACGTGCATTAGCGTGTGTACCGCGTGTAAGCACGGACAAACGCCTTTCTCCGCGTAAACAGCGCGCCCCAATACCGGCCTAATCACGTTCAATTGCGTCTTGTACACGTCCCAAATACGATTGTCCACGGCCTAATCGCGTCCGTACAACGTCTGATTTTAGGTATATAAAAAGCGCGATTTGCCGAGCATTCGTCAGTTGTGCTCCAGACGTCAAGGGGTGAACATGGATCCCCGTCACCGTAATGACCTCGTCTTGCTGCTCCAGCAGCATCAGAACCAAGTGGTACAGGTCCATCAGCTCCTCATTGACAGAAGAAGACGAAGGAGGAGGAGGAGGGTGGTCCGGAACATCTGGGTGCGCGACTGGATTGGCAGGAGACCTGAGCTGTGGCTGTACGATCGGTTATGATTTCTACAGCCCGGTTCGGCTGCTTTATTATACCCGTGGTAGGCCGCGGTACCGCCGCGCTTCACCCGCGATAAGGACGCGGAACAGTCGCCGGCGTCTGTTCCGCGGGCATACCACGGGTAAACCGCGGGTAAGCCAATTTTGCACATTTTCCACCACGGGCAACCGCGGGCAAAAAAAAATCGCGAGAGTTTGGTTTTAGAGCTCTTCCGGTGCTGAAGATGATATCTATATATGGGTCTCTCAAATAATCAATCCCTCGGATGATGGATGTTGAAGAATGAATGACAGGTTATGCATTGCCAGGTATAGATGGACGATAGCAATCGATGTAATACTGCCGTCACACCGGACTGGCGTCCTTACCGCGTCCTAAACTGTCATATTTTGGAGAACGCCGATGGTCGCATTGAGAACGCCAATGATTTTTCTAAAATAAATCCAGATTTCGGTCAGCCGTCACACCGGAGTTCTGTGCTCTGCGATCTGTGTATGTACACGGCGTTCCCAACACGACCTTACCGCGTTCTTACTGCGTCCTTGGAGTTTCTATTGAGTTTACACGGCGTCACTGCGGCGTCCATACGCGATCAGCGGCGAACCCACTGCGACCCCACTGCGTTCTTAGCGTTTCTACCACGACCTTACCGCGTGCATGGCGTTCCCACGGCGACTGCAGGGCGACCCAACGGCGTCCTCGCTGCGAGTATAAAACTCCACTGTTCTTTCGGAAAGCTTCATTCATTATTTTACTCTCATCCGTTGAGGTCACGCATTTTAACGTGTACGCATTTTAAACTTATACGCAACGTTATGCCGAAAACCAGGGGGCGTGGGCGAGGTATAGCAGCCAGGACAGCCTCAATATCTCCAGCACCAGCGTCATCTCCTGAAAGGGACTCCAGCGTCGATGTAGCGGAATCGGACACACAGTCCACACAGTCCAATGCCAGCGATACAAAATGTGACAGTCCATGCCGTAAAACCAAGAGGAGCAGGCTTGTGCGTAGTGATCTGACGCCCGAAGAAGAGGAGGCCATGGTAGACTGGCTTAGGGAGCACCCACTGCTCTTCAACAAGAAGTTATCCTTATACAAGGATAAGGGCAAGAAGGACGCGCTCTGGGCTGAGCAGGCCCGTAAACTTGGTAAGGAAGTGGTCCTCCTTACCGTGTGGTACCGGTCCATTCGGACCAGGTATGGGAAACTGGCAAGGCCGAAGTCTGGGGCTGGGACTGGCGACCGCACCGAGCGTGATATATGGATCATGGACAAGTTTGACTTCTTAAAGTCGCACATCTATGAGGTCCGGCCAAGAACCTTCGTCAGTGTAAGTACACTAGTATTAGGGACAAATAACATACAAAAATGTATATTATTCGTAAATTCTATTTTTTTGTTATTTGCATATTAAATGCCCTGTCGTGCATAAGTTAATTTTCGTCAGGCAAATCCAAATTCTAACTTAATCGTTGTTTCCCCTTGTGTCTTTGCAGTTGAAGGCTAAGCTGGCAGCCCGGTGGACGACGATGCCGAGTCCGTGGACAATGACGACAACATTCAGCAACTGCCGTCAACGTCTGTTCCCACCTCGTCGCAAGAAGAGCCTAAGAGGCCTGTCATCCTCGATGTCAGGCCAAAGCGTTCCTCATCCCGGGCCACTGCGGAGGAAGAAATGTTGCTTAGAACCCTGGATGAAAGGGGCCGCCAGTCCATGCAGCTACAAGAAAAGCTGCTTGACATTATCAAGCCAGCTGCGCGTCCCAGCGAACGGGCTTCGTATGGGGATTGGGCAAAATCGGTGATGGAAGACCTGGACCCAAGCTTGTGGAGACAGTTCCAGCAGGAACAGAGCCAGCTGCTTTACAAGTACTTGGACCTTCACGACAAGGTCCGCTCCCAGCCACTCCAACCGCAGTAAGGACGCCATAGACGTGATGGGGTCGTGGTAAGAACCCCATAGACGTGGTAAGGACGCAGTAAGGTCGCCATTGGTTCCCCCGATCCTTTTCTCCGCGTTTACATGGCGACTTTACCACGTCTGTACTACGTTCCTTTTGCGTTGTTCGGGTTCCTACTGCGATGCTACGGCGACCATGGCGACCTCAGGGCGATCCCACGGCGTCCTGAGCCAGGACGCGCTCAGGACGCCGAACCTCGGCGTTTACTTTGAACATGTCCAAAGTAAACGCCGTCGCTCCGCGACCTTCGGCGTCCTTGGGGTCCCCACGGCGTCTTGATGCGTTCTCACCACGACCCTAAGGCGTCCATGGCGTCCCTTCCACGTCCTGGGTCGCCGTAGGGACGCAGTAAGGACGCCAGTCCGGTGTGACGGCTGCTTTAATCCAGTCAGGCCGATATCCTGAGACGACAAATTATTTATTTTTCATATAAAAGTGTTTTTTTTGTGATACTAAATGTCGCAAAACCAAACAAGGGATTTTTTTCTCACGAAAACTCACTGTGGAGATTGAGAGATGGTCGTGTCATTTATTTCACCATTGTGCATTTTCTGACAGACGAAGCCTTGTCGCAATGCACCAAAAAATACGTTTAAAACAGCAACCAGAGCGACCTAAATCTCATTATTCACTGCTACGCGGCACCTGCGAAATGGCCGGCTGATTTGACTTCCTCCACGTGCGTCATTTCCGCTTAACCATGTAACCGGCATAAATCTCGCTTCGCTCAAACGAATGTCGAATCAGTTATGGACATTGGGGACAGAAATTTCCAAAGGTGTCAGTGTATGGTCAGCTCAGTGGTCGAATACAAACAAATATGAGGCATAGGTACCCTGGTTTCTATCAACATATTGTCTTTGAAGTCATGCAGTCGTATTCGTATGTAAGTTGCCCTTTGGTAACACATTTGTAATTTGAAACGATTGATGTCTCAGTACAAAATAAAGCTATTTTATATCTCACTAGTAGCTTGGGCTCTCAGTGTTCATGAATACAACACTGCAGATTAAAAGTATTTTATTGACCCAATAAAATGAATGTACAAGTATGTACAATCTAATTAAAAGGGATGACCCTAAACAATCTTGTCACATCACCTCATATGCGATTCAAAAGTTAATATCAGATGACAGATGCAATTTGATTACATATGTAAGTTGATATATATTTGATCAACGCCAGTCACCGCACAAATAAATATACTACTCACTTAACAAACGTAACTTGATACTTAGAAAAAATACATATCCACCAAATAATTCACAATTTGTAAGTGGAGAATGCATATTTGTATAGATTTAATATAATTTGGACGGAATAAATGTTTTCACCACCATTATATATATAAAAATACACCGCTAGCAAATATAAGCATAGTGTTGAATACAAATATATCGCGTATCATTTAGTTGATTGTCAAATTATCCTTTGTCAATGTCCATAAGCGGTTCAACTAGCGTGGTACTTTTGGGGTTGGGTTCTAGCGCAAATCCATCCGACGAATTCTGATCGTCTCGTTTCTTTGCCTCCACTTGAATTTTGCGGTAATTGCTCTTTTTCGCTCTCATATTCTTCACCCAATGTTTTATGTTCTTCAAGCCAATTGCAGCTTGTCTGTAGAATGTGAGAGCATCTAACGTCAAGATGACGACCAGCTCTACCAGAATTAAGGCCATACTCAAAACACCCGTACTGATTGCCGAGGAGCGCTTGTCTGACTCCTTGAACGGAATCTTTTCCTGTTCTTCTTGAAACGTCATCTGCTTTTTCTCGTCGCCTTGGCAATGTGTCAGGGAATACAAAACATAGCAATTAGTAAATGATCCATAAATAGTTGCAACATCAGTAACTGTTTAATAAAGCATGGTTCGGGAAATTTGATACTCTAAACATCATGGTAAGATAAGCCGGAAGGAGCTGCTGTGTTGTGTAAGTGCCAGACATCACTTTTAGTCATTGATGTGCTTAATTGTATTTAGCCAGGTAGGTGGGTTTGTCGTCAGCTTTGATGATATCGTGAACCTACTTGCACAGGTGTAATTAAAGCAGAACTCCGCTTCGTGGTTGATGTCGCTCGATGGACATTGCCTTCCGCCATATTGAGGGGGTTCACAGAGGCGCTGGCGTCGCTTGGTACCCGTATCGCAGGTGGCGCTACACTCGGACCACGTAGACCAGTCTAACAAATATCCCGGTTTGGGGCAAGGGTCGGTGTTGCAACTGGACGCATTTAATCCATACGCTGAGAGCAAAAAAAAAACACCAACCACCGGGTCAATATTAATTCCTCATTACTTTTTCTGAGAAGAAGGAACCCACAAGCAATTTGTGGAAACTGCACTTAACGACAGACAGAGCATGGATTGCAGAACAAGCCTTTGACAAATTGGTTAACATCGCTTTTGCTTCACTGGGGTGGATGACGACGCGCATCCCACTCTTTTGTGTCAAATTCAGATCAATATCACAGTGAGCGAAAAATAAGAATAAGGAAAATGCGATCAAATTGGTTCACATTATATATGTTTTTTTACGCTAAAATAATGCTGCAAGATGTGAGGCACATTTTCTACCAAGAGTTAGTACTTCAAACTTTATTAAAATTGAGTAATCATTAAGCCATCATCATAATGCCAGGTGACCAAATGCTGTCGATCCTCTGATTGACTGCGAAATTCGGGGTTTTAGACATGATTATATGTTTGTATGGCAGGAGACAGGATTATATATCTGTATGGCGGGAGACAATTATATGTCTGTATGACAGCAGACAGAATGGGGCACTTACTTTCACCATTCTGCTGCAGATATAAAAAAGACAATTCAGCTATAAGACAAACAGTTTGGCTCGAGGACAGATATCAAGTTTAGCTAACAGCGCTGACCAGGGCAAAAGGTGGTAAACCGCAGTGATGAAGCCCTTTGGCCCGTTTAGGCTTCATATATATATGTATATATGTATATATATATATATATATATATATATATATATATATATATATATATATATATATATATATATATATATATATCTATATATATATATATATATATATATATATATATATATATATATATATATATATATATATGTATATATGTATTTATATATATATATGTGTGTGTGTGTGTGTGTGTGTGTGTGTGTGTGTGTGTGTGTGTGTGTGTGTGTGTGTGTGTGTGTGTGTGTGTGTGTGTGTGTGTGTGTGTGTGTGTGTGATGGCTTCACCTATGCATTTCCCTAGGCGCATTGTATCACCACCTCGTACTGGCAAAGCCAATCAATGCTCAACAAAATTACCAAATGGCGGACGTTATAAGATAATCTTTGTCTCAATAGAAAGTCTCTCGGACTGCTTCACTGTTGTCGTTGGATATGGCATTTAAAGATAACAAGGCCGTAACAGGATCGTTTACTCGTGGCTTCCCTTAAGCAATTAGGACTTGCCGTGGCCCATCAATGAAACAACAATGCAGTCATCTGAACTTCTTGGTGGAAAATGAAAGTGGTAAATAATTAAAGATGGAATCCAGCGGGAGAACTGACCGAGTGAGACGTTATTGATGTCGCGTAGAGTGTATTTACAGTCAGCTTGTGAAGCCTCTTCGCCTTCACACAAGATGAAACGTAACCTCTGACCACGCTCGCAAGACATGGAACATTCACTCCATGGAGTCCAGGTGTTCCATTCCAAATCTGTTAGGGACAAGTAAACAATACCTGCATTGTTCTGAGCCCATCAGTAATATTCATAATCGAAACACGTTCACCTCAACACATATATTTAGCGTTTCGTAATGTCGATGTTGCTATCGATCAAACTGCAGCCAACCTCGATTGTCGCCATAGTTATCTACTCATCGCCATATCAGTCAGAAATCACCTGAAATATGATTATACTCAATCAGTGATAACCTGAAATACTATCATACTCAATCAGTGATAACCAGAAATATGATCATACTCAGTCAGTGATAACCTGAAATATTATCATGTTCAATCAGTGATAACCTGAAATAAGATCAAACTCAATCAGTGATGACCTGAAATGATATCATACTCAATCAGTAATAACCTGAAATATTATCATGTTCAATCAGTGATAACCTGAAATAATATCATACTCAATCAGTCATAACCTGATATATTATCATACTCAATCAGTGATAACCTGAAATATGATGATACCCAATCATCGATCGCTTTAATATAACAATCTTTAGTCTGGCATTGCCTGATTAACCAGGTGTCTCCTGAATATTACAATACTCAACCATTTATCGCCTCAATATGACACCATTTTATCAATCATGGCCTCAATATTACAATCTTGGACCACGCATAAATATGACTACATTAACTCAACATGCTGACGTGGATTTATTTAACCATTGGTCGTGTTTCACTACCCTTATTCAAGCATGACATGAGTAAACAGGGTCATGTCCGCGCTGAACTGGTGTGGGTCTAATGTGTCTGTGTCAATCTTACAGTCGACTAACATGGCGCTGTCCGCACTTTCAGTGTTGTGTGAAAAACAAGAAACCCGTGGCTGGTAGCAAACGAGATTCAAATTCCAATCTTGCTTTGTCCATTCGTACTTAATACCTCTACCCTCTCCCAAGTTGTCATATTGAAGCGATCGATGATTGAGTATCATCATATTTCAGATTATTGGTTATGGTCATATTAATGTATTACTGATTGAGTACGGTCATATTCATGTATCACTGATTGAGTATGGTCATATTCATGTATCACTGATTGAGTATGGTCACATACAGGTTATCACTGATTGAGTATGGTCTTATTCATGTATCACTGATTGAGTATGGTCATATTCATGTATCACTGATTGAGTATGGTCACATACAGTTTATCACTGACTGAGTATGGTCATATACAGGTTATCACTGATAATAGAGTATGATTTCCCTGCTAAGCCGTCATGTGGCTCGCTGCCATCCCGCGAAGAGGATTCACTGCAATGGCTTTTACGAGACGCTGCCCAAGCATCACACTCGGCTTAACCAATCACTGTCGCGATGTCATGTTGTTGTCGAAAGCGACGTAACCAAAACTCAATGTTTCACTTCATTTTTCAATTGGTCCAACGACGCCTGTCATGCCTCGCTGGCGTGCGCGCAACTTGCACAGTCCGTACCTAGCAATTGATCCCATATTGACGCATCCACCCAGCCGCGATGTTTAATGACGGAATAACTTCAACCACGCTACAATTAGGTCGGCAATGATAGTGGTAGGAAAAGGTTTGCGCTAGCCAGGCGGTGCAATCTGCCAACTCGGTCGAGTGTGTGCGTTTCTCATTGGGGTCGGTAGTGGAACTGAATTGTCTCTAGCTAACATTGCTTCCTGACGTCATATGTACACAAGTGAGGGTAGTGCGTGAGTGATAAGGTTAAAACCCGTTAGCGCGGTGCCACAAACAATACCATACATATTTGCTCAGGCTGCAGAATATTCCCAGTTGAAATATGGCAAATGAATATGCAAGATAAGCAATATGACATCCCATTTAAAAAAAATCAAAACGCGTTTCCATCATTCACTTGTTTGCTCATTGTAACAGTTATCCAGGTAGCGTAAGTCGGCAACAATGTTAGCCTTTATGTAGAACAAGGAAGACAAAAAATATTAAGTGATAAATCTAAAATGATAATTGACGTATGCACTAAATCGCACAAATATGAATAGCTTAACCAAACTTGATGCCGCTAGAATTATGCCCTTGAAGAAAATCGTCCTGTTGTCTGACAACTCGAGACGTTACGGCAGCCTTACGCAGAACGACTAGTACTGTGTAAGACCACAATGGACTGTTTTCTACATACCGGTGTTGTTCAACGTGTACTGATAGAGCGATGACGCTGTCGACCCCAAGGTGGCAGCACCAAGCCCAAAACTTGTTGTCGGTAAGGCCATGCTGCAGCAATATCACCAAAGAAACGTAAACACGATCTAACGAAATCCAACAGAGATGGATCACATTTGATCTCGTTCTTTTCGGGTAGAGCCGTGTGGGTCAGTGGCTTGACTGCTATGCTCTCCACTCCAGGGAAACGCGCGGTTGACTAACTGCGAGCTGCTGGTTGCATCGTTTAGTTCACCCGGCGAGGACACATCTCAGCTGCCACTAGAGGGCGCGTTACGCGCATCAATCCATGAACCCCTGTTCCGATGTCAATAACGGATGGCTGGTGGCTGGTGCTGCAGGCAGTGGAATTGGACGAGTATCGTGGGTTGTATTCGACTGTAAGCGGAAAACTTAACCAGAACTATGCACAAATTTGACTTCCATTACGAAACACGTGCTGATAGAATGAACGTTATATATATATATATATATATATATATATATATATATATATATATATATATATATATATATATATATATATATATATATATATATATATATATACCGTATATATATATATATAAATATATATATATATATTTACATATATATATATATATGTTGTGTGTGTATATATATTATATGCATATAAATATATATATATAAGCATATATATATGTATTTATAATATATACATATATAAACATATATATATATATATGCATATATATCTGTTTATATAATCATATATATATAGTTATATATATATATATATATATATATATATATATATTTATATATATATATATATATATTTATATGTGCATACATATATGCATATAGATATGTGTGTATGTAGCACTTGCTAGTGTTCTTGAAATGAAGAGACACGTGTTGAGGTGATGGCCTTCCGGCCATGCGTGTAAAGACGAAAGTGTTCTAGACCCCATGCTACTGATAGGGCCTCTTTTTCTATCTGCGATTATCGGGTTTCACATTCAGTTAGTGCAGGGCTGGCATATGCAACAGGTCTACCGTCGTGCAGAATGGTTGCTCCCAGAGTGGTCTGACTGGCATCACACTGCAATACCAATTCTTTGCTGCTGTCGTAGAATACCAGTACTGGTGTCATATTCATGTCCGTCTTTAACTTCTCTAAGGCTGTTTGCTGTTCATTTCCCAAGTGCCATTGAGTGTCCTGCTTGGTTAACCTACTGATGGGTTCTATGGTCTCGGACAGGCTTGAGCGAAATGTCGCCAAGTATCCAACCATACCACGTAGTGTTCGCACTTCTTCTACATTGGTGGGTGACTGTATATCAAGTAGAGCTTTGATCTTTTTAGGGTTTGGTTTGAGTCGGTCCTTGGTGATTAAGTGGCCTTGGAATTCAATCTCCGTTGACTTGAATTCGCACTTGGACACTTTGTATCTGCGGCCTCTAGGTTCTTGTTGTGGTCTGATCCCGCTTCCGTGACGGTGTCACCGGATCCCCAAACCAGAATATCATTTGCAATGCATTCCACAGCTCTTAGCCCTTCTAACGTTTGTTTCAAACGTTTCTGAAAGATCTCAGCACTGACATTCAATCCAAAAAGGATGCGCTTCCATCGGAATCGTCCAAACGGTGTCTGAAACATAGTGAGTGGTCATGATTTCTCCTCCAACTCACAATGCCAATATCCATCTTGCAGGTCCAGCTTGATGAACACTTTGGCCTTTGCAAGGTCTGGTAGGAGGTCATCTAACACTGGCATGGGGTGGTGTTCTCGTCTGAGGGCTTTGTTGAAGGATCTGGGATCTATGCAGATCCGTAGATCTCCATTATTCTTTGTGGTTACAACCATCTGGCCGACCCAAGTAGATGGTTCATCAGCTCGTTCAATGATATCTTTCTTCACCATGGACACAGATACAACTTGTCTTTAACTTTCTTCTTAATGGACACTGGTATACGTCAGGGAGGACATAAGACTGGTGGTATGGTCTGGTCTACATCTAGATGTACTGCACCAGGGAACTTTCCCAAAGTACCACTGAATAGGTCCGGGTACTGTTCCTGTGGGCTGGTCAGGGCTGTGACACGTCGCTTCTGAACTGGTCTTGCTGATTATGGTCGTGACATTATCTTCAACCACTATGAAGCGGGCTCTGTGTTTCCTCTTAGTCTTGAAGTTCTATAGCTTCAATGTGGTCTGACCACAACAGTCTTAGTCCACATTCTGAGCTGCACGTCAGTCGGCTTCAGCCTAGTTGAAACAGTAAGGAGCGAGTATGGTTTGACATTGACAGTAGCTCCACAATCTATCTGGAACTTCTGGGGTTTGTGATTCATCTTCATCTCGCAGTAGACTCCTTTACTGAACTGTTCACTATCAAAGGCCATTACTTCCTCAGTGTCCGAGGTCTCTCCTGAATCGATGTGTGAAGAGTACGAGCTACTGCATGACTCTTCCCGGTCATCTACCATGTGCACTTTGCCTCGAAATATTTTCTTGTATCTTGGACACATTTTGGTGTTACTGAAGTGATTGAAGTCTTCTATTACACCTTTTTCCATAGGCGGGGCATTCTTCCTTCACCATTTCATGGTATTTGGAGCAGAATAATCATTTCTTAGTCTCTGAATTGATTTTCTTTGTTACATTTTTCTTGGGCTTGTGGCCTTGTCGGCTATGGCGGTCATCATTATCTTTTGCTCTGCAATATTTCTGTAGGTTGTCGTACCTAAACTTCTTACCATGTTGTGTCTTGGATGTGATATTGTGCACTGCCTCCTGAGTTAATCGTTTTCAGGTAGTATTTTGTGGCTACACAGGCCTTTGCTATTTCAGTAACTCGATCAAGGGTTGGGCTGCCTTGCTAGTGTTTTTGAAATGAAGAGGTGATATATATATATAGATATATATATATATATATTATACATATATATATATATATATATATATATATATATAGCGGCCTTGGCAGGCCGATGGCGTGTCAGGCCGAACTACTTTTATTTGAATAGTAGAGCCCCAGAGGTAACAAATATTATCACAGCGTATATATATATATATATATATATATATATATATATATATATATATATATATATATATATATATATATATATATATATATATATATATATATATATATATATATATCTCTATATATATATATATATATATATATATATATATATATATATATATATATATATATATATATATATATATATATATATATATATATATATATATATATATATATATATATATATATATATATATATATATATTAGCCCAGAAAATACCGGGTATAGTCTGGTCGTGAAGTATATATTGGCCTGTTCTAGGTAAACAGATTATTGACAATTTGCCTCCGCACAACCCCTTAACTCCTCGCCTTTTTTGTATGAATATTTGCATTTATGTTAGCATGCATGTTTATATGTATGCGTGTGCGTGTTGTCAGTGTGTGTGTGTTCGCTCTATTACGTCAGCTGTATAGTATGTACCGTTTCCAGTCTCTATCGTTGGCAGCTTACTTAGTAAATAAGACGCAGGTCAATTTGACATTGTACGCTACCTGCGATTGAACCAAGGGATTGAACGACTGCAACATGATGATCACGAACGATCATAACGTCTCAGATTCAACGCAATATGCCATTCTTGTGTCAACTAGCGTGGTATTTAAAGAAAAATCAAATGCCTTTTACTTTGCGACAATAGAAAAAACACAATTACAATACACCAGATATATTCTGCATCCAACAAAAGTTACATGAAACGCGACAAGAGCGAACAACATTAATGACAATATTCATGTTGCTCCCGACGCGTCTACAGGATAATGACGTCACCTCAGACACCTGATGATGAATCAGTTTCTCAAGGTAAGGCAAGGCAAGGTAAGTCTTGGTAGATATATTCAATACACTTTGCACATTAGGGGTATTTAATTGAAGTTATCACATGCAGCTTTTCACAATTTATTGTTCAACTCCATCACCATGGAGCGGAGTAATTAGTGGTCCCTCTTGCCAGAACTTCTCGCGAGAACTGTGGTCAGGATTATTAGGTGATAACCATCACAGATAGTAGAGGTTAGAGTGAAAAGTATTCCATCTATAGCATTTCATTTCCACGTGGTGCATACAAAGTGAATTGCAATCTAAGGCGGAACATCTGGGTAAACAAAGAAGATGTTATATTCTTCGCACAATATATTAAAGATTATAGCAAATATTCAGCAGGGCCGATGTAGTATTGATTGCCGCGCGATACAATGCGGGTAAGTGTTCCGGTTTCTGGTCCACGAGGGGTGTAACATCGCCAGCATCATCTTTCACTTGCTTCTTTTCTCATGAGTTACGCCCTTCCAGCCATGTAGCAGCCTCCCATGTCCTTAACAACCACAAAATAAGCCTAAACTCTTGTCTTATTATACAATCCATTGCAGCTCCAGTACTAAGGGCGAAACGAGACTTCGCATTATGATGTCACGTAGAGTCAGCGTGAAAGGAGGCAGACGTGGACGTTATGACCAAAGTGCTGTTGTTGATGTCGAGCTTTTTTGCGAATGATTCTGAAAAAGAAAAATTGGTCATATATATATATATATATATATATATATATATATATATATAGATATATATATATATATATATATATATATATATATATATATATATATATATATATATATCTATATATATATATATATATATATACATATATATATATATATATATATATATATATATATATATATATATATATCTCTATATATATATATATATATATATATATATATATATATATATATATATATATATCATTGACTCGGTTAAAGGAGAGGTATTTTGGAAGCTGCCAATTAATTAGAGTCTGTATTGTGACTGACCTGCGCCCAGTATGATGGCCCCCGCTACTCCTAACATGAAACAACAGAACACCAGCCAAATCACAAGCTTAGCCGCGGATCCGGCTTCCACTTCCGCTTGACCCAGATCATCCTCGTCGCCTCCGCCGTAAAGAATTTCCAAAATAGTCGATTTATTTCCAAATGGATGCACGAATTTGCTGCGATTTCTCTCTAATTGTTGACGAATAAATGAAGAAGCCCTAAATTCACTTTTAACCGAAGAACTTTTCACTTGGGCGAAGGCAATGTCAGCTATGCTTTGTCGTTTAGTGATTGATATGGTTGGAATTCGGGGCGGTTCGTGGTTTTGCACAACAGGTTCACCGTTCGTCTCTTGATCGCTTATGGTGGATGAATCTCGTTTACTCTCGATTTCTCGTAGTTCTGGCTGGCTGTCTTCCGCCTCGTAGGCTGGGTTAGTGTATTGCTGTGACGAGCTCTGTACGCACATAACGTTCCAAGTTGTTATCACATAAGTAAGAAATCCGACATTACATGACAAGCTGATATTTTATAACTCAGCTCGCCGACATGATATAAACTTGTCATGTAATGTCGGCTATCTGTGTTGAATGATACAACATCAAGTTGATATCATACAACACAGCTAACCGACATTACATGACAAGTTGATGTCATACAACACAGCTAGCCGACATTACATGACAAGTTGGTGCAATACAACACAGCTAGCCGACATTACATGACAAGTTGATGTCATACAACACAGCTAGACGACATTACATGATAAGCTGATATCATACAACACAGCTAGCCGACATTACATAACAAGTTGATGTCATACAACACAGCTAACCGACATTACATGACAAGTTGATGTCATACAACACAGCTAGCCGACATTACATGACAAGTTGATGTAATACATCACAGCTAACCGACATTACATGACAAGTTGATGTCATACAACACAGCTAGCCGACATTACATGACAAGTTGATGTCATACAACACAGCTAGCCGACATTACATGACAAGTTGATGTCATACAACACAGCTTGCCGACATTACATGACAAGTTGATGTCATACAACACAGCTAGCCGACATTACATGACAAGTTGGTGTAATACAACTCAGCTAGCCGACATTACATGACAAGTTGATATCATACAACACAGCTAGCCGACATTACATGACAAGTTGATGTCATACAACACAGCTAGCCGACATTACATGACAAGTTGATATCATACAACACAGCTAGCCGACATTACATGACAAGTTGATGTCATACAACACAGCTAGCCGACATTACATGACAAGTTGATGTCATACAACACAGCTAGCCGACATTACATGACAAGATGATGTCATACAACACAGCTAGCCGACATTACATGACAAGCTAATATCATACAACACAGCTAGCCGATATTACATGACAAGTTGATGTCATACAACACAGCTAGCCGACATTACATGACAAGCTGATGTCATACAACACAGCTAGCCTACATTACATGACAAGCTGATGTCATACAACGCAGCTAGCCGACATTACATGACAAGTTGGTGTAATACAACTCAGCTAGCCGACATTACATGACAAGTTGATATCATACAACACAGCTAGCCGACATTACATGATAAGCTGATATCATACAACACAGCTAGCCGACATTACATGACAAGTTGATATCATACAACACAGCTAGCCGACATTACATGACAAGTTGATGTCATACAACACAGCTAGCCGACATACATGACAAGTTGATGTCATACATCAAAGCTAGCCGACATACATGACAAGTTGATGTCATACAACACAGCTAGCCGACATACATGACAAGTTGATGTCATACAACACAGCTAGCCGACATTACATGACAAGTTGATGTCATACAACGCAGCTAGCCGACATTACATGACAAGTTGGTGTAATACCACTCAGCTAGCCGACATTACATGACAAGTTGATATCATACAACACAGCTAGCCGACATTACATGACAAGCTGATATCATACAACACAGCTAGCCGACATTACATGACAAGTTTATGTCATACAACACAGCTAGACGACATTACATGACAAGCTGATGTCATACAACACAGCTAGCCGGCAAAACATGACAAGTTGATGTCATACATCACAGCTAGCCGACATTACATGACAAGTTGATGTCATACAACACAGCTAGCCGGCATAACATGACAAGTTGATATCATACAACACAGCTAGCCGACATTACATGGCAAATTGACACCTTTTTTTTACAGCAAACCGTTTAAAACGTAAAATTTGGTAGCAATTGAGATCCATTAAAACCAATGGGCACAGACCCTCAAAACCACTGGGCTCGGACCTTCAATACCACTGGGCACAATCCCTCAAAGTTCCACTCCTTACTCTAACAAAGCTTAGCAAATCTATATGACATCGCCGCATCATAACCATTTACATATCACAGAATATATCATATGGTTATCGGTATTTCACTGGCTTGTGTTTCACTTCAGGCAGACGATTAATCAGCTGGAGGAAAATTGTCAACATGCAGATTATGGCCCACCTGGGATGTCTCCATGTGGCAGGATGCAGGAAAAAAACTTCCAGTACAACTATTAAATAACACTTGAACGTAGCCCTCGTCTTGTCATCGACAATCCCGCGTAAACCCGGCTGGCGCCTTGCTTCGTCATGATTTGGTTTATAATAAAGCTTATATCGGGTAATGAAGTTATACCAACACCTCGCACCTGTCCATGGTGCGCACCTGTACGGGGCGAGCGACGCCCGTATATTGTTACCGCCATTGGCCGGACTAACCTCCATAACAAGAGGTGTGATGTGAACCCTTTGTGTTTAGATGACCATAGAAACCAGTGAATAAACAACTGAGTGGTCAGCTTAGCATCCACGCGGGGCTGAGAGGTGCGTCTCCAGCTGAGCACCCACGCGGTACTTAGATGTGCGTTTTCGACTGAGCATTCCCCTGCGTATACAGTTGAGCATCCCCGCAGGGCTGTGGGGTGTTTAGTAAGCTGAGCACCCTCACACGACTGTGGGGTAGATATATATAGCTGAGCACCCTTGCAGGGCTGTCGGGTATGTATTCAACTGAACACATACACAGGGCCATGGCGTGTGTATTGATCTGAACACATACACAGGGCCATGGCGTGTGTATTGATCTGAACACATACACAGGGCCATGGCGTGTGTATTGATCTGAACACATACACAGGGCCATGGCGACGACAAAGCGTTTGATACTGTTGGATCACAGTAGACATATTTTGTCTTTTACTCCATCACGATGGTAGCAAAGGCACATGTGCCGAACGCCCAGTTGAACGCCCACCACGCTTTTCGAAGTGTCATCTGATTGAAATAGTCCGAACTGCGCCTGCGCGCAGCTACCGTCTCGTTGTTAACATTAACAATGAACCATGTGCTCAATGATGATGCCACCACGACTTCAATCGTTATGGTAACCCATGCCAGCTGAAAACATCACCCGTGATTATACGTTCAAATCGTTCTTTACCATCAGAACATGCGCTGAAACCAAATATCTCGCTAGGTTTTACACGTTCAAGTTATCCGACTTGAATTGTGGATTTGTGCATTGCGCATCATGCAGTTATCATAGGACGACTGCACAGACGTCCTGTAGGGCTACCCCCCAACCCCACACCCACCCCGTAGGTGTTCTCCTTTACGCCTTAAATGTTCCACCGACACAAAACCGGTATTCCATGGCTTCATATAGTCACTGTTGTTCCTGATGGCTCGCCAGACGCAATTGTTACAGCATTCCCTTTGATTTGACAAAAAATATCGATGTCAGAGGAGAGAAAAACAACCAAGCAGCCAAGAAATGATTTGCATCTTGTAACATATCAAAGACTACATACAGGGGAAGGTAAGATGATCTGGGATGGAGAGCGTTCTAATTCCGTTTCTTCGTCTGTGTTGCTCTCGGAAGAGCATGTCTGTACGTATACATTAACTGTTTCCGGTTTGAGTAAACTGACGCCAGGTGTAATAAAGCCCCGTCTCCGTCCACGCCGTGTTCGATTCCATCCGCCGCCATGGTGTCCCATTTGTGTTTCTCCCGTATTTGGTAAATCCCACATGGAACTGAGGCAGCCTTTATATGACTTTTAATGGTATAAAATCGCGACGTAGGTTCAGCCACCATTGAGTGTTAAATGAAGATATCTCAGTTCGCATATCATCTACTGAAGACTCACCCTCGCTGATCGTAGCGTGCGGCTCCCTGGAAACAGGAAGTGGACTGCTCGAGCTTAGAGTACATGATTCGAGCCGCGATGGCGCAGGTATAGGCGACTCCGGTGGGCTACTTTTTGCCAGCTCATCGGACAACCAGGAGCGGCGATATAAAGCTTTCAGATGAAGATGGCCTAATGTGAACTGCCTTAAATCTCTCATTTTCTTGCAATACTTCACTTTCGGTGCTAATTTACCTCGAGACGGTAGGGTGCTGCTGGCAGTGTGATCCCCGGAACCGGTGCTGTCAGTCTCGGCAACATCTGCGAAGGCGTCACTGAGCTCCGAGTCTCGCTCCGGGGAAGATTCCGCCATTATAAGTCGAGTTGCAATGAACCGTTTGTCTGAGTTAGCGATGATCCGGACTACAAGAGCAACTTAAGCAGAACGACAGGCTATCCAAATGTCATGCATGAAACATTTCCATCTCAGTAAAGTTAAAGTCTGACACTTCTTTGCATCGCATCGTGTAGGTGTAAATGCAATGCACAGGCAATTATACTGGAGGCAGTTTCGCAGAAACTAGATGTTTTCAACAAGAGCGCCCTATGCATAGCCCCTCCTGTTTACTCAAACCATCCGCTCATATTCTTCCACGACGGGTTTTTCCCTTGCGCACTGAGGATAATGTGAACTGACAGAGCCCAGCTTATCGAGAGCGTGTTGTGACTCCGCGAAATGTAACAATTTCTTGTGAAGTGGTGTTTTCATTGTCTTGTTATCGCTTCATCACTACAGGACAACACCAACTATTACTCATCCTTAGCAGAAGTATCATATGTTTATACTCCATTGTGGTTTGTAGTTCATATTTCATGGTGACTGTGGTAACATTTAAACAACGCCACATGAATACCGGAAATACGCGCGGCTAGTCGACTAAGCTGGCAAGCGGTTAACTTTTCTACATCAACACTAGCGTGGGTATCTTACAATATAGCATCTACGGAGTTGTTTGTTCCATAATATCACAGTAAAATATCAATGTATACAATATTCAGCAGTATTGAGATAAATATAAGAGCACCATTTATGTATTATGCTTCCAATTATGTCTGGCAGATTCGCCCATTATGACAGATTTACGGTCGGCGATGAAGTCAGTATGGAGCTACAACCCATTCATCTGGCCAGCCCGGCATAGTGGTATGTTTTATGTCTTTGAGAAGATACTTTGTTACTGCATCCCTTTAAGCTGAAGTGAGACAGGAACGAGTATTGTACAGTTATATCTTTATCGGGTTAAATGTGGCATGGTGGATTCATCTTTATTTTGTTCGTGTCCGAGTGACGTTACGTTACGTTCAATAGTTAAGCGCAAGTGAATGTTTACTTGAATGTTCAATTGTGCGAATCGGAGGACAGCTGTGCGCAACTAATTAAACCAACCAGTGAGCAGTTTTTAATCACGTGCAACCAATTCAGCCAATCAGAGGAACACCTTTAACAGCTTTCGCATACAATTGCACCCAGTATTTTACTACGCCTTTGTAAATGGTAAATTAATTGAACGCATATGAATCCTTTAATAGATCTTATACGCGTGGTAGTTAATTTCTATTGATTTAGTTCTTATAAAGGTATTCGAAATTGACGTAGTTTATTTACGAAGACGGGCTTGGATCTCGCGAAGTCATGCAAATTGACTCTACAAGTTTATTTCATCCATAAAATGGTTTTCATTCACGGATTCATTCTAACCAACCTTCACCACAATTACCGATTTGAATCTTTTACCAATATCCTGAATTATCTAGCTATAGTATAGTAACCAAGATAAGCAAAGCTTTATCAGCTGTTTGTGGAGTGTTACCTGAATACCATTAACATCAACTAAGTACCCAGTGACCCGTCATGAGAACGATAGAGGCCTATGCATCATGCTTGGTTTCCGTACACAACACTTCGCGGAGAGTCAAAACAATGCAGCCAGCACCAATAAGTTATCCAATATGAAAAGGCAACAACAGAAAATTGCCCATAACTCACGCTGTCGCCCCAAAAGCGTCCGTATCCTGAGCTGCTTGCAAAAAGTGAACCCCATTAATTAGGCGTCTACCTTGACTCTTCAAACATATGGCGTTTTTTCGCTAACGAATAAAGTGGGGTGTTTACTTGGGATTGTACGCCACTCACAACAACGTTGTGGTGCCGCCTAGTGATTGATGAGAATGTTACGATACTGAAGTATGGACACTAAGCACGACCCAGTTCTCATCACCGGGTCGAAACACCTGCTCTTCCGATATAAAGCTAACGTGAATCCATGGAGTTACTAAGTCGGGAACACACCTGCTCTTCCAATATAAGGCTAAAAAGAAGCCATGGAGTTACTAAATCGGGAACACACCTGATCTTCCGATATAAAGCTAACGTGAAGCCATGGCGTGACTAGTCTGGAACACACCTGCTCTTCCTATATAAAGCTAACGTGAAGCCATGGAGTTACTAAGTGGGGAACACATCTGCTCTTCGGATATATGGCCTGCGTTGAGGCAAAAAGCCACAGGGTTGGAAGCGCCTGTTCCTCCGATACAAACAAAGGTAATGCCTCAGGGTCCCTGGGATGGGGACACCCGCTCCAGGGATATGAAGGTACCGTAATGCCAAAGATACTTAACATATTCATTGTGGGTAACCACCCCCTTCCCCCCCCCCCCACACACACAAACCACTTAGCGCATTTATGCTCGCCATAATTTTGTTTATACCCCTCCGAAGTTGGTGGAAGTTGCATCATACAAGCGTGATTTCCAAAGCAGCATTTGTTGTATGTTACTAGTCACTGATAATGGAAGCAGACTTAAGTCAAATGAATCAGTTGGATATGAACTACTACCTGTGATATGCGGATGGTGTCACAAGCCAAATTAAGAAGCGTGAGTAAATGTCACGTCTGAAGGACGCCTTTGTCTGGCTTCTTGAAGGGAAAACTGCATGTGGAGGTTAAATATGGAACCGTATTTTCTCTGGTTGACGTATAAACTTGTGTAGTGATCGTAACGTGAGATAACAACGTACTTTGAACGTAGAAAGGAAACCGGCTCTTGTCAAGTCTCGCGCTCTACATAGAACACAGGCCACAATGGATCTCACATAGCAACGGTAGCTTACGTGGTCTGCACATTTCAGATACAGACCTCTTGAATCTGGAAGCTAAATATAACGTCGTTCACACGTACATAACTGGCAATGCTTTACGTAACACGGTCTAAATTAAGGTGGGTATGTATCCTATTGCAGCCATTCCAACAGCGATGTCGTCCGCAATCTGCCCGTCGGCGCAATTAATCACACACGCCCTTATGTTTGTCCACAGCTGGCAATTACCCACGCGAATTAAGGCACGTTTGACGCACTCTTGCCACAGTTACAAGCTCGCTTGGCTGCCTCGGGACGACGGGATGATGGATGAATAGCGATCATCCCTCACCATGCTAGCCAACATCAAGCGATATGGCCTATTGTGCTGACGCATTGTTCTTCGTCAATGTTGATCTCAAGCCTTCTTCACCATCAAATCGAATTCCAAGTGGCGATTACAGAACGATGGCCGTTTACCCAGAAGTTTTGTTTCATTTTAAGGCTGACATCAAAATAGGGATA
>CM067344.1:24140114-24312614 GCA_034190875.2 Urechis unicinctus
GGATTTATGAACAATAGACCAAGCCAGGCGCCTCAACCGCAGGTTTCCTGGAAACCACAGGATGTAGAAGCCAATTGATATATGGCATGTGGACCGAGCATAGTGGGCTGTAAGGCATATGAGAAATCTCTCAGTTACGACAACCCTTGGCTATGGCTTTATTCAACTTCATGAGGAATTTAGACAGAACCGTCCATTTGATACCACCGCAGCCTATTTATATCATACACATGCACTTGCTTTTATCTCAAATCTTATTTGGCGAGGAGTGCTGCTTGCTCGGCTCGTAGTCTGTAAAGCCGTGTATCAACAAAAAGCAATATCCCGTTGTGTTAACTGTCGTCAATACCAGGTATTCTATACTTGGTAGAAATATGACGACACACCTGCCCTTTTCTGCACCGTGTCGTCTGCTTGTATTGTCAAAAATACATCTTTTTTAGCTACTGAAAGAATAAATACAATACGTTTATGGCCTGACAGATCACAGAATTTTTCATGAATAAGGGTGGTTATTCGTTCTAAGAATGAACCTGTCATCAAAAGCACTTTGCCAGACACCTATGTACTTAATGTCACAATTACCTCATTCAACAACAAATGGAGGAATGCAAAGGTTTGCTCCGCAATATAGCCTCCAGTGTAGCATGTGATTGAAACAAAAGACATCTTAGCCTGGGAGTAACAAATCGTCTGTCAGATGAGATTACAAAATAACACCATATCGTACCAGCATTAAGCTCTTGCAGTTTGTTAAATAGAGCCGTGACTCATAACATAGTCTGAACGCTTGTTTTTATAACACACTTTTGTGTCTCTTACAAACATATTGGCGCGAGAAAGCTTTCTGTTGTTCAAACGGCAATACATACGCCAGCTCAACCGCCCCCCCCCCCCCCCCCCCCCCCCCGACGCGGAACCAAGGGGGTGTCTAATGCTTGCTGAAAACTATTCATGCCAGACAGACACCAGTAAACCAAGTTAGGTTTGGTTCATGGTAATTAAGTCAAGCGAATGTTTGAAGTAATGTCGCGTTTCGGCATTGTTAGTTGTAAAATTCCACAGGAATGTCGTATTTTAGGTAGGCAGGAAATGATAGTTTCATATATCACCAGAAATATTGGTTTATCATCAGTCGCATGTTTCAAACGCCTTGTCTTCATCATGTAATGCGGTTTATAATGCAAAATGATCGGAAAAAACTGTCACTTTGAAAGAGCCATCTGAACACAATAAAAAGAGAGACTGATAAGAAACAACAGAGGAAAAATCGTTAACCTAAACAAATAACAAGGAGGTTGATTGCAACCTAACACAAGCCTCACTCGATATAAACCTTGCTTTAGTGTGTGTTACTTTGTCGCTATTAAGTAACGACGCCGATGTAAACCAATGGATGGAAGTCCAGGGACGTTGATAGAACTATCTAGAGGAGGAACTGATGAAACCAGATGAAGGTAAAATTTGTCAACGTTACACACGCAATCCAATTCAAGATGATTAATTTCAACGTTACATACCATTCCACATCAGGTGAAAAGGGGTGTTTTGAGCCCACATCCTTTATCTAGCTATCTTTCAAGCGGCAAAACAATCAAGCAATTACCTCTTTGATGATGTGATATAGAGCAGAAATAACTCAACTCTAAGGAAGCAGTTGCCTAGAATTAATACCCGTTTCTTTGGATAGGATGTGCAATGTAGTCGTTCTTCGAGTGCATCTTTATTACAACCTTTAATATTACCATAAAGATTAATTGTGTCGAAGAGGGCGGACATAATACTTCAAGTGTCCGTTGTTGAGACACGGGACGTCGAGCTGTCAGGTGATGGGCAAAAGATAGCAGAAAATTCGGTCCACGGGCTCTTGGCGTAGTAAAAACATCTTAGGTGATATTGCCTTCCATCTAAAGGAAGAGTTTTTCAACAAACAATCCTCGCCATCTTGCGGACGTGTTTAGGGAACAGTTAAAGACGAGAAAGCTACATAAATGCCTCTTTATCAAACTGTGGTTTGCGTCCAGTTGTACACATTTGTTGAAAATGATGCGAATCTATTGCATGAAGTACATGTGAAGCGCCGAATTGTCGATTGCCTAGCGCTTACGATGTCCAGTGTTCGGATCATAAGTTCACATCTAGCTCAGTCTGTGATACAAAAGCTTGAATTATTGAAGACATGTGTGTAAAGCCAGTGAAGCAAGATACCGTGGGTAATCGCTTCTGTGTTTGGGTGTATCGAAAAGCTTGTATTTGATGGAATACGATTCGATGTGTAACCATTGACGCAAACACACAGCGTGTGGTGTAATCGTTGGTGCAATCGTTTTAAAGAAAGGCCAATCCAAAAAGTATTGTACGGTGTGATCTATGTTAAGAACATGAAATTATTGGATGGAATGCTTCGATCATTGTTGAGAATATAAAGGCACAATCATTGTTAAGAACGCACAATCATACCAAGATATAATGCAATTATTGTTAAGAACGCGCAATAATACCAAGATATAGTGCAATCATTGTTACGAACGCGCAATTATCCAATGATATAGTGCAATCATTGTTTAGAACGCGCAATCATACCATGATATAGTGCAGTCATTGCTTAGTAAACGCAATCATACTATGATATAGTACAATTATTGTTTAGAACGCGCAATCATACCATGATATAGTGCAGTCATTGCTTAGTAAACGCAATCATACTATGATATAGTACAATTATTGTTTAGAACGCGCAATCATACCAAGATACAGTACAATCATTGTTAAGACCGTGCAATCAAACGATGTTGTTTTGTGACCATTGTAAAGAATGCTAAACTATCGGATGTTGTGATGGAAATAATTATTAAGGGCTCGTCATCATTGTAGATTATGGCCAGATCATCTTCAGAACAAGAACACAAAATATATGGTGAGTGTTAAAAACGAACAATCATTCGATGCTATGGTATAATGATAGTTGAGAACGTGCAATCAAATAATTACATGGTGCATAAGGGGATGGCAAGGGCACATGTCACATTTCGAACATCTAAGTTGCCGTGGGCGTTTCAAAATATTCCTTCCAAACAACATCATATATGGCTTCGCTTTATAACGCCCTCATGACGTCAAGGGAAGCTATTTGATGTAACAACCTCATTGTGAGTGTCAGTGAGTAAACATCCAGACGGTGGGGTGAACCAGACACCAGCCGGTAGAATGGAGCGTGGGTTGTTTGTTACACGTCGACGGGAAAGTCACGCTATATCTCCATTAAGGCACGGCAGTCATCCTCAGATATATGAGCGCCAATGATTATGGGCGCATAATAACTGTCCTTGAGCCTGTTCGTTTACACCTGCACATGACTAAATGGTATAAATAGAGTGTTATGATTGTATGTAGCTCATTTCACAGTGAAAGAGATGGGTGATGCAGAGCGTTAGATTAACGCAGCCTTATAAGATGGCCAAATCAAGAAATCGGCTAACAAATCTTTTTTTTGTAAACAGATATTTATAGTAATCGTTTTTTGTAAACAGATCATATCAGAGAAAGCTAATAATAATTCGTGTCAAATTATTTGTGTTCACTAAAAGCACACAAACTTATCCCTCTGAATATTGTTTACAGATACACCTCGCTGTATGAAAGAGAAAAAGTAGATATCAATTTTACAAAGAGCACTGTATTGACGAGCTATATGATGGATGATTGGCATAATCGCTTAAGTGTTCAGGAGGAATCTGGTTAGCGAGGTCACGCCAGGGGCAGAAGCTACCTGCATATCACGAGTTACCAATGGCTTTAATGAGGGTGATGATAAGCAATGTCAGAACAAAGCCAGAGACTCTACACCAATAGGCACGATGTATTACGTGCCGAGTATGCACAAGAACGCAATAATGACTACAGTCGTTCATACTAATATAAACTCAAGCTATTTCCGTACTAGAGCAAGACCGCGCTTGAGGATGCAGTGTCATAAAACATCGAACAATGGCTTACTGTTATTTAACCTTCAACAGTAAATATAAAGAACAACAAGGAAAGTGTTGGAAGAAACTGGCGGCTCTTATTCACAATATTCAAAGAGCATATGCAAATATTGTTGGTGAATTGTGGGCCGCGTAGACAGTAGCAGGAGAAAATCAACGTACCCACCTTACTGATGTCAATTGCTTAAAAACGTCTATGTAGAAGGAATTTGCAAAATTAGCAGCACACATTTCCCATAGAAACGCCATTAGTCAATGAGCTAACACGCGTGCGCGTAGGCTCAGACACAAACAACTGATCAATCTGTTATTTCTTATGTAATGACGCCGTCGCTGTAATAATGCGGTTAACGAGGTATAATTAGTGATTCAAGGAAGCTGAAAGTGAAAATCACACATCGGTGTGGTTCCAAACCTCCTCCCATTCAAGCAGTGATGAACCATGCGTACATAATTGTTGTAATGTCATGATAAGTTGCTAGCCTATCACCATGTTATCAGGTTAGTTAGCGCTACTGTTTTGAGTTGATGTACCTAGCCGCCCAAAGTACAGCTCAGTCCATCTGTCAGATCACAGATAGATAGATACAGTCTATTTGAGTGAGCCGAAACTATATTATACACACACACGCAAACAGACACAATCGAGAAAGACACAATCACTTATTAGCGGGTATTATGGCACGATGACGTCAGTTGACAAGAAGCTCAAAGGTATGAAGTCCGACATACATAAGCTATGCTCTGTCAAAGAAGGGACAGCGTTTTTAATGGCGACACATAATCCTCCAGTCAGTTTGTCAAATGGTTTCAGAATATCTCTTGTCGCAGTTGGTGATTGGAGCGTGTCGTTATAAATTTTACCTATTTTCAAAACATAATATTCGGTCAAAAATGGAAATAACATTGAACAACAAGAATGAAGACGATATGACATTATCAATAAGAACAATTGCACCTGATTAAGGTAATTTGGGTAAACGTTTCCGGAAAGCAATACACCAACTTATTGAGGGTTTACTCACATGACAAAGCGTTAAAAGAATTAGCCACCATGCTAAAAATGGGAAGACATGCACTCTTTTGAGATATTGTCACATTTTTAGTGAGACTCACGTCAGTCTTTTATTTTTGACGGTAGAGATGACATGCCTAGCTACCAAACAGAACAACACTCCACCTTACAGATCACAGTATCAATCATAATTCATGATAGTTAGTCATTCCATGAGGAAATCGATCATCAAAGTGCACCTCGCCAGACATGTATGTTTTAAACGCTGAAATGACGTCATTCAGAAATCAAATTGTGGATTGCAAAGTTTTGTTCACCAATAGAGCCTCCAGTGTGACATACAATGTAAATCAATCACCACATAGTTTGGTAATGGTAAATCGCCTTTCAGTTGAGTTAGCTCTAACACGTCTATCAGTACCAGAATATAAAGCCGTCCCTCCTGACTTACTAGAACGTTTTTAATCATCGGATAGTGACGCCGCACGCAAACAACTTGCCCCGACAGTTTACATGCACCATTGTCAAACACAAGAGACCAATGCCTCCTAGTCTGCGTCCCAGACTCTAGGGGTTCCGCTACGCTTCTCGCAATAGGGATATTTAACGGGGCGTGAATAAGCGATGAAGCAAATGAACGGTAACAGAATCAATTTAGTTTGTGAAATGTCCTGCGGAATATTTGCCTCAGTTTCTTATCCAACAAAGCATGTGCTGACTGTGTAACTTACGTCTTGACATCAAAGGATGCTGATAACAACCCCCCAGAACTCAAGGAATTGATTAATTGCTTCTAGAAGTACTTGTCATTCGTTAATGTCATCATCAATGCATTGGTATCACTGCGACATTGGCAGAGTAGACAAGAACTCCGTCCAAGATGCTGGAAAGATATGAACTATCGGAAAACATGAACTCTGTCTGAGATGCGGACTGGGAAGACATGAACTCTGTCTGAGATGCTGACTGGGAAGACATGAACTCTGTCTGAGATCCTGACTGGAAAAATATGAACTCTGTCTGAGATGCTGACTGGGAAGATATGAATTCTGTCTTGGATGCTGACTGGGGAGATATGAACTATACTGACGTGTCAACCCAACACCGCTCTGATTCTCAGATTAGCGTTCACTTGATAATGGGCATGTGTTTGGCATTTGACGTTTTTATGGACAATGCGTTTGCAATTTCTCACAAGTTAGTTTTGAAGACGTCAGTAGTAATTGGAAAGAGAGTCTAACATTACAATAAACACAACAACGAACAATGGATGCCAAACAATGTTCAGACTTATTTAGCGTGCGCGATTTATACTGAAAGGATTTATGAACAATAGCCAAGCCAGGCGCCTCAGCCACAGGTTGTAGAAGCCGATTGATATATAACAAGTGGACCGAGCATAGTGGGCTGTAATGCTTATGACACCCCTTGGCTATGGCTTTATTCAACTTCATGAGGAATTTAGACAGAACCGTCCATTTGATACCACCGCAGCCATATCATAGAAATGCACTTGCTTTTGCATAGAATCTTATTAAGCGCATAGTTATGGTGAGGAGTGCTGATTGCTCGGCTCGTAGTCTGCAAAACCGTGTATCAACAAAAAGCAATAACCCGCTGTGTTAACTGTCGTCAATACCAGGTATTCTATACTTGGTAAAATATGACGACACACCTGCCCTTTACTGCACCGTGTCGTCTGCTTGTATTGTCAAAAGTACATCTTTTTTAGCTACTGAAAGAATAAATACAATACGTTTATGGCCTGACAGATCACAGAATTTTTCATAAACAAGGATGGTTATTCGTTCTAAGAATGAACCTGTCATCAAAAGCACTTTGCCAGACACCTAAGAACTTTATGTCACAATTAAACAAAAAATGGACGCATGCAAAGGTTTGCTCCGCGATATAGCCTCCAGTGTAGCATGTGATTGAAACAAAAGACATCTTAGCCTGGGAGTAACAAATCGCCTGTCAGTTGAGATTACAAAATAACACCATATCGTACCAGCATTAAGCGCTTGCAGTTTGTGAAATAGAGCCGTGACTCATAACATAGTCTGAACGCTTGTTTTTATAACACACTCTTGTGTCTCTTGCAAACATATTGGCACGAGAAAGCTTTCTGTTGTTCAAACGGCAATACATACGCCAGCCCCCCCCCCCCCCCCCCCCCCCCCCCCCCGACGCGGAACCAAGGGGGTGTATAATGCTTGTTGTAGGCCATTCATGCCAGGAAGACACCCGTAAACCAAGTAAGGTGTGGTTTATGGTAATTAAGTCAAGCGAATGTTTGAAGTAATGTCGCGTTTCGGCATTGTTAGTTGTAAAATTCCACAGGAATGTCGTATTTTAGGTAGGCAGGAAATAATAGTTCATTGTTTCAAATATCACCAGAAATATTGATTAATAATCAGTCGCATGTTTCGAACACCTTGCCTTCATCATGTAATGCGGTTTATAATACAAATGGACCGAAAAACTGTCACTTTGAAAGAGCCATCTGAACACATTAAAAGGAGAGACTGATAAGAAACAACACAGGAAAAATCGTTAACCTAAACCAATAACAAGGAAGCTGATTGCAACCTAACACAAGCCTCGCCTGATATAAACCTTGTTTTAGTGTGTGTTACTTTGTCGCTATTAAGTAACGACGCCGATGTCAACCAATGGATGGAAGTCCAGGGACGTTGATAGAGCTATCTAGAGGAGGAACTGATGAAACCAGATGAAGGTAAAATTTGTTACACGCAATCCAATTCAAGATGGTTAATTTCAACGTTACATACCATTTCACCGAATGATGAAATAATCTATTGTATCATGTTTTCACATGAGGTGAATAGGGTGTGTTTGAGCCCACAGCCTTTTTCTTGCTATCTTTCAAGCGGCAAAACAATCAAGCAATTACTCTTTGATGATGTGATATAGAACAGAAATAACTCAACTCTAAGGAAACAGTTGCCTAGAATTATTACCCGTTTCTTTGGATAGGAAGTGCAATGTACATCGAGTGCATCTTTATTGCAATCTTTAATATTACCATAAAGATTAATTGTGTCGAAGAGG
The DNA here is from genome assembly GCA_034190875.2 of Urechis unicinctus. NCBI lineage: Eukaryota > Metazoa > Annelida > Polychaeta > Xenopneusta > Urechidae > Urechis > Urechis unicinctus. The sequence goes on from CM067344.1 coordinate 24,148,191, forward strand.
GCGGACATAATACTTCAAGTGTCCGTTGTTGAGACACGGGACGTCGAGCTGTCAGGTGATGGGCAAAAGATAGCAGGAAATTCGGTCCACGGGCTTAGAAGTTGGCCCTAATGTTAGACGTTAGGACGCGGATCATCATCTTGCTGTTTATGGTTACGGATTTTTTTCAAGTGGGACCCGAGTTAGCCCTCTTGGCGTAGCAAAAACATCTTAGATGATAATGCCTTCCATCTAAAGGAAGAGTTTTTTTAACAAACAATCCTCGCCATCTTGTGGACGTGATTAGGGAGCAGTTAGTGACGAGAAAGCTGTATAAATGCCTTTTTATCAAACCGTGGTTTGCGTCCAGTTGTACACATTTGTTGAAAATGATGCGATTCTATTGCATGAAGTACATGTGAAGCGCTGAATTGTCGATTGCCTAGCGCTTACGATGTCCAATGTGCGGATCATAAGTTAACATCTAGCTCAGTCTGTGATACAAAATCTTGAATAACTGAAGACATGTGTGTAAAGCCAGAGAAGCAAGATACCTTTGGTAATCGCTTCTGTGTTTGGGTGTGTCGAAAGCTCGTATTTGATGGAATACGATTCGATGTTTCATGGAACTATTGTTGCGAACACACAGCGTGCGGTGTTATGATGCAATCGTTTTAAAGAACGACCAATCAGAAACGTATCGTACGGTGTGATCTATGCTAATAACATGAAATTATTGGATTGTACGATCATTTCATATACCACCAGAAATTATTTGGTAAATACTAGTCGGTTTATGCAAAACCTTGTTTTTATGTCTGTTATATGGTCCAGATTCAGTAGTGTAGTTTACATTTTGGTTTGTGTCTCATTCATCGAAGTTTATTTCACTTGAAACAATTCTGTTGCATGAAGCACCAAATCCTCGATTGCATTGTACCGTATATTAACTCCAAGACGTCGGGTTCGTTGAGAGCTTGTGTGATGATGGAAGGCGATTGTTGCTCAATAGGATGAAACGCCCATTGTAAGGTTTAATGATTGTTGAATGGCATAATGATGTTACATGAAATAATGATTATTGAGAACGTGGGTTCATAGAGTGACATATAAAGATGGCGTGATATCTTCATCCATATTAAAACAGCGCAAAGTCTTCACTCCGCTCTTAAAATAATTGTGAATTGAGCGAGAAGACAAAAACCTAATCATCTGGAATACGATACAAGAGAAAACTTCATAAAAGCAGTATTAAAGGAATTCTTATAATAACTCCCAATTATAAAACAAGGGAAACACGGAGCAATACATAAGTTATTAACCACCGCAGAGAATTTTCCCGCGAACATGTCAATATGTACGGGCATCCCTGATTTGCTTCCTTCGCGCTATAAAGACACTCATACCTCCCGCGTCACACATCACATACGCGAACAATCGTCGCGTACTTCTCACCAGGTAATTGATTGCAAACAGCGGTTGCGTCGCTATCCGACTCCAAGAGCCACAATAACAACGAGGTAACAAGCCACTCAAACAACACGCAATCTAGTTGACTGATCTCGGCTATTTTGCGAATGTCAAAGGCTATATGTGAAGTGAAAAGGACCATAAACGATTGTGAAATTGTGAAAGACAGTTTACAACACAATCGCTTGTATATGGGCATGATGGTACAAAAACGTCAGTTGGTAGGAAGTTCATGAGTCAGACATACTTTTATGAGTTATACTCCGACAAAGCTGGGACAGCATTGTTCAGTAGCGAAAGTGTATTTCAGTCACATCAAACGAGTCAATAGTTACTCTTTGGGGTTCACTCCGACTATCTGTGCCATGATAATCACGTGAGGCAATCATGCAATCAAGAAAAGCACATGGGATTGTTGATCCAACGTCTCGGTGCTCAACATCAGTGCAATATATGGAGTCTTCTGATTGGTCGAGGCAACCACGCCCCCAAATTAATCAGAGAATTCCCTGTGGTTTTAAAGTGGCGTGAACACATATTTTCTCGGGCGGATGCGCGAGCGAACCTCATAACCGAATCTATAAGCTCATTGGCCAGATTGACAAAAGGATCACAAATTTCTCGCCGAGTTGGTGATTAAGTCCCTGCTTTTCGCATAAAAGTCGTCCATCAATTGTATCAATTTATTCAGGACTCAACCAAATTAGTTCAACAATATTAGGCAGTCGTTGATAGTCATGTACACAGAACCTTCTACTATTGTAGCGTTAAAAAACTGAAAATATCGATTAATCTAAAGTTAGTCACTTCACAGAAATTACAAACTGATCTCACACAATAAAGGTCAGACGCATTAGGATGAATTCCGGACGTTTCGGATAATTAGCAATACATCACTTTAATGAGGTGTACTCATATGACATTTTCGATGCGTTCGGAGAAATAGCCACCATGTTTAAACATGCCGGCCACCGAGAAGCTGCCTTAATGGCAGTAAATATCAAAAGTTGATATAATCTCAAGTGTTTTGCAAACATGATTCACAGCATAGTAATTGATAGGATTTTTTTGTCCATTAACTGCAAATGAACCGTTAAGTGCAAAAGCAGCTCCATTAACATGGAGACAATCTAGCTGGTGAGTGTTATTGGTTAAGGATTATTGACGTACACTGTTATATCAGGCCATAAACCTATTTCAGCCCAGAATAAAGCTTGACAAACAACACCGCCACCCCCTAATACCTTTTCCTCTCCAGTCACGTGGTCGCTGCACATCAAGACCAATCACCTGTTTTGCAACTGTAGGGCGACTGCATTGAGCGATTTTAGTCTCGAGCCAAAATATGTCCAGTACAGATCAGTTAACGAGTCGATCAAAAGTTAAGGGCACTCGAAATTAACGCTCAAGGCAAAAAAAAGCCAGAGAAAGGTATGTGTGCGTGACATGTTTAACGAGTGGAATCTAACTGCCTGTGACTCCGTGTCATCTTCTGAGTCATAACCCAGACTGATGAAAGACATGAACTCTGTCTGAAATGCAGACTGGGAAGTTATGAACTGTGTCTGAAATGCAGACTGGGAAGGTATGAACTCTGTCTGATATGCAGACTGTGAAGGTATGAACTCGGTCTGGACACTCGATTCACCAGAGAATTGGCATGTGTTTTGCATGTGACGTTTGCGTGCGCAATACGTTCGCAGTTTCTCGTTTTGCTAACGTGAACTTAGTCAGTCACAGTAACAGGCTTCCAGGAAATCAAATGACCTGGCAGACATTTGTCTTAGTAGACATAACCGAGCAGTGTAGTCTGTAATATGTGTAAGAACGCTATACTACAACCTTTGGCGATTGTTTGATTCAACTTTTAAAGATATTTATGCAGACAGAACCTTCAATTGGATAGTATGAAATCAAAGCCCGTCTATAAAACCATATTCACCCAGCAAATTAGGAAAACGGAAATCGTTGTCGGCTTAATGACTGCATGCAAACATAAACAAATGTGTATCTATTGCCAATCACGGATCGATAGGACCTTAGTGAACTTGACTATGGTTGTGAATTTACACGTTGAACATGGGACACCCAACTACACATTTACAGACATTGTATTTGTGACTCACCGTCCGTATGCTACATTCGGCGGCTGGAATGGCAGACTAAACAAACCAAACAGAACAATACTTCATCTGACAGATCACAGAATCTATCATTGATGGCGGCTATTTTTGCCATTAGGTAATCAGTCATCAAATTGCTCTTTGTCAGGCACATATATACTTAATCTCACCAAAAACGTCATTCCACAACAATGAACCAAAGTTTTGCACACCACTATTCCTCGATTGCAGCATGCGAAGTCAAATGGCAGCATTGCTTGGCAATGTTAAATCGCCTTTCAGTTCAGCTTACTTCTAATAATACATAGTATATCATGCATATGCGTTGTGTGATATACAGCCGCCCCTCATCACGTGACCATGACATTTGTTTTCATCTTCTTACATACAGACCACTTGTCCACAGATAGCTGTCTGTTTTTCATGCGTTTCCGCAGTAAAACCCAATTACTATGCGCTTCATGGGTGAATTCAATTTCCGCTAACATGATTTTGGCTAAACATCATCAATCGCTCAATTCTAAGAAACCAGCATGAATCAGGAGGGATAACTGTCTCCGTGATTCGGAGGAATAAATGAAGCAAATACGACTACAGCCTCCAATTTTCCACTTATCAAACACAAAGTTCTAGAAAATATATACCCCGTCGAGTGGCAACACACGCATTGTACATGCCTTCTTCTCTTAACTACACAACCCTAATCATGACAATCAAGGGTGTGTCCCATGCATTTTGCTGGCTAATCATGACAGGTAGACTCCCGTTTGTACGGACAAAACAATGCAATCACTTCCAAACGAGAGTTTCACAGGGTCGATATTCCGTTGAAAGAGGGTGGAGCTTCCTCGTGATGATTAAGCAGGGCGACTTACGCCGAATGTCATGATAGCTAGGTTTTTTTGCCGAATTCTACAGAAATGATGAAATCAAAGAGGATATTGAGAAAAACCAACGGAGGTATAATTTATGCACGCAAACCAATAATTTTGCTTCAACCTCCTGTATGTGAAGATGATTTGCATGAGCCCCCAAGCTGGTATATGCTATCAAATAAACAAAATCATAAACCCTCTGATTAAGTGACAAGTAACAGGAGGAGAGAACTGGAGTTCCCGGAACTACACATGAAAGATTTGATTTTTATCAATAAACTCTAAGCAAATACCTGCTTAGAAAATAACACGTTTCTTTGGAATGGAACCGCAACGTATGCCTTCACTGAGTTCACCGTTGTTGTAACGTTCAATAATATCCTAAAAAATAGACATAATGCTTCAAGTCATTGAGAAATAAGATGTCTGAAATAGTCCAGTTGGACCGTGGGTTGCCGGGAGATTTTGTCCATCAACTCCAGTGTTGGCCCTTATGTTGGACGTTATGACGAGTTACATCACGGCGCACAGATGGCGCTGCTGTGTATGTCACACATTTTTGTTGGCTGGAGGCCCGAGCAAGCCCTCTTGGCGTAGTCATCAGCTGTTTGGTGATATTGCATGCCGCCAAAGGGAAAGTTTCTAAACAAATAGCCCTCCCCATCGTACGGACATGTACGCAAACACGCAATTATTGGAAAGCATTGCGAGTGTCGATTTATCATATTGTCAATATAGGTTGCCTCTCATTTTTCGAATTGGCTGCCAAATAATACGATTCTATTGCATGATGCTCGTGTACAGTCCGCTTGTGTTCATCGCCTCAGGCTGTGACACCTAATGTTTTGATTGTAAGTTCATTCGCCCTAGCATCTAGTTCAGTCTCTATTATAGAGCCAATATCATAGGAAACCTATCACTGCTGTCATTAAAACTAGATGTGTATGAACCGCTCGAGATCAGGGGGTTGAGAGTTGTGTTTGGTGGGATACAATTCCTGCTCGTTAGGATATATGGTGCGAACATTGTTAAGAAGCACCATCATATGCGATCACATTACAATCCTTATTGAGATGGTGGAATTATAGAATGTTATGGGCCATAAGAGGATTATAATGATTAGTGTCACTTTTTCAGTATCAGATGACAAAATGCAATCTCATTCCATTACCTTGGGCGTTCCAAAGCTTTTCTACCTCAAATAAATATATTTGGCCTCGGTAATTAACGTCCTGTTGTGACGTCACAGGCAGCTTTTTGATGTTACAACCTCGAGTCATATGTCGACGTCGCATTATAGATTCATATATTCAACTACGTATGAGCAGCGCAAAAGATTCTCCTTTACTCCAGTTTTGTACTACGTGCAGCGGGAAGACTAAAACCCAATCGATCCCAGTCGATCCGCGAAAAAGTTAGCTTCGAATTCATTTTTATTATACAAATAGTTTTATTGTGTTTCTTATATATTTATTACCAATTCAAAACAGAGGAGACATGGAGCTTAGACATAACATGCATTAAGAATTAACTACCGTGGAGAATTTTCCCCCGAACATGTCAGTATGCATGGGTATTCCTGGTTTGTTTCCTTCACGCTGTATAGGCAATCATACCTTCCACTTCATACTTTAGACACGTAAACAACGCATACGTTTCTCTCCTTCATTCACTCTATCCATGAGCGGCACAATTTGATTGCATACAATGGTCAATACGGCAAACCATTAGTCACAATAACAATGGAATAGAGGCATATAACAAAGGACGAGGCAGGCATTGTGAGCGCGCAAGATTAACCATACACCAGCCAGCAGAACGAGGAACACAATAATGGGGTATGGACTGTTTATCTCTTGCTTGGGATACGTCGGTAAGCCATCCTTTATCTTCGTCAATGTTAGGCAGTAATATCATAAAGTAATTTCATCCTTAAATATACGAGCGTCCATGATTCTGAGCGCATTATATATGTCAATAAGTTTGCTTTCTCCCACACATGAGGAATATATATGTATATAAGGATTGGCAAGATTGTATATAGTTCAATACATATTGAGACTGTTGGATGATATTATGTGGCCACTGAGAAAAGCGCAGCCTTTTACGTATGAAAAATCAAGCAGTAGGCCTCCGAAAAAAAATGCAGCGACTCTAATTTCGGGAGTATAATTTCGGGAACAGTTATCAAACAGAATCGCCCTGTTTTATCAGGCCAGGACAAGAAGTTACCTAGCTTTAACCAGTGAGCGATATCGTGCCAGACGCCACTGTTCTTATGACGAAGAAAGGGTTTTACTGGTTCACAGACAATCAGAGTTTACCGTTCGATTTTTGGAAGTTGAAAATCGCGGTCGTCGCCTACACTCACCAACACATTAAAATACATTCCTACGCTGCGACGCACAAATACTAACATAGTTGCTGTTATATCATGATAAGTATTACCTAATCGACATTTTATAGATCATCATTTACAGTCGTGCTGTACAGGGATGGTGTACCAAGCCACTCAAACAACAGCGCAATCTCGTTGACTGATCTCGGCTATATTGCGAGTATCGCAGGCTATGTGTGAAGTGAAAAGGACCATAAACTAGCAATCAAACAGATGCAATTGAGAAAGACAGTTTACAAAGTAATCGCTTGTATATGGGCATGATGGTACAAAGCCGTCAGTTGGTAGGAAGTTCATAAGCGTAGAGCGATATGAAGTCAGGCATATTTTTATGAGTTATACTCAGACAAAGATGGGACAGCATTGTTCAGAAGCGAGAGTGTATTTCAGACAGATCAAAGAGTCAATAGTTACTCTTTAAGGTTCACTCCGACTAGCTGTGCCATGATCATCACGTGAGGCAATCATGCAATCAACAAAAGCACATGGGATTGTTGATCCAACGTCTCGGTGCTCAACATCAGTTCAATATATGGAGTCTTCTGATTGGTCGAGGCAACCACGCCCCCAAATTAATCAGAGAATTCCCTGTGGTTTAAAAGTGGCGTGATCACATTATTTTCTCGGATGAGCGAGTGAACCTTATAACCAAATCTATAAGCTCATTGGCTAGATTGACAAAAAGTCCCTGTTTTTCGCATAAAGTCGTCCATCAATTGTATCAATTTATTCTGGACTCAACCAAATTAGTTCAACAATATTAGGTAGTCGTTGATAGTCATGTACACAGAACCTTCTACTATTGTAGCGTTTAAAAAACTGAAAATATCTATTAATCTAAAGTTAGTCACTTCACAGAAATTACAAACTGATCACACACAATTAAGGTCAGACACATTAGGATGAATTCTGGACGTTTCGGATAATTAGCAATACATCACTTTAATGAGGTGTACTCATATGCAATTCCGGTGCGTTCGGAGAAATAGCCACCATGTTTAAACATGCCGGCCAACGAGAAGCTGCCTTAATGGCAGAAAATATCACAAGTTGATAGAATCTCAAGTGTTTTGCAAACATGATTCACAGCATAGTAATTGATAGGATTTTTTTGTCCATTAACTGCAAATGAACCGTTAAGTGCAAAAGCAGCTCCATTAACATGGAGACAATCAAGCTGGTGAGTGTTATTGGTTAAGGATTATTGACGTACACTGTTATATCAGGCCATAAACCTATTTCAGCCCAGAATAAAGCTTGACAAACAACACCGACACCCCTAATACCTTTTCCTCTTCAGTCACGTGGTCGCTGCACATCAAGACCAATCACCTGTTTTGCACCTGTAGGGCGACTGCATTGAGCGATTTTAGTCTCGAGCCAAAATATGTCCAGTACAGATCAGTTAATGAGTCGATCAAAAGTTAAGGCCACTCGAAATTAACGCTCAAGGCAAAAATGAGCCAGAGAAAGGTATGTGTGCGTGACACGTTTACCGAGTGGAATCTAACTGCCTGTGACTCCGTATCATCTTCTGAGGCATAACCCAGACTGATGAAAGACATGAACTCTGTCTGAAATGCAGACTGAGAAGGTATGAACTCTGTCTGATATGCAGACTGGGAAGGTATGAACTCTGTCTGATACGCAGACTGGGAAGGTATGCACTCTGTCTGAAATTCAGACTGGGAAGGTTTGAACTCTGTCTGATATGCAGACTGGGAAGGTATGAACTCGGTCTGGACACTCGATTCACCAGAGAATTGGCATGTGTTTTGCATGTGACGTTGGTGTGCGCAATACGTTCGCAGTTTCTCGTTTTGTTAACGTGAACTTAGTCAGTTTGAACAAGAGTCGGGGTCACAGTAACAGGCTTCCAGGAAATCAAATGACCTGGCAGCCATTTGTCTTAGTAGACATAACCGAGCAGTGTAGTCTGTAATATGTGTAAGAACGCTATACTACAACCTTTGGCGATTGTTTGATTCAACTTTTAAAGATATTTATGCAGACAGAACCTTCAATAGGATAGTATGAAATCAAAGCCCGTCTATAAAACCATATTCATCGAGCAAATTAGGAAAACGGAAATCGTTGTCGGCTTAATGACTGCATGCAAACATAAACAAATGTGTATCTTTTGCCAATCACGGATAGATAGGACCTTAGTGAACGTGACTATGGTTATGAATTTACACGTTGAACATGGGACACCCAACTACACATTTACAGACATTGTATTTGTGACTCACCGTCCGTATGCTACATTCGGCGGCTGGAATGGCGGACTAAACAAACCAAACAGAACAATACTTCATCTGACAGATCACAGAATCTATCATTGGTGGCGGCTATTTTTGCCATTAGGTAATCAGTCATCAAATTGCTCTTTGTCAGGCACATATATACTTAATCTCACCAAAAACGTCATTCCACAACAATGAACCAACGTTTTGCACACCACTATTCCTCGATTGCAGCATGCGAAGTCAAATGGCAGCATTGCTTGGCAATGTTAAATCGCCTTTCAGTTCAGCTTACTTCTAATAATACATAGTATATCATGCATATGCGTTGTGTGATATACAGCCGCCCCTCATCACCTGACCATGACATTTGTTCTCATCTTCTTACATACAGACCACTTGTCCACAGATAGCTGTCTGTTTTTCATGCGTTTCCGCAGTAAAACCCAATAGTACTATGCCTTCACGGGTGAATTCAATTTACCAACATTACCCATTTTGGCTAAACATCAAGTAGCTCGGTTCTAAGTGACCAGCATGAATCAGGAGGGATAACTGTCTCCGATCCGGAGGAATAAATGAAGTAAATACGACTACAGCCTTCAATTTTCCACTTATCAAACACAAAGTTCTAGTAAATATATACCCCGTCGAGTGGCAACGCACGCAATATACATGCCTTCTTCTCTTAACAACACATCCCTAATCATGACAATCAAGGGTGTGTCCCATGCTTTTTGCTGGCTATTCATAAAAGGTAGACTCCCGTTTGTATTGACAAAACAATGCAATAACTTCCAAACGAGAGTTTCACAGGGTCGACATTCCGGTGAAAGAGGGTGGAGCTTCATCGTGATGATTAAGCAGGGCGACTTACGCCGAATGTCATGATAGCTAGGATTTTTTGCCGAATTCTACAGAAATGATGAAATTATGAGGATATTGAGAAAAACCAACGGAGGTATAATTAATGCACGCAAACCAATAATTTTGCTTCAACCTCCTGTATGTGAAGATGGTTTGCATGAGCCCCCAAGCTGGTATATGCTATCAATTAAACAAAATCATAAACCCTCTGATTAAGTGACAAGTAACAGGAGGAGAGAACTGGAGTTCCCGAAGTACACATGAAAGATTTGATTTTTATCAATAAACTCTAAGCAAATACCTGCTTAGAAAATAACACGTTTCTTTGGAATGGAACCGCAACGTATGCCTTCACTGAGTTCACCGTTGTTGTAACGTTCAATAATGTCCCCAAAGAAGATACATAATTCCTCAAGTCATTGAGAAATTAGATGTCTGAAAAAGTCCAGTTTGACCGTGGGTTGCCGGGAGATTTTGTCCATCAACTCCAGTGTTGGCCCTTATGTTGGACGTTATGACGAGTTACATCACGGCGCACAGATGACGCTGCTGTGTATGGTCACACATTTTGTTGGCTGGAGGCCTGAGTAAGCCCTCATAGTCATCAGCTGTTTGGTGATATTGCATGCCGCCAAAGGGAAGAGTTCTAAACAAATAGCCCTCCCCATCGTACGGACATGTAAGCGAACACGCAATTAATGGAAAGCATTGCGAGTGTCGATATATCATATTGTCAATATAGTTTGCCTCTCATTTTCCGAATTGGCTTCCAAATAATACGATTCTATTGCATGATGCTCGTGTACAGTCCGCTTGTGTTCATCGCCTCAGGCTGTGACACCTAATGTTTTGATTGTAAGTTAATTCGCCCCAGCATCTAGTTCAGTCTCTATTATAGAGCCAATATCATAGGAAACCTATCACTACAGCCATTAAAACTAGATGTGTATGAACCGCTCGAGATCAGGGGGTTGAGAGTTGTGTTTGGTGGGATACAATTCCTGCTCGTTAGGATATATGGTGCGAACATTGTTAAGAACGCACCATCATATGCGATCACATTACAATCCTTATTGAGATGGTGGAATTATAGAATGTTATGGGCCATAAGAGGATTATAATGATTAGTGTCACTTTTTCAGTATCAGATGACAAAATGCAATCTTGTTCCATTACCATGGGCGTTCCATAGCCTTCCTACCTCAAAGAAATATACTTGGCCTCGGTAATTAACGTCCTGTTATGACGTCATAGGCAGCTTTTTGATGTTACAACCTCGAGTCATATGTCGACGTCGCATTATAGATTCATATCATCAACTACGTATGAGCAGCGCAAAAGGGCAAAAGGTTACCTCTACTCCAATTTAGTACTAAGTGCAGCGGGAAGACTAAAACCCCATCGATCCGCGAAAAAGATAGCATCGATTTCATTTTTGTTATACAAATAGTTTTATTGTGTTTCTTATATATTCATTCCCAATTCAAAACAGAGGAGACATGGAGCTTAGACATAACATGCATTAAGAATTAACTACCGTGGAGAATTTTCCCCCGAACATGTCAGTATGCATGGGTATTCCTGGTTTGTTTCCTTCACGCTGTATAGGCAATCATACCTTCCACTTCATACTTTAGACACGTAAACAACGCATACGTTTCTCTCCTTCAGTAACTCTATCCATGAGCGGCACAATTTGATTGCATACAATGGTCAATATGGCAAACCATTAGTCACAATAACAACGGAATAGAGGCATATAACAAAGGACGAGGCAGGCATTGTGAGCGCGCAAGATTAACCATACACCAGCCAGCAGAACGAGGAACACAATAATGGGGTATGGACTGTTTATCTCTTGCTTGGGATATATCGGTAAGCCATCCTTTATATTCGTCAATGTTAGGCAGTAATATCATAAAGTAATTTCATCCTTAAATATACGAGCGTCCATGATTCTGAGCGCATTATACATGTCAATAAGTTTGCTTTCTCCCACACATGAGGAATATATATGTATATAAGGATTGGCAAGATTGTATATAGTTCAATACATATTGAGACTGTTGGATGATATTATGTGGCCACTGAGAAAAGCGCAGCCTTTTACGTATGAAAAATCAAGCAGTAGGCCTCCGAAAAAAAATGCAGCGACTCTAATTTCGGGAGTATAATTTCGGGAACAGTTATCAAACAGAATCGCCCTGTTTTATCAGGCCAGGACAAGAAGTTACCTAGCTTTAACCAGTGAGCGATATCGTGCCAGACGCCACTGTTCTTATGACGAAGAAAGGGTTTTACTGGTTCACAGACAATCAGAGTTTACAGTTCGATTTTTGGAAGTTGAAAATCGCGGTCGTCGCCTACACTCACCAACACATTAAAATACATTCCTACGCTGCGACGCACAAATACTAACATAGTTGCTGTTATATCATGATAAGTATTACCTAATCGACATTTTATAGATCATCATTTACAGCGGTGATGTACAGGGATGGTGTACCAAACCACTCAAACAACAGCGCAATCTCGTTGACTGATCGCGGCTATATTGCGAGTGTCGCAGGCTATGTGTGAAGTGAAAAGGACCATAAACTAGCAATCAAACAGATACAATTGAGAAAGACAGTTTACAAAGTAATCGCTTGTATATGGGCATGATGGTACAAAGCCGTCAGTTGGTAGGAAGTTCATAAGCGTAGAGCGATATGAAGTCAGGCATATTTTTATGAGTTATACTCAGACAAAGATGGGACAGCATTGTTCAGAAGCGAGAGTGTATTTCAGACAGATCAAAGAGTCAATAGTTACTCTTTAAGGTTCACTCCGACTAGCTGTGCCATGATCATCACGTGAGGCAATCATGCAATCAACAAAAGCACATGGGATTGTTGATCCAACGTCTCGGTGCTCAACATCAGTTCAATATATGGAGTCTTCTGATTGGTCGAGGCAACCACGCCCCCAAATTAATCAGAGAATTCCCTGTGGTTTAAAAGTGGCGTGATCACATTATTTTCTCGGATGAGCGAGTGAACCTTATAACCAAATCTATAAGCTCATTGGCTAGATTGACAAAAAGTCCCTGTTTTTCGCATAAAAGTCGTCCATCAATTGTATCAATTTATTCTGGACTCAACCAAATTAGTTCAACAATATTAGGTAGTCGTTGATAGTCATGTACACAGAACCTTCTACTATTGTAGCGTTAAAAAACTGAAAATATCTATTAATCTAAAGTTAGTCACTTCACAGAAATTACAAACTGATCACACACAATTAAGGTCAGACACATTAGGATGAATTCTGGACGTTTCGGATAATTAGCAATACATCACTTTAATGAGGTGTACTCATATGCAATTCCGGTGCGTTCGGAGAAATAGCCACCATGTTTAAACATGCCGGCCAACGAGAAGCTGCCTTAATGGCAGAAAATATCACAAGTTGATAGAATCTCAAGTGTTTTGCAAACATGATTCACAGCATAGTAATTGATAGGATTTTTTTGTCCATTAACTGCAAATGAACCGTTAAGTGCAAAAGCAGCTCCATTAACATGGAGACAATCAAGCTGGTGAGTGTTATTGGTTAAGGATTATTGACGTACACTGTTATATCAGGCCATAAACCTATTTCAGCCCAGAATAAAGCTTGACAAACAACACCGACACCCCTAATACCTTTTCCTCTTCAGTCACGTGGTCGCTGCACATCAAGACCAATCACCTGTTTTGCACCTGTAGGGCGACTGCATTGAGCGATTTTAGTCTCGAGCCAAAATATGTCCAGTACAGATCAGTTAATGAGTCGATCAAAAGTTAAGGCCACTCGAAATTAACGCTCAAGGCAAAAATGAGCCAGAGAAAGGTATGTGTGCGTGACACGTTTACCGAGTGGAATCTAACTGCCTGTGACTCCGTATCATCTTCTGAGGCATAACCCAGACTGATGAAAGACATGAACTCTGTCTGAAATGCAGACTGAGAAGGTATGAACTCTGTCTGATATGCAGACTGGGAAGGTATGAACTCTGTCTGATACGCAGACTGGGAAGGTATGAACTCTGTCTGAAATTCAGACTGGGAAGGTTTGAACTCTGTCTGATATGCAGACTGGGAAGGTATGAACTCGGTCTGGACACTCGATTCACCAGAGAATTGGCATGTGTTTTGCATGTGACGTTTGGTGTGCGCAATACGTTCGCAGTTTCTCGTTTTGTTAACGTGAACTTAGTCAGTTTGAACAAGAGTCGGGGGGTCACAGTAACAGGCTTCCAGGAAATCAAATGACCTGGCAGCCATTTGTCTTAGTAGACATAACCGAGCAGTGTAGTCTGTAATATGTGTAAGAACGCTATACTACAACCTTTGGCGATTGTTTGATTCAACTTTTAAAGATATTTATGCAGACAGAACCTTCAATAGGATAGTATGAAATCAAAGCCCGTCTATAAAACCATATTCATCGAGCAAATTAGGAAAACGGAAATCGTTGTCGGCTTAATGACTGCATGCAAACATAAACAAATGTGTATCTATTGCCAATCACGGATAGATAGGACCTTAGTGAACGTGACTATGGTTGTGAATTTACACGTTGAACATGGGACACCCAACTACACATTTACAGACATTGTATTTGTGACTCACCGTCCGTATGCTACATTCGGCGGCTGGAATGGCGGACTAAACAAACCAAACAGAACAATACTTCATCTGACAGATCACAGAATCTATCATTGGTGGCGGCTATTTTTGCCATTAGGTAATCAGTCATCAAATTGCTCTTTGTCAGGCACATATATACTTAATCTCACCAAAAACGTCATTCCACAACAATGAACCAACGTTTTGCACACCACTATTCCTCGATTGCAGCATGCGAAGTCAAATGGCAGCATTGCTTGGCAATGTTAAATCGCCTTTCAGTTCAGCTTACTTCTAATAATACATAGTATATCATGCATATGCGTTGTGTGATATACAGCCGCCCCTCATCACCTGACCATGACATTTGTTCTCATCTTCTTACATACAGACCACTTGTCCACAGATAGCTGTCTGTTTTTCATGCGTTTCCGCAGTAAAACCCAATAGTACTATGCCTTCACGGGTGAATTCAATTTACCAACATTACCCATTTTGGCTAAACATCAAGTAGCTCGGTTCTAAGTGACCAGCATGAATCAGGAGGGATAACTGTCTCCGATCCGGAGGAATAAAAATGAAGTAAATACGACTACAGCCTTCAATTTTCCACTTATCAAACACAAAGTTCTAGTAAATATATACCCCGTCGAGTGGCAACGCACGCAATATACATGCCTTCTTCTCTTAACAACACATCCCTAATCATGACAATCAAGGGTGTGTCCCATGCTTTTTGCTGGCTATTCATAAAAGGTAGACTCCCGTTTGTATTGACAAAACAATGCAATAACTTCCAAACGAGAGTTTCACAGGGTCGACATTCCGGTGAAAGAGGGTGGAGCTTCATCGTGATGATTAAGC
Source organism: Urechis unicinctus (assembly GCA_034190875.2). Lineage (NCBI taxonomy): Eukaryota > Metazoa > Annelida > Polychaeta > Xenopneusta > Urechidae > Urechis > Urechis unicinctus. Next base: position 24,163,665 of record CM067344.1, read on the forward strand.
AGGGCGACTTACGCCGAATGTCATGATAGCTAGGATTTTTTGCCGAATTCTACAGAAATGATGAAATTATGAGGATATTGAGAAAAACCAACGGAGGTATAATTAATGCACGCAAACCAATAATTTTGCTTCAACCTCCTGTATGTGAAGATGGTTTGCATGAGCCCCCAAGCTGGTATATGCTATCAATTAAACAAAATCATAAACCCTCTGATTAAGTGACAAGTAACAGGAGGAGAGAACTGGAGTTCCCGAAGTACACATGAAAGATTTGATTTTTATCAATAAACTCTAAGCAAATACCTGCTTAGAAAATAACACGTTTCTTTGGAATGGAACCGCAACGTATGCCTTCACTGAGTTCACCGTTGTTGTAACGTTCAATAATGTCCCCAAAGAAGATACATAATTCCTCAAGTCATTGAGAAATTAGATGTCTGAAAAAGTCCAGTTTGACCGTGGGTTGCCGGGAGATTTTGTCCATCAACTCCAGTGTTGGCCCTTATGTTGGACGTTATGACGAGTTACATCACGGCGCACAGATGACGCTGCTGTGTATGGTCACACATTTTGTTGGCTGGAGGCCTGAGTAAGCCCTCATAGTCATCAGCTGTTTGGTGATATTGCATGCCGCCAAAGGGAAGAGTTCTAAACAAATAGCCCTCCCCATCGTACGGACATGTAAGCGAACACGCAATTAATGGAAAGCATTGCGAGTGTCGATATATCATATTGTCAATATAGTTTGCCTCTCATTTTCCGAATTGGCTTCCAAATAATACGATTCTATTGCATGATGCTCGTGTACAGTCCGCTTGTGTTCATCGCCTCAGGCTGTGACACCTAATGTTTTGATTGTAAGTTAATTCGCCCCAGCATCTAGTTCAGTCTCTATTATAGAGCCAATATCATAGGAAACCTATCACTACAGCCATTAAAACTAGATGTGTATGAACCGCTCGAGATCAGGGGGTTGAGAGTTGTGTTTTTGGTGGGATACAATTCCTGCTCGTTAGGATATATGGTGCGAACATTGTTAAGAACGCACCATCATATGCGATCACATTACAATCCTTATTGAGATGGTGGAATTATAGAATGTTATGGGCCATAAGAGGATTATAATGATTAGTGTCACTTTTTCAGTATCAGATGACAAAATGCAATCTTGTTCCATTACCATGGGCGTTCCATAGCCTTCCTACCTCAAAGAAATATATTTGGCCTCGGTAATTAACGTCCTGTTATGACGTCATAGGCAGCTTTTTGATGTTACAACCTCGAGTCATATGTCGACGTCGCATTATAGATTCATATCATCAACTACGTATGAGCAGCGCAAAAGGGCAAAAGGTTACCTCTACTCCAATTTAGTACTAAGTGCAGCGGGAAGACTAAAACCCCATCGATCCGCGAAAAAGATAGCATCGATTTCATTTTTGTTATACAAATAGTTTTATTGTGTTTCTTATATATTCATTCCCAATTCAAAACAGAGGAGACATGGAGCTTAGACATAACATGCATTAAGAATTAACTACCGTGGAGAATTTTCCCCCGAACATGTCAGTATGCATGGGTATTCCTGGTTTGTTTCCTTCACGCTGTATAGGCAATCATACCTTCCACTTCATACTTTAGACACGTAAACAACGCATACGTTTCTCTCCTTCAGTAACTCTATCCATGAGCGGCACAATTTGATTGCATACAATGGTCAATATGGCAAACCATTAGTCACAATAACAACGGAATAGAGAGGCATATAACAAAGGACGAGGCAGGCATTGTGAGCGCGCAAGATTAACCATACACCAGCCAGCAGAACGAGGAACACAATAATGAGGTATGGACTGTTTATCTCTTGCTTGGGATATATCGGTAAGCCATCCTTTATATTCGTCAATGTTAGGCAGTAATATCATAAAGTAATTTCATCCTTAAATATACGAGCGTCCATGATTCTGAGCGCATTATACATGTCAATAAGTTTGCTTTTTCCGACACATAAGGAATATATATGTATATAAGGATTGGCAAGATTGTATATAGTTCAATACATGTTGAAACTGTTGGATGATATTATGCGTCACTGAGAAAAGCGCAGCCTTTTACGTATGAAAAATCAAGCAGTAGGCCTCCGAAAAAAAAATGCGGCGAATCTAATTTCGGGAGTATAATTTCGGGAGCAGTTATCAAACAGAATCGCCCTGTTTCATCAGACCAGGACAAGAAGTTACCTAGCTTTAACCAGTGAGCGATATCGTGCCAGACACCACTGTTCTTATGACGAAGAAAGGGTTCTACTGGTTCACAGATAATCAGAGTTTACAGTTCGATTTTCGGAAGTTGAAAATCGCGGTCGTCGCCTACACTCACCAACACATTAAAATACATTCCTACACTGCGACGCACAAATTCTAACATAGTTGCTGTTATATCATGATAAGTATTACCTAATCGACATTTTATAGATCATCATTTACAGCGGTGATGTACAGGGATGGTGTCCCTATAAAACCATATTCACCCAGCAAATTAGGAAAACGGAAATCGTTGTCGGCTTAATGACTGCATGCAAAAATAAACAAATGTGTATCTATTGCCAATCACGGATAGATAGGACCTTAGTGAACTTGACTATGGTTGTGAATTTACACGTTGAACATGGGACACCCAACTACACATTTACAGACATTGTATTTGTGACTCACCGTCCGTATGCTACATTCGGTGGCTGGAATGGCAGACTAAACAAACCAAACAGAACAATACTTCATCTGACAGATCACAGAATCTATCATTTATGGCGGCTATTTTTGCCATTAGGTAATCAGTCATCAAATTGCTCTTTGTCAGGCACATATATACTTAATCTCACCGAAAACGTCATTCCACAACAATGAACCAACGTTTTGCACACCACTATTCCTCGATTGCAGCATGCGAAGTCAAATGGCAGCATTGCTTGGCAATGTTAAATCGCCTTTCAGTTCAGCTTACTTCTAATAATACATAACATACCATGCATATGCGCTGTGTGATATACAGCCGCCCCTCATCACCTGACCATGACATTTGTTCTCATCTTCTTACATACAGACCACTTGTCCACAGATAGCTGTCTGTTTTTCATGCGTTTCCGCAGTAAAACCCAATAGTACTATGTCTTCATGGGTGAATTCAATTTACGTACCTAAGCCAAACGATGATTTTGGCTTAACATCAAATCGCTCCGACCTAAGTGACCAGCATGAATCAGGAGGGATAACTGTCTCCGTGATCCGGGGGAATAAATCAAGCAAATACGACTACAGCCTCCAATTTTCCACTTCTCGAACACCAAGTTCTAGAAAATATATACCCCGTCGAGTAACAACACACGCAATGCACATGCCTGCTTCTTTTAACAACACAGCTCTAATCATTACAATCAAGGGTGTGTTCCATGCTTTTTGCTGGCTTATCATGACAGGTAGACTCCCGTTTGTACGGACAAAACAATGCAATCACAGGGTCGACATTCCGGTGAAAGAGGGTGGAGCTTCCTCGTGATGATTAAGCAGGGCAACTTACGCCGAATGTCATGATAGCTAGGTTTTTTTGCCGAATTCTACAGAAATGATGAAATCATAGAGGATATTGAGAAAAACCAACGGAGGTATAATTAATGCACGCAAACCAATAATTTTGCTTCAACCTCCTGTATGTGAAGATGGTTTGCATGAGCCCCCAAGCTGGTATATGCTATCAATTAAACAAAATCATAAACCCTCTGATTAAATGACAAGTAGCAGGAGGAGAGAACTGGAGTTCCCGGAACTACACATGAAAGATTTGATTTTTATCAATAAACTCTAAGCAAATACCTGCTTAGAAAATAACACTTTGGAATGGAACCGCAACGTATGCCTTCACTGAGTTCACCGTTGTTGTAACGTTCAATAATATCCTAAAAAATAGACATAATACTTCAAGTCATTGAGAAATAAGATGTCTGAAATAGTCCAGTTGGACCGTGGGTTGCCGGGAGATTTTGTCCATCAACTCCAGTGTTGGCCCTTATGTTGGACGTTATGACGAGTTACATCACGGCGCACAGATGACGCTGCTGTGTATGGTCACACATTTTGTCGGCTGGAGGCCCGAGCAAGCCCTCTTGGCGTAGTCATCAGCTGTTTGGTGATATTGCATGCCGCCAAAGGGAAGAATTCTAAACAAATAGTCCTCCCCATCGTACGGACATGTACGCGAACACGCAATTATTGGAAAGCATTGCGAGTGTCGATTTATCATATTGTCAATATAGGTTGCCTCTCATTTTTCGAATTGGCTGCCAAATAATACGATTCTATTGCATGACGCTCGTGTACAGTCCGCTTGTGTTCATCGCCTCAGGCTGTGACACCTAATGTTTTAATTGTAAGTTCATTCGCCCCAGCATCTAGTTCAGTCTCTATTATAGAGCCAATATCATAGGAAACCTATCACTACAGCCATTAAAACTAGATGTGTATTAACCGCTCGAGATCAGGGGGTTGAGAGTTGTGTTTGGTGGGATACAATTCCTGCTCGTTAGGATATATGGTGCGAACATTGTTAAGAACGCACCATCATATGCGATCACATTACAATCCTTATTGAGATGGTGGAATTATAGAATGTTATGGGCCATAAGAGGATTATAATGATTAGTGTCACTTTTTCAGTATCAGATGACAAAATGCGTCCCTGATTCTGAGCGCATAAAATCTGTCTAAAAGTTTTTATTATAAATACAAATGAATAATGCACAGCTGGGAGTCTCCTTTAATGAAACCTAGTAATCTTGTGAAGTAATAATATCCTAGGGTATATGGGAGCCCATCGTTCTGAACGCATTTTACATATATGATATATATATATATATATATATATATATATATATATATATATATATATATATATATATATATATATATATATATATATATATATGGACTGGCAAGATTGCATATAGTTGATAACACGGGGCAACAGATGAGAAATATAGTGCGTGAAATTAGCTCAGCCTCATTAAGAAGACACATCAGGACACCAGTCACAAAAGAGGAAAGCGTCAAATCCGATTATTCATATTTCGTTTACCCAGCTAGGACCTAGTTACCTAGCGTCAGGGAACAGCTGTTCCTACGAATAGCTCTGTTTCAACAGAGCATTTCAGAGAAAGGTAATTATTATTCGTGTGAAATCCTCACAAACACCAACTCATCCCTCCAAGCATTGCTTGCAGATACGTCACCCACTTTGACAACGTGCATGGAATATGTAGCAATTTGATGTTACTTGGAACGTGACAGTCTTTTCTATTTACTCTTCGCATAGCATTTACGAAACATGCGAAGCATGATAGGCATGTCTGGTTTCAAGAATAGTCTGGTGAGAGATATCACACCGGGACAAGAAGCTACCTGCTTGACACAACCGGGCGATGTCTGACTAAGAGCCAGAAGCTATCTTTTTTTCACGAGTGGTCTGTTGAGCAATGTCACATCCGGCCCGGAAGCTCTATTTCAATAGACAGGATGTACTGGGGGCCGAGTTAGCCGTGCACGACGTCTTATTGGTATATATTTATATTACCGTCGTGTGCGGCTAGGGCCGAGCATGCACAGGAATGCAATTATGGTTAGAGAGTCACATCTGAGCAACAGCAATAGCGACACCCCGGAAGCAGCGTCAGGAAAACATCGAGCAATTTCTTACCGATATTTAACCTACTCCAAGAAATACAAAAACCGACATGTAAGGAATAAACTGGCGGCTCACACTAGCAGTAATTGTGAGTGCAGTGACAGTCTGCTAATGAGTACCTAGAGGAAATCAACGCAGCAAACTTACTTACGTCACTAACTCAAAACGTTGAAATAATTGACAAAAATAACAGCACACATTCCTCCGTGACACGCCATTAGCAAATGGAATGTCGCGCGTGTGGTCCAAGAATAATTAAATAACCTTTTTCTGTTTCACGCTGAACTACATACACAAAAACGTCATTTCTGTTATTGTATGCCATTCCGGGGCTCTGACGTCGACACCGCCTTATTCTAGTACAACATATCTAATGAAAAACGACATTAATAAGTAAAACTAATCTGCCGATGTGGGTTGTCTGTTTTGAATAATGCTCCCAAATAGTTAGAATAAGAAAGCGGTTTCCACTATCAATTAAGTAGTTATTATGTTGAGGAGTGAACTTAACAGCATTGGGTACATTATGGCTAAATGCCGCACGTACATCATGGCTAGATGCCGGGCATACATTATGGCTAGATGCAGGACATATATAATAACTTGATGCCGGACATACAAGATAACATCAAAGTACGATGTCATTTGTTAATTGCAGCATGGCACTTACCAAGATGAGAGTCGAGACCTGGATGTTTTAGCCATGATACTCGCCCATTCCATGATATCATCCCCCTGATGTCACTAGAGGTGAACGGACCAGCGTGTGAAGCAATCAATAAGTACGAGTTAATGAAATATATTCTAAATTTAGCACTCATCAATGAGTTGCTATCGCGTATTGAATCGTGCTGTGCTACAGCAGTCAACTGTTTTATACGATCGTAATATCACTCGGTATGTCTAGACATAGCGGAGTGTGTAGTGGACGCTCACGTATTTGACCCCGGTTAACAATGCGAACGACTCTTCTCAGCGTCGATCTGGGAATACCTGATGTCGAACGACCGCTTAAAACACCAGTTGTGGCTAACGACACGGCGCTCCGTGCTGCTATGGCGAACAGCACGGCGCTCTCTGCTTCTGTGGCTAACGACACCGCGCTCCGTGCTGCTGTGGCTAACAACACGGCGCTCCGTGCTGTTGTGGCTAACGACTAGGCGCTCCGTGCTTCTGTGGCTAACTACACGGCGCTCCGTGCTGCTATGGCGCGAATGGCGAACAGCACGGCGCTCTCTGCTTCTGTGGTTAACGACACCGCGCTCCGTGCTGCTGTGGCTAACAACACGGCGCTCCGTGCTGTTGTGGCTAACGACTAGACGCTCCGTGCTTCTGTGGCTAACAACACGGCGCTACTACGGGCACAATGAAGCTAGCTTATCGGTGTGTACATGTTACCTAATGACTGCCTCGGTCACCCGAGCATTGTCCTGCCGTCATGTATTATTTAAAGGCATCGACAATGAGTGCCCAGTATTCGATGCTATTTATTCTTCTTATCTACATGAACACAGGAACACTCGAAAGTAACATAGTTCACATCAACACACGACAACCATTCACCTATTCACCTATTCACGACAGGAATGGCTGCCAACAGAGCGCACCACTTGATTGCCCAACTCGTCGCAGAATGCACCCGCTGTGGTATTTATGAATGAATGTTATCACGTTCATATCAACGTAAACAGCAATGATGTCATCATCTCCATTCGATCAAGTAGCACTGGAATTACGGCAACCGAGTACAAGTAGCTCGGCAACGCCTAACTAGCCTACTCAGGTCGTCTTAAAATCCCATTAGAATACCAGGTTAGCTCCTTGCAATCTTGGTTGGGGCGAAAACAAGTATATTGGTAACATTGCTGATCAGCATCAATGGCTTAATGCAAGAAATAGGAGAATGTTGCTGACATTCGCTGTAAGGCATCAGCAGCCTACTCAAACATTGATGATGATGGACAGTGGCATAGGTTTTTTTTAGTTTTACTCCAGGAATCAGGAATCGCAGATGAGAATAATTGACGGAATTAAGGGTTGCTTCAGCTGGTGTAGATCAGGCTACAGTGCTTAGTATGGCGAATCGACCTGCACGTGAACTGACTGCCGCTTGTATGGCACGAGGGAACCTGCTTAACGCACAATAAACACCTGAATTGGCGACGATGCTAAACGAAAAAAGGCAGACATGAACAGCCGACACAGCGCTCATTAGTAATAAAGTGCGTGTGAGGGTGACATGAACAGCCGACACAGCACTTATTTGTAATAAAGTGCGTGTGAGGGTGACATGAACAGCCGACACAGCACTTATTTGTAATAAAGTGCGTGTGAGGGTGACATGAACAGCCGACACAGCACTTATTTGTAATAAAGTGCGTGTGGTGAATATTTAGCTATAATCCATTCTTGTGACAATTGTTTCCGACAGAGCGAACCATTCACAGTTCCTACAGACACATGTGCACAAGAGGATGAATGCATCAATAATTACAAATCCAGCATTGCAATAATTTGTTGGATGGTGCCTCCTATATAGAGAGACGTAGGCGTGGTTGGTTTCTTGGTACACATGCGTGTATTTATCGTTGAGTGTAATGTGAATGCTGTCGCTGGATCACGCCTATTGCAAAGACATTAGAGGGCACTATGCAGCCAGTGTTGTGTTGCTTTGGCTCATCCTGTGGGGGCATAATACAAAGCGTCAACACACCGGGCCTGGCCGAGGAAGACGCACTCTAACTCTGCCAGTGGTCCAACTGAACTCGCAAATGTACGGAAGTCCATTTTCTTGTTTGTCGGCTGCCCATTATTCTGTATCCCGGATGTTCATGTGGGCCATTTCTTATAGGTACTGTCTAATGTCGTTAGTCGTTTCCGGTTGCATATTTGCATCTGGCATTTTCCCATCTCTGGTTGCGTCCCGGCCTCGATCGCTGATGTAGTATATGTGGCCATAACCCTAGCTATATATCTGGTAATGACCATGGCTGTGTTTCTGGTCGTGACCCTGTTTGTGTCTCTGGTCGTGACCCTGGTTGTGTCTCTGGTTGTGACCCTGGCTGTGTCTCTGGTCGTGACCCTGGCTGTGTCTCTGGTTGTGACCCTAGTTGTGTATCTGGTCATAAACCTAGCTGTGTCTCTGGTCGTGACCCTGGCTGTGTCTCTGGTCTTGACCCTGGCTGTGTCTCTGGTCGTGACCCTGGCTGTGTCTCTGATTGTGACCCTGGCTGTGTCTCTGATTGTGACCATGGCTGTGTCTCTGGTCGTGACCCTGGCTGTGTCTCTGATTGTGACCCTGGCTGTTTCTCTGGTCGTGATCCTGACTGTGTCTCTGGTCGTGACCCTGGCTGTGTCTCTGGTCGTGACCCTGACTGTGTCTCTGGTCGTGATCCTGGCTGTGTCTCTGGTCGTGACCCTGGCTGTGTCTCTGGTCGTGATCCTGGCTATGTCACTGACACCATTGCCTGGTGGTCTTTCATGTTGTTATGCTAAGGCGTCATGTTTCCAATAAATTTGGATAACATTAAAAGAAAACGGTGTCTTAAATCAGCAGAAAATTCGTCCAAATATTCCAACGGTAATATTGATGCTCTTCGTGTGGTGTATGTTCTATTCTCTCTCACTGGATGAATAGGCATGGCGTATGTTCTATTCTCTCTCACTGGATGAATAGGCATGGTGTATGTTGTTTTCTCTCTCACTGGATAGATACGCATGGTGTATGTTCTAATTTCTCACTAGATAAATAGGCATGGCGTATGTTCTGATTTCTCACTAGATAAATAGGCATGGCGTATGTTCTAATTTCTCACTAGATAAATAGGCATGGCGTAAGTTCTATTCTCTCTCACCTGATGAATAGGCATGGCATTTGTTCTATTCTCTCTCACTAGATAAATAGGCATGGCGTATGTTCTATTCTCTTTCACTAGATAAATAGGCATGGCGTATGTTCTATTCTTTCTCACTAGATAAATGAGAAATGGCGTATGTTCTAATTTTTCTCTAGATAATAGGCATGGCGTATGTTATATCCTCTGTCACCAGATAAATTAAGAATAGCGTACGTTTTATTCTCTTACTTACCATTAAGTCTTCTTCCACGGATTCACTCCTGAATGTTACCCTTTTGTGTGATGACGAAAGTGCAATTGATTCGATGCTAGCGGCTTCAGGTAGCCAGGCAGACGTATTCATCGGCGAAGCAGCATGCGATGTTGAGATGCAAGTTACCCCAATATCGTCATCTTCAAGGAAACTAGGAACTTGTAGTCTATTTGTGTTGCCACTGTCTTGGTCTGGAGGAAGCCACTCTAGTGGAGTCGATGGGGAGCTATTGGAATGAGGCAGTGATGAGTTACTGAGGCGCACCTCATCAGACTCCGTCACCTGTAGGCGGCTCAGAGCCAGTCTGTACTTGGTTTTCATCCTCATCCTGGCCACAATAACGCCCGGGCTTTTAATTCCTAATTGGAATCATAATACTCCAATGGTGATTTAAAGGTAGTGGCGAATAATATCTAAAGACCATACCACCAATTATATGAACTCGTTATTTCACAGAGAGAATAACCCTGTTGAACGGACCACTATAACGGCCTTAATGATATCATCTCCCATTCAGTAGCTTGTCGTATCCCAGTTTCAGTTATTCAACGCCAGTCGTCGGTTTTATGTCCCAAATGTTATAATTTCCTGAGTAGTAGCGGGGAGGTCGTGAGGGCCTGTCATGGAGTGGCCCGTGCAGTGATGTTGCTAGGGTTCTCCTTTCACTTCCTAATCCATCACCAAGGCGACGAGTCTCGCATTAACCCATCACAGCTGGGTGACGCGTGCCTCATGGCCCACGCCATTCACGGTTCCTAAAGGGCATCCGCGCGATGCCTGTATATAATGTCACTGTTAACGTTCTGAGGGTGGGAATGTTCGCATCAACTCCGAAGCCGACTGATTCCAAGAGCAACGTGGATGTCCTCTGTCCCAGGAAATCAACCCACCGGGCCCTATCTCCACACGCATTAACCGCGGGTCTTTCATCAGCAACCCATACCCACCCAACTCCCTCCGCCACCTACCCTCCAGGGGGCACTGTCTGCTTACTACGCGTTAACGTGCCCCGCCAGACCAGCGCTTACCCGGTCTCTGGGATACGACAGCGAAAGACAGGGAAGAAGGGTAATCATATATTTGGCTCAATGCCAATTTTTATATACGCCCTGATGTCAATTCTCTTAATGATCCTTTTCATCACTATTTTACCGGGTGCCGGTATGAACCCCACCGAAAATTCATAAAATAAGAGAAATAGACTTGATGGAGCGAGAAGACGAGAGATGATGTTTTGATCTACAGCCGTGATCGTGCACCAGATCGTGACTAAGTTATTTACAGACAAATAAGGCGAGGATAGACGGCGTGCACCTGTAATGCATAGGTGCACGGGTTATTCTATGTTATCTATTGATGATCGGGTCCATAGGCCACCCATAAGTTTTGGGATAGCACATCACGAAATCCCTCTGACCAGGAACCAATACTGATGCATAAAGAAGATATTGAAAACGACGATAGAATTTAATACATCAAAAATGGGATAAAGCAAAAGAGGGCATTTCTTGACTTTATGGCCATTCATCGCCCCTTACCGACCAGGTAAAGTTGTTAAGAGGGAGTTGTTGTTTTTTAATCAACTAACTTCAACTTTAAATTGCATCCGTTAGGAATGTAAAATTATAAGATATTTTGGCTGCGATTGGGCAGCTGACGTGTGGCGATAACATAAACTTCCGGCCATGTTCAAAACAAAGACCTGGTAAGTAATGGTTATATCAATTTGACGGATGGGGATATCAAAACTGTAGGTTTCAATGTTTAATAGATTTCTAGAATACAATATAAAATTATCAACTTTGAAAACAAACCCTTTGCAAATGTTGATGTTTTTGTTCTCAATGTTCGGTTCATCGACAAGATCTCCATCATCTTAGACCACGTGAATTTGGCTTTTGATCAGCCCTAATGGATTTCTATAATCTGATGAAAATACAAGAAGCCCTCAAAACAGAGACTGAGCGGAAAAGAACGTATGGGTACCCACAAAATAGTCCACATAGTGTCCCATAGTTGCAGTATGGAACATGGATCTCTACGCCATGCAACAGGCGCGAGAGATGCAACTCATACTAAGAACTCGGCACACATCAATGCCGAGTCAAACAAACAGCTACATTTATCACTGATCGATTTCTGTTTCGAGTGACGAGGAACGCCCGCGTAAACAAAGAAACCGCAAACAAGGCCGGAAACAGCAAATATGGCCGGAAACAGCAAACAAGAACAAATGGAGTATATAGCGGTGACTGCTAACACCATGCAGCATATTTCGAGAGAGTGTTCGATGGAAAATCACATATCACATTACAATGGGGCTGGACGGAATCTCGGAATGTCAGACTGTAAGTTATGGCATACCCGTAGCCTCTCTGTGTGTACAACGCTATCAGTGTGCCACCATGTATAGCGTCTATATGAAGGACATATTGTACGTCAAGGTCACTGGTGGTGATGCGTTACAGATTGGAAGAAAACGAAACCCTCATTAATTCTGAATCAATATTGCCAATACATGACAGGAAAAAACCAGCATGAACATTGCCATACAAAACCCTTCCCTGTACCCACCGCTAGCATCATAACTTACGTACACACACATTCCACGAGGTTACGAGCGCTAGAGGTCAATCAACCTGCCAGACCTTGGATTTACCGTCTCATTAATAAGAATGAAGGTCATGCGTTATGCAAAGCGCTCCCGGGGCCATGACGCAAGCAGGTGCTTGCCTTCACAGTGCGGTGTATTCCATACCACTCCACATGTGACCATACCTCATCAATAACAAAGACAGTCAGCTGCATCTATACCCGAATAGGAACGTACCCTGCTGCCCGAAAGGTACGAAGTAATTGGTCTGCCATGGAGATGGACGAATCACCCCTCACCGATAGACGTAATGCACACATCAATATTGCATATAGACGAGTTATCTACCAGCAAGGAGGCATTCGTGGTTTTGTGGCGCTCGTCCGAGTCAGACCTAGTGTTTTCTGTATCTTTCTATTGTCCCAGGTACTGGGGTATAAGATAAATATTGATAAGATTAATTTATTTGATTAAAATGTCAAATGTGGAACGTATAAAGTTGTCAAAACCATCGATTGTCATAATAATCAGTAACATCTACCTGGTATAGACTCAGCTTGACAGCTTGACGGTGTGATTTGTTCATTGCCCTGGCCAGCCGAATACTCCCTACCTGCTTGGTGGACAGGTAGAAAACGGGCAATCAATCACTGTAAGGTACGCAGGTTTTAATCGATTAAGGATGATCACAAGCCTGAGCAAATCTTTGATCATGGTCTAAGAAGATCATGGGGATAAATCCATCATTGTGGTGAATGAAAAAATCAAACCTTGTAAATCGATACCAGAGCGGATTGAAGGCCCAGGTACGATTTATTTAGTACAGAAAAATTTTAATTTATGTGCTAGATCATTATGAACGTACCATCAAGCCTAGTGCAGTGGTAATACTATTGCGTGTGGGGTTGATGGCAGTTTAATGACGGTCTAGCCCAAGCGCCTTTGCATTGTGGTATTCCATTAGTGTACTGCCCGGAGATGACATGTTGCGATTGAGCCACCGATGATCAATGATGACATCAATACACTACATTTCCGTTGTAGAGGTAATATTGAGGTATTTGATGGCCCAAGCAACTACCGGATTCATATGCGGTTTTCACTTAATCTACTTCATCAAATAACCATCGGAATACCGGATTCATATGCGGTTCCACTTAATCTACTTCGTCAAATAACCATTGGAACTTTCGAATTCAAGACAAGACAATAGCATATCAATTGCTTATGTTATTTAATTTCCCCAAAAGGCATATCAGACAAATTTTAAAAGAGGATCTGAAACGCTAGGCCATTGATAACGCCATGGCGATCATCTGAGAGGAGAGTAATGAGAATGTGTGTTTGTTGATCCTATCTGACACGAACGACTCTTCGTCCATCGCCCTGACTCACCTTTTACGACGTACGTGTCTCTGCACATGTGCGCCGGAAGAAATCGATCGTAATGAAGCACGTAGTAGCTAGCATAAACAATGCGATCCATGCTGATCAGAGGGAATGACAATTTGCTAACCTTAGATGATGGCAATTCAGGAGTAATGATGACGAATCGATCGCATGTGTACATTAATACCTGATTATGTACAACAGGTTATTGGTAATGTGAGTGGCAGACTCCATATAGGACAAGAAAGGTATTCGGAGAAAAGTCTGGACAGTTCAAGATTATATTACATGTAAGCGATGCTTTTGATCTTGTATGGCTGATTGCGTTTATTGAAGCTTGAATATCACGATGATAGGACCCATTGGAAATCGTGGGCAACTATTGATTTTCAATGTTTATTATTAGATTGGCGTGTTCATGGAATACATGCATTCATCTTCGCAGTACTGAGAACAAATTCGTACAACTTAGCAAAACCTACGGCTGGGGTGGAACTATGAAGAAGCAGATTTTCCTATGGAGTTTTGTCCGCATGGAACAGTTTACCAACCGCGATAGTTTCAGCAAATTCATTGAAATCTTTTAAGAACCAACCCTATGTGTATTTGAAGGACAAAGGATTGAAGCAATGTTTAATCCGTCTATATTGTAATACTATGTCGATATTGCAGTTAATTGTTTGTAACCATTAATCATTTTCGCCGTGGCCACACATCACCATAGGGTCTTTGTAAATCTAGCAGCACTCACATTCTCATTAGCACTGTCTGAATGAAGGTGGTAGCGTTCTCGATTCGTATTGCGTAGTTGATATGATGCCATCTAACTGATAATCCCGGTGCATTCTCCTCAGAGGCCAAGGTTGATGATTTCGTTGTACAACCCGCTCGTTGAATGGCATCATCACAGGGGCTTTGAAGCCCGTCTTCAGAACTCCCCTAGCGATAGAGAACGGTAGTACATATCTACATTATTCAGGTGAAACCGAACACTGCCGAACGGCGCTCGTTGAATGAACTGACATCAGCAAAGCGGATGTCATTACAGAAAGTCTCTAAACCGTGACCCACAGCTGTAGAATACCGAGCATGCCGTGCTGTGGTGGACATCGTTACGAGTTCAAAAATTTGTATTGTAAGGTTGGTTGTATTGGTATATATTTATATTACCGTCGTGCGCCGCTAGATTGGTTGATGCACCTGACACGGCCATTGGTTTGAGCAGCAGAACGAGCTTGACATCCATGCGAAACGAACCCCTGTGGTAATAAGTGATACGTCTATTATCGTCTGATCATAAGGTGACTGCTGAGTTGAAGAAAGGGAAACAATCAGTCGGACGTAGCGACAAATAATAAGCAATCATTGGCCTCGATTTAAGAGGTTGAAGCGTGACTGGAAATTTTAGGTGAAACTCCCTCGACATAGTCTATGGTTACATGCGACAAATTTGAAAGTTATACATCGCATCCCAGGCGCTCATGTATGTCTCCTATGGAACAACGAATACCATATTATACTTAGTCGCGCAAACACCTATATTGACCAACAACCATATTATATATATTATATACACGGGTTAGATGAACACTGATCAGGAAACGAATCGACTTGGACCAACTCGCTTAACTTGTATGGCAGCCAACACGTTCTCAATTAATGTTACAATGAAAGCCATCGAGTGATGATGCATCGATCTGACTGGGCGGGGTCCGGTCCCAGCTGCTGGGAGAAGGTACGGAGACGGAGGTACATGGTGTTGGCTAGGGGTTGGCTGGGGAAACTGCTGACGTCATGCCTTCTCCTGTCATACCAACATACATTTACAATATCATTTCTTCTGGAGTGGGATAAGTTGAGTAAAATGCTGCACTACACTCAAAAATGAGCCCTTGAAAACAGCCATTATGGTCCCTCTACCCAAACATTTGAGGTGTATATGCATGATCTTTTAAGTGGACATGTAACATTTATTTATCACAAACCCAATAATTATCAATATTGAACTATAAAACATTTGGGTGGTTTAGAATAATAAAAATTTGAAACCAATCGAACATTTATCAAAATGTACAATTTTATTACAAATATGATTTCCTTGTCGACAGATAGTGGAATAGTTAGTCTATCTATTCTTCAATAAATCAATTTCATAGCTTTAACAAAATTTAATAGATAGTTGTACAAAATGAAATATTTACTCAAAGATTTCACATTATACCGCATGCACACGCACACATTTAAACACACATGCACACAGATTCACTCACAGTAATAGAGCCCTACAACAATGAAATATCAAGTGTTCAACAGACTGCTTGTGGTTGGAAACAACAGCAGGACTGAAAGGTCTCCGAGGTAACACCACCGACATCATACATAATACACTCACCACCAACACAACATGATTGCAATGTGACAGCTCTTGGAAGCGCCATCCTACCATTATTATGCTCGCAGGCATATTTGAAAGGTATTTGAATATGTAAAAAAAAAAAAAATCTACTCCGTTATGATTGGTGTGCGTTATGATTGAGAGCACTGTCTGATGGTGGTTACCATAATTATTTGTATATCTTTGAATTCGAAGATTCTAAGTTGATGGCACTAAAAATCTCATATGCATTCAATTCTCCATTCACATTGTACTTGATTAAATGCCCTGTACAATCTGGCAAATGGGAACCTGCATCAACCAAGCATTATCAATTTTACTGTGCCAATTTTCGAACAATAATCAGGTTTTTTAATCTATTGTTAGTTTTGGGTGAAAACATCAATTAAGAACACATTTCCACAAGTATCATCTGCTTCATCCATAAAGTGAACTTGTTTTACAATATAACAGAGGCCTTGATTAGCTGAGCCATTTGACTGGAAAAGGTAATATTGGAACGCAGTTACTTTTCCGGAGGTGTGCACATGACATCCAGTTGCACGTAGCCTACCACCAATACACAATGCAGTTTTATTACCCAAATAACAGCACTGAAAATTGTTGGTCACATAACACAAATAACAATGACATATCATATACAATTACACAATTATTTAACCCATACAAGCCACAGACTCCACCAAGGCTTGCGTGGAGACGAGCCAGCATTAATAGGCTAAGCTATGACCAACAGATGCAATGTAAATGTGGTTTAATGTCAGTCAACTGCTTTCTGGTGTGGCTATAATGAGAAGAGAGCGTTTTCTTGGTCATCCTTTTGCATCTGGCGTCCACCCCTGCCTCCGTTAGCAGGACTGCTCTGGGACGCTGGTACATCTGGCATCTGGTCAACTTCCCTCGCTCGCTGGGCAAGGAACTGGTCAAATTCTGTCACACAAGAGGACAGTTTTCAGGGCAAGTGAGCAGGCGAGTGAACTCGAGTCACCTAGACACGCAGGGAGTACAAACACACTTATAACGTTGTGTTACCTGAGCTGGTGGCTGTCTCTTGACCTCCAGCGCCCTGAAAACACAGCACATATCTATCAACATAGCCTCAACCCCAGCATCAGCCAAAACAATAATACACACAAAGACACAGATCAGTTCATCTGACCATTGAGTATTGCCTCTGATGCCCCCAGTCTGTATGTAACCTACCCCCGTGTTTTCCTCGAGCCATTTCTCCATCTCATCCATTTCATTCATTTTGCCACCCACCTTCACACAATGGCCGCCGTGTTAACACACACACAACACATTGCCATGCTTTAACCTCTCCCCGCACTTCAATGACCATATCATTCTCAGGTGGTAACATTTCAGTACATGACAAGAATGACAACATGACAGAGAAAGGGGGGAGAGGGAGAGAGGGAGAGAGGAGAGAGAGAGAGAGAGGAGAGAGAGAGAGGGTAGAGAGAGTGGGAGTGAGATAGGATAGAGAGGGAGGGAGAGAGAGAGAGAGAGAGAGAGAGGGAGTGAGAAAGAAAGGGGAGAGAGAAAGTGAGGGAGAGAGAGGAAGAGAGAGGGAAAGAGAGAGAGGGAGAGAGAGTGAGGGAGAGAGGGAGAGGGGGAGGGGAGAGAGAAAGAGAGGGAGAGAGAGAGAGTGAGGAGGAGAGAGTGAGAGGGGGAGAGAGGGGAAAGCAAGGGAGAGAAGGAGAGGGAGCGAGAGGGGAGAGGGGGGGAGAGAGGGGGAGAGAGAGGGGAGGGAGGGAAAGAGAGAGTGAGAGAGGGAGGGATAGAAGGGGAGAGAGGGAGAGAGAGGGTGAGGGAGAGAGAGGAGAGAGAGGGAGAGAGAGAGAGAGGGAGGAGGGAAAGAGAGAGGAGAGAGAGAGGAGAGAAAGAGAGGAGGGAGAAAGAGAGAAGGGAGAAAGGGAGGGAGAGAGAGCATGGTAAGCTCCACATCATAGAGACGGCAAGCTATCACATGCCAGTGCAGCAGGTGGAATGTGAATTACAAACACCTTGATGACAATCACAACCTATATAAATTCATTCTATAGTTACAAAACAGGTGCTGTAAGCATATGCATTTAACACGGCAGGCAGTGATTGGCTGTATGCCAGGTTAGCAGGCAGTGATTGGCTGTATGCCAAGCCAGCAGGCAATAATTGACTGTATGCCAGACCAGCAGGCAGTGATTGGCTGTATGTCAGGCCAGCAGATAGTGATTGGCTGTATACCAGGTAAGAAGGCAGTGATTGGCTGTATGCCAGGCCAGCAGGCAGTGATTGGCTGTATGCCAGGTTAGCAGGCAGTGATTGGCTGTATGCCAGGCCAGCAGGCAATAATTGACTGTATGCCAGACCAGCAGGCAGTGATTGGCTGTATGTCAGGCCAGCAGGCAATAAGGTAAGAAGGCAGTGATTGGCTGTATGCCAGGCCAGCAGGCAGTGATTGGCTGTATGCCAGGCCAGCAGGCAGTAATTGGCTGTATGTCAGGCCAGCAGGCAGTCATTGTGTCTGTGTGACCACAAGCTACCATGGCATAGATCTAACGTATGATTCTAGCAGCAGGCCTCAATGAACAGCACGATACCTACAGGATGAAAATCACATGTGAAGCATAAACTCCCATTTATAATGTGACAACCATAGATTACCTCCAGCATGTCTTCTTCCTGCACAATATACATTGGACAAAAAAAAGTCTGATGAACCATTTGGCATCATCAAGAACATAACAAATGATGCATGAACATTTGTGTCAGATGGTGCATGGGGGGTTTCAATGTGAGCTAGACCTGTTGGGTGGGAGTGGTTTACTGTATCACCAAACACGAATCAACCACAGACCATTGACCTACAGTCAACTACAATATCACAAACACGAGTGTGTGCAGACAACAGACAAAACTAAGTTCAATGGGAGAAAGGGGTGCAGCAGTGGCAGTCATGAATCACCAGAGCACATGCTCTAGTACAGTACCCATTACATCTTCCCAACCTAATAACCCATCCGTAGTCCACACTGCTTCCCAAATTACTCTTATTTACAAATCAAACCGAAAAGCAAATTTTGTATAAGAATGATCTGGTCAAATGATGTCCTGTCAATGAGAGCCGACAGGCACCAGACGTAAACTGTACAGTTTGACAGGAGGCTGGATGAGAGGAGAGAGACGTGCACCACAGACCACAACCACAGTAATAAGGCCTGCTTCCACACGGCGGACATGGCAGCAGACAGAATACTATACAGAACAAGTTACTACAACATGACAAGGCCTAAACCAGCACCTTCACCTTTTTCTGGGGGCCTTCTTTCTGGCTCTGTGGGAATCATGGAGTCAATACATTAGTTGAGCTGTCGCAAAAATCGTTTCTGATCCTGACTATTTGAGCCATGCCAAACTAATACACTGACCATTATTCTGGAAATAACGTGCTCTAATAGTTAATTGCCACAGATAATGGAAAGCATTATTACTAAAATCCCACCAATGGTCCATGAAGTTAATACTAGTTATACTGGTCAAGCCAATAACTGATTGAGTTATAGATGTGCTGTTCAGCATTTTCTATTCTGTGAGCAAGTCGGTTGATTTGGGGAGCATGTCTTACCTGGTCTTGGGGAGTGTTCGTGGTTTTTGCGGAGAGAGCCCCTCCCAGTCCCCCAGAGAACTGGTCAGTTTGCTGGTCATTGTATGTGTTACCACTGAACACAACAACACATATAGTGATATACAGTATCACATCTGGTCCATTTATGCCAACTTTCAATAAGTGTGGACCTTAAGCTACAGGGCCTAAAATTTAATTAACATTAATAACATTTAATAAATGTTTAAAACAGTACCAGAAATAATGACAGTCCAACCCAACACATTATCAATAAGTGGTTGCAATTACTATGGAATGACAGATAATAACAGAGTTTTCACCAACAGGGGGGGGGGGGGGGGGGGGTAAGTGGTTTCTGAGTGAAGCAAGAGGAGTGATAAACAAAGCATAGTTTGGGAAACAAGGCGATTCTCCTCACACTGGGTTCTGCTTGTTTTGGTCGAAGGCCTGTCTTGACTGAGCAAACATGTCAAAGTCCTCCTCTGCAGCGGGAGAGACTACACCTGTAGTGGAGGCAGGTGTGGCATTCAGCTGACCCAGTGTGTTGCTTACAGAATTATTTCCAACATCTACACGACATAAATCACAGTGCATCAACTTCTGCTGTGTCTTCAGTACCTGGTCTATCCCTGTTTATTAATGTTACAGGATGTATTTCGACGGTTGACTACTCATCCCAGCCAGCTGCGAGCTGAGGTCACCAGCATCGGTTGGGGGGTACATGCCTGCGGGGGAGGGCTGCTGTGGAGGGGGTGTTGGCTCGTCAAAGTCGATGAGGTTGGCAGTGGCAGGCTGTTGTACTGTATTGTAGGCAGGGGGTGGCGCTGGCGATCGTGATACCTACAGCAACAACACCATGTCATCTGCCTTACACACCCCACTACCAGGAGCCCCCACTAACAGACAACACCAGGTGTGGTTGGCTTGGTAGAGAGTAGAATCAAACTTCTTATTAAAAACTAAAGTGCACCAATGTCTCAAAAAAATGCTAGCTCATGGGATCCCTTCAACCTCTACCTCACCAGGCAAAGCCCATGATATAAGAAGAAATAAGCTTAAGACTACAGGAAGCTAAGAGATAGCGCAGCCGTACTGAGACTGGGGGTGGCAGGGGAGCAGGTACAGCAGCGGTTGGCATGGCAGCAGGCTGCTGTGGAGGCTGCACTGGTGCCCCCTGGGGCTGGGTGCTGGCACATAACCGCTCGTAGCGGTCATAGCGCAGAAAGACGTTATTCAGTTCATCGTTGATGTGGAGTAGTTCCTCTGTAGAACACAGAGAGGAAGCAACAATCAGTTATTCAACTCGAATACAGCAGTCAATCTGACATCAAATGACACTTACTATCGGATTAAGAGCAGCAGGAGCAGAGCAAAATCATCACCCCTCAACAGGGCAGGGCCCAAAATATTTTTTACCAGCCCAGAAAAATGCGCTCATTTAAGTTAAATTGTAAAGCATGCAGCGTGCCAGATTTAAGTGATGTAGCAATGCTAAAGGGTCCAAAGTCTATTGCCGCATGTATTTATCATAGCACGCTGTCTGTAGAAATGACGCTTCTGATGATGCTTCTGACACGCCTTAAACGGACCCCAGCTTTAAAGCCTTTTACGATCGTAAGCTTTCAGTGCCTTTAATATGTTACGAATATCCATTTGATATGGCTCGCTCTGTATCATTAGTCAAAATGGACACCAAGCCTTTGAAGAACCCCATCAGCCGGACTTTTACTAAATAGACGCCCCAGTGGGTAAAAATTATCCGTCGTGAGAGGGCAGACAGGTGCACGCCCGCCCCAGACAAGCACACAGTGAGTTCTAGTCACTTACAGGCAATGTACATCTTTTGAATAATTCTCCATAAGCTGTGAAAAGAGAAATGAAATCCCACAAATGGGTAGTCATTTTTCCAATCGTCATTTTGCATAAGCACAAACGGAACAGCCCTTTACCCCCGTCACACATGAATCAGACAGTAGACAGTGGGAAAGACGTACCTGTCACTTGTTCGTTCTGTACCTGCTCCAGCAGACTCACGAGGCGCTTCTGCATCTGCCTGCACGTGTTGTTCAACTCCTACACAGCACACAATATCAAATGCATCCTTACAATTGTCCGATCAGATGTTAAAAGATACATCACTTATTAGCCATATACTGACAGGCTATGGTGAAGGAATTATGATCACAGGATGTCACATTTGAATAAGGAAATACCCTGGCTCAGAAACTTACATGCAAGAGATCGACATCAGAAGGATCCTCATTGGGAGAGTTCATTTCTGTCAACATTTCACTGAACACGTTACAATTCTGCTGAACAGTGTCAAGCTCCGAGCGTAACTTGGCCAGCTGGTCGGGTGTGAGGAAGACTGGACCTCCTGCAATGGGGGGAGCCGGCTGGGGTGGGGGCATCATCTGGCCCCCTCCTGGGGGGTAGGCTTGTGGTGGGTAGGACTGGGGTTGTGGTGGGTAGGACTGGGGTTGAGGTGGGTAGGCTGCAGGCTGGGGCTGCAACCACCAGACACTATATTACTCTCAACCCAATCAGATGATTATAATTAGTGAAAATTAATCTATTGTTATTCATTGTACAGTAATCATCAAGTGAAATATGTGGTACAGACACTAGGAGAAGTCGAAGATCAAAGACGGTACAATGCACTTCATCATTTGGATGTACACCAAGAAAAACTAAGTGCATACAGGTAAGTAGACACACCCATGACTACAACAAAGTTGGATGTTTGTTTTTTCACATTCACAGCCCATGATAAGTACATTTCATTCTTCACTCAGTCAACAATACAAAGTAGGCACCAGAACAGGACCATTTAGTTGGTGCAACAATATTCTTGGTTTTATAGCTGTGCAAGGGGACGACAGACATACAAGTGGGATCCTACAATCAGTTGAGTTTATGACATGTATTACAAGCTTTGGTGGCATAGCATGTAATTGCAATAACTGGTGCACACATCCACCATAGCCAACCATACAACAGGGCAAGCGGTTAAGAAAACTAGATCAAACCTGAGCATCAGTCACCATATATCGTTCCTTTGAACAGAAAAAGAATTAGAAATAAACTGATGCAATGAATATTAACATTATAATTACCACTGAAACAAGCTCCACCATCTGGAATAACACTATTGATGAGGGCAACGCACAGGTGATCCCAGTGACCTCAGGGTCAGCATTCGTTACTTTTACTAATACAATACTAGACCCCGTCCATGACCTCAGATCAACTTCAAAATTACTCACAGCTCGTGTAGAGGGCGCTCGTTGTGGAGTTCTGTTTTCTGTCTCGGGGGCACTCTTAACAATACAGTCACAAATGCAAACATTACAGACCTGTCTGCATCAATGATTTTCAATAAGAGATCTGACAGGATTGGTACGCCTGAATCATTACCCTAGCTGGAGTATGGATGGGGGCCATGTGATCTAGGTCAGTCATGGGGAACTCTATACCCTTGTTCTTAAGGTCTTGATACACTTTGCCAACTTCCTTAAGGTCAGGTATGCCTTGGAATGCATCAGCCCATGTCTGAAAACACACACCTGTTGTACAACCTTGCACTGTCACCACCGTAATTACAATGGTAATGCCCATCACGAGCTGAATTTTTAAACAATGTCGATGATAACTCGTCGACCTCTACCCGAATATAAAATGCAAACCTGGATGAGACTAAGGACTTTTTCCTGGACTACTTGGGGCGGGTCGTTCTTGGGACCGATGATCTTTATGAGCTCTTGAAGGAAGTCCTTGTTAGCGACAAATATATGGAATCTCTTGCCACAATTCTTGACACAGGTTTCAAGCACCTGGGATGGATTCAATGCAAAAGGGACAAATGCATTACCATAAATCGAATACAACTGGCAATAGTAATTGTGAATTCCAGCAACAACTGCAGGATGTATTTGAGAAACTTTGGCCAGGAATGATTCCTAGATACAAGCAGTGGTGCAAAGATAATGCCCAATATTAATATGGGAAAAAATACAATCGAACAAGTGATTTACCGTCAGCGTATACATAATGACTTTAAAATTCTTTCCAGTGTTTGTGGTCAGCCGTCTCTTAATAGCTTTAATGGCATCTTTAGGGCTGCAAAAAATACACACCGTGAAAGCATTTGGAAAATTCAATTGACGGGTCGAACAAATGCTCAGAGGAATACCAGGTTGATTGTGGTGAATGAAAATAGACCCTATCCTCAAAGAGGTGTTGTTAGAATGAGGTGAGTGCATTGATCTTTTGTTGGGCACTTTGTACTATGATATCTGACCACATGTATTAATTACTGGAATAAAAAATGAAGTTATCTGAATAACTAAAGCTTTGCATAAAGGGGGTTTGTATGTGTAGACAACTATCCGAACATTTGATATTGTGCAATGAAGCATAATATTGAGCCAAGCTAAGTTCTCCCTCACCCTTCCTCAGTTTCGTTGACGGTATCACATATCTCCATGTACATGCCCCAGTTCTCGGACACGAGGTTGCCATCTGTAGATTGCTCTGAAAAACACAGCGACACCCCGTACAGAAAGCAGAGAAAATGTTGTCAATGACACGCAAAGCTGACATGCAAGCTGCCTGACTAAAACTACATTCATCCTACACATAAAGCGCGCTGCCAGGGCACCTGTGCTTAAAATACAGTCGCAGTTGATGATTTGATCAAGATGAGGAACGGCTGTAAATTCCTCCTGCTGAATAAATACCTAGCTTGGAGCACTGACAAAGAGGGCATCAGACATCGCATAGAACGATGGTGGGTTGAGAACAAAGCCTGCTGTGTTATTATTCACTAGCAGCTCTGTCCCTAGTTTTAACATGGACTCCCCTGATAAGACCCATAATAGAAGGTGCAAACCAGGTGACTGTGTATCCAACATGAACGATGAGTCATCCAATCATGAGTTGGCAAGGACCAATATCACACATCCATATAATCAATGCTTGATCCATATGAATGCCAGCACATAAACAACAGGCAATGACATCAACAATGACACCACTAATACCTCTATGGCAATCGGCAATTTGGCACATAGCCATACTATGAGACAGATAGTGATATGGGAGATCATTTCAGCAGTACAGTATATTCAAAACTTTCTTTCTTAATATTTTCACAACTTTCCTCACACCATCTAATGAATTACTCCAAAGCCAGCTGGTCAATGTTAAAGATATAAATAACAGAGGTTTCAAATTATTCCTACTTAAATGCAACCAGGGAGGCAATGATCAGGTCAGAAGTACAATGTTTTCTAGTGAATTTATTCAAGGGCCCATAAAAACACTAACAATGTGGGGTGATGGAGTTATTTCTAGAACCCTCATTTTCATGCCACGATACTTTGGTGATGTATGGGATGCAACCCAAGATTTACAAATACTTGAATGTATGGCTGGAAGGGACTACATGAAAACAGGAGACCACACTAATGTTGTTTGATGGTTGTCTCAATAATTGTGATGCTCAGTCAGAGCCCCATAGGTCCCATTGTTCATTTGGCATATAAATTATAACTGTTGCCCACAACCAGAGTGTTAGCGCAAGACTCCTCCATCCGTCCATGGGACGGGTGATTTTAAAATTGGGCGAGCTTTAATTTCCCCGCAAGACCTTCATCCGTTCCAACCACCTGCCAGTTTGCACTTCAAAGACCACATACAAAATCTCAGCTTGAGCCGTGTAAACAACACATTCAAAGACAATCATCGACACAACGCGCTGGGGATGAAGCTTTTTATGGAGCATTGGGTTTAAGCATCAATCTTAGACTTAGAGAATGAGATGGCAACCTGATACGTCACGGCTTCATTACATCTCTCAAACAAGGACTCAGATTAATACAACTGTATCATATTTCATGATGCCGGATATAATTAAGAAAATGAGTTTGCTAGAAAGCCAGCGTATTTTTCTTCCCATTCCTATAAAGCATCGCAGATTTGAGCATCATTGACAATAACAATGTAATTGAAACCAGTTGTTGGTCTGTTGGGCTATGTGGTACCACTCGAGCCATCAGTGGACAAGACTGCAGCCTGTGCCGTTGGCTCGCATAAGAAGCTCACAAATTTTAATTTAGTTGCATTTCTTACAACACTTGGTAGGAGTTTAGGTCTAATTTTTTCCCTGCTGTCACAATCAGGAAATATTCTTGTATGGCACATTTTGGCCAGCCAGCCATCATCGCCTAGGCAAGGACATTTTCCAAGGTCATTTTAAGAGCCGAAGGTGAGTCCGGGGGGTAGAATAGGTCCGCTGTATCCTTCAGCATGTCGTAAGAGGTGACTAATAGGGGGAAACCTGTTGGCCGTGGGTTGCGACTAGTGTTGGTGGACAATGAGATCCTGGTGGTTGAGTGGAGAGGTCCTTATGAGTGCCGTATCTGCAACACACTACTCTGGCCCCGATTTCACCTAGATGAGAGGCTGGAATGGCTTGGTCCAGTCAATCAGCTGGTGATGACTTGCCCTAAGATAATTGTTTCCATTTTTATCTTTTCCAGCTCCATTTTCATTTATCCTAGAAGGCGGCTGCTTAATCAGGTCAATCTTATCTATTAACCTTTCTTGGCACCATATAACACGTGAGTGTTGGTGTGCCTTTCAACCCAATACTTACCTTACCTTTAAGAGCCTAAGAAGAGATTTGACAATGTTCAGAGCGCTGCAGTGTATATCATTGCTATATCACTTAAAATGGTCCCTCTTGTGTAAGGGTTTTAACATGCCCCATTGTGATAGCATGTCAGCTCAACAAACTCAACTTGCATTTCCAATTCAGAAAAGGCAGAGCGTTAACGATTTTAGAAGGTGTCCGTTTTACAGCGGCATTCACTCTTTGTCAGCATACACTTGATGACCAGTCTAATTACAATTTAACACAATACACATTCTCAGTGGGTGAAGGGGTAGGGATGATATAGTTGGAGTTGTGGTGGGAACAGTTGGACGGGCAGCTTGGAAACCCTCGCTAGGACACTGCCCACAACAGAGAACAGAGTTCTGCCCTCTAAGATTTATATGATGGATATAAATGATCTCATAACTTTGAGCATTCCAATCACTCAATATTTTCATATAAATAGAGGAGGTTGATTACATAAGGGTCTAGTACAATGATTTTGTACGAATGATTAATATAGTGGTTGCAGAAGCAAGTTAACATACTGTTAACATACTGTCATAGCCTGTGGATAAATACCACAGTTAACATTCTAATAACTACAGATGAATGCAGAAAAAAGTGAATCAACGACAGCTATACAACAATACCGATAGTTTGATACCAAACATTCCAGAATGTTCGAAAGCAAAGCATGTATCTATCATGTTATGAGACTGGCTCGATGGGTGTGTATGAGAGATATGATCTTGCATATATAATAAACAGATAACAGGTAAACAAATCAGTGAGAAACCACTACGTCATTATGAAGTGTAGGGACCATTCATAGTATATATATGAACACCAAGTGATGCTATACTCTATAGTCCAACGCTGGCAAAAACTGAATACCGGGTGTAAAACGTACAACCACCCTGTCAATAAACCAGCATTGACTTCGGGGAAGTCAACATAAGATTCTGACTGCATTTGCACTGACGGCACATCTAACCTGCTGTCAAAATCGCGATCGGCCAAAGAACAGGAGTGTCATTCATGCGAAAAACAACCCAATAAAAATAAGAGTATGCATATTTACTTAGACTGAAACGAATGACAACATACCTATCAGCTGACCAACTTTCGTAGCAAACGGGTTAGAACCACCGAAGAACGACATCTTTCTTTTTTCCGGCTAACTTCAGCGTATGACGTCATTTGCTTAGGTTCGAAACTGGGTCGCAACGACCTCATAAAAATTAATGCGTTAGTTTTTCATTTCATTAATATCATAAACTTTTTAAAAATATTTTTCATTGATATCTAGTGTCTGAATGATAACAAATGTGTATTAATAAAAAGTTTGTAGTCCGATTTTAGCCTGATCAACTTCCGTTTACCATGACAACAAAGACGCCATAAGCGGGACATTAGCAGACCAAAACATTATTTTAATTCTGGTGAAGGTTTACCAAATTACAAGGTTTGTTGTACGATATCACGGCGTGTTCTCAATAGATTGATGATTCAAACACTAGATTATGCAGATTGTCACTTGTCATGAACGCAACCAAAAGATTTTTTTTTTTCGAAGAATGGGTCCAAATACCTCCCCATCCAGTCCACTCCAGCCTCCAGTCCAGGGCATCTTCGTGATACTGGGTAGGGCTACAAAGTGTGTCGTTCTTCGCTGATAACAGTCCTCGCTGGCTCCTTTACACCTTCTCTCTGTAGCATTCCAGTCATCTTTATCATGTCTAGGATAAACATCAAATTTATATGGTTATTTATATAAATGAGTGTGGTTGATCCATCAGTCAGAAACGTTTTTAAAGACAAAATACAAGGCGTCAAAAGTCCTCAACTTTTATAGCAATGGTACAGGGACCCTGTGATATTGGAGCCAGTCTGGCTATTTTCACACCTTTTTGCAGGCGCAGGGCGGGATCGGACAGGTTTATAGCAACATAACTTTGTATAGCCCTAAATATAATCTAATACATACTCAGTCCCACTTGAATAGAGCGATATATAATGATAAGTAATGCAGTCCCACAGGTTCCAATCATATCCAGTCAGACTGTTCCAGACCTCATCACATGTGTCATCAGGCACAACAGCCTTATCAAACTGCTAATGTTTTAATTTGTAATCTCTTGCACAAACTCTATCAAGGTTCAATGAGTCGGGTACAGATAAACAATATATTATCTAGTCCACGATCCCCATCCACCACCCACCCCCATACGATTGATATACTCTACAATTAAAAATCAGCATTCAGGTTTGTCATTGTGGCTTATTAACAGGAGTGAGATGGTGACATTGTTTACAGATGAGCACATGAGCTAGGATTAGATGAGCAGGGAGTGCAGGTTCCAAAAATATCACCTTTGTTATGTGTGTTTAGTGGGTGGCGTAGATCATATCTTTATGCCAGTGATTGTTCACAGACATGATGTTTCAGGCGGGACCATCAGGGTAGAAAATAATTGTTGGTTGAGAACATTTAACACCTACAGTCAACAATACTGCTAGTTTATAAAATGTGATTGCAATCAGTGGCAGCATTTGAATGATTTTTGCGTTGACTTGATGAAGTGGATTTTTTTTAATTTCGTTCCGCTATCACTGTGATGGTGGCAAGGATAATTGATAATTTGTATGACTGTCTCAATAGTGCATCTTCCTGTACTTATCACTCCAAGCAACATATGTGACACCTGTCAAAATTATCCACAATGAATAGTTGTGATGTTTTAGATTTCTCAGAGTGTTATTTTGCAAATGAGACATCAATATAATTTCCCTAGACTCAATAGGTTATAATGTTACATATACACTGACACAGACTGTAAATACTGCTTTATAACTAAGTAGGTACTTACTTTGAAAATAGTTTCAGGCAAAATAATAATGCATGCATTCAGCATAGTATTTAAGCACATTGTTGAAGGTTTCATGTACACTTAAATTGAGCTGAAACTTTACATTATGACAGATTTTGACAATGATATTTAACTATTGCAGGTAAAAATGAGTAGGCTCTATGATACCGTGGAGCCATCAGTCATTGATGAGGATATGATCCAAAAAGCTGTTGAAGAGCAGGGACCAAAAGAAGAAGCTGGGAAAATTGCAAAAGAGGAGGGCATAGATTTTGCTGATGTTGAAGCTCTCAGATTGGACTTCAAAAGTAGGTTTATATGCTTTATGTGCATTCATCAAATAAAATTGAACAGTATTGAATGAATATTGAAGTTGTTTTGCATACTGTAAAATTGAACATTATTTTCTTCATTCCTTTGCAGATATTTTGAAGATTGACAACTTGTGGTGCTTTAATGGTCTCGTAAAATTGCAACTGGACAACAACATTATTGAAAAGATAGAAGGCTTGGACATGCTGACAAACCTTGTTTGGTTAGGTAATAAATATCTGCCATCTTACAGAAATTTCATAAATATTCATTGTTCATCCACAAAATAAAATTAAGTATGCTGTGGTCCATCATAACCTGAACCAGTTAAGCCACATCTTATAATATGCTGTCAAACAGAAAATTATAGGTATTTCACTAAAGAATGTTTTGATGTTTATTTATATAGACATTTCATAGTTACAATATAGTATTCCGTTGTTTTATCTGTGTTATTTCAAGATTTGTCATTCAACAACATTGAAGTAATAGAAGGATTAGATGGTTTGACCAAATTGGAAGACCTGACATTGTACAACAACCGCATTCAGAGAATAGAAAACATGGACAAACTCTCTCAACTTCATGTTTTCTCAATAGGCTGCAATGACCTCAAGCATCTTGACAATGTAAGCCTTCTTTTTTCAATGCTGAATTTCAGTTTACCTGTGATGAAATGTTTTTTCCAGCATCAATGTTAATTAGGTCAAAGTGTCTTATTTTCTATATCTCTAAAGCAGGTATGACTGCTGCAAGTGAAAATCAATCATTGTTTTTACAGTTGACCTATCTCAGAAGATTCAAGAGCTTGCTAACTTTAAATTTAGGTGGCAATCCAATATGTGAGCAAGAGGAGTATAAGAGATATGTAATTGCCCATCTGCCAAACCTTGAATATCTTGACTACAGACTAGTCGACCAGGCCTCAGTAAGTAAAATGAATAAATAACACTGTGATTTACCTGTAACACCATATGAACTATTACAAATCCACAAAGTGATATCAAATGAATCTTGATTGAAACCTTCAATGTGTCGTTAATGTGACTTGGTGTGATGTGGGGACATTGTAGAAGCAGGCTGCATATGAGAAGTATGACATAGCTGTCCAGGAGATCATGCACGATGAGTTGCAGGCTGAGCGCAAGGCCGAGGAACAAAGTGCACAAAGTGAACAATTCCATCTGCACAAGGTTGATCATCTTGCCATTTTGTCACTGCTGACAGCTATGAATAGTACAATACCATCAATTAATGATGTCAATGCTGACAGCTATGAATAGTACAATACCATCAATTAATGATGTCAATGCTGACAGCTATGAATAGTACAATGCCATCAATTAATGATGTAAATGCTGACAGCTATAAATAGCACAATGCCATCAATTAATGATGTAAATGCTGACAGCTATAAATAGCACAATACCGTCAACTAATGATGATATGTCAAACCAATGTTTTCACATTGTATATCAATAGCATACAAAGCTATAAAAGCTGGTACATCTTTTTTGATGGATAGTTTAATAGGAAATGTACACATGTGATTTTTTTTTTTTTTAGGATGCTTATGTTGAGAATCTGAATGGACCACAACTCTTTGAGAGCATGTATGCTGAGGATGCTGAGGGGCAGAAGCTGAATGCGATGCCTGGCGTGGATGAACTTCTCATTGTATATCCTTTACCCATCAGAGCTGCACTAGGTGATAAGTATAACACCACAACATCTGGTTAATATGTAGCTGTTTAAGATGCTTTGTCAAACCTTAACCCAATATCACATACCGAGAGAAGTTCTCAGCAATATGTCAGCAGATGTTTGAGTATGGTTTGGAAAAACACATCGAGAGAAAGAAGGATGTAGATATGTTCTGGGAGTGCGTGCATGATGCAAAGAATGAAAATAAGGATGCTGCCAGCAAGAAATTGCGACGTTCATGGAATTCAAGAAGAAGGTCGGTCTATTTTCAGCAAATAATTAAAGTATCCTTCAGTTAATTGTACATTGATGACAAACTCCTTAGTGTACAATGAAATGGTTTGCATTAAGTATTTTCATTTGATTGCAACTTATTTATAGCTTTGGTTCGTCCTCCCTCCTTGTTCAGCTCAGATATGCACTGTTTTATATGACCATATAAACATGTATACCTGTCTCACACATATCCAGCTAATGACTGGAGCTTGATCTAAATAACAATGCCATATTTCTACCCCCCCACATGTTGCTTGTAGATCATGCGAGGAAATGTTTGATAATGCTTTGACAACATCAGACTTAGTGTACATTTGTAACTGTTTCTAGCTATGGCAGGAGCTAACACAGATCACAGACCAACAAGTGGTGGAAACAAAGCTAGCCGACTACAATGGACAAGTCACAGACCTGTGGGACGCTCTCATGGGTCTGGAAATGCAGTTGGTTGATCAGCTGGAGGTGGGTTCTTCTAACAGATGTAATATGCCTGATAATTAAGCTGCTGACACCTGTGGGACAAAGAAAACACCCAAGATAATTCCAAAAGCTATGGATGGGGTGGGTTTTGATCACCTTTACAATGCCTGATATATTTTCTCCCATGGGCCTGTGGTACTTCAAGACACACATATATCCACAATCATCCCTACAAAGAGTGTGGCCAGTATTATTGAATTAACTTGTTCTCCCCATTTGTACTTTCGCAACAAGGATGCCAACAAGGACTTTGAGAGGAATATGGCCGATATGGTGTCATCATTCACAGAGGTTATCCAAGGTCACATGTCACAGTGCAGAGACCTTGAGAACCAACATCACGAAAAGCTCCTCGAACTGGCCATTGTCACACTTGAAAAGGTTGTCAAAAGTGAACTGGATGAGGATATCCCAGATGACCTGCGCGAGGTATGGCTTTAGATGAATCACACTTAGACTCTACTTTTTCATTAAGATACAATACCAAAAATGTCTATTTTGTGATTTCAGAAACTTATCTTAATAAAACTCATGATTCGTAAAATGAATTTTACTTGAATTGTCAAGTGTATCACTGTAAGCTTTCTCTGATATTGTATGCACATGCTGTTTTTCAGTTGTTTGTTGACAAAGACACAATCATCAATGCAGTACAGTCTTCTCACGATGTGCACTTATTAAAGATAGACAATCGAGAGGATGATCTCAATACCAGAATAAACAACTGGCTGTCTAGTCTCATGGAGCAAATCCATGAACAAGAAGAGGTGGAAAGAAACAGGAAAAGGGTCATGGAAATCAACAATCTCATTGATCATTTACGGGATGAGAGTGACAATCTTGACCTCCAGGGACAGAACTATTGAAACATGGAATTCTCAATTGATTAAAATACACTGCTGAAACTATGTTACTGTGGTTTTGGATTTCTCCCATGTGTGCTCTGGCATTTACTTCAAACATCTGTAAGTAGATTGCTTTATGAAAGTGATATGCATATATTATAGTGTTTCCCTAAATCAAGTATTTTTAAGAGTTGGCTACAAAATTGCACCAACAATGATATACAATTGGATATTATATTTCCAGGGGAAATTGTGAGGTGTTTTCTCACATACCAGACTCTATCATAACTGTCTGAATTGTTTTGTATAAAGGTTTTGAACAAGGCGGTGACTGATGATTTTGTGGCATTTTTCATGTGGAATTGCATTTGTGGACATGATGTGCATAAAAATGCATGTTGTGGAACATAATGGTTCAATGATGGGGGCTATCGCTTTCTGAGTTGTGCTGTTTACTGCAAATAAACAACTATATTATGATTCTGAATATTGCCATCATTTATAAACATGGGACACACCACAGATAAGTATATGACAGTTTGTGAAATTCACATCTGTGACAAGATTCTACCTTATTTTACATCACTTTCAGAGAGTATTGCCTCTCATACCAGCAGCTATTTTATAGATATTCCCCAGAAACCTCATATGGTTTTGATGAAGTGCCATACAGATTCAGTAATGCAACAGCCACTCTTATATAGGCTCAAATGACCTTGACAACAACACAGAGAAGTAGGCATTCAATGCTTTATTTCTGTTTAACGATTTATCTATGAATTTGAGTTTTGTTGATGGCTGTTTGGGAGTCCATACAATTTAAATGAACAAATAAAATGGCTGCAGCTGCACGGGTTCTTTGTTCCATTAAGTCCACTTCATGAAATGCTTCAAGCCTTCCCCATCGCTCCACCTGTACCACCAACAAGTATTGGTTCACCGGGTATTTTAAACATGAAACTGATGGCATTCGCTTCCGTTTAAAACCAATCGTTATTCAATCCTGATCATATCTTAGAGATTAAGAATTTTTCTCCTGTTATTATCATTTTTAATGCATCAAACAGTGATGAGGTATGACAAATCCAATACTTGCCTGGAAATCTAACTCTAAATGAGAAAGTCTGACTGCCTCAGCCACTGATATGTGACGGTCTACCACAGCTGAAGTAAGAAGTAAAGACTTGAGGCTTTCTACAGCTTGCCTGTACCCTATCCACAACAAGGTATATTCAGCATGTTAGAATATGTCAGAATGTCTAGTTATGTCAACATGGCAATATTCTAAGTGCAGAGAATCATGAGTCTCACCAACAAGGGCCCAGTCATTGAATGACAATAAATGCTTTTGGAAAGCTTCCCTTGTTTCTGCTGGTATATGGGGAACTGCAATACCAGTTGTTGCAGCAATTTCTATGTTGTACCTGCACGCATCATATAGGGATTACATAATACGTGACATATTTCTATTTCATCATAAATGTTTGATTTATTTGCAGGAAATTAATAAATGATTCCATTATTGAGATTCTCTCCACTAGATGTGAAAATGGAGTATTGTTTTCTAATGATAGCACCTTTCACACAACCACTGAATGATGGGGTCCCACTCTTTCCTCTGCAGCTCCGCAAGCTCTTCAGGCAGTTCCACTCTGTAACTGGAAGTAGGATTTGAAATGTCATCTTAAAAGATCAAGGAATAATGTATGCGTGAAAAGCAATATAGAATTGATCAATCTTTAACCATTATATTCATCTAGCTTAGGTTTTGTTGTTGACTTCTTGATTAATTGTTAATATCCTCAAGAACAAAGCATAGGAGAGCTCACCAAAGTGTGTCCGTGTCTAAGAACTCCAGTATGCTGCCAATATTTGTCTCGCGACTTATTTTCATCGGGTTGTCAATTGCTGTGTTGCAAAATGATGTCTGAAATAATGGAAATGAATTCCAGAAATAACTGGGTCTGATGACATGAATGCCAAAAAAAAAGAAACATTTTCACTTGTATATTTACAAGTATTTTCAATGCGAGCGAAATCGGGTATGACTAAAGAGATTTTGCATTTCACAAACATTCTCGTACTAGAATTGCGTCTTTCCAAAACTATGTGACTATTTGTCTTTACACATTTGCAATCATTCTCCGCTTAATAGTGTCTTTCTGGGCATTCCATTCTGTCACAACTGCTGTAGCCAAAGCTTCATTGGGAACACGGAACAGAGACCCCGATGGCGTTTTCAGTTTATGTTTATCCAAATTCACCTCAAAATAATCTCCTGCAACAGAAATAGAAAACTGTCATTATTCAGAATGAATAAGTCTGCTTTACAAATATTAATTGTTTTGAAAGCAACAAATAAACATGTACTATATTTTAAATAATTTACACTGTTAGCAATCCATACATCCTTACCATCGCCTTGAGTGATTGATGCATTCTTATAAAATTTCTTTACATCTGCTGAAAAAAAAAAACATCAATTAATTTATATAATGAGACATGGTGGAATTATATAATTGTAGTGATGGATGCACCAGCTAACAGTCTCACATTGGCAGCTCAGGGGTATTATGTTGGGAATGCTGATAAGCAAGGTATTATTGCTTATGAAAATGTTAACCCCAATAACATATTTTCAACCAATCAATGGTTTTTTCATTAATCAAAGGAAATTAAAGGGGGAACTGAACATTTAAACAGGTTTTAACAAACAGAATCCTGGTGGTACTAGTCCCTATAAACTATTTTCTCAGAAAATAGGCTCAACAATCGTGCATTTTTCCTTAATTTCAGCCATGGTCCACACAGCAGTTTTTGTGACATCACAGCTTGGCACAAGTATTACCAATAGGTGTACAGGTGCTCAACTGCTCCACTCCGTAGCTACTCACAGAAAGTAACACCTGACAATGCTGACTGCACGAATCAGTTTATATCAATAAAAGCCTTTCGTAAAATGGTGATAACATAAAACAGCAGAGTTAAAAAAAGTTTGATGACATGAAATTTTTTATTTCAGATATATGCAGTGAAACATTGCACGGTAGGCATTAAAGATAATAGTTTAAACAATGAAATTTAAACAACTGATTCAGATTTTTCATTTTCTTCATCTGAAAAATCAAGTCTTAATGTTGGAAAGTTCACTTGCTGCTCCACCCATTTGGCTACCTCCAGGATTTGTTTCTCCCCATGGGGCTTGCCTATCAACTGTAATCCTATAGGAAGTCCATTTGAACTCAGACAAGTGGGTACTGTGACGGCAGGTATACCAGCCATATTGACAGGCTGAGTGAATATATCTTGCTCCTGAGTCCTTGTACGATTATCAGCCTTTGAGAACCAGTCAAATCTTGGTGCGTCACCAAGTACAGTAGGTGCTAGCAGCATATCCACACCACTATTAAACACATGAATGAAGTCATTGGCAATCAATCTCCTCACTTTCAATGCTTGTACAAAATATTTATCATATCCATCTTTCAAGAGGAAGTAATTGCCAGCCAGTATTCTTCCCCTGACTACATCGTTGAAGCCCTCGTGTCTGGTATTAGCGAAGAGTTGTTCGGTAGATTCCTCCTCTTTGGCCCTATGTCCAAATTCAATCCCATCATAGCGAGCCATATTTGATGCAATTTCACATGTACTGAGAACATGGTAACAGACAATGGAGAGTGCTGTGTGTGGCAGGGACACCTGCTGCACTTGAGCTCCACTATTCTCCAGGAGATCAGCAATTCTCTGCCAAGCATCAATGGTGTCCTGACTGGTTCCTGGTGCATGGTATTCTATCGGTATCCCAATACGCATACCTTTCACCGAAATCTCACCAAGATTTAATCGCTCGTAATTTTGGGGAATAGACGTAGAATCTAAAGGATCGTGTCCGGCCAAGATATTCAGCATCAAAGCTGCATCGTCTACCGATTTGGTAAATATGCCAGGAACATCCATGGAATTCACTAACGGGATCAGTCCATGACGAGACAAGAGCCCGTAAGTTGGCTTTCAATCCAACAATACCACAAAGAGAGGCTGGGTTTCTTATAGATCCCCCAGTGTCCGAGCCCAACGCAGCATAAGCACACCCAGTAGCTACAGCCACAGCACTACCTCCAGAACTCCCTCCAGCTACATACCACTCCTTATAAGAGGGGTCTCCCTGTCTACTGAAATCATATTTCCATGGATTTCTTACAGATCCAAAATAGCTATCAGTTGATCCACAACCCATGGCGAATTCATCCAGATTGGTTTTGCCGATAATAACAGCTCCACTATCTATCAATTTGGTGACCATAGTTGCATCGTAGGAGGGTTTGTATCCAGCAAGGATTCTGGAGGCACATGATGTTTGGATACCTTGTGTACTGTAGTTGTCTTTCACAGCAACAGGTATGCCATCTAATTCTCCGAGGTGTTTTGTCCTGTGTGAATCATCAGGGCTTATGCCCTTACCATCATCCAGTTTAACAGTTATGAATGCATTGAGAATCTCTGTGCGCTTTATCTGACTAGTGCATGCACTGAGCACCTGAGCAGCAGACACCTTCCCATGTAGCAACAGGTCTCTTATCTCTCTGAGCCCCAGTGAGAGCAAGTCATTCTCTGAACAACCTGAAACAGAGGTACAATTGCTCTTTTAATCAGCTCAATCTCATTTTATACTGCTATAGTGATGACAAACTATTCTGGAATTACTTATTGCCAACGGAAATGATAGCAATTGCACCTCTGTCTCAATAGTGTTGTTGGCACAGCTAGCAAGAGAAGAAATAATTAACCTCCAAAACGGGACACCAACTATATATTCCAGTCAAACCATGAGGACTAAAGAAAAAATTCTCTTACATAGAACACAAAATTATCAAAGTATGGACACAGTACTAACTCACAATACCAAGCAGCCCTAATCATCTATATTACACGACTCGGAGGGTTGGGCAAGACCCCCAACGGGCCCAACCCAAATTTCTCACCAGAATTAAGTCCTCTGTACACCACAGGGAGGTTCAGTCTAACTTCCGCTGTCTTCAGTGTTGCTCTTGGTGGGATCAGGATGCCATTTTATTGACAAAGGTGCATGTTTTTGAATCTCTTAGAAAACTGTTAAATTTTGAGTTTTTGGCTAAAAGTTTACGTTAAATATCCGCAATTAAAATTATGTAATAAGGTGACATTAACTAAATACATATTTATTAAACTTACTCGTTTTGCATTGTTCTGCACTTACATTGTTAATTTGTTTTCTATATTATCACAAATTAAAATATTTCAGAGTGGAGGTTTCACAACTGTGTCTTGGCAACTCGCACTGTAACAGAGCGACACACTGGTGAAATATGGCGGCTGAAATCAGAGCCGTTACCACTGAATTTGGTATCACTGACCAGAATGTGTCTGCTATTGTTACGGACAATGCAGCGAACATGGTCGTCTGTGTCCAACACTTGCAGTGGCCATATGTCCGATGCTTTGGGCACACTTTACAGCTTTCAATACGCAAAGGCTTTGACAATTCACAGCAAATTAAGCACACGATTGCGTCCAGTAAGAGTTAAACATTTCAGAAAGTCTGTTGCTGTCTCAATTGCTTGATAGAAAAGCAAAAGCTGATGAATGTTAAAGATAACAGTCTGGTGATTGACTGTGAAACCTGTTGGAATTCCACGTATGATATGTTTGAGCGGCTCATTGAACAACAGCTGCCCGTGTACGCAGTAATGCACGATCCAAACATCACTAAAATTAACGATGCATGCGCGCTTGACCTCACTGACGAACAAATGAAAATCATTGAAGGCCTGGTTCCTGTTCTCAAGCCTCTTTATATGGCGACGCGCTCCATGTGTTCGGAAGAATATCCGACAGTCAGCGGTGTGTATCCAGTCTTATTCAGTTTGATCAACCACCATCTGAACCCAAACACTAGCGACGTCCCGGTTGTAGCCAGATTCAAGGCCGATGATCGTGGTGACATCGTGTCTTGACATAAGCAGGATAGCGATGACATATGCTTCAGTGTTTCCAATAGTCTGCATATTCTTGGACCCGCGCTATCGTTCTATCCCGTTTTTGAGCGATCAACAACGTGAACTTGTCCATGCAGAGGGGACTGTTCTGGAACAGCTGAATAAGTTCGATGAACAAGTAACTAGCACACCAATAGGGGACTGGACGGAAAGCACAGGCGCATCCGCAGAACCTGGGCCTAGTAAAAGAGCCAAACTGAACCAGGACGACACTGCCTATCTTCTTGGCGGCTACTTTGAGGACTGTACGGTCGTCATGCCTTCGAACGCTAACGAGGAACTGGATATGTACAGAAAGGATAAACCAATCCCTGCAAGTCAAAATCCGTTCAACTGGTGGAAGGACGTTCCCTAGATTGGCTATGCTTGTCAGAAAACTGATGTGCGTTCCGGCAACCTCTGTGCCGTCTGAAAGGGTATGTTCTTTAGCCGGCAGCACCGTCAACAAACTACGGGCATCCCTTGACCCGGACACAGTAGATTACAGGTCTCGACACTCCCTGACTGCCCTCCTGCCCGCACTTGCCCCCGCCTTGCTCCGGGCAGGCGAGGGGAGACCTTGACCTGCCCCCTTTTTTTCGATTGAACAGAAATTTTATGAAAAAAATGTCATTATTTTATCAGATTTCGTCATATTTCACTTTCTTTTACGATATTGTACATACATAACAGCGCCGTCTAGCGAGCACTTGAGTTCAGGCTTTAGCCATTATGAATGCAAGAAGCGTTATGATTGTTCTGACTCATCTCAGCAAGTGAAAAAAAGTTAGGGCAAGTACATTTTGTGGAGGGGCAGGTAAACTTTGGCAAGTACTTGCCCTCAAAAAATCTGTAAACGTGGGAGCCTTAGTACGGCGGAATATACTTTTGGCCATTTTCACCTTGTACGACGGGTACGGGTTTTCGGGGTCCCGCGCCACACCCCTTTCCGGGATAAGGCAAAGTGCCCCCCCCCCCCCCCCACCTCCCTTACCGGGGGTTCGGCCAACAAGACTGAAGAACCAATATTAAGCTTTCAAGTGACAGTGGACAAAAAAATCGACTCAAGTATCCCAAATTCATGTATGCAAATAAAGCAAACCTTTGCTGCTGTAAGATCTAAAGAAGTTCCGATTAGTGTTTAACAAACTTCTGTGACATTGACACCAACGCGCTGCCAATACGAGCGGCATGATTGGGATTCCCTCTATCTGAAATTTGCCTCGTTCTAGATTCTGGTGTGGAGATTCCCATTTTTCTTCTATACATCCAATTGGCTTTCGGTTGGCTCATAACCAATCACAACGTAGATATCTTTCTCGGTGGAATGATCATGTGACCACCCGCCATTGTTCCAAACTACGAACTGTCGATAATTTCGATAAGTTTTGGGTGGAAAACATACTGTCGTTCAAATCTTATCATGCCGGTCAGTGTGGAACTTGATCCACCACCACCGGTGAATTCATGTCAGCCCGGCGTAACCACTTCTTTGCTATATAGCGGATCTAAATTCCAAGGACATCAAAAGAGCAAAGGAAACTGTTATGATGTTGAAGTTGTTTTGCAGGTCGGAAAAAAATGATTCCTAGCTTACTGGGATTATGTATGAAAAGAATCGCCGTATGAATTATGAGATATATGTATCCATTTATTTAATGTGAACGATGTGGCTTCTTCAAATATCAACTTCGCCTTCGGAAGAATGCCCAATTTCCGTCACGTTTGTGGCGTCCCGAGTTTATCTGTTTATATTCAATATTGATCAGATGTTGATAAGAGGACTTCTACAAACTGACCAATTAAAGATTTCAAATTTTTAGTCATGAATGCCCCCAGTGTTTGTGTCCCTTTTTGATTGTTAAGTTACTCCAATTATCATCTAAGCCCCATTGTTACTGGCCCTTGATGATGTGTCATTACTTTGCTGTTACAATATTAAACGTCATTGAAACCTGTAACAGCGCATGAAAAATTGCCACCGGCCATTCGGTCTTGTAACTCCCAACATCAAACAGCCCAGGAAATATTCCACCAGCCCAAAAAGTTCATCACTAACTAAAGTGTGTTTACAAACTCTTTACGATTGCATCATGACACACATAATATGTCATCTGCAGAATACAGCTCACAATTTACAAATGAAAAAAAAAATACCTTGGGCCACACTCAATATCATTTGACATACACCTCATTTAAAACAGCTGACACATGGGTCAGAAAATTCAACTACAGAATAGTCATCTTCTTGGCGTGGGGCCTCGAGTGCTCTGGACAAATTAACATAGATCAAAACTTCCTCTGGTCCACCCTGCTCCTCCTCACTATCACATGTAACAGTTTCCTTGTAACTTGGGCGTGGTTCAGGGTTGCAATCAGCAACAGAATCATTGGTTAAGTCATTAATCGGCTTCATTATGTTGAACCTCTTTCTCACTCGGCTCTTGAGGTCAGAAGGCTAAGAATGTGCCCTGTTGATGCTAGCCAAGGAAAGCTTGTCGATTCCTGGACCTCGATTGCTGTATGTCTTTCATTCCATTCATCCTGCAGCAAAACGTCATCCTTTTCGTTGTGCCGTAGTCATTCTCTTCCTTTCCAACTGTGTGTTCGCGGCCAGCAAGAGTTCCATTTCCAGGTATGATAAGAAATGCAATTAAGTAGAAACTCAAATCTTGCCTTTTGCTTGAGGTGGTACAATACCTGGGCACTCCTCTTCCACGGTGTTGTCATTCATCATTTATGATGGAATATCAATGCTTTTTTCTTTGGATATGTCTGGTCATTGTATATGGTCATCTCAATAGAGCCTGTGAGACACATCTAGAGAGAATCCCTACGCGACACAGCATCCCTGGCTGTAGCACATGCTGTCCTTAATTCCTTAATATCTTGTATAATCAAGCTTACTTAGCCCCACTTAGAGAAAGCAAATTTTTCCCTTTGGCTATGATATATTTGACCTATAGAACCACTAATTTTGTGCTCACACTTTATGTTGATTGTTAATTATACCAAACTACATGTTTAAATAACATTCTTCATTTTTAGAAATGATAATTTTTTTCTCTCTACTTTGTTAAGTGTTAAGTTTAATACAGACAGCATGCACAGACTGAATGTGACACATTACCTGTATTAATGAAAACAACACATACTGTTAATCATGCACATCACTGATCTCATTCTGTCAAAATTATAAGTATGGCTAATGATATTCTAACAATTGACAGTGAATTTGAAACCTGTGCCTCTTGACTTGTTTCAGCATGTGGATATGGAAAATTCATACCTGTGTGGTTATTTAAAAATAAAAGGACTCACAGATGAGTTTCCCACATTAACAACATTTTTTGATGGTGAAATAATAAGCAAGAAACACCCGTTTTTGACGAGGAAATGGGACTCTGATGAGGACGTGGATAGAAAGCATTGGGTACTCCATTTTTTCATTATCTGGGCCACTTTATTATAAATTACCCATGTTATGTATTTAGACACAATATATATATATTTATTTATATTTATTGGAATATGTTATCATTCCTACTATGGGGTACCTATGCTTCAGGGGAAGTTCCTGTCATTTTATCAGTTCGCTAAGACATTTAATTCTGATGACTTCGACTATGAGGCCATGAAAAATACAGATTATGTTTATGAGGTGGAAGGTAAGAATTCACTCTTCAATTTTTCACTTA
The DNA here is from genome assembly GCA_034190875.2 of Urechis unicinctus. NCBI lineage: Eukaryota > Metazoa > Annelida > Polychaeta > Xenopneusta > Urechidae > Urechis > Urechis unicinctus. The sequence continues at coordinate 24,206,355 of CM067344.1, forward strand.
ACTTTAATCTAATGGAGCTGGTGCTGGGCATGACAATAAAGTTTTTCCATTTTTGTATTGCTAGGAACATTTTTTGGTTCCTGATCATACTATTAAGGACATCAGTGGTGCATCATTTGCTGGGTTCTATTACATCTGTTTCCAAAAGTCAACAGCTTCCATAGAAGGCTATTACTATCATAGGAGTTCAGAATGGTGAGTGCTTTCACTGCCAGGCTACATGTTCCAAAAAATCATGTTACATCTTGTGTCAGTAATAGAAACTCAACAGTTGTGTGCCTTGTGTTTTTTTTAGGTATCAGTCACTTAATTTGACACATTGCCCTGAACACAGTGTTGCCATCTACGAATTTCGGTGACAGTTGCCTGCCAATCTTCATTGTTGTTTATTTTGACAAACTGCAGTCTTTTTTTTTGTTGTCGTTGTTAAAGATATTTGTAAATTTTACAACGTAGGTACAGATATGTATATTTTGTTCTCCTTTTGAGATGCCAAAATCTAGTTGGGAAACTTTGATATCTATATAACCAATCTGTGAATGAATTTGATATTTTCAAAACTTGCCAGGCTTGTTGCATATTTTACCATTGATGAAGCACAGAAGTTGTACAATATGGACTGTTGGTCGTGCTGTTTGGGACCGTATATCCAAACAGTGTGCGTAACCATCTGCTGAGTATGATGCCTTGTACACTCACCTTCCTTCCCTACTGTGGCTGTACCTGTATTCAGTTGATTGCTCTTTGGAAAGACAACCACTCAGAAAAGATTGAGTGGTTAATCATCTCAATGGGGGTCATCTGCCATATTAGCGGTATCTCTCAGGACAAAGGCAGCTGTGGTTGTGTCATATATGCTTCCCCTCTTCTTGATGTCTCTTGGCAATCGGAGATTTATGTCACCTCTGCTGGTAAATTCACCTTTGCTTTCCAATCAAGTCGGTTATATTTGTGGCATTAGAGACATTTAAATTGTTTGCACTGCATTAACAAGCTTAAGGTCACACATCACAACTTGAACCTTAACAATTTAATTTTTTAGTACATTTCATCCTGTTAACGTCTAATTTTGTTGGAAGGCTTTACGCATGTGCCATCCATATATTGGGTAGCATTATTTCGTGTCCTTGACAAGTTCATATCACATTAATGTAATTGCATTATGATTGGCTGGAATGATAAAAACTTTGCTACTTTGTTATTTAATTTTATTGGAGCGTTTGGCTCGAAGAACCAGTCCACCTCTTAATAGGCAATGTATATAAGGTACTCTAGAATGGACTATCTATAATGTGCCCCCCTGCTTAACATTTCCACTACCAGGTTGTCAGATGAAACAAACCAATCAGTCTTTTTGTGTTTCTCTGCAGTCATTAGTGTTAAAAGTCCTCACTGAATAAAAGACTACCAGTTGTGAAGCCAATTAACAGCAATAAAATGATTTTGACCATTTCTTGTTATACATTCAGGAACGTAAATAAGGAAATGTACAGGAACAATCTACTTCATGCTACGACGCATACCACCCTTAGGGCAGAACTTCAACAAGAATTAAGATATAACCTTTATATAGTATTTTATTATCACATTAACATGTTTAAACACAATTCTCACTACCCATCATATGCATGTTGTTTCTTGGGTTCAGACCACAGCAAGTTTAGGCCTGTGTCAAAGAGGAGGCCCATTCACTGATTCTTGCTATAAATACCTCGCTTGTGATTGAGAACTACCCCTCAGGAACAAGTACGCCACTTTAAATGTGAAGGCAATGATGTTCTACTCGAAAACATCTTCTTTGTCTGCGATATATTGAACAACATCTTTTGGGCTCATAAGTTTTTCTGCATCCTCATCTGGGATTTCAAACCCTGCAACACATCAGTAAATATAAGTCACAGAGACAAGTATTTACTTTGTTTACTGATAAGCATCATTGAATTTAGTATATATCTGTCTTCATTGAGTACAAGCTCTTAACTAAATAAACTAATTTTAGTAGAAAATGAACATTTTTTAAACACAGAAGTTGAGTAACACAACAACAAAACTATTTACTTACCAAATTCATCCTCCATGGCCATGATAATCTCCACCTGATCCAGACTGTCCAGTCCCAAGTCATTCATGAAGTGGGAGTCCAAGCTAAGCTGAAATGTACAACCCGAAGCAGCCATTATAACCATAGTGGGTTCTTTCAAAAGTGTGATTATTAATTAAATAAACCAGTTTACAGTGCTAGATAAGAGTATTGCAGAACACATATATAGCTATGTAAAAAACATGTCAAGCAATTTTCTGCCATCATATGCATTTTAAACTACCCTGACCAAAACATAAAATTGTGATAATTGCAATGGCACCCTTAAGATCAACAGATGTGCAGTGATGTGAATGTGAAGGTACCTTAGTGGGGTCGATCTTGTCATAAAGCCTCAATACCAACAGCACTCGTTCGCGCATTGTCTCCATTGTCAGGGGGGCATGGCTAAACCACTTGGATCCTTCTGGCTTTAGGAAATGCTGCAACAACAACAACAACAAAATTACAGAATATTTCTATATCTCAGGCTTACATATTCTCAAACTAGGAAGCAAGTTTCTTGGCATCTGATAAATACTCTTTACAGTATGTCCCATTGAAAAACGAAAATATTTGTAGCATGATTAAAGACGCCATATCAGTTTCAAGACACCTTGATATACATTTAAACAAGAGAACTGGTCTTCTCCCAATTAAGGATGTAACCCATAGACAGCCAAGCTGACAATTGTGGGCACCCAGTGCAGTAAATGTCAATTTGTATGCATCCTCAGAGAGTAAGTACGTTTAGGGTTTAACAGACACCAACTTTGAGGTAGACTAACATTGTGGCTGTTACTCAGGCTCAGCCATTATGTTACTCAATAGATTTGCTATGTGGATTTGCTCTGAACATAGCAATGAAACAAAATAATTCACTATGCTCAGATGTATTATCCAGTTTATTTCATAAGAAATAAAAATAAAGGTTTTTCTTCTTTGGGGATAAGCTAGTCAAGGTCCCCTAGCCCTTGGCTGCAGGCCTTGTTTAGATGTTGATGATTTTCAATACTTGTGCCAAGGGTCTAGGCTAACAAGATCTCTTGAATTGGACTACCATCCCAGATTAGGGATGCTCCAATCAGAAGCCGGGTCTCTCAGGTACTTTTGAGTCATTGTCTCTTATTGGTCAGTGTCACATTTTCCGAAGATTCAGCGCCATACTTCATTTTGAACGATCCGTTTAAGACCTCTTTTCACATGAACTGAAGTATATGCATAACTATGGAAATGACTCCAATGGAAGCCCTTGGTTACGCACAACAGTCTTATGGTGTGCTGTTGAAAGACTTTTGCGCTCTGATGCTTGATGGGTCGTGACTGTTTTGTGAATGTGCGGGGCGGGGAAACATTTTGCTTTACATTGTTAGCTACTGCTCTCGATACAATGCTTGGAATGGGTCAGGGTTCGACACCAATAGTTGTCCGCTTGTCCAACCAGAGGAGTGATTTTTATGAGCCGGGCACGCATTCTGTAACAGCCCGATTTGTTGTGGCAAGGATGTAGATAAAAAGCTTGTTTCGTAACAATGATGTCTTGGACAAACGATTAACGAAAACAGATCGGTGATAGCGTAGCTGCAACTTTTTGCAAAATCCAAGCAAAAAATATAAACAGCAAATAATGGATAAAAAAATGGGGTGTGGAATTTACCATACCCCAACATGTGCGCAATGCGGTGGGTTTGGTTGGCAAGCTGGTATAGTATTCCAGCTCTATTGATACCTTGCTCAAACTGAAAGTACTCGACGTGCTCATCGATGATGCAACCACGACTGCAATCATATGGTAGTCAACAACTTAAGACTCCTGTGAATGAGTATCTTGGCCTGAAATCACACCAAGGGGCACGACTTGCCATATGAAGGCCAGGCGGCAACTGACCAGCGGAAGCTGTCACCAATTGAAACCTAGGCGAGGCAGCTCATGGGTTCGCAGGGACTATTTGTAGCATGAAGCTAAAATGACCTTGTCTTACATGTAGAAAAGGCCACTTACAAACACTATCGCACAAATATCACACCGAATCACGAAGAAAACGACAGCTTGGGGAAAAGGCGACAGGAACGATCAGCTATAGTTTTTGCCTATTTTCTCACCGTCTTATTTACATCGGAAGTTTCAGGGGCTCTCTGGGATACCGTCCTCCACCCTTGTATTTCGGTAGTAAATATCACCGGTAGGTTTTCAAAAATATATTTTACCGCAGACAAAAGGAATACGAAACATTATCTTGAACCTAACTAAAAAATAACTTTCGACACTGATCGCCTGTAACTCGTCAGAACTGCATATTTAGTTAAAATAAGTGGTGAGTTCTGAAAGCATGTACTGAATCGACCACAAAATTGGTGGTTGCACTGTTAGACCAACAAGGTGATAAAACCTGAAGTTGGTCTGTTGGGTTAATTATCCGGCATTTTCGCCCATTGCAAATGCAAGGTCGTTCCAATGGTTACAAAAGAACATTTGAACGGTTATCCGTACCTTCTTAACGTCCAGCAAGGAGAATGGTTGGTTGACAACGGTGTGATGTAACCTCAATGCAGCAACTGCACTGGCTCGAGGAATTACATCAAGCCTCACTGCCCTGTTTAGGCACCGGCTAAACAGTCTGACACCTCGAGTCATGGACGCCATGTTTTCTGAAGTGATTCACCGTGCACCACCTAGCGGGTCAGCTCAATCTATCCGGTTGTTCCAAAGCGCTCGCTACGAGTCGCCACTAGTTCAGGTTGTTTCTCAAATCCCGCGCATTTGCAATCAAATATTTCAATGTGTCTCCTCCTAATCAACTATGTTTCATGTAGATATATTAAATTTTTAAAGCCAATATTTTTACCATTTCCTTGTTATTTACGCATTTACTTGTGTATAGGTAGCATGCACGGAAAGGTAACACCCTTTTTATGTATTGCAATTTTTTTTTCCCAAATTGTGCGACCTATACACGAATAAATACGGTGGTTAACCAAATAGAGGTGTCAACACCCATTGCACATTCTTAGGTTGGAAAACATTGTCACAGCAGCAGATCAGGAAGTCGTATTTTGGCTGTGGGCAGGCAGTATAAGAAACGCCATGACTGCGACATTATACTGGAGCCAAAATCATAATAGCCCGTGACGTCACAACGACATCTTCCCCAACGAAATCACACTATGAACATCACTATGGATTAAATAACCACTAATTGAATACAAACCAAACGAAAATGACACACGTGATTTTATTACACAACATAAGATAGTTTTCCAATAATTTTCCGTTGCGGTCTAGTAACGCCTCTCCCAACCCCTTCCTAACTCCCGTCTCTTTGGGGGAATACTAGATACCTCTATCGCTAACTCAGCACAACATATACATGATATGAAAAAAATAATAAATTTTATTAGTACTTTTACCTCAGCACAAGCTTTACATGATATGAAAAAAACGATCAATTTTCTTTGTACTGTTTGTGTTTAGGCATTCATGCGAGTCTCAACTCCTGGGAAACAGGTCCCTTTAAACAAAATTGCTTGATGCTCCCATCGGTAAATGCAATTTAAAAAACCATACAACTTTTTGGCTTGAAAAACATACTGTGCCGGTTCTTCGTAATGTTGATACCGACCGGAACAATCAACAAACCTTCACTCTTGCAATAATCCCACACGTAACGTAAGCATCGAAAATTGTGACTACATAAAGACACGGTACAAATAGATGTGCCACACGATACCATGACACTTTGTAAGTTTTACGCCCCTGATTATGGCCATATTGAGACCTCTTTTTATTAAAATAGCCGCAACAGTCACATTTTATTGGTGCACAATATTTCAATATCACCCATATGAAGGCAAAGATAAAATGGCTCCATTGAAAATCTGAACGACATGCAGGGTCTAGCAAGGCCGGTGTGTATACCGTCTTTTGGTTTTTTGGTTTATCATAACCAAAAACAAAAAACGAACAAAAATAACTAAAACGTAAACCGTTTTTCATACGCATCAACGAAAACTGATAACACTAAACAGATCCGTTTCAAAAAACGAATCTGTTTTGTATAAACACCTTATCTAGCTATTGCTGTCGTGTTTGGTTTTGATCAACAAAAAACGAAAAGAGGGTATACACACGGTCCTAGGAAGCAGAACATATATTTCGTGCGTGCCAGTTGGTATATGCGGTGCAGACCGGCGTCGACAATAATGAGGAATTGACCCGTCATGAATCCTATGCGGAATGGTTGGATGTCTGAGGTTCTTTGCGATCCGGGGTACAATTTTGAAATGAACATGCTATTTCTCGCATTTTGGATAATAGTAATGTGTTGCTAGGTATTGAACAGGAAAAATATGAGACTGATTGCTCCTTGTTAAAATCATATCAATGGTGATCGTTGTTTGTTAAATGCGATAACGAACATGTGGTCATTAAAGAGGGGTGTTATTTCACCGTTTTCGCCTTTCTTGACCTCTGAGGAAAACCATTTTTAAAATCCAATTTGTGGACGAACTTCCACAATTGTACCCGCCTTAATCCTTGCCGGTTTTCTCTTCTGACATAAAAACTCTGGCAGCCCTCTCACTATCGGTTCTTGAAGCAGTTTGTACTTGGACAGTTGATCTTACATGCGCAGTGTATTGTATCGTAACATATTTGGGCCCTTTGCAACCATGATTATATATGCATATATGCTTTACCGGAAATATACTGGAGAAAAAAAGAAACTGTGCATTTGAGAAATTAAAATATCATTTTAACCAGTGATGAAACATCATAGAAATTATCGGGATTGCTCTCCACGTAAGCGCAAACGACATGAAATCGAGTTTATATCAGTTTCGTCACGGTCTGTGCACACTTATCGGGATTCCAAAGGTACCAATGCCAAGCATCCGTTGTTCAGAAATTCACACAGTTTTTGTATGCATAGGTGTTCCCTTTAACTGTAGAGACACAGAAAAACACGTTTGTTTGTCCATCCTTACTTTCTGTCACCCTCTGCAACGTGGCCCGTCTGTCAGCATATGATCGTCCTCTAGCTAATGGGATGTTGGAAGCTGATGTTTCTCAAGTGCAGTTGCTGTTCATTTTGGTGTGCACTGGAACACTGTCCATAACTTTTGGGGACGATATTAATCCCCTGGCAGTTTGCGAGACCGTCCATCTTCTGGGTGGCCGCGTGTGACGTCATAGAGACAAGATTCCTTTGTTATGGTCACGCATTTGCGCAGTCGCTCTCAGACCGCCAGTACCACATCTGGAAGCATTCCTGGGTAACGTCCTAACAACACTTGACTGTACGCGAACCTCCTTGTGAACGAAAAATTCGCACCCGTCGAACCTGAATACACCCCTTGCTTTAGTACTTTAGTAATGCAGTTTCTTTTTTATGCCAGTATATAATCAGAGTTGCTAAGGGCCATGGGTGACACCACAGATCTCATTAACTGTTTGTTGTCATATCATCTCTCTCTCTCTCTCTCTCTCTCTCTCTCTCTCTCTCTCTCTCTCTCTCTCTCTCTCTATATATATATATATATATATATATGTGTTTGTGTGTGTGTGTGTATGTGCGTGCGTGCGTGTGTGTGTGTGTGTGTATGTGTGTGGATGTGGATGTGCGTGTGTCGGCGATCACTTCCTGAATATAACGTATACTGGTGTCACGTTTATTCGTTGAAGTCATATCAGATTACTAGTACCCAATGACGTCATTTTCATTCAAAGTTCCACGAAAATACAATACATTGCAAAAGATGATCCATATTATCTCACTTTGTAGTTGACAAGTTAAGGGATGGTGCGCCAACACGGCAACTAATAGGTTAATAAGCGTCCAATCAACATGACCAGCGCAGAGATTCTAGCACGGTGTGATCCCAAGAGACCAGGACACCACTCATAGTTCCGTAATTTGCGATTCACTCAACTTCCGGTAGCTCGATTGTCCTATTGTGTTGAAATATCCGAGTCGTTCACAGCAAAGCACGTTTCAACATTGACACGCCGAAGCCATTGCTTGATCCACTTCTGTTTTTCCCCATTCATCAAATCGTTATCCTCGATGTATTTTCTAGCGTTCGAGTAAGTATACGAGTCATTTACCTGTCGCCACGTATGCCAGGTTTCCGCGGTATACTCGCGATTCAAAAGGTCAGGAGGAACCTTCGCAGGAGGACTGGAAACGTTTCTCGCCACCCCAGAGAGCGATATTTGATCCGTATTATGATATTCATCAAGTCAGAGTCTTTGTCAGCATTCGCGGGGCCTGCCGCAGATGGCGGAAACACAGTAGCTACTACAACCCCGGAAGTAACTTTAGAACTCGGTTCACTAGGATCAATTATTTTCCTACTTTGTTTCTTCCTCGGTCGATTAGATTTGGGTCCCGAATGATTAACATCTCGCGCTAGCCGTTCTATCCGTTGTTGGTAGTGCTCTTCGTTCCATTTCCGATATTCCTCGATCTTTCTCCGTATTGATTTGGTCACATGGTCGGGGTCACGTGACCGAACAGCGTCTGTCAAGTCGGTGGTGAGAACGACTTTAGCTTTTTTCAGAGTTTGGTGTCTATCGAGGTAAGAATCGGCTAATTGGTTGACTTTTGGGAGAAACGGAAATGATTCGAGCTTCTCAGGGGATGTGGTGATAACTCTGGGACTTGTGTTGACTCGTCCAGTAACAGCCGCAAGTCTTTGTGATAACGATGGTCCGATCTTAGCTTTGGTGATATTGTGCTTTTTAAGTTTACGACCCGGCGTTCGTAGAGTGTATGGTGGAATAATGGCTGGTGTGGTATCCAACGTGCGCCTCGTGGAGATGACTGGAGGTTCCAACTGCGGTAGACTCATGGATCGAGTGGCTTTCTTATCCTGAACTGTCGTTAATGCTAAAGACGGAACCTGGCTCGGCTTGGTCTGTCTCGCAGGCATCGTCTTGTCTGGTGTGTCGTGTTCTAGTCCATTCTTCCTGACTAGCAGTTGGGGCAGCGCGCCATAAAACTTGGGGGATTCCCCACGGAAAGGGCTGTTCCTCGTCAATGTTCCCATCGCGGCGTTCGTAGAAATCTTACGAGTACACGCTCCGGAAAATCAATACAATGAAATCAATACATTCCGCGAAGGTATGATTATCATTTTCCTAGAATCCGGCATATGAGCAACAGTACAATACGAGGTTAGTCCAATTACACCTTGGTATGTGAGCTCGATCCTTACCATGGAAACAGTGGGATTCAGCCTGCGCAGTGAGATTACTTAAGTAGAAGAACACGATCTTCGGTAGCTCTAAATACGGCAGCGCGCTTAACTTTTGACCCCTCGTTGATAAAGGTAACAGCTACTCAAGAATTAATACCAACGACAAACGGTGGCATTTTACACGACGCTACTGATCACAGATAGCGCCCATTGTTGAGCTGCAGACGGGGTGCTGCTGACGTGAAGACAATGCCGGCCACGGTTCTCGTGCACTACCACTTGATCCTGGTTGCTGGGGACTGAACGAATGAAGGGGTTATCTATCCGTGTTTGAGGAAGTAATCCGCACTCTCCTATGATGAAGTTGTGGTAAAAGCACACTACCTCTCATGTTCTTGACCTTGCGTTTCTACAGAATTAAAACTCTTGAGAAGATGGACTCCCGCCAGAAGGTGGAGTTTATACAACCCTTTAATCTCTATACGTGAGCCAGGTGAGAAAGATCAAGACAGCAGCAGAGAGATTAATCCCCTACTATTGTGAAATCAAATTGGACCATAATCTGGTTTACTAGGGAGGTATTCCGAAACTCTTGGCGTCACTTGCTCGTTCACCCTCTGTGTAAGCCCAGCATAATAAGGCAAGTAATTGGCCGTTTCACAGGTAGTGTGGACAGGTAAGAAAATCCATGAAGTAGTCGGCCCTTTAGCGACGATCCAGCGTGTATGTCGATCACTGATTGATCTATATTGGGCTGGGCCTTGGTGAAGCAAGGCTGATTGATTGAGATTATTGATCAACGCTCTCCAAAACGAGGAGAAAATGTTCCTGTGTGAATTTGACTATCTCTCCATGAAAGTCAAATGTTTATGATTGAATCCGCATCGAAGAGCTCGGCTCCATCCATGTACTTCCTACTTAACTTGTTCATTCAATGCCAACAATTTCCGTAAATAAATTGGAGTGAAGGGCTAAGCTTCTTTGTAAGCCTTCTGACTTGAGACCACCATACGTATGTGACAGTAAGTGGCCTCCACACTTATGTTTGTGTGAAGGTTGGGGTAGTTTTAAGAACGCTTTATATTTGGGGCAACTACAAAAGCCCAGAAATTGATCCAAGCCTTTTCGGAGAAGATATTCATAACAGCAATCATCTACTGCGGCGGACCACCCTACCTGCACTACACGCAGCACTTGTAGGGCCTAGAGATATGATTGAAATTGTCCACTACAAACAAAAGCTATACCGTTTCGGGGGCCGATGGAAAACCACTTGTCTTGTGTAAACAAAGCCCTTGGGGTCATTCGGCTTGTTTGCATACGAATCCATTTACCGTGAACCTTGGGGCGGCCAAGGGGAGTTGATTCGTAGATGCTGGAATCCACCATAACAGAACACACTATTCAGGCAATTCAGGGTGGGTTAAAGCAAATCGAAAAAAATATTGATTATTGGCTGACGACAACCTGACCTCTAGAGCAACCGTTTGCATCCTTTATCTATTCGCCATTTCTTACACTCTTGGATTGCTATTGCTGGTCTATTGCTTGAGTTTTGCCCTCACTATAGCTTACATATTTTTTGTTGATTATTTTCTTTTGAGTCAATATTTTTATCGGTCACAAAATGAGATCTTACTAAGCATTTGACCTTGGGCAATGTAATCATTACAATGAGTTTTTTCTGGCTGTCAACAAAAACAATGTGTATACTGCGCTGACGAAAACGCAAAACAAACTGAATCAGTTTGTTTATTTCCGTTCTCCGTCAATAAAGAGAGGTTCATTTATCAGCGGGGCGACTTCGTGCTATGAAGTTTAGCTACTGCATTGACACGTATATAAGATCACCTATGTTTTACCTTGAAAGTTGGTATCAAACTTTGTTATCGAAATTGTTCTGGAAACATGCTCTTGTGACAATGAAACAGCCAGCCTCTCATTGGACAACTGTGAAGACTGAATTGAATGTAATTCCCGCGCCTACATTCAACGTCTGTCTGGAGCTTTCTAGGCAATTTCTCCATTAGTAAGAAGTGCGCGCCCCTAAACCACAAGCACATCAAGAGTATGAGCGCGGCGCGTCCTACCAAGTGACCATGGGGTACGGGGAGAGATTTACCACATCTAAGGACTTGTTGCTTAGCAGCGAGAAGTGACATATGGAGGGTGGTTAGGATATGGTTGACCCAGGTCAGAGATAAGGTAAAAGATCGTCACAGCAGTTCATAGGCACTTTTCCCGGTCAAGCGGAGTGTTGCCCGTTGCGATCATTAACCTATGTTCGATCGGATTAAACCACCCTACGATCGATTATAAATCAGCTGACGAAGCCAACAAAGAGGTATCGACCATACATATATGTATATATATATATATATATATATATATAGATATATATATATATATATATATATATATATATATATATATATATATATATATATATATATATATATATATATATATATATATATATATATATATATCTATATATATATATATATATATCTATATATATATATATATCTATATATATATATATATATATATATATATATATATATATATATATACGGGGTTATACGCTAGCATAATACCTAGCACGACAGGGTACACTTTTTTGCCATTTTCACCTTGTACTACGGGTACGGGTTTTCGAGGTCCCGCGGCACACCCCTACCCGAGATAAAGCCTATTCCCCCCCCCCCCCCACCTTCGGATACCAACCAACATATCCAGCCGCTTGTATCAGTACAAACACCGTCGACTGCAGCGCCACTCGTTTTCCGTTTGATCAAACGAGAAACGAAAAACGAATCGGTTATGTGTTATCCGTCTTTCGTTGTCGCACATGTCAAAAGGGTTTACGGTTTAACCCTTGTTTGTCGTTTTTGGTTTCTTGTTTTGATAAACGAAAAACGGAAAGACGGTATATACACGGACCTATATATATATATATATATATATATATATATATATATATATATATATATATATATATATATATATATATATATATATATATATATATATATATATATATAAATATATTTGCATAAACAAAAACACATTGCACTCAGCAAAGGTGCGATGAAAAGGTTGTACGAATAAATATACCACAATAAGATATAAAAAACAATGGTGGGTGGGATAAGGAATTAAAAAACGTGTGAGCAATGATACAGAGTCACAAGCAGATAGGAAGTGATAATCGCCCCTATCGGCAATGTGACAACCATGCGGGACGGTTAGCCGTCAGTCAACAGAGCGCATGACCCTCGCGCAAGTAAAGGGCGAGAGACAGCTAAACATTATGACATTAACAATCGCTATGATTCCCAAAACTATTATGATACAGAAATATGAAGCCTGCATAGCAATCAAGACCAGTCAACACATGATCACCACCATACTCACAATTCAATTATGTGCATATTAAATTTTTATTTATGAATGTATTTCTTGAAGGCAGATGATTTCCATCCACCTATTCGCTGTATTTCCTCTTCCGAAATACCCTTCATATGGGCTGTAGTGGCAGCTCCTATGCGGAAGCTACGGCCTTGATGTTCATGGCCGGAGGGACCCACCCAGGACAAAGATCGCTGTAACATTTGGGAGAACCAAGAGCGGCTGACATGAATGGGGCTTTTGATAATCAGAATTGGACAATAGGGAGGCTTCTGAGAAGAAATAAGGATAGATACAGATGGACATTTATGATGTTTAAACTTTGTAAACTTGAGGCTGATACAGTTATCTTCGATAGACAGCTGATGAAACTGCATGGAATGTGTGGCATCATGTCTAGATTTTGGTGTGAATTCGCCTTGGATAACCTTTTTAACCACGAAAGCGGTCCACAGCAGAACGTTTCTCGTGATAATAAGAAATGGCTGATACCAAAGGAGTATAGCGGGAGAGGCATAACCTAAGAAAAAAAGATGTACAAAAAAAGACAACTGGAATTTTGGCAGGGAACCACTGAACGTCTGGGCCAAGGATGCTTACGAGCTGTCTAAACAATGCTATTGATCTAGCATAAGGCTTGCCGGTGTCAGGAGATAATGTGTTGTGTGAGATGACCGATTCCAAGGGTGACTGTGAATGGGAATGTGAGTCTGAGACTTGTTGAGGGAATGGTCCTCCATGAATTTCCCACAATGCTGGAAATGAGACCAAGAGTCAGCAACAATATTGTCCTTGCCCGGGACATGCTCACCATGGATAAGGATATTAGATTTTTTTGCATGTGAAAGAGCGGCGTCTGATCAACCTCAACATCAATTCGTCTTTGGAAGTTTAGTTATCAATGACCTGAAACAGCCGCCATGTTATCACAGAGAAATATATCACGCGATGATGAGCAAGAAGCGAAGACCACGCTTCGAGGGACAGCACGATGGGAACCAGCTCTTTGACATTAATATGCTGACTACTCCAACTCGAAGGCCAGCGACCTTGAAACCAACGGCGGCCAAAAACACCAGCATACCCCAGACCGGAAGCATCGGAAGACAACTTGACTACCGAGGAATGCATACAGGGATGCAGCTGCATGCACGATTTGCTATTAAAAATGGATAAAAACATAAGCCATGCTTGGATATCCAATCGGACAGATTGTGTGAGGCGGATATGATGGTGCGTTTTAGAAATGCCACAGGTTAAATCAATAAAGCTTCCAAGGAATGTAGACCTGGTACTTTAACCCTACAAGCAAAGTTTAATATGCCGATTAAAGATTGAATTTCTTTCAGAGTAACAGATTTGCATCGAGCAAATTGAGTGAGGACAATAATGGCAGAGGCAATTTTATCGGGGGGCAAACGAGCCTCCATTGCGGTCTTATCAACCTCCATGTCATGTAATACGACCACAGTAGAGGGAAGCATAGTTTTGCTAGCTTTAATGGGCAAATTGATGGACTTTGCTATGGCGAGAAATGCATTGTCCCCGAAGTCTTGAATTCTCCGCACCACAAAGCTGTAAAAACAAATCAACGCTATCATCCAAACTATTGAACATTTTGTATATATGTATGGGGTCCCCACGGAGCCACCATGAGTTTTCAGTCCTCACAATATTTATGTCACGTTGAAGGAATGGTGAACACGCCTGAATTGCATAGTGCAATCATCTAAGCAGCATATTACGGTCATTTGGGTAGCCTGTAATGTTTGGTGGATATGGCTGGACTGTTACCCAAGAGGTGATTGCGTACGAGATATTTGGCTGATTAAATCCCATATAGGTTGTCAGGCTTAGTAACGGAGGCTAACAACGCAGTATTGATCATTTGGTGTTCGGTGGACAATGTGTGATGCCTTTAAATCGGGCTTGTGTTAATATTGCAGTGTCTGCTGTTTGCTCCAAGGTCGCTCGTTCTAGTTAGTGAACATAGCTGTCATTCTCTTCTCGCAAATGTGTACCTTGCCTACAACAAATTACGGGGATTCTCGTCTGGGAAATATAATCATTTACCCCTTTTTACTGATCGCTGGTTTTACGTAGTGGTCGACCACAGTAGTGGTCTATCTTTGCCCGTATGAGAACTATAATAACCTATGGTCAAGACACATTAATGTTAAGGAAGGTGCTCTTTGTTTCTGGGAGTTCATCCATGTCATGTTCTATTAGATATAAGCCTCAGCTGAACTGCTGACGACGGATCTATGTACGCGCTATGGTGCTACATGCATGGCAAAAAGAAGTGGCATACGTCCGAGCTATCAACTATCGTAGTACAATACAGCCTGGCACTATCTGTCATCGTTTCCCAACAGATTAAATAATTATCTAGCAAAGCAAAATCCAATGTTCTGACATTTAAAAAAAGTACAGTGAATTTGTAAAGGATGTGATTTCTTAATGCTAATATAACGCGTTCCGTTACGCATTCAAGAATTTTACCAAAGTAGTATTTGTCAAAATTGTTTGCTTGTCTGCACAAACCACACTTTATACGAATGTCACATAATATTCCCATCTTGTGCCTTATGAATCACAATACAAGACAAGCAGAGATCTGTAGCATACCTAGACTGACATCCTCTTTTGACATGGCCGATAACTGGGCAATATTAAGGCTAGCAGGTTGAAAAGGTTTGGTTGATGTGATGCACGTCGCAACACGATTGTGGCTATAAAGTGAATATACACATTTATTTGTCTAACTTGCCCCAAGAGAAGATATGTGCAATATATAAAATACTACATGATGCACATTTTGGACGCACATTAACCAAATGCTATATATATATAGATAGATATATATATATATATAGATATAGATAGAGAGATAGAGATAGAGAGAGAGAGAGAGATAGAGAGAGATAGAGATATAGAGAGAGAGATATAGAGAGAGAAAGAGAGAAAGAGAGAGATAGAGAGAGAGAGAGATATATAGATATAGATATATAGATCTCTACTATATATATATATATCGATATATATAGAGATATATATATATATGTCTATATATCTCTCATATATATATATATTTATACATATATATACATACATCTATATATATATATATATATATATATATATATATATATATATATATATATATATATATATATATATATATATATATCGATGCGTTGCTAGAGTGAGATGCACTCAACTCGCTACTGTTCTTTTTCACGACAAGCGATGCTCGATGCTCGTCTGCTGTGCTATATGGAGTCGGGTAATACCATAGAATATCTATCCATGCTGCCAGTTGGGGGTGAAAAGGGCGTGGCATATATGACAGATAGCCATGCATGGAAAACCCCCGCATCGTAGTGGTTGTTCTAAATGCGGAATGATGGAGTTTAATTTACAAAAAAAGAAATGATCAGTCATAGTAGACCTAATATTCATGCTATATACACTGGCTGTGCTAGTTGGCATCCAGGTCTGATGTGAGATTCCATGATCACCTGACAACAGGAAAAACATTATCAACATACACGGGCCAATGATGTCAGTATATTGTAACGTATAAATGTCAGTGTATAGGATGCCGCTCACGTATTAGCTTTTGTTCCGTAGCTGCATACATCCGCATATATTCTTGTATGTATCGATTCTTTCTTACAAACTAATACATCCGCTGGACATACTTGATAATGCATAGCCCAGCAGAAATATTGTTTGCTGATGAGCACAGAATAGAGTGCTGTGGTCACGCGGCAATCCAAAGTGCAACGGCCCCTATATAGGCCCACATTTCAGTGTTCAAGGAAGGTAAAACTCACTGAAAATCAATATTTCACAAAGAGGGACTACAATATCATCTGCGGCGCAATGCATACACACAAGGACTATGATAACTTAATGATACAGCAATGTTAAACTGGCAAGTGTTTTTCTTGGTCAATTAGACGGTACACAGATGTTCGAGGCTCTTGTAGGGTTTCATTCATTGTGAAAATATGTCGCCAGCTGTCGGTAATCAGCTATAGATATATTAGCATACCATTACAGGCTGAATGAAATGACGATGTTGGTCAGTTACTGAACAGGGATAACCAAAACTGCTACAAACATGCATTATTAAATATTCACAAAAATGCCAAAACAATTAAGCTTTTTAAAGCACCATATATACATACAGCAATATTGTTGTTGAAGCAATAACAAATGAACCAATGGCAATTTCCAGAATTTCAACTATAAACTATATAGCCTGTATGGAAGTATTAGAATTGATGGAAAAGTAGTTCCTATTTGTACAAAGTTATGTTCCAATCTATCCTGCATATCAATGGATTCCTTTGACATAGTCACGACAATACAGATAAGACAAGCGAGATCCGTGCAAGTTAAACCATAATTATTTGCACACATTAGAGAAGCACGCTTAACATTCAAGCCCGCTAATGCCCAATTGCAAGGCACTTGCTGCTGCTGCGCTCATGTGTGATGTCTTAATAAAACATAAAAAGTCATTTAATGCTTGAACGATGGGCAATATTCCTTCACTTATTTATCATCGGGATGACATGAAAACAAATTATCTAGAAAGCATTCGCTGAATTCATTGTTGCTGCTGCATTCAAAAAGTATCTGATGAAACCCTCTATAAGGTCTTCATAAAACACAAAATAGATGTTCCTTGTTCGTTAGAAATAGCAGCAGATTAATTCATCAACAACCTTTGTCATGGTCATCCGTGATAGCTTGTCCAAAATGATGTACAGATGGATGATAGAGATGAACAATCACAATAAATGTTAATAAACGTAAAACGCTGCAAAATGGAATGTCTTAACAATGAGTCACAAGAACAAATAATTCTGCTTCCGATTGATCGGTTTCAGCAAAGCAAATGATCATCTTCATTAGAATCCCGAACATCTAGTTTGTTTGCGTAGCACTTGTATTACAATTAATAATGACACAATATCTGGATGTTGCATTGTGTGGATGACGTGGCGTGATGCAGATTGCGAATCCAGCACGTGGGCCCACCAAGCGTCCATGTGAACAAATTTCACATCCTGTCTGCCTCCTCTTGTTCGCTTGACTTCATGTCTCCAAAAGCATGCATCGCAATGTCTTCATATATCCCCTCCCAGCAGGATAAAGCTCCCATTTATAACCACCAAGCGAATCGTGGTTTTGCTCCAACCGCATTCTTGATATGGAACTATGACGACAGGATGGGTCATGGATCTGTAACACACAAAGAAAAGCTATCTAATCGCAAAGAATACACAGCTACTTGCAGACATTGCGAAATGTTGGTAATGTTGAGCACACGCTCATGTTGTAATGCTCACAAATGCGGTGCAAAGATGACCGTCAATATTATTGGCTCGCAACAACGCCCTGCATAGCCCGGCCACGTCATTGTAGTGAGCATTCGCACCAGGATCAAAGTTGTCATCAACGTCCGCACAGCTGTGGTCAGGTACTCGGTACCAGTAACGCAGGCGGTGCCCGTCTATCCTGCACACATAACTTTGTAACTATATAAGAGCATGTAAGGGCGACAATATGGATGCGTTGAATTTGTTTTCAGTGACAAATGTCTGTGGCTTGGTTAATTGTTACTTCATATCACGACAGGCCCAGGTCTCTGACTGGAACACCATGTCCGACTGTACAGGGTTGCTGCATGTCACCACGCGGTGGAATACCTCCGTCCTGTTGGGAAATGGAGATTCTGAAACCCCAAAACGAAACTCAATTAAGTTTAAATTAAGAGATCTAGATCCTCGCAGCGACGGAATGATACGCATTATGTATGTGACAAACAAATCTTACGATTTCATTCACCACTTTAAAGTGTATTATAATTGAACTCATCACATTGTTGCATGTCCAGCAGCTCCAAGCAGTAGTTTCAGTGATAAAGTAGCCTCTCCGTCGCAAGAGGATTAATCCTATTCCAACTAATTATCTCTAACGTTCCGGCAAATATTTTTTCTTTAATATCTACTTCGCCACAAAAATATTAATATCTAATTCGCCACAATCATACTGTTCCCAGACTCAAGGCAACATTACAATTCGTTATATCTCACAGACGAACCCAATATCACCGCATGGCATAATACTTCATAAATTCAACCAGTCACAGCTGTCCCTTTTTTTTAGTGTTACGACCGACCGCAAATTAATGGATCTGTCAGAAGTAACCTCATACGTCCGTCAGCGAAGTGACATTACGCAGTTACAGCGGATAGACTGACACGACAGCTTGTCCATGCGAGCTATGTCAAGTTGCTTACACATTATTGTAATCCACTCCAATAAAATTCGATTCAAATAGTTGTTAACCTGCATTATAAACCATGCCAACTCAATATTACATATTTACAATAATGAAATATCTATGAATATTGATACGAATTGCCTTTGCCAAGCCACAAAACCCTTCTCTCGGATGCATCCTTTTTACCCAAAGCTATGTTTGACTATCGAATCGATTTCACAGAATCTTCTTCAAGCTACTGATATGTGCAGACAAAACCGTCGAGCAACATGAGGTTTTGCATAACCACGATCGACAGGTTAAGATTATGCGCTAAGACAAGTGAATACCCTGAATGAATAATTCACATATGCAGCAAGAAAGTTACCAAGGACCTTATGAGAAAGATGTCGTCATCAGTGGCGCAACCTGTTATGTCCATTATGAGGACGATGCAATTATAAACAACACAGGTAAACGGTAGACCTCCAGGAGGCCGCACATATATTCACAGAACCAGCATTGTTAGTTGCAGCAATATTTAGAACTCATCCGTATGAAAACCAATGGCTGCATTTGATTATACAATACTTGAATTACCAATTACTGGTTATTGAAATGTGTCTATTATAGCAGCACGACATCGTTAACGAAGTCTCATGGATCAATTAAATAAGCTCCGAGTTGATTGATCGATTATTTGTGACATACTATCGATAAGGAACTATTCACCCACATATCTGACACCCCTTGAGTTTTGGTCCTATCGAATGCTACGGTTGTAGTCGGACCAAAACGGACCCCCGCCTTTTCTTTGCACTGAAACTCAACTTCTACATGGAAATGGTTGTATGGTGGAAAGGCTATGAAGCAGACTGACAAGCTGTAGCAAGGGTCTACGAACATCGCAGCCTCCTTCTACTGTTTACTTGCACGTGGCAACTTCGTGTGCTCTAGAAAATACCAACCTGTGTATCTCTTATGATCTGCATTAATCCCGCTCCACGCTGTTGCTAATAAAGCACTAACGGAGGATATCCAGAACCAAGGTTGATTATCCATAATCGCTATCAAATGTTATCCACACGAGAAACAGACACGCCCGCGTCGAGAAGATGGCTCCGATGTCAGTGTTGCTAACGCGTGTGATCAACTCTCACTATCCACAATGGTTCTATGGATATAAGTGCAGTGAAGCAACATGAAATCCACCTGACCTCACGCTTTTGTCGAGTAAACAGCATGTCACGGACTGATTAATATTGGTTAAGATCCACCCAAAATGTCTACATAAATGAAAACAGGGTCAGCTAGTGTAACCTCCACGTCCCTCAGCGAGCGGGCGGTATTAATGCGCCTGCCGATTGAAGCACGCCTTGCTTTTATGCAGCAGGACTTGGTCGGTAGCGCTGCGTACAGCAGCTATTCGCCACCAGAGAGAACAAGGCGCAATGTGCATCGCTGGCTGACCTGCTACGCCAGCCTCCCTAGTCGGCCACTCTCAGGCTCTATGGTGTTCCGATGCATTATCAATCTTCGTACTGAACCCAAGCCACTAGACAATAGATGCAATAGGGAAAGTGCGTCGGGCTTAAGCAGTCATCATCGATCGGAGGATGGCAGCTCACACAATATCAATGAACAGTTTCGATAGCCGACTGGGCGTAAGATTAGCCTCATTTAGTCATCAGTTCATTAAGGCGAATAGGGGTCGTGCGCATGTGTGATATTGCCAAGTAACATGCGCTTGGTGAGCGCAGAGGGAATACAGCAGCCCCCGTGGGCAGGTAAACCTCACGAGGCAGCTGCGCCTTTGGCACAGATGTTTGTTGCAAATCACATCGGTTTACGCCTTAATCTCTCAATACTAACCAACACAAGTTTAAAGTTGTCTACAATAAACATGTTTGCTTAGATTATCCCGGGGAAAACAAGCTTAGGGATATCACATCGCATCACACACCATGCACAATTTTGTATGCTGCTGATGCTGGCGTTAACCCCCAGTGACCAAATGGTACATATTTCTCTTGTGTAAACCTATTGCAAACACAAACCAAGTATCAAACAGGCCGTGCGTCTTGTAGGACGTCTCAGTCATGGTGATCAATAGCTGAGGTCGTAGAACGAAAGGCATAGAGATGTCATGGCCTGATGCCGATCTGAGTCGTGTTGAAGGCCAACAACGAATTATGTATCATATCATAAACACAACAACTAATGAGCGATGGCTGCATTGTACAAGAACGTAGCAGCATCAACAGAAAACCAACAACGCAGGAATAGCATCCACTGCACCATGGAAGGCCGCTCTTCATTATTCATTAAAGGGGTGTTTAATTGTTACTTCCGTAGCTGCATACATCCGCATATATTCTTGTATGTATCGATTCTTTCTTACAAACTAATACATCCGCTGGACATACTTGATAATGCATAGCCCAGCAGAAATATTGTTTGCTGATGAGCACAGAATAGAGTGCTGTGGTCACGCGGCAATCCAAAGTGCAACGGCCCCTATATAGGCCCACATTTCAGTGTTCAAGGAAGGTAAAACTCACTGAAAATCAATATTTCACAAAGAGGGACTACAATATCATCTGCGGCGCAATGCATACACACAAGGACTATGATAACTTAATGATACAGCAATGTTAAACTGGCAAGTGTTTTTCTTGGTCAATTAGACGGTACACAGATGTTCGAGGCTCTTGTAGGGTTTCATTCATTGTGAAAATATGTCGCCAGCTGTCGGTAATCAGCTATAGATATATTAGCATACCATTACAGGCTGAATGAAATGACGATGTTGGTCAGTTACTGAACAGGGATAACCAAAACTGCTACAAACATGCATTATTAAATATTCACAAAAATGCCAAAACAATTAAGCCTTTTAAAGCACCATATATACATACAGCAATATTGTTGTTGAAGCAATAACAAATGAACCAATGGCAATTTCCAGAATTTCAACTATAAACTATATAGCCTGTATGGAAGTATTAGAATTGATGGAAAAGTAGTTCCTATTTGTACAAAGTTATGTTCCAATCTATCCTGCATATCAATGGATTCCTTTGACATAGTCACGACAATACAGATAGACAAGCGAGATCCAAGCAAGTTAAACCATAATTATTTGCACACATTAGAGAAGCACGCTTAACATTCAAGCCCGCTAATGCCCAATTGCAAGGCACTTGCTGCTGCTGCGCTCATGTGTGATGTCTTAATAAAACATAAAAAGTCATTTAATGCTTGAACGATGGGCAATATTCCTTCACTTAATTATCATCGAGATGACATGAAAACAAATTATCTAAAAAGCATTCGCTGAATTCATTGTTGCTGCTGCATTAAAAAAGTATCTGATGAAACCCTCTATAAGGTCATCATAAAACACAAAATAGATGTTCCTTGTTCGTTAGAAATAGCAGCAGATTAATTCATCAACAACCTTTGTCATGGTCATCCGTGATAGCTTGTCAGAAATGATGTACAGATGGATGATAGAGATGAACAATCACAATAAATGTTAATAAACGTAAAACGCTGCTAAATGGAATGTCTTAACAATGAGTCACATGAACAAATAATTCTGCTTCCGATTGATCGGTTTCAGCAAAGCAAATGATCATCTTCATTAGAAGCCCGAACATCTAGTTTGTTTGCGTAGCACTTGTATTACAATTAATAATGACACAATATCTGGATGTTGCATTGTGTGGATGACGTGGCGTGATGCAGATTGCGAATCCAGCACGTGGGCCCACCAAGCGTCCATGTGAACAAATCAATGCCACATCCTGTCTACATCCTTTTGTTCACTTGACTTCATGTCTCCAAAAGCATGCATCGCAATGTCTTCATATATCCCCTCCCAGCAGGATAAAGCTCCCATTTATAACCACCAAGCGAATCGTGGTTTTGCTCCAACCGCATTCTTGATATGGAACTATGGCGACAGGATGGGTCATGGATCTGTAACACACAAAGAAAAGCTATCTAATCGCAAAGAATACAGCTACTTGCAGACATTGCGAAATGTTGGTAATGTTGAGCACACGCTCATGTTGTAATGCTCACAAATGCGGTGCAAAGATGACCGTCAATGTTATTGGCTCGCAACAACGCCCTGCATAGCCCGGCCACGTCATTGTAGTGAGCATTCGCACCAGGATCAAAGTTGTCATCAACGTCCGCACAGCTGTGGTCAGGTACTCGGTACCAGTAACGCAGGCGGTGCCCGTCTATCCTGCACACATAACGTTGTAACTATATAAGAGCATGTAAGGGGCAACAATATGGATGCGTTGAATTTGTTTTCAGTGACAAATGTCTGTGGCTTGGTTAATTGTTACTTCATATCACGACAGGCCCAGGTCTCTGACTGGAACACCATGTCCGACTGTACAGGGTTGCTGCATGTCACCACGCGGTGGAATACCTCCGTCCTGTTGGGAAATGGAGATTCTGAAACCCCAAAACGAAACTCAATTAAGTTTAAATTAAGAGATCTAGATCCTCGCAGCGACGGAATGATACGCATTATGTATGTGACAAACAAATCTTACGATTTCATTCACCACTTTAAAGTGTATTATAATTGAACTCATCACATTGTTGCATGTCCAGCAGCCCCAAGCAGTAGTTTCAGTGATAAAGTAGCCTCTCCGTCGCAAGAGGATTAATCCTATTCCAACTAATTATCTCTAACGTTCCGGCAAATATTTTTCTTTAATATCTACTTCGCCACAAAAATATTAATATCTAATTCGCCACAATCATACAGTTCCCAGACTCAAGGCAACATTACAATTCGTTATATCTCACAGACGAACCCAATATCACCGCATGGCATAATACTTCATAAATCCAACCAGTCACAGCTGTCCTTTTTTTAGTGTTACGACCGACCGCAAATTAATGGATCTGTCAGAAGTAACCTCATACGTCCGTCAGCGAAGTGACATTACGCAGTTACAGCGGATAGACTGACACGACAGCTTGTCCATGCGAGCTATGTCAAGTTGCTTACACATTATTGTAATCCACTCCAATAAAATTCGATTCAACTAGTTGTTAACCTGCATTATAAACCATGCCAACTCAATATTACATATTTACAATAATGAAATATCTATGAATATTGATACGAATTGCCTTTGCCAAGCCACAAAACCCTTCTCTCGGATGCATCCTTTTACCCAAAGCTATGTTTGACTATCGAATCGATTTCACAGAATCTTCTTCAAGCTACTGATATGTGCAGACAAAACCGTCGAGCAACATGAGGTTTTGCATAACCACGATCGACAGGTTAAGATTATGCGCTAAGACAAGTGAATACCCTGAATGAATAATTCACATATGCAGCAAGAAAGTTACCAAGGACCTTATGAGAAAGATGTCGTCATCAGTGGCGCAACCTGTTATGTCCATTATGAGGACGATGCAATTATAAACAACACAGGTAAACGGTAGACCTCCAGGAGGCCGCACATATATTCACAGAACCAGCATTGTTAGTTGCAGCAATATTTAGAACTCATCCGTATGAAAACCAATGGCTGCATTTGATTATACAATACTTGAATTACCAATTACTGGTTATTGAAATGTGTCTATTATAGCAGCACGACATCGTTAACGAAGTCTCATGGATCAATTAAATAAGCTCCGAGTTGATTGATCGATTATTTGTGACATACTATCGATAAGGAACTATTCACCCACATATCTGACACCCCTTGAGTTTTGGTCCTATCGAATGCTACGGTTGTAGTCGGACCAAAACGGACCCCCGCCTTTTCTTTGCATGAAACTCAACTTCTACATGGAAATGGTTGTATGATGGAAAGGCTATGAAGCAGACTGACAAGCTGTAGCAAGGGTCTACGAACATCGCAGCCTCCTTCTACTGTTTACTTGCACGTGGCAACTTCGTGCGCTCTAGAAAATACCAACCTGTGTATCTCTTATGATCTGCATTAATCCCGCTCCACGCTGTTGCTAATAAAGCACTAACGGAGGATATCCAGAACCAAGGTTGATTATCCATAATCGCTATCAAATGTTATCCACACGAGAAACAGACACGCCCTCGTCGAGAAGATGGCTCCGATGTCAGTGTTGCTAACGCGTGTGATCAACTCTCACTATCCACAATGGTTCTATGGATATAAGTGCAGTGAAGCAACATGAAATCCATGTGACCTCACGCTTTTGTCGAGTAAACAGCATGTCACGACTGATTAATATTGGTTAAGATCCACCCAAAATGTCTACATAAATGAAAACAGGGTCAGCTAGTCCGAGGCGGGTGTAACCTCCACGTCCCTCAGCGAGCGGGCGGTATTAATGCGCCTGCCGATTGAAGCACGCCTTGCTTTTATGCAGCAGGACTTGGTCGGTAGCGCTGCGTACAGCAGCTATTCGCCACCAGAGAGAACAAGGCGCAATGTGCATCGCTGGCTGACCTGCTACGCCAGCCTCCCTAGTCGGCCACTCTCAGGCTCAATGGTGTTCCGATGCATTATCAATCTTCGTACTGAACCCAAGCCACTAGACAATAGATGCAATAGGGAAAGTGCGTCGGGCTTAAGCAGTCATCATCGATCGGAGGATGGCAGCTCACACAATATCAATGAACAGTTTCGATAGCCGACTGGGCGTAAGATTAGCCTCATTTAGTCATCAGTTCATTAAGGCGAATAGGGGTCGTGCGCATGTGTGATATTGCCAAGTAACATGCGCTTGGTGAGCGCAGAGGGAATACAGCAGCCCCCGTGGGCAGGTAAACCTCACGAGGCAGCTGCGCTTTTGGTACAGATGTTTGTTGCAAATCACATCGGTTTACGCCTTAATCTCTCAATACTAACCAACACAAGTTTAAAGTTGTCTACGATAAACATGTTTGCTTAGATTATCCCGGGGAAAACAAGCTTAGGGATATCACATCGCATCACACACCATGCACAATTTTGTATGCTGCTGATGCTGGCGTTAACCCCCAGTGACCAAATGGTACATATTTCTCTTGTGTAAACCTATTGCAAACACAAACCAAGTATCAAACAGGCCGTGCGTCTTGTAGGACGTCTCAGTCATGGTGATCAATAGCTGAGGTCGTAGAACGAAAGGCATAGAGATGTCATGGCCTGATGCCGATCTGAGTCGTGTTGAAGGCCAACAACGAATTATGTATCATATCATAAACACAACAACTAATGAGCGATGGCTGCATTGTACAAGAACGTAGCAGCATCAACAGAAAACCAACAACGCAGGAATAGCATCACTGCACCATGGAAGGCCGCTCTTCATTATTCATTAAAGGGGTGTTTAATTGTTACGTGTACCATAAAGGCCGATCGGTTTGGAACCAGATGCTTTGGGTATCAGTCTTGTTGTGTGGTTCTTTACTGACGTCACATTCGATTGCCGCAGTGCAGCGTCACCGTGCATGGAACCTGAACAACTGGAAAGAGATTCTTAATTCATATCCCTAAATGCAACCTGTTAACACGTTAATCCTTGAATTATACTTGCTATGCGACTGTAGACCAGAGAAACGGATTAAAAGGCAACACAGTAAAGATGAGCAGGAGTGTTGATGACTGTAATTACTTTCAACGATATATTCCCTTTACTTGCAGCCGATGGGCGAGGCGTTAGCTTTTATTGATAACCCGTTCTGAATACCGCCTTTTTGTTACAATTTTTGTATGCATTATAGAAGGAAGGTTTGGGAATAAGCAAATTTGCTTTATAGCAAATCGTTAGAGCCGTAGCTTTATCACCATTTACCACACTAATAGACGATGACTAATTTGTTCGATTGCCCCAGCTTTCTTACAATAAAGTAAACCAAAATTCTTTTTGTCGAAAAAATTCACATTCCATAGGTTTATGTACTTGTCATAAAATTTCTTATTCCCATCCAAGCCATAATTCCTCGCCATTCAACTTTACATATATGCTTTTTCCGCTTGTAAGGTTCTATTCACCTTGACGATATAGCCACGATATATTCACATTAGAACGGCTGCTATTGAAGCTAAAACCGACGTTGCATTGTAACACATCCATTTCCAAGTTATGCGCTCGTAAATACTCAAGACAAGACCTATGGTGCATTGCGTGCATGCAGCATCACATCGTTAGCGGAATTAGCCGGAAACCTGCTCCCCCTACCTTCTATGTTTAACTCGGGCTGATGCATTGTCTATCCGTTTGTGATACAGACGGTTTTATGCGTTCAGAAACACATGCTGATATAAAATATCCCCTGCATCGATCAGCTCGTGGCACCTGAAGCACCTTGTTGTCATTTTGAAATGCAATCGAGGTTAAGTAAGGTTGTGCTGATAGAGCACGGCTTTATCGTGTATGTCTCATACTGACGTAGTCGACCGGCAGTATCAACTAAGCTGGTAATCTTGAAAAAGCATTCGGAGATGATTCTGGCCACAGACATTGAAGCAAGCTCTAGTGTGTATCACCGAACCCAGTATGTCAGCGCAGTAATGCATGGAGCACTGAAAAACACCAGTAATGACACAACAACACTTTGGGCGGAAAATGTGGTAAATTTGTCAATAACCTAAATTATGTTAAGCGTTACAATCAGCTGTTTGAGCGATTAGTACTAATTGCCTATACTGATATCTCTGTCAACGCGGGGTATGACGCATTTTCTTTTATCTTGATCAAATGATTTATGCAAACGTTCGTATTACTTGGAGTAATGCCTGCTCCCTTGAGGCGATTAAAGGCCCAAATGTAGCCATTTCCTGCAGATAATTTGACAAGGTAATGAAAGAAAACGACCTTTGGGCCGCAGCAGTTGTGATCAGTTCTCATTAAGAACCGGATATCTAAGGTACAGTAAATCGGGAGGCTGGATATCATAACGACCTTTATGGCATTGTGTAAGCGAAAGGTAGAATGCAAATGGATTAATCAGAATAACATTAAGCTTGTTATTAGTGCATACATCACTTTAATAGGAAAGTCAATTGGCTATCGCGAGGCGAATGATTATCAATTCAATGGGTTTGATACTGATTTGAAGCACCATATTCATATTTTATAACCATAACGCCTGAATGCCCTATCATGTAATACATGCTAGGATCCAGAACCCCTAAACCGCCTCATGTTGTTTCCATTGCATAGTAATTTTCCTAAGGTAACAGATCTTACAATATATTAATAAAAACGATCTTATAATACACTTTGACAAAACGACTCAGCATCGCACAAAACTTCAGAGGTTATTTGTTGAGATGGCACGGACTCGCTGCATGGGTTAGGTATGGGGCTTTGATGGATACGATCTGAATGGCAAAAACGTTCAACCCTAGGGCCTGATTGTTTTAATGATATCCGTAGCATTGGCACACAACGCGCTTCATAAAATTCGTTCAAACCACTTGGTCAAAATGTACCTGGGATAGGCAAGCTATACAAAAAATGCATGGTCGACGGTCCATTGGCAAAGGTCGAGCCAATAAGCGCTGCTATTAAGCAATATTCCACGAAAAATAAATACACAGGCAAGACATTTGCTGATGCAATTAACTTACTTACTATAAACGACTACACTTACAAATGCATAATTTATCGCATCGTACCACATAACCACAACGTCTCGTGAGGATTGTGAAGACAGTGATATAAATATCTGTACAGACTGACATGACATATCCACGAGGGCTATGTCTTTTATTGTGACCTTCCATATATACCTAAGTAAAGGTCATGTGGTTGTTTGAGAGGAACATTAGATGGCGATATCACTTCTGCAGATGCCAATACATGCAAGAAATTCATTGGTGGGTGCGGTATTTAAGGCCTTGTCCATATCTCTACAAAATGGCTGTCATTACCACTCAAGCTATACGTTTCTAAATTAACAAACACATGTTCACCAGCTAAATAGTTGATGGCAGTCAATCATTGATGATAGAGTGGATTAAATAAGGAGCAGACTAAGCCACACTCCTTGGTCAGCACAGGCTATGCGATTGCTGCGCAGTGGAACATCACGCCTATGCAATAGAGATCCTAATGTGTCGTACATTTAACTACATAACACAAGCATTTGTCGCTGTGTTAAATGAAAACGCCCAATTCTGGTCTTTGCCTAATTGCTCCTAACCAGGCAACCTTCCGACCTGCCGGATGTGTTTATCATTCAGTTATGGTTCGTGTTCAACTGATCTCGTTAAAGCAAATGCTTCATTTTTGAAGCAGCCTCGCCATTACCTTATATGTCGAACAACAGAATAACAATCGTCGATTGGGAACGGATGATGATTTCTGGTATAGCGTGTTTTGGCATGGAGCCATCTGTTACATCCCCTCAACGCTGACTATCATTTACCGGATACATGTGGCAATCACGATATTGTTAATCAGTTCGGAGCCTAATCATCTCTTCGAAGTATTTACTACATGGCCGAAAGATATGATATCTGATCGCAAACGCGACCTTGGTTCTTTTTGGGGTATCATAATAACACCACAAGACAGGGACGCATGATTACCCCGATTCAACCTAAGACTAATCGCGTCATGATGACTAACCACGTTGCACATAAATAGTTCCTAAACGCGCCTGAGGCTCAGATCATACCCTAATTATAAAAAACTTGGCTGTAGGAGTATTTAATGATATGGGTTTGAACATGTAATTACAAAACGCGTAAACGACCTAGGTTGCTATATCTAAACTGTATTAGTGTATAACGGTAGCTTGAAATGTCTTCAAGCGGCAATACTGAAACAGATATTTGCGACCTGTAATGCTCCTTTTTGCTTCTATTGATACTTCCTATGGGTCTCCTCTGCAACATGCACGCATGACATATGTATGTGGTCTAACTATGTAATGATTGGATAAATAATTATTATTGAAGAAGGGATGTGAAGGAGAAGAAATGAAGGAGGACGTATCCAGTAAGCCACACGCGTTATATAGTCATACAGCGCATAACAATACTACAGTGTGCATTAAGCTGAATGTAATGTTATGCAACAGCTCGTAAAAAAACAATATTTGTGTTGAATCGGTGATCAAATTATGCTTGTTTACACTATCGCATTTTCATTATTTGCATTAAAGTGCTCTGTAAATCATTTCGGCTGTCGGCACATGTGGTTTTGAATTATAACGCTCAGTAGATCCCCTCGGCTGTCGGCACATGTGGTTTTGCATTACAACGCTCAATAGAGCCCTTCGGCTGTCGGCACATGTGGTTTTGCATTAAAACGCTCAGTAGATCCTGTCGGCTGGTAAAGAGTGCTGAACAAAGAGACTATCCCTTGCATAGCGTCTTAAGAGCGCGCAAGGCAATTAGTTGAAAACACAGGTAGACGGAGTGCCAATTGGAGGGTGCTCTGATACCCACCTTTCCAGCATTGCTCCCAGAACAGTTATGAAGTAATAGTCTGTGCCACGTCCTATGGGGATACGCCATTCGATGAAAGTAGGAAATTTGACCTAATGACGCAATAGTTAACAGTTAATATGATCCATCTTTTGTCGACTGCATCGTTATCCGATGCATTTTGAGGCGTTATAATTTAGTCTCGGGCATCAAGCGAATGTTATTATTCCTTAGTGTAGTGACATAAGTGTATTGCACCGAACTCCACTCTGATAACAGAGAAATTCTAGCCATCGCATTTATCAACTGTGTTTCCAGTGTGCTTACATCAGTTAATCATGTTGTTCAATATTAACAGCACGGGTCGTGTACCCTTTTAGTATCCGCCATGAAATTGTCTAAACAATAGGCTACTGTTGTATTTTAATAAAATATTGATGTACAGCAATTGTTTTGTTTAAAGATACAAATGAGTAATGATACAAGGTAAAAACACAGCAATATAAACAACAAAATTTATGTCATTGAGCTCAAATATTTAATCGTTTCTTGACACTGCTCTAACAGATTTAAAACAAATATTTGACTGACCAACAATGCGCTATTATTTTTCCTTGTTTGTGTTGTCGAGGTAGGAATCTGCAATCTGCTTGGTCCGTATCCTAAGACCCATGGATTAGGTCAAGTGAAGAATGTCATATTTCAATGTTTATATCTACCCTGAACAACTCCATTGTAATGTCAACTACATGCGTGTGATCTTGTGTAACCCACCCAACTAATTATCAGCACTATTTCACGAGAGTATCACGCAAGTGTTGTGTTTACAATTGTTATACCATTGACTTCTTTTTCACTTTGTTCTTATATTTTGTGTTTAAACGCGCCGATGTATTTTTAAAACCCATTCCATTAGTGTTGTCAGTTCCCTTGGCATATTAATGTCACTTATTAGAGATTTAATGGAAATGTTGTTCGACACTATACCACGTTTAGTCTATTAAATTTCGCTTATAATTCTTTCCCATACAACACAGTAGATGCACACTCACTGCGCGAAGAATGTAATCTACAATTATTTTACCGAAAGGCGAATTTAACGAATTGTCAGAAACAAATTTGCTACAAAGCATCCCTATTAATTACTAAAGACATTGTTCTATGAAGCTTTCCGGGACACGTCTGAACGTGAGCTCGAACTGCCGAACATGGTGATTATATTATAACGCTGGGATACCGTTAACCGTGACTGCATTTGCCATAACATAAAGTGGAGCAAGTTGCTATCACACAACAGCCAACAGCGATGCGATAATAGAACATAGTGGTACCAAATAATGCCTGTGAACCATTTCCAGGGATCGCTTCCATTAGTCTTACCAGAGTGCACTTAGCAGTTAATAATGATGTATTACTAGCAAAAACCACGCCATGGATTTTAGCGATGCTACTCAAGGCAAGAATCGTGCTATAACCCATTGTATGTCGCACATCCACAGCTGCGATATAGCAATACTTAACTTATGTCAATATCATGCTCATAAGAAGGCAATATGATGAAACTTCGTGAGAGAAAATCTGCCATGGTAGACAGATAATGTATTATATGATATATTTTCCCTTCACACTAAGTTGGCAAGTAACTATCTCAAATAGTTGCTGAAAACCTACAGCATATTTTGCACTTTGAATAGAAAAGTTTATATATTACACTGCTAGCAAATACAAGGGGCAGAACGGCTACATACTCGCGTAGCAGGATCGATTACATGCAAATATATAGAAGCATTAAATACCAAACCACGTAAATGTGTTATAACAAAAATATAAAGATCAACAGTCAACAATGCTGGTGGGTGATGCTCTCTTTAATAAGACTAGTGGTGTAGAATCCAGTTCTTTATTGTCTGATCTCAACAATCAGAGGAAGGTTTTAGCTAGGTATTTGAATGTGTGTACTCACATCCTTAAGTTTTTTTCAATATGGCAAAGCAAACATGCAAAAATATTTATGATTATCGAATGCGACGAATATCAATCATAAAATCCAACGATCGTGCATCCATCTACATCCGATAATTGCGACCGGGGTTAGACTCGTTCTGGACCAGTAACGAAGAGAATGGGCGATCAATCTTTAAAGCTGCTTTGTTGCGGATTTCGGATAGCCACGTCACGTTGCAGTGTCTCCTATCCATTATATGATGCATTTTTGCCATAGATGCCCCACTTATGGTTGATAAAGCCGGTCGAAAAGGTTAGTGAAAAATAGTAATGGTATAATGTTCATGATTTGAAATCACAAAAAATACATTATTACGGTTCATGTGATACTCGAAATTGTCTTTGTCATTGATTTTGTTCGGATGGGGGGATGTATTTTCATAAATAAATATCTTTATTTGAACGGTTATGTGCGATAGCGCCCTGACTGTTAATGGAGAACAGATGCAAATGAAATTTACGATCTTGATCGCGCTTCCGAACGATAATTTGTACATATAACTTGACTGCAATAACTAACACACTTCGCAGCTTCATTGCGTTTCGGTACTATTTATTATGGCAGCGCTAGTTATACCAGAGGAAATATTCATGGATCAAAGTGCTGATGATACATTGTGGTCGGCTTAGAGGCTATCAATCCGATAACATACTTTTGTCTCACATAAAGTACGCTTGCGTCACTAAGAAATTTCATTGATTAAGACTTATGAAAATGCCCAGAATCAAGCGGGACGCATAGAGGACACAGAAATGACGCTAACGCGACACATGTAATTAAAAACACTGCTCGTCTGCTGTCAGGGATTGGATAAATAGGAGTTGAAGATACTGGTACTAATAATAGGTCCCTCGTGCATTCACCATCATACGCCAGTCTAATTGGGAAA
The DNA here is from genome assembly GCA_034190875.2 of Urechis unicinctus. NCBI lineage: Eukaryota > Metazoa > Annelida > Polychaeta > Xenopneusta > Urechidae > Urechis > Urechis unicinctus. The sequence goes on from CM067344.1 coordinate 24,239,622, forward strand.
GCAGAATTGTGCTCTGGCATAAAAATTGGAGGCACCGAATGTACGGAATGCACAATATGACTTTGTCCATTAATTGCAGCCCTTCTGTAGTAAGATAGGGGCATATTGTATGCTCTATTCTGAGAAAGCAAAGACAGAGCTAGATCGAGATAACTGAGATGATGCAAGCAATTAATTTTCTGGCCATTAAAATTTGCTGTAATGCAATTGTTTTTAACCATGCCATCATAGTTTTTGCTGAGCGTTACTGTGACGTGGACTTTTGAAGAGCATTCGGTTTTGTAGAGCAAAGGATAGGCGCATTTCAAAATGTCAAGCAAATGATGTTGGACATCTTTGTTGGCCAAGTTTTGTCCGAACTTTTATATCATTTTGAGATAGTTGTTTAGTTATCAGATTCATTGCTTACTAACAGCAACTCGGTTTAAAACAATTTCCTTATAGATATCAATAAGAAAACCGATGTAATTTCATCATCGTCCACATTAAGTTTGCTTAAGATAGTTACGAATTGAATGAATGAATGACGCCTCGCATTTATATGCATTCGTGTGAATGTACCCCCAAAACGAATAATGCATGTATATATATATATATATATATATATATATATATATATATCTGTATACATATATATATATATACATACATATATATATATATACAATAACTATATTTTATATAAATAAGTATATATATATATCTGCACAATTATATATAGATAGCTAGATAGATAGATATATACATATATATATCTAGCTCCCATATATATATATTCATTATTTATATATGCCCTGCATATATACATGTTTGTGGAATATATTGTTAGTATCAGAACCATAAAAACACATATATCTGCATATATATATTTTTTACATGTATATATGAAAATGTATATACAAAGCCTACATGTCGCGCATATATATTCCATATATAAATATACATCTGTACGATATATATATATATATATACATACAATAATTTTTTGGCAAATAAGTTGGGATATCCTAGAAAATTAGGATATCCTAGTTTGAAGGGAATGTAAGAAAAGCTCCCATTAAATATTCCATTAATGAGCTCCTAGGAAAAAAATATTAATCCTGCCCGACATACATTCTGGATTTTTTATCAGAACCATAAAAACACATCATCTGCAGCCATATTTTCCACTTAATTCACATTACAAAGCCTTGTCCGCGCAATACCAGCAGAAACAACAGCTACGAGCCAGTGTTTTGATGTTATGAGGCAGATATCCTGCGACATTCCGCTACACGCTGTTCTATCTAGGGTCTTATTGACTATTTGCGTGGCAGCGTTATGCAAATATATCTTGGCGTGGATAGGATCCGGGCTTACAGCGCTGTGAAGCAGACGAGTAGACAACTGCCAAGCAGGATTAGGAGTGTTTGAATATGTAGCTTAATCGGCGAGTAATGCACCTGTGTTTATTCCTAGCAACGTTTTCCATAGCACATTATGGACCACTGGTGATAATGTGTTAACGTTAAGAAGGGCAAAGGAGAGAAATTTTATTTCTTTGTGTTGCGTTGAATCAATGCAAAGTGGCTTGTGGGAAAAAGGAACAGCATATAGCTACTTATTGTAATGGGATGCACTTTTATCCGATTGACCATTCTAGAATGCATCAAGTGGTATGGTGGTTTGCGTATATAATTGGGATGATTAAGTATCCACTGTTGGACGAATAACCAAATAATCATGGACGGAATACTCGGATCCTGCATACATAACCTTCGTAATTCAAGTTGAGTGAACGAGAAAGTACTTTATTCACTCATAAATATAAATTAGCATTTCAATTCTAATGATGCCGCTCGGTTGATTTTGTGATAATCAGCCATTTATTGCACACACATTGCCATCTACTTCCTATATATTTCGTTGTAGGTATACTTTGTACAATACAGATATTGAACGTAAGTTGTTGTTACGTGTATGCTATCATACACCATTCGCTATTGATCAATCTTACAACTGAGTCCGTCATTAAGCAACAGTGTCTCTATATAGTCTGCTTCATGGTCCCATCCATGGATCGCCTCGACTGAGGTTCACTACGTTGACAAAACAGAGATGATCATCAATCTGTCATTGAAAGTATCCCCGGCATCAGCAAAGTGCGGAATGATTTACAGAAGAGCACCGGGTGCGAAGTGCTGAATTCTTTTTGATATCCTAAGCAGCGTTTTCCCATGAACAAGCACAGTTACTGGGTACTAGACAATGCTCTTTGGTTTGGAAATGAGAGGCTGCCGTGCAATTCAGTGATATTTGCCACAACCAATTGAACCAGTGGAGCATCTGTGTTGTGCGGGATGCCAACTCAAACGTTCAGATGAAATCTCTTCGTACTCATTGCGCGCCCATTCTAAGCAACAACACGTGTGTACATTGTTCTCTCGGGTAATTGTGCGCTTAAGCACTTAATAGACTGAGGAATAGATGACGATAATTGTCGGCCCAAACGGATTTCAACGCTGTTGATTTAATTCAGTTGCCTCCCTCAATTCAATTATTAGTTTTGTTAAGCTTTTGCGCATTACTAGTAGGTCATGCTGTAAGTACTAAATGATGTTAGAGAAGCGTCAGGTCTGTTTGACGATAGACTAAGTAACATATCGCCAAAAAACAGAAGATGGATGGTCTGGGTTCGGTGCAGCAGTACTAATGGGCATGTGTATCGCACCTTGTGTGGTATTCTCCCCTGCTGGCGAGTTACAGCAGTCACACGCGCTCTCCTCCCAGACGTGTTGCCTCGCTCCCTCGCTGTCAGATACCTAGATTGCAGATGTGTTTCCTCGCTCGCTCGCTGCAAGATGCAATGATTGCAGAATTGGTGCTTTGCTCGTTCGCAGACGCGTTGCCTCTCTTACGCATACCAAGATGCCAATATTGCAGATGTGGTGCCTCGGTCGCTTGCACGAGATGCTTAGATAGCAGACGCCTTGCCTCGCTTGCTCACTGCAAGATGCCTCGATTCAAAGCAGAACATAGAAAAGCTTGATTGAGCAGAACAAGTATCCGCCGGTCATGGTAGGTTATTACACGTGGCAACAGCAAGATATTAAACCATTTATTTGTTGTGCCACGGAACTAACATCAACAGAACTATTGCGGATGAAGTTCCTAGCCCTATGTGAACAACATGTATCTACCAAGTCGGTGATGATATGTGAGTCACGTTGTCGAAGTATCAAAACCACCTTCTTCCATCGCCACCTCTTTGTTCAAAGTGACATTCAATCCTGGTAAAGACAAAGCAGAACCAAACTTATGTCATGACATAAATCTGATGTCTAATCGAACCACAACAATGATTCTTAACTTAGTTTTCGGTAAATATATCCTGTGTTACTTCTACATATCCTCCATTCCCTCTACGCGGTTGTTACTTCTGATAACGGAGATCATTTAACATTCAGAATGGAATATTTCCTCTGGAGCCACTCGCACGGAGCAGGTGCGTAAGCAACACACGCTGAACGCGCATCGGGAGCACAGAGATATTCCTTGGATGAATCTCTGATGCTCATTTTATGATTGGCTTGCAGAAACGCAGTGCAAGAGATTATTTCCGAATATTGTTTATCATCACTAATCCCATTTCTACATTACCACGAAGATTAATCCCATCAGACAAAGTGCATGCGACTTTCATTTATCTCATTGACTCGCCATTGCAGTCAGCAATTTGCAAAATCAACTCATGCAGCATCTATGGGTTTTGCTATCTAAGTTTATGGCAGTCACTCGACATGCTGTGGTTTTTAACATATTTTGGTTCAGGGAGTTAAGCCGTTGCAAGCACTTTGGGGTGAGCGCAATGTGAATTGCTGAAAGAGAAAGAGCCAAGCAGCTGTGTAGTTAGGTTAAGTGGTTAATAAATTGAAACATTTGGTGAGAGCTGTCTCCTGGGATAAGATGATCGTTTATTGTTATTATCTACTTACTTGTAGGTCAGTCTTCATTTCTGCTCGGAATCTCTTAAATATTTCGAGTAGGCTGAAAACGTTCTCTTTATGTCTCTTGGGAGTAGCTAACCGGAAATATTGCAGCGGAATTGAAGGTTTTGGATTATAGTGAATATATTGTAATGCCATTATAACCATGAACAAAATGGAAAGAATCAGTCAAAAGACCAATAATGTAATCCAACTTCAAAATTAGTGGTCAAATCAACTCAGATAAATAATTAAGTATAATGATAAAGTTAAAGGTAAGAGGCTTCTATCATGTGCGTGCGATTGTTCCGAACTTATCGGCGAAAATAATGAGTGTAAGTTTATAAATAAACTACTAACTTTGCGTTACTGCCGACCAGTTCGATCGACGAAATGTCAGTTAATAATAAGAACCATATTATCCAATGACTTTGTTACCAGTGTTAAGTATAATTACCAGTGCGATGTAATTTAAGTGCAAATTCATTAATAGGGTTCGATAGAATTTTCCTATAGGACTGCGGTCCCTACAGTGGTCGGTATTCCATGGCTATAGCTGTGCGCCTAATATCACTGTTACATGGGGGTTTTCCTTCTGCAGAATTTTGTAATATTACGAGTCACGAGTGATTACAAACCGTGGTTTCACGCAGCAACGAACTCAAGCAACAAGCCTGTAATGACAAGTGACCGTGCTCTCATGCTTATGATGTCCGAAGATAGCCGTAACCTCGGCGCAAATAGCCCGTTCCAATGTCTTGAATAAAGAACCACATCGAAGATGAAATCTTATTACATGCAAGATACCATCCTATGTCACCTACTGCACTTAGATACAACTGCCTCGTAGGTAGAGCTATGTTTGTGTTTCGTAATAACGTGCATCCATTATGCAGTCCAATTGTGAGTGACGACGACTACTTATGGTGATTACATCAGCGATATTGTTGACAGCATTCAAAGGCTGCCCGCCGAATATGGGTTGTGAATGCGTGGGTTCATATGTGTGAGTTCATATATTGATAGTCAGTGCCAAATTCTTAATACGTTTGCGACAGTATGTCACTATTACATTGTAGCTAGCCTCATGTTGCTTGGATCTACTCTTAAATCCTTTAAGCCACGATATATGGCTGTTCAGTGGTGCCGTGGTGCAAAACTGCTTTCAGTGAATAAAATAACTATCAGTGGTGATGTTTAATGTGCGTCTTGCATTAATGGAATTGTTCCCTTGATTGACATCATCAGTGACTCAACAGTACCGATCGATATTGTAATCTACATATCGTTAAGGAGCAGCTTGAATGACACATAAATGACACTTCTGGTGTGCATTAGTACTTATTATAAGCGGACAAACAAAAAGCCTTTCCGGAAACCAGCGAATAAATTTGAATGAGAGATTAGATCCAATTGCAGTAGCTTAATAGGTCAGCGTACCTCGTTTATACAAATACGAGATTGCTTGATACCAGCATACTGGAAGGTAATCAGTCCATTGAAGGTAATCAATCCATTGAATGATGTTTTGTAGCCTCTGCAGGTTTCAACCAGTTTGTGATATCATACACATCGCATTCATTATCGGGCACAAACGTTCATATAACTAACGATTTAGTTATAAATAGATGAATTTATTTAGTATATGATTCATTATTAGGCGACGAATTAGTCGAAACCATGGTAGAAAATGACCGTTTTGATAGAATCGCTCACACTTGCCCTTTACTCTCCTTCTTATCTTATCTGTTGGCATTTTGCAATCACCAACGATAGATTGATGCTATTTGATAAGGGAATCCATTCCAAAATGATATATAAAATTAGTACTATCGAGGAAGTTAATAATACAGACTCATGATTAAGTGTCGACTCAATAATACTTCCAATCCGTCTGCTATTTAAACCAGATACGCATTGGTGAACGAATAACCCGCAAGACTGGACTGTTATGAGGGTAGTTTTTCCAACTGCATGTTACTCTGATTCTATGTGTTTGAGTTCACACAAATCATGTCGATGACTCTGCGCAAAACATATAAAGCCTCAGACACCTATCCGAGCCAATTTAGTTAATTGCTAACCGCAAAATAGCTATCAGAAGTCTGGCTGCATGTAAATGGGTCGCATCAATTAGAAAAATGCATAACTATTACTTCGCATGAGGGCGTTTGTGTCTTGTGTGCATTAGATCTCATTATAGATAACTTGCATGTGTTCTGAATATCATGCGTCTGTACTGCCAATGTGGCGTTCACTGCGTGAGTTGCAAGCTCTGCTCTCACTTACAAAGTTTTGCTGGATAGAAGCGATGTGTGATTTTACGCGGCAAGAAGCGTCTTCAATGTTATGATGCTTTACTGCACGTTTATCAACAGAACTATTCTTAGAATACGAAAGTCGGTCACACGTGTGAACATCTCTGGCATCATAGACATTGCTTCTACCTGGCCCATGGTGTTTGCATAGATAGGACAGACATATGGATAATCTGCATTGGTTCTGAATACCATGCATTTAAACTGGGCAGTATACTCCAGGGTTCTGAGGAACCCTAAGTTCCCAGTAAAGGCACCTGCGAGATTGCAGTCAGACATTCAGCAAAATGGTACGCGGATCCATGCGACCTATGGAGGCGCCTTGAACGTCTGTCACGATTGATAAAGAGAAATGTTTTGTTTATTGTGCATGTTGTAAGATTACACCTGAACTTATGAATGATGACGCCAATAACCTGATTATTGTCGGATTATTACAGCTGGTATGCAGAAAACAAATAATTGACTTTATAGAAATCATGTACTGACCGGTTTGCCAGCCCGATAATTTTTATACACTTAATTGATTATTGACCCTATCCCAATTAGTTCTACCGTTTTGTGATAACGTACGCGAGATTTACGCCTACCAGATTAGCAATTACCAAATGGGCGAACAAAGGGGCTGCTTTATGTTGTTATCTTCTAGTGCTATTTACACAGTTAATCATACGACTGAAACCTCTTATTCTACAGACTGTCATTAACCGGCATGTGGTTACCGTGTTGATTCACCCATAGAGCAACTGGTGTGGATCTATTTATAGAATTATATACCTGAAAAATTATTTACCTGCAATAGAAGGATATCCTCTCGACACCTTTGGGCATGAGTTCATGATAATTGGAGATGTTTTATATACAAGCGTACAACAACTGGGAGAGTAGAGATGTTTTAAATAAGAAATTACTGTCGCTAGATACATCGCCTTTGAAATACTTTGAAGTCTGTGGGGTTGCATGATCAGACCGTTTAGTGATCCATTGTATCCATGCATCGTCAGTGGCAATTAGCATCTGTGCGTATGGTCGGGTAATGCTGTCTCAGAGGTAATAAGTTGGCAGTGTTTCGACTAGATATTGGTATGAGGCCACATTAACTATTTGATGCAGCCGCTCAGTGCGCGGTGGAGCTTTAACTCGTTTTTCTCCTTTTGTCACATGCGTAGGGTTTGACAAAACATGATGTATTTTAAAGGTTAGGAATGGTACGTTTGTATGTTTTGTGCATGCTTGCATCCATGATGTGTATTAACATTCCTAAATACTCGTTTAGCCTGATGTATGATGTAACATCTGTTGTGCGCTCGTCAGCGAATTATGTTTGATACCATAGGCAGTTTGCTTGCTTACTTCTTGTTAGAAGTTTAATCAAACGAAAACCTAATATAGAACATTTTGGGGCTTACAATAAGCAAGCTTCAGTGAAGTGAAATCTCGAATTTCTGGCATTGGTGAATCATTTTACTGTTTCATCATACAACTAGAACTTGTTGTCTATTGCCATTGAATAATGTTTGCTGCAAGTACCCACTGATTGGCACGATAATTATACGTCACAAATACAAATTATGATAATGATACATTAACGTAATTTTAACGATATTTCATACCTAATGGGCTTCACCAGACCTATAGAGTGAGCCTTTCCCGTTTGCTTACTTGGTTATTCATGATAGTCTAAATATGGCACTGTTTCACATTATATACACCCATCTTGCCATTTCATACGTAGTGCGACTGACTATATAATTGACGGATAACTATTGATGGAATGGATGATTCGGACAATATTAGGAGTTGTCATAGCGCGTCTTTATTTGGACAGTGTCCAATTAAAGACGCTATAAGTACTTTCCATTTGCCTGACGTCAGATTACATCCACGCATGTTAAGGAAAGTATACAGCGTAGTAGTCAAAATAAAACACCGGAAATACAAGAATAATTAAGTTAAAAGAAACATCACAGACAGTATATTTTGATCTTGGGAACAATCCTTTAGTGCAGTGTGCAGACTATGCACTTTTGTCCGAAAGAAAACTTCCATGCCATCAGTCAGTACGGTAGTACCTTTTTGTACGCTAACTAGAATTAATGGCCCGAGTGTAAGCAGCAGAACGTTCAGTTGTGTGCGCGACAATGATGAGATGCAATGGGCTCATTTTATGAACAATAATGCTGTTTTGATCAATACCATGATTTGGCTTGGTACAGAATGTTCCTGTATTGTTAATGTATGCACTCAACTAGTCCAAACACATCAATATGCCCAATTCACGTGTAGTAAATATACTTTGTGTGTTATTCAAGATATCCCACTTAGAATAATCATAAACATGTTGATTAATAGTTTATATCTTTATTAATGCATTACAAGCCAGCCACCGTGATGAACTTAGCCAATTATGCTGTGCTTAGACTCTTAATTGCTAGTCCTTCCTTTGATTTCTCAAATCGATGCATATTATGTTATTTGATGATACTCGCTCAAGGGTGGTGTTATGATTGCAGGAATGCACAAAATGCTCCCTGGGATGGCATTCAATCAAATGGAGTTACCATGACATATGCTACTTTCCGCGTCGATATCACTTTACACAAGGTACGGTTGCTTTCGATCATTAATCCCAGTATATAATTATCAGCGATCCTGCATTATATTCCACATTGAATGATATAGCAACATGTCATTGTACACAACCCTGTATTTCACCGATTTGTTTTCTTCAAGGATATTGTGCTGCAGCATGCACCATGCAGACTAATTAACGTGGCCCCCAGCTACAGTTAAACTGCTCGCAGATTCCATGATTATAACACAACCAAATAGGACTTGCAATCCAATACATGTGATAAATGATTACGAGGCCCGTTCTGCAAGAATATAAATAACATGATTGTGCCAAGGTAATGGATGTCCAAAATCAGCAAGTTATTATTTCATTCACGCATATTGTACATATTTCATTCCATCTATGTTAATGCTTATTGTTTGCAGTATGATAATTATTTTGCTGGTGCACGTTAATTGGTTCAAAAGCAAGACTCAATGCACAGCAATAGTTATACCAAGATTAAAAACAACCACTCTTATAACTGACATCAGCATTTATGGTGGCGCAACTTAAACATGACAGACAGACACCGGCCACATTGTAAGGACAAATAGCCGTTCCAATGGTCTTTATTAAAGAACCACATCGAATATGAAATGTTATTGCCCTTCTACGTCATAATCAATTATGCAGTCCAAATGTGAGTGACGACGACTACTTATGGTGGTTACATCATCAATATTGCTGACAGCACTCAAGGGCTGCCCGCCGAATATGGGTTGTGAATGCGTAGGTTCATATGTGTGAGTTCATATATTGATAGTCAGTGCCAAATTCTTAATACGTTTCCGACGTATGTTACTATTACATTCAAGCTGGCCTCCTGTTGCTTGGATCTACTCTAAAGATCCGTTAGTTCAAAATGAAATAATAATTGCAATAAATCGCCATATAATATAATTGTTGTGAAATGCGCCTAAATATATACAACTTAGTTATTCCTTATTATTGGGCAAGAGGCTGTCAAGACGATGAAGTACTGGTTACGAGGAGATGGATGAGATGTTGTGATGACAGTGAAAGAGAACAATCCATCCTAAGGTCTCGGCCAACAAATAACTTATGTTAAATGCCACTTTCTTCGTGAAATTGATTCTACAGTCGACGACTCTAGATCTCCACATGACAAGAGTAATATATTACATTGAGAGATCGACATCTGAAAACAATTACATGGTAGCTGCATTCCCAAATTTAGCTACAATTTGTACGTTTGCCGGACACGTGGTCACAAACAAAGCCCAGCTTCTTCAGTTCACCTATTTGTATCATCCATAACATTTTGCCATCTTCCATTACTTGATGTCATCATATTGAGTCCAACCAATTTAGTCGTCCCAAACGTATGCATTGACGGCTAGATGCTAAGCACTCAGCCGAGGTTATTGTATTTATCGCTACATTCCGAAACAAACAATCAAAAATCAAAATAACTCATGACAGAGCTAATTCGATCAGCTAGGTACTCATTAGTCTGTCGTTATGGAAATACCGATGCCACGGAAATGAGAATGGTACTATCGTTTAATCAATTACAAAATACCGAATCCTTGCACGCGCCTTAATTTACATTGTAGTGCCACAAAATTGGGATTTGTGGTATTGCGTTGGCTTTCTGATCCAGTACCTCTGTAAATGTTATTATCTTTGCGGATGTCAGCACCTTTGCGATTATTTATCCCAGGTTGCTCTGTGTAGGAGGTATATTTCGGATGACCTCAAAAGACTTTCCATTGTACAGAGGTCATTCAGAATTACAGCCTTATTCACGTCTGTCGACGAGTTACTAGAAGTAAGCTAAGGTAAAAAAAAAGAGCACTTACATTCGCACATCTACAATTTCATTGCGTTCTGTGCTATGCGGCTGTGACACATGGAGCACAATCCGGTCGTAGATATGTGAACAAATAGCAATTCTGTGCATTGGAATTGCTCCTATTTCAACTAGGTGCAAGGGAGCAGTCATATATAGACATGATACATCCCTGTGCATCAGAGCATCATAAACCCTCTTTATCTCTTATATTCAGACTTCTTCCATCTCATATCATGCATCTTGACCAAGCTTAGCCTTATACATCTTCTTAATCGTAACAAGCATCTGTAAACGTAGTGTTCCGCATCTGATATGTGGCATGACATTGTGTTACTCGGGCTTGTTTGCCGGTTATATATTTCAACCGGGCGCTTCATGCACCAATCTGCATATTTGCATCATGTTGGCGGTTAGATTATGAAGAGCATCTTCGATGGAAAAACTGCACCACAGCCAGACGATTTTCTATGTTTGCAATAAACCCAATGCGATGGGACAACCAGTGCTTGCAGAAAGAACGTACAACCAGGACGAAATTTGGTGATTATTGCCATACCAATAGTCCAATCTCATCAGGCTTTCCATTATGACATTAGTCTATGATATGTATTGAATATCGATAGCTAACGCCAATTTCGTTTAATTTCGTTCAGTTGTAGACTTATGCACGATCTGTCCATGCACATAAAATGTAAATGATATACGATACCTTCCAAATACACCTCGTTCCTTTAAAGGGTAATTTAATTGATGTTAGATAATTGCATTATCCGCGGTTCGTGGTTGTTATGCGGAGGCACATTATCACATTGAGGTTGCTATATTACTATGCTTATTAAAGCTCAGCCCCGTGATCTCTTCAAAGACAATAAGTCATGGGATGTCTTAAGGACAAGCTTACAATAGAATTATTTAATAGGCAGTCCATGCTTATGATGGATAGCTATTATTGTAATAACGATAACCTTTGCAAACCTATAAATATCCATATGTTGGTAAAATATGGTCTATCGCCTACCAATAAACGAGTTGTAATAACCGTGTATGTATTTGTGGAACTCGTCTCAGATGATTGATAGAATTTCGGAATTGCATCTTGTCTACTTAGCCGTGTGCCGCTATGCTTTCTCATTAGTCTTGGCTGACCTAAAGATATGCATCAGTTTGCCTATTTACATCAGTGGCGTCTGTAAATATGTATTAATTAGTATTGTGAGTACATGTACTTTACACGATTATATGCTTTGATCACGCAAATGCAACTGTATATTATATTTGTGCTCTTCAATCTTCAAGAAGTTGTTATCTAGAATTTCCTTGCCTGGATTAAGCCGACAGGCTTTGATGCATGCGTTTTTGCAATGTACAAACTATTATGACTCCGACGTATCGCCACGAAGATGTACGCAAACCCGCAAATACAAATATCAAACATCAACGGCTGAGGCTGACGTAGCAGGTACACCATTGATGCTGATTGTATTGCCTCGCCAGCTCGCCGGCAGGTGCCTTTATTGAATTCAGTACTGAGTAACAGAGTTTCCATTTATATAGGCCATCTTGATTGAACAGAAGAAATATCAGTCGGTCGTAATATGTAATTGTACATGGCAATGGCGAGATGCTACATGGATAATATATTGCTTCACCGAGCTTGTACAAGCATAACTATTGTTAAAGTGGAAGTTGGATCAGATGCCTGAGCCGCACTGAGTTATTGCTTCTATCTAGAGACGCATAATTCTCTTGTAGATAAAACCCAATAGTAATTATGGATAAGCAGCCTTGGTTCTGGATATCCTCCATTAGTGATGTGATAGCCATTGTATGGGCGGGGCTCCTGCAGATAACATGGGACACACAGGTTGGTACATTCCAGAGCCCACGAGGTTTCAATGTGCAAGTTCATTGAAACTGTTTGGTGGTTATTCATACAGCAATTGAGGGGTCGATATTTCGCTGTAACTGTTTCACTATCACCTAGCAATTGGATCGATGACTGCGCTAATGAGGCGTCTGAAATGATGCAGGGGAATCATCATCCCTCATCAATAGAATGTCACGAATGACGCATGAAATGCGGCTTACCTTATTTATTCTCCCAGTCAAAGACAGTGTCGAAAGATAGATTATATAGAGTTTATATTTGCACCGAAAACGCTCGTGGCACTTGTTGGAAATCTAGATTTCATATCATTATGACGTTAGCAACGGGTTCGTGCCAACTCGGTGTCTCAGAATATGTCTTCCAATTCCATAACCGTAGAGAAGTGACCTTGTTATTGAAATCGACTTTGAAATGGACACCAGTGTTTCACCACATGACATATTAACATTGGACATGATACGGGTTGATTTTTCCTGTCGCTGATGCACATATCATCATTAGACTGATCACAGTTAGTTACCTTGCATTATTGTTAAACCTCTATCTGCGCTATCAATCAATACCTGTGCTGTCTATAATTGCAGCATGCACCATTTCCACACAATGGACCTTGCTGTCCTTGGTTACTTTAAACTAAGTGCGTGAATAGTTTCAGGCGAGGTAGGTCAAGTGAGAAAAATAAGATACTGAAACAATAATGCCGCGTTTGCATGACAGCTACTGTGAATCATTTCCTGAGGCTCTTCCGATCAAAGCACCTAGCACGGTGAGGCGTCGGATGGTAAGAATGGTTTTTTTCATGCCATTTTATATCTGTTTACAAATAGATGATGCCCTGAGTCACGGTTGTGCACGTTTACCGCACTTTGTTTCATTGCTTGCTGCATGGCGCAGCGCATGCTACCCATTAACCATGTAGCTCCTCTGTGGTTTGGTGCACCACATACAAGGGATCACTATGCCTTCCACTTACCACAATGTTTAAACATTCTGATGCCGTCACATATATTTCCATATAGGAGCGCAATTCTATATTATAATCTGTCCATGACTTGACCAGGCATATGTAACATCATTGATATGTTAGCCTGCCTGGCCGATATGCATAACCTCGTTGTTCGAAAGATTAGTTTCCCACATTACATGAGCCGAATGGGTATTTGCACTCTAAATGCTTCCGCAAATAGAAATTAGGAGAATAAGGGTCGTCAGAAGTTAAACTGATAAATATACATAGCAGTTTCTTTTACCTCGAATTTGTTGCCGTGATTCGCCGTGCTGTGATCTTTAACGTGCTTGAGGTGTTATTGAAGTATTGCTTTATTTTTTTGTAAATTGCCGACAGAAACTCAATGCAACCAAATTATCAATGTATTAGATTTTCCGCCTTATATAAGAAAGTAATTACATCAGCAAGTATCTGTTTTATCTGCTTGATCGTCAGATTCATTTGCAATACTAAATGAAGCTGATGATGTGCTTGCAACGAGCTCTGAAACTTGATTCCATTCTAGCTGCAGTACTGTGCCGTGTTTTGATTGGTGATTTCGACTCAAGGATGATGCGTCCCGTGAACTACTGTTAGACATTACGAAGTGAGACAGGTCCGCCATCAGCAACCCGGCGCTTTGATGCTTATGATTACAACCCTTTGTGAAATGCAAATCATTAACTCTAGTGACGCTTGGTTGCGTGTTTTTGTATAAGAATCTCTCTTTCACCACGTGGTGACATGCAGCACCCCTGTAGAGTCGGGCATGGCGTTCCAGTCACAATCATGTACCTATCGTGATATGAGGCAACAATTTACCAAGCCTGATGCATCTATAATCATTGCCGAGCACCCCATTGCAGGATAAAACAGTCGGACTGTCATTCGGTCACATGGTAAGAACGTGATGTTTTCAGGATAGGCGGGCACTGCCCACGTAACTGGTACCCAGTACCTGGCCACAGCTATACGGACGCTGATGACAACTTTGATCCTTGTGCGAATACTCACTACATTGACGTGGCCGGGCTATGCAGAGCGTGGTTGAAAGCCTTATTACAACAGCATGTTCCTTCGCATAACATGTCATTATGTTTTGCACGTCTGGTACGGATCCATGACCCTTCCTGTCATCATAGTTCCATATCAAGCTTGCGGTTGGAGCAAAACTATAAATGGGAACTTTATCCAGCTTGGCGGGGATTTATGAAGATATTGCAGTGTATGCTTTTGGAGACATGAAGTCATGCTGACAACTGCTTCCTACCCCCCATAGGATGTGGCATTAACATATTTAGGTGGAGACCCGATGGGTCTTCTTGCAGGGAGAGTCATCTGCATAATACTCTAGCATCTAGCATCGACCGCCCAAAAAATATGCTTTCCCGATGTGGCTCTCGGAATCCAAATATGACCAGATGTTGTTAACGAAAGTGGATGAGCAAGTTAATAATGTCGTTTGCGGTGACTAAAACCGATTTGCTGGAGACTGACAGGAATACCAAAGTGCAGTTGTGTGCATTATGGTACGGTGATTGTGTGTTCCAGTCGTGACTTCTCTATATAAAACCAAAGAAGACATATATGTTTGTACTGCTTGATAGAATTAGAGAAGCTAGAAGCATATATTGTTTCGGTATAGTACTGAAGTCCTCTATGGTGTTATATATAGAGGAGTTAAATATTTGTGACTAATGTGTTAGCAATGACTTGACACGCTCTGTGAAAGGTCACTACATATTCTGGTGCTATTGTTTGTGTTCTTGTTCAATAATCATTAAAAATGCAAATGAGCCTGCATGATTATGCCAATGTGTTTGTCATTACAATTCAGTCGAAGTCAATTAAAACAATGGGTTAATGCCCCCAAAGACGGACAGATGACTGATTTCCAATGAAGGCTAAAATTACACATGCGGCTTGTTTATATCCACGCAAGTAGCTGAAACAACCGTTTACATTCAAACCAAATTCTAGAACCCCATCAGTTCTCTGTATTTTGTAACCTATAGTGTGGTGATTTCACTAACAAACTACTGTTACTCAGTACTGAAATGATGGTGCATATCCGCATTCTTGACCGCCTCGCCGATAACCTTCGAGGTGTGACGTAGGTGTACGACCCGGTGGCAATAACATATGTCCGGATCCATCCTAGCTCGACACTGGTAACCGATTGACGAATGTGATATTTCGTGACATAATAGATGCGTACTTTACTGAGCCATAAAAACCCGCCTCTTAGTTGTACATCGCAATGTTATCGTGTGCCAAGTCATAGTAAACATGTAAATGGTGTTCAGCTACACTAGGCAAACGCTGGAGGCAATATTGTTGTCCCTCCTTAAACAACTTGCAGTTACAGTGAAAACGGAGGAGGCATTAATTCACAACTGCAACGTGGGATTTTTCACAGATCATTAAAGCTTTGCGACGACGTAGTATCGCGGTCTGATAATCGGTTTACGGTACCAGACTGTGGTATAGGAGCAGAACAGCTCTACATCGATGTGTTGCGTGGTATTTTCATGTCAGATTAAGTCCTTCCATAATGCTGGACGATCTAGTGGCAAGTGGTTTTGAGTTTTGTGTATGCTATGTCCACACGACCCATCGTTTTTAGTCAGCATTTAATGATGCAAAAATAACGAAAATGTATGCATGAATATACATTAATGTATGGTAGCCGCACAATGGCACTGTTCACCGTCAAGCTGGCACATAATTCCATGCGGACATTTAATATTATGTGTATCGAGCCAGAGAATAATCTACGTATATATCGGCTGGTAAACTTTTAAAAGATTGGCCCAGCAGATGATCTCCTTCAACAACACCTTAAATGATGAGGCGGCAAGAAATGGAGACAGCCACCTTGAATTTATCTTTGACGTCACTTGTTTTTACTCGTAGACTCGTTTTTGGCTTTCTAATTAGTAAATTGGTAGATTTGTGAATGGACGACCACAAATATGACCTCCTGAACAGAATAGCTTACAAGAGAAGAACGCGTTCTCTAAGGGACTATAAACTTTGTACGTTTGGCAATAAGACCTAAGTGCACTCTCCCGCTGAATCGGGCTCGCTTGCTCTAGCCATTGGTGCCGGACAAAATACTTAAAATTCACATTTTCTCTGGCACTGGTTGGATACGGCATTGCGCAACAAAACGTGGTGTGAATGGATATATGAAAAACGCTTTAACTTAATTGATGTCTAACATCGACTGCTCTGGAAAGCGAGGTAAATTGTACTCGAATTGTCATTTGAGCTTTCACTCCTGTCATGCCTGAGCTTGCCATTCTACCAGTGCTAAATATAACTATATTGTTACTGCGCAAACATATGCGTATAATATAGCTACATATATACATATATGTACACAAAGTTATAGATATATATATATATATATATATATATATATATATATATATATATATATATATATATATATGTTAATATATATATATATATTATATATATATATATATATATATGTATATGTATATTTAGACATATATATTTGCACACATACAATTAAAATATTATATACATAGTTTATATATATTTATATAAGCATATATATATTTATATGCATTTATATATTTATATGTAACTTGATGTATATAAATATATGTATGATAATATATTAACATATATGTGTGATAATATTTAAGCATATATGTATATATATATACATATATATATATATATATACATAAATATATATATATATGAATATGTTTTTTGACGAATATATATAAATATATATATATATATATATATATATATATATATATATATATATATATATATGTTGTGTGTGTGTTTGTGTGTGTGTGTGTGTGTGTGTGTGTGTGTGTGTGTGTGTGTGCCTGTGAATGTGTGTGTGTGTGTGTGAGTATATCAAATTTAGTCCATGCTTAAGTTATCCATAGGAATATCCAACAGTACCTTTTGTTGGCGACTTGTTCACGGGGTTCAGAAAATACGGCTGCAGATTTATCGCAACTCGACCAGCTTCATAAATTGCACTTAGGTAAGCTGCATGACAGGTCAGACGCCAATCTAGCGTGATGAGTTCAGGCGAGACATTCTTCTTGATGAGCGAAATGAGACAACCGCGGAATTCAAATCACTGCTATACCAGCAAAATATGTGCTATGTGCGAGGCGACATAAATGTGACTTGAGAACAAAATATAACACATGTAAACAAAAACTAATGTGACGTACAGGGTAATATAGATACATATATACATGATGTACACAGAGCTATATATAGATATTTATATATATCTATATATATATATATATATATATATATATATATATATATATATATATATATATATATATATATATATATATATATATATCTATATATATATATATATATATATATATATATATATATATATATATATATATATATATATATATATATACGTATATATATATTTATAAATATATATATATACACTGTCATATCTTGGCACACGATCTGATTGCCAAAATGGTCAAGAGCTTTTTGAGTGCTTTGTTCTGCAAATTTTTATTTTAAATTTGTGTTAACTGGTAAATTATCTCCATTCACATTCATCCATTGCATCGCGCAGGTGGTAGTTCGGGACATTTGAAAAATTGTATATTTGGTACTCAGCATTTAACAGCTTGTTTCTCGTTTTATCCTATATATCATAACCCCAACTTCTGATATATTGCTTAGAATCACATCCTTCACGAATATATTCAATCCACGTGACATTCGATAGAAGAAATAAAAAATATATATATTTGGTCTCGACGTTTTCCAATGAGCTGAGGACAGATATATATTCGCCCAGAAAACCGAAATGCTTCGGCTGGTCGGATAATTCGTAAGGCACCTCGTGCTTTGAGATGAAGTTGCGTTGCGGTCCGAAAATATCTGACGATTTGGTAAGCAACAACCACAACTCTTGAATATATTATGGCGTTATTTAAGACACTTATACCCACGTCAACCAGATGATAGCGAGAAAATATATAATGTCGCTAAAGTGTATTCAATAACCTGGGTTCTTAGCCTGGGTTTTCTGATATCGCCCACTCTGACATTTTGTGATTGATCTAAATCATGACAACGCGGTTTCGGTTTCGATAGATTGGATATATTGTGTAGTATACTCAATCTGACATTTAAATGGAATCTGCTCAATGTTTTAGGTACTTTACTTTAGCTATGTGGAGTCAAGCCGGGCTTGGCGAATCGCTTCGCCAATTTATGTTGGTTTATTGCGTTTGTCATAACGTATTTATGTATGTAAACAATATTTTGATCTGCGATACAGGTCGCAATCTCTGTCGTGAATGGTCGTATTGTGAATTTATTTGTTCGAGAAGTAAACCTATTCAATTCAGAATTTAGTGTATAATTTTATGCTCTAAATATCCAACAGTTTTCTCACAACGAAAGCTTGAAGTACAGTGGGTGTCATTTCCGCTGGCTCTTGCTAGCAACAGCCGATCTGTCGCGCTGCACAAATGTCACCGCGGCACCGCGCTCGCTCGGCTTCATCGCGCTCGCTCGGCGCTTGCGAGGCTTGGCTCCTCGTGGAAACTTAGGAAGTCGCAGCAAGGACCATTTCAATTGATTGTCAAAATATATGTAGGATATAGAGCGCGTTTACTCTCTGCTTCATTGTAACATCTGTGAACATCACTGATGTTATTGCTTACACTAACAACCATAATTATAGTGGCAGCCAATTTGATATTATTTAACGTGCCTGGATACAATAGTCTTCTTGCAAGTATCATTAGAAAACACTCCAAACCCCTTGAATTGGGCGATTCCAACCAGTTGTGGAGCAAAGAAACCTAGCCTCTGACAGCGTCCGCGCTATTTATAACTTTCGAGCTTTCTCATCCGCGCTGTCTAAGGTGGCCTCGGATCATCATAGCACCAGGGGCGAGTGCCTTGATGTATTATTTTCCACTTTTGTTTTAGAAAAGTTCGTTAGCATGTGAGGATTTTGTACGTGCAAGTCTGACAAAATTGTTATGGTTAGAAACCCCAACATGATAGGCATTATGTCATGTTGCGGTTTGTCAGGTTGGCAGTAGCTTAATTATACGTCCGCGTAGGGTTAAATCACATCTTTCTTTGAAGCAGAGAAAGTTTGGAAAGATAAAGGTTCTATTACTCAGAAAGTTTCCTATAGTTTACATAGTAAGAATATCTCCTCAAAAAAACACCCGCTTTGTTGTATTCTGAGTATCATGACAGATTTCTTCCGTATTTGTTAAAAATATAGTATGGAGAGAAGAGATGAGTTTACCAAACAATGCAGGTCAAATAGTTCATTGGGATGTTCCAATAAGCAGGGTTGATAGATTCAACGGTATGACATAAATTATTGAAAAAGTAATCTAAGCATGGCAACAGTTTCACTCACACACGCCAAATTGCTGTTAATCGTGCAAATGACTACAACAGTCCAATTGAATTTGTAAATCAGGTTAATTCCAACCTTTGACAAAGTCGCAATATGAAATCTCCGAAGGACGCGTATCGTTGTCATGACGCCGAAGCTATATGGCGTTGAGAAAAACTTTTTCCTTGGATGCATAAATCGCGACAACTTTTATTGCCTCGCCATTTGGTTAGCGATTAAAACCATATTAAATACCACCAAGACAAACGAAAATAGTATTATATGAAAAAGCTATAATGATATATTAAAAGAACAAAACGTATCATTGCATCGTTTGTTGTCCATGGTTGAGACTACCAAACGGCGTTAAAACGGCCCTGTCCAAACGAGATCGGCGCCGCGTTTGTCCTTACCCCAGGTCGAAAAATAGTGGTATCGGTCCAAATGACAACATAAGTTTCATGAATATTTTGAGCGCCTATAAAACCGTCAATACGTGTCCGATGGTAATTAAAATGGTCAGTGTGCAATTTGATTGAATGAGCTTATGGGTCCAGACTTCGTAGGTGGGCCATAGTGTCAATATTCATTTTGCAGGTCTGACAGATAAGTCATCATGTCCTATGGAAAACGAATGGTAACTTATTGTTTCACTTATCAGTTACAGTGTTCCCCATTTCCCGGTTTTATGGACTGAAATCTACACTAGAACATTTGATGTTTTCTGCAGTTGTAAGCACATTAGATTTGGTTCACATTTTTATGATATCAATGTATGTTAACATTTTATTTATTTCAGCTTCGTGCCTCTATACGTTCAACCAATCATGTGCAGGTTCTGGTTTTATTATCAATACTAGATCCAATATTGAAAGAAAGTACATAAGTCAAAAGTTTACCAGTTGTCCAATATATATTCATATCAATGCAAAAACATCAAAGGCATATTCAACTACAATACCATTTCGTCCAAAACATGACTATGACCCTTTTTATTCATTAAGATACAATAACCATCTATTTTAATGTTGCAGACAAAATCCCAAACTGAGAAGGCCCAATGATGGTGCCAATTAGGATTAGACCGTGATGTTTTTACATTGAAATTCATCAATGACTATAATGGTAATCTGTTTTGATTTTCATATCGGTTAATCAATCCTTGACCTTTGATCTGAGGTCATTGGAATGTCTGTCAATCAGTTTGGCATCAAGTCCATTTATTGATCCTTGGCCATGTGGATCAGTCTATATTGTAAACGACTCGAGGGTTGCCCCTAAAGAAGACGCCTGGTTGGCATGTATAAGCGATATTTATTGACTATATTTGAGGGTAATGCAGAGTGATATATTATTATTCGACAATATAGAGAAGCACGCATTTGCTGATCTGTCTATTGGCGGGTAGCAGGCCTACTCGGTAGCTGGAACTGTTAGACGACTGTGTGAGGAGCCATGAACTGGCACCCCACCGCTTCTTGTTGTTCTCTTCGTTATGATTTGGCGGTCGATGGGTCTTCACTCCCACGAAGGAGGCTTTGAGCAGGGCTGGAGGGCTCTCTCGGAGGTAGAGAGGAGACTAAGGAAGGCAGGTCACCTTCCCGTTCATCTGACGATTTATCGTCTTGCGTACCTTTTTATACAGATATCTCTGGCCCGGAGGCTGTTTGGGTTAATACACCGCAATGGGGCTTTACTATGGGAGGGATCCACTACAATTCGCGCCAGATAACATGGGTGCCTCTCACGGACGCCCTGCAACTCATCTATTAGCTGCCACTCGTCATGATTCTTCCTTGATCTGGCCTCATTTTTAATCCGCTCCCCCAGGGCCGTCATAACGGTCATTCCTAGAATGGTTATTTCTTCAGCTAATTGTATCTTGCACGCTTCAGCAGTTGTTTCTATGATGTGATACTCGGCAAACGGGAACTCGATAATTCTCATTTCTTTTGCTGGCAAGTCCAGTTGGCAATTGGATAAGAAATCCATCCCTAGAATGGCATCGAAGGGAATCGGCGCCACTCGGAATGAATGTGGCTGCGTTGTGTCCCCGATGCGGATATCTCAGTTAACTAGCCCATCAATATCGAGAGGCGTGCCGTCCACCATATTCACTCCCCATCGTCCCTTATTTCTCAGTATTGGTTAAGGATTCATGCTGCTGTACATTTCTCTGGATATCAAACTGTCTGAGGCCTCCGTGTCAACTTAAACAGATGCTTCTACATTGTCTATCTTGTCTTTAGTTTATAAGCCATTTTCATTATTTTCTAAGTTTCTGGGTCCGTTGCTGATTATTGCTAATCGAGTCTCGCTTAGCTGTCTCCTGGACCCCCGAAACAGCTAACGGGCATTTGGGGGGTTATTTGTCTGGCCGGTCATTACTGGCTTGACTCTGCAATCTCTGGCTAAGTGCCAAGTTTTGCCGCAACTGTAGCATTTGAGAGGGGGTTTTATTTTGCGTGCCACATCCCTGATGTCTACTATTTCTCTTCTGAGGTCACGGGTCTCCATCGTTCTTCGCATTTCTGTCAAAATGTGGGGTTGTGGAGGGGGTGGGTGGCTTTGGTTTGGCAATGCATTCACGTGACTCAGCACGTGACTCAGGATCTGTTGATTTCTTCTGCACTGCTTCATCTAGGGTGACTGGGTTCTTATAATGTTTCAAATGATACTTCGTCTCTGCATCTATACTTTCAAAGAAATGTTTCTTTGCCATCATTCTCCCGACTGCTGCCTCTTCGGATGAGTATGCGTGCTACACCATAGACCTGATGCGTTCTCCTAATTCTTAAAATGTTTCACCTTGCTTTCTTTTTGTAGCGTTCATCCTTGTTTTATACGTTTCAGCCCCCTCTGCAATGCCAAAGCGAAGCTTCAGTACGCATACTGGGGCGTCGTAGCCTTTTTCTTCACCAGGCACTACCTCGGACAAGGCCATCTGGGCTCGATTTGTTAGTGATGCAGCCAAGTGCATTCCCCTTTCATCTTCCGACCACGAATGTAATCGTTCCAACACTCTAAACTGGCGATCGTATTATTCCCATGGCTGGGTACCGTCGTACGAGACTGGTTTCCTAATAGGTATCCGGTATGGCTGAATTGTTGTGGACTTTGTTGTGCATTTTCGGCCAGAGGTATATGCCGTTTGCTCGCCCGCTGTGATTGGCGATCCTTGTGTGGCACGGATATCACTCCAAATGCACCAAGTATCGACCCTAATGCTGGTTAGTTATTCTAGGATGCTTAGCATCGGTCAGTACTTCGGTTCGTAAACATTGATGACACATATGTTTAAAAGCAACCTAGTAGCCCCATATCTCACATGGACCTCTCTTGTCTCAATATCACTTAGCAAACCAACATCATCTCTGTCTGACATTTAAAACACTGATAAATAAATCTCTTGTTTGATGTAAACCTAATTTTCTTGGCAATCAGAACACTTACAGTAATCTCATGTGTTATATAAAGTCAGGTGAGCCATAGATTAAAAAGTTTATCTTAGACCTTTACCATATTTCCAAGGTTACAACCACAAGTTAGTAACATGTGAATCATACATTTGGGTGGCACATTCTGTCAATATGGCTGTAATAATTTACTGAATGCACTTGCTAACATCTTTTTACATGTCACTCATGTGGTAAACGAAAATAGGCCATTGTGACATAATTTGAAATCACAGACTGTTATCAGGTTGCGGTCATGGTGTGTCTTTTCCATAGAAGTATCTGACATGGATGATGTGGATATTACTACAAACATGGATATTACCCCAAACACAGCGACTACCTTGAATACCATAATAGTATGTGTCCGGATTTAGTTCACCAGCGGGCCGTCAGCACACTTAAATCAAAATAGTTACCGTTTTTTAACTGACACCTGTCAGCTCGAACCATGTTGATAAACAATCCAACTACACAACGTTTGTCTCTTATTACAGCGCTTTCCTCCACAGGCAATGGGTAAGCAGAAGATTACTAGTTACAAGCCTAGATTTGCCCTGCACCAGAGAGGATAGGGATGTATTTATTTCGTACCTTTGATTGGAGGCGGCAAAGACATGCCGGCTTGAGATGCCACGCTGTCCTGGGCCAAATAACTTGGGTTCCATGACCTTTCTCGCCAACAAAATGAATCTGCCGTCAGACAACCATTCGTAAATGTCTGTCCCTTCCTTTCCACATGTTTCGTGAAAAGCTCACCTTTACTGTAATGTTCAGAAATTCAGTTTTTGTGTAAGTGCGCATCCGTATGAACTACAAAGTGTGCATGCACGTTTCTTAGGCTGAATAAGATGGTTGTCGTTTTCTGGTCGATACCATTTTGTTACAGAGACCATGAAGAGCATCTGGCCAATAAACTATACCACAATACCATATATGGTATATCCCAATGCATAGTGCAATGTGATGCTCTCTATGGTTGTCTGACGCTGCAAAGAGAGTGTTGTAATTGGGAAAACACAAATAAAGATACAGAGAGCTGATTTCACCCCCTCCCTCCCCCCACCGCCACCACCTACAGTACTGTGTTAGATGACTCCGCATTATTGTAGCAACTATGTTTAAATTGTACCACACTCTTGCATTAACCAAAACGAATGCAATGAAGATTGCTTCTCCAAGTGTCAGCCAGCGGTGCCATGCTAGCGAATGATACTATCTATCCTAGTTGTGTAGAATCGGCATAACATTAACTTGGTTATCAGTATACACTGATGTGACAAAACTTCCCTACAATGAACTATTATATATGATCTTGCTCAAATTAAGTGTGTGTTGTACAGACAATCTAAAGGCACATCCAAAATACAAGCGATTATCCAGGCTCTGTCCATACTGCGGTATTACCCAGCAAAAGCTAACGAGGCATCTCCGTCATATGCATTCAAGGGAACAAGAGATTCAAAGAATTATTGATGCTCAATTGCCTGCACTGCAAGAGCGGCGAGAGTTTACTAAAATAAGGAATCAAGGCATTTTGATTGCAAACAAAGACCTACTAAAAGAAAACTCAGAGTTTCAGCGAATCAAAAAAAGCAAGTCCATCCGAAACTGTGCACTGTACTTACTGTAAAGGCGCATACAGTCGGCGATTTTTTCTTTCGTCACAAGAGGCAGTGTACCAAAAACTGTCAGAAAGTTTGCAGTGGGAATTCTTCACAAATAGGGCGAGACCGAGTTTGGCGAAATTTTACAGAGCTTTCAGCAGAACCAAGTGGGCCATTTATGTCGTTCAGATTCAACCATACAACTGATTGGCAGACAGCTTTGGATGAAAGATAAAAGCTGCTGAGATTCATCAGGGTCAAGCTCTTACTTTGCCGGGTGATACAGGCACAGAGGTTGTCACCGAAATGGCCCACTTTCAGACATTGCTCAAGCATTTGGAGACACAAAGTATCTAATTAACAAATCCCGTCAGGAGCGTTTGAGGCTACCGTCAAGAACTACCTGTGAGGAGGATATGAAAGAATTGCTAAATCATACAATCACAACGATTGAAGCGATTCCTGAATCCTCGATCGGAAAATCAGAGTTCGTTGAGCTACGGAATTTTGTTTGCAGTCGGCCCATCCTGTTTAATGCCCGTAGAGGAGGAGAGCCATGTCGAACGACAATTGAACATTGGACGGAGCGAAGGAAGTGGAAGGATTTAAACGGTCTCCAGCCGTTGTTCACAGTAGATCAGAAACTGTTGGACAAAATGTACATAATGTACAACACAGGGAAAGGAAACCACCTTGTGAGCATTTTGGTCCCAAGTGACTGTATGAAGGCGTTAAACATTTTAGTTGACAGTGCAGTCAGATCTGTAGCTAATATACCGGACTCCAACCGATTTATATTTCCCAACCTCAACTCGAAAATGCATGTGGGTGGGTGGGATGCCCACAAGGATGTGTGCCGGAGGGTCAATATCGACTCTGTCCTCATCAATGCCACTACAAGAGAGGGAGGTTGTCTACGCTGTATGCTGGCTTAGAGATTTCTGAGGCAGAGAGAGGCCTTTTTATAAACACCTTGGCCATTCATCAGACGTCAATGTGGGAACGTATCAGCGACCACTGCCAAACTGGCCATAAGCAAAGTGGGCGTGTACCTGGCCCAAATGGACTGTCTTGACCCAGACGGTTGGTTTGCTTGTATTAAATGACATTATATGATGAAGTATTTTTCAATAACAACAATACATCCATTTATGAAAAATGGTTAATTGTTTACTTCTGACGTAATTACATAGGCAGCTAGGCTAGCTAATATTGTTACAAAGAATGTTGTTAAATGTGCTTGCTTTATATGTGTGCTTTTGTTTGTTAGATACTGAACCTCCTGCCCAAGCAAATACCAGCTTTGCCATGAGTCAGCCTGGTAAAACAAGTCCTGTAGAGACATGCCGTAAAGATGCCAACAACAATCACTTGATTTCGAGTGACTCAGAGTCAGGGCAGGAAGTCTCGAGCATCAAAGAGTATTTTTCATCCTCTATGATCTGTTAACTTGTGACAAGGTATAACCCAACGAAAGGCTTCTGTGCATCATAAATGAATTCTTGTTAAGTGACCTTCATATAAAAAGCACTACCTACTGCACATTCTATATATATTATGAAAGTCATTTCAAGTCAACTATAACATATGAAAACAATATATAAATGCACCTGCAGAACGCCTCAAATGGGACGCAAGGCACACCCAAGCAGTATAACGGGCTTTCTAGAGTTATATTTAGCTCCCCAGTCCAAACAAACAACTTTCTGGTATGATATATATTCTTCAAAATATATTGTATTAATCAGAATAAATTTTACAGAAAGATAATTCCCAGTATCTCTTATATAGTAGTTAAATTTAATATAATTGTTGCATAGTTGTTATGCAGGCTGAATTGTGAATACTGCTATGCACTGCTATGTGATGTTTCAAGATAAAGTAACTTGATCTGATGCTTAATCAGTGAATTATATCTTGTATTATCAGCATTGCCCTGCTATTAAAGTTTGTTGATTAACCATGCACTGCCTTTCTCAGCATTGTCTTGCAGACTAATTATTACAAAAGTTGTAGCTACACTGGCTAAATGAAAAATCTGCGTAGCACTAAAATAATCTCTCTTATTGTTCTGTGCATCTTTCTGAAGATGTCTTGGTCATTCTAAAACCTGCTGAAGTGTCGAAATAGGGTGTTCAACAGGATTTTAGTCTGTTAAGTATTTCTTGGTTAGCGGTGGCAGAGGTATACACCTTTACTTCATTGCATGCCACTTCGCACATAATCTAGAACTCTTGGCATAATATGTGTACAATATGTTGATTTTTTCAGGGTAACCAGAAGTTCTTAACTTCATGTTGGTCAACGATGGGACATTCCTTACTTTAAAGTTCGAACGAAGATTATGAATGAGCAGCGCAAGAATCAATGGGCTTCGCGAAGAAACCTCAATTATGCTTGAAATGTTAATAAATATGCATTATTGTCATACAAACGACCTTTTTAATCACTTTATAGTTAAAGACATAATAAAATACATGCCCCGCTTATTCTGTTTAAGACACAATAATGTTTTATTATGGCTTTTTACACTTAGTAAAACGATTTTAAAACTTTGATTACGGTTGGCCTTTTTGCTAATAATATGTTTACCTGTGGCCTTGCTTGCTCATAGCTGTGATATCATCATTGTTTCAGCTGCATTTCAAATCCAAGGGCATTTAAAAAACAATTATGGCCATTTCAAACCTGGTCGGCTTGGGAGAACTATGAATGTATTACTATAACATAGGATATAATCAACAACAAAAATTTAGAGAAAACATAGCGGTAGTACGATTATTATTAAGTTGTTAGTGTATATTTTTATGGACTAAAACTAAAAGTAGGGGGGGAAATCAGTTCTTACAAATAAACATGCCTGTATGTGAGTTATATTGGATGAGGAAAAATAGTAAAAGAATGCAAACGACAGAGTAAGAACAATTAAGCATTATGACAAACCATGGACAAACAAACAACTATATGATGAGAGGGAGTCACAGGGATTTATATAAATCGACCATTACTAAAACTACATTGGTGTTGTTATCTTAGTAGTAGATGATGATCATTCGATATAATATATGTGCGTAGTGAGTGCAAGACTTTGAAATAGAAATATGCAACATCAAAGTTCACTTAGCGAAGGTGCGTTCAGTATGTAGAAGGGATGTGGGATGTTATTGAACTAGTTCACGCTCTCTCAATGATAAGAAAGCCTACCCCTGTGAAGTTCATGTTCAGACTCTCGTCACATACTGCGCGTTCCATCCCACAAGTTTCAGAACAAGTTCATGTTTCAAAGTGTGCTTATCTCGGTCTAGATATATATAACCATGCGGTGGGCCCGGTACTCGGAAGCGTCAGACAATTAGAACCTTTGCTCCTCAATGTTTGAATAACTTTGGATAGTATTCTCACGATATGAAATGAATGAATCTTGGTAGTTAAACATGGATCGCCCCTTAACTGCACGATACAAGTAGTTTAAATTTGATGACACTAACCATTAACTTAAACCACCATTGCTTATTACCATTTCAAATAAAGATTCACCGTTATACAGAGAGTGACGCAATTCCATGGCATAGATTAAAACTGTCACAACCAGCTCCCTACAGTTTTTTTTTGTTATGTTCCAAAATGGTCGTTTTTCTTGTTTATGTCCCAAAATAGTTGGTGTTTTGTTATGTCTCAAAATAGTCGGTTTTTGTCATGTTCCAAAATAGTCGGTTTTGTCATGTCCCTCATACCCTTACTATTTTGGAACACCCATTTTGGTACACAAAATATATAAGCTTAAGAAAACAATGAAAATCTAAAAAAAGTTTACGAAACCGACATATGTTACTCACAGACAACCATAAAACAAGAAATGATCATATTATTAAGCACGTTTTGTCGCTTACAATGTCCCAAAATGGTTGGTTTTTTGCTAAATGTCCAAAATGGTCGCTTTCGTATGTATATATATATATATATATATATATATATATATATATATATATATATATATATATATATATATATATATATATATATATATATATATATATATATATATATATATAAATATACATATATATAATATATAATATATATATATATAAATATAAATATATATGTAAATATATGTATATGCATATTTATACATATGTGTTTGCAAACATTCAATTAAAATATTATATACATATTTATAAATATTTATATAAGCATAAATATATTTATATGCATTTATATATATGTAACCTTATGTATATAAATATATGTATGATAATATATTAACATATATGTGTGATATATTTAAGCATATATGTATATATATATGCATATGTATAATTTTTATGCATCAATATATGTATATATATATATATATGTATATACATATATATACGTCAAAATGTATATATTCATGTATATATATATATATATATATATATATATATACATATATTTACACACGCACACATATATATATATATATATTAATATATGTATATAAATATATATTTTTAAATATATATATATATATATATATATATATATATATATATATATATATATATATATATATATATGTGTGTGTGTGTGTGTGTGTGTGTGTGTGTGTGTGTGTGCCTATGAATGTGAATGTGTGTGTGTGTGTGTGTGTGTGTGTGTGTGTGTGTGTGTGTGTGTGTGTGTGTGTGTGTGTGTGTGTGTGTGTGTGTGTGTGTGTGTGTGTGTGTGTGTGTGTGTGTGTGAGTGTATCAAATTTAGTCCATGCTTAGGTTATCCATGGGAATATCCAGCAGTACCTTTCGTTGGCGACTTGTTCACGGGGTTTAGCGTGAAGAGTTCAGGCGAGACATTCTTCTTTATAAGCGAAATGAGACAACCGCGGAATACAAATCCCTGCTTTACCAGTCAAATATGTGCTAGGCGACATAAATGTGACTAGAGAACACAATATAACACATGTAAACAAAATCTTATGTGACGTACAAGGTAAACACGTCAAATGAACAGTATATCATGTCAAATTGTGTATGTGTGTGTGTGTGTGTTTTCAGTGCGATTCCCAAAGAATAGATGATAGCTCTCACTGACTGTCAAACATGCAGGAGCACAGCACAAGCGTCATTCTATCTTACAGATCATATCCCCGGCGAGTACAACTATGGTAGGCCAACGTATTCGGTGTTGTTCATTCGGCAAGTATAAGACTGCTGACTATATCCGATCTACGCAGGATTAGTGTATTATAAATAAGATATCTTCTTTTTATATCAATATAAAAAATGAAATGTGATTAATCACTGGGACTTATCATCACTTCCAGCAACGAGCGAAAACGAGGCGGCAATTAACGGAGAGAATGGATGACATTCTTGGACATATACCCTGTAGTGCTATAGCGAAATTGACACAAACCGGCTGCCCTCATCGTTCCCCGAATATCTGCCGTCAAGAAGCAATCGTGCCATGCATATGAGAATCAATATTGCCGCCCACTGAATGGGATGAATTCCTCTCTAGAGATGTAGTAAGAACAATAGTGGTTCTGGACCACATATTCTTCAGTGGGGGTGGGCAGGAGAGGTTCTGTAGTGTTTTTACCACAGGACTGGTCAACTGGCTCCTACAGACCACTCTCCTCCCTCCCCCACCCAATGGTTGGGTTCAGGTAGCCAGCGACTGGGGCCCGTCCCCCAAACCTCGGCTTGCCCCAAAAACCGAAGAAAACATATTCACCCATAGAATGACACTAAAGTATATAACTTCACAACCGATTGATACGACTAGGCCAATGGGTATGAAATATGCGCCTTGGCGTTCAAACAATTAGAAGTACCAGATGGTGCACCATGCACGCATTGGGCGTGGGGTCACACTACCGTGTCCCTGCCACAAGTGAAAAGTGGGGACGCATCGAAGCATGGCTTTTACCCAGAATATGTTGTGGCACGAGTACGGAACAAACTCATACCCGATGCATAGTAATTGCACTCATGGCCGAGCTTCTTGCGGGTGCTGCCCTGCCAGTGCCATGTCCCTTTGTATAACACCTAAGTTAATACACCTTTTGCGCCTTATATTATTTGGTTGTCAAGCCGCATGTTGAAATGCATACATAGGAGCCTCTACAGATTACAGAACATCCTAGATGAACTTATTCTGGAATAAGTAAAGAATCGTTTGCGGACGTGCCGACACCCGCGGAGATATCAACCATACCTTCCACCTCGGCCAGAAAAATAGGAAGTTACATGGGGACTAGTTCGACCCCATGCAAGCGCAGCAGGCTGGAGCTGTTCAAGAAGGAACATGAGCTTGCCTTCTAACAAGCTACATGGGTAATAGGACACTTTCCACGAGGCTCCCTTAGTGCCAACCAAAATACCTTCCCAGAGGTCGTGCACCTTCAAATACAGTGGAAACTGACCAAAGAGATTCTAGCTCTTCAGGTCCAGCTTCTGAAACCCAACCGAACAGTAGCGGGAAATACACCAGCCCAGTGATTCGCGCAACAAGAAGGAGGCGATACTGGCCTTGAAATAGAAGCCTTTAAGCAGACCCAGGAGACGCAGATCAAATGAAATCATAGAGACTCGGGGTTGTTGGTTGACCGAGTTGAAGCGCTCTGGTTTGACATGACTTGCTACCAGCCCCTGAAAATGTTAAAGAACTGGAAAGATGACTGTCTCTGGTGGGACATTAAGTCTTCATGGATCCGGCCAGAGACCACTAAGACACCAAGTATCCCAATAAAAACCTAAACTTTATGAGAAGGCGGGCAAGTACCATTGAAAATTTGTGAAGAATATCCATTGGCTGTTGCACACCCAGTCTTACTTCGAAGGGTGCAAATTCTTTTTTGAGAGGTGCCTCCACAGCTTTTCCAGGGAAGCCAACAGAGCACATGACCATCTGGCAAGTAAAAGGCGAGAGGCAGCCAAACATTATGCCACTAACAATCGCTATGATTCCCAAAACTGTTAAAATGCCGAAATATGAAGCCTGCATAGCAATCAAGACCAGTCAACACATGATCACTACCATAAATACAATGTATTTCCTCTTCCACAATGCCCTTCATAGCGGCTGTAGCTTTTAATAATCAGAATTGGACAATAGGGAGGCTTCTGAGAAGAAATAAGGTGGACCTTTATGGTGCTTGAACTTTGTAAACTTGAGGCTGATAAAGTTATCTTAGATAGACAGCTGATGAAGCTGCATGTAATGTGTGGCATCATGTCTAGATTTTGCAGTGAATTTGCTGACCCTCAGAAATGCATAAAAAGACAAAATATACATGGCGGATATGAGATGGCTGTTAAAACGGGAATCACTGATACGTAGGGGGGGGGGATCAATCAGTTTATGGAGCACGGATGGAATGATGAGGGCCAACAAGCGAAGGACGGAGGTTACAAGTGCCTTGGATAACCTTTTTGACCACGAACGCCGAAGAAGGGTCCACAGCAAAACGCCTGTTGTGATAGTTAGAAATGGCTGATAGTATAGTGGAAGAGGCATAAGCTAAGGTAAAAAGATGTACAATGTATGAAAAGACAACTGAAATTTTGGCAGGGAACCACTGACCGTCTGGGCAAAGGGTGCTTACAAACTGTCTAAACAATGCAATTGATTTAGCATTAGGCTAATGCGTTGTGTAAGAGAGAGGAGATGACCAATCCCAAGAGTGACTATGAAAGGGAATGTGAGTCGGAGACTTGTTGAGGATATTAGATTATGTATGTGAAAGTGCGGCGTCTGATCAACTTCAACATAAATTCATCTGTGGAAGTTTGGTTATTAATGAACTGAACAGCTGCCATGTTATCGCAGAAATATATATCACGCGATGATAAGCAAGAAGTGAAGACCACGCTTCAAGGGACAGCACGATGGGAACCAGCTCTTTGACATTAATATGCTGACTACTCCAACTCGAAGGCGAGCGACCTTGAAACCAACGGCTGCCAAAAACACCAGCGTACCCAAGAGCGGAAGCATCGGATGACAACTTGATTACGAGGAATGCATTCAGTGATGCAGCTGCATGCACGGTTTGCTATTAAAAATGGATAAAAACATAAGCCATTCTTTGATATCCAATCGGACAGATTGTGTGAGGCGTATATAATGGTGTGTTTTAGAAATGACACAGGGTAAATCAATAAACCAATAATGGCCGACCTGGTGCATTAGCCCTTCAAGGAAAGTTTAAAACGCCGATTAAAGATTGACTTTCTTTCAGAGTGACAGATTTGCATCGAGCAAATTAAGTGAGGACAATAATGGCAATTTTATCGGGGGGCAAACGAGCCTCAATTGCGGTCTTATCAACCTCCATGTCATGTAATACGACCACAGTAGAGGGAAGCATAGTTTTGCTAGCTTTAATGGGCAAATTGATGGACTTTGCTATGGCGAGGAATGCATTGTCCCCGAAGTCTTGAATTCATCGCACCACAAAGCTGTAAAAACAAATCAACGCTATCATCCAATCTATTGAACATTTTGTATATATGTATGGGCTATAACCATTGCAAAAGGAAGTGGTTTTTAAACTCTCGTAGTATAATACAGCCTGGCACTGTCTATCATTATTCGCCAACAGATGAAATAATTATCTAGCAAGGCAAAATCCAATGTTCTGACATAAAAAAAGGCAGAGGCTTGGTTGATGAAGACTAGTGCAATATATGAAGTGCGTGATGATGCATATTGTGGAAGCACACTAACATGATATATATATATATATATATATATATATATATATATATATATATATATATATATATATATATATATATATATATATATATATATATATATATATCTATGAATATATATATACGCATATATATACACAT
This sequence comes from Urechis unicinctus, assembly GCA_034190875.2. Taxonomy (NCBI): domain Eukaryota; kingdom Metazoa; phylum Annelida; class Polychaeta; order Xenopneusta; family Urechidae; genus Urechis; species Urechis unicinctus. The sequence goes on from CM067344.1 coordinate 24,273,540, forward strand.
ATATACATATATATATATGTTTGTATATATGGATATATATACGTATACATATAAGTATTTATATATATATATACATATATATATACGTATATATATATATATATATATGAAAATATATGTGTATATATGTGTACATATATATGTAATTATATACTCATATATATACGCATACATATGTAAATATATATATATATGCATATGTTTATATATATGATTATATACACACACACACACACACACACACACACACACACACACACACACATATATATATATATATATATATATATATATATATATATTTATACAAGTCCGACCATTTTGGTACAATTCACCAACCATCTTGGCCCATACTTACATTTTGGCCGATGATCATGGGGCCAAAATAGTCAGCGTCATCCCATAGGCTTACACAGCTGCGCTTCCCCACAAAATCGTAACTTTATTTGCTTCTACTCCTCCTAAGGTTGGAATCTTATTATTCGGGATAACTATCCACTTTTTCTTGGCGTTAAATGCATTTGCCTGAATTTACATTTTGGCCAAAACGACCATTTTGGCCATGTTGAATAATCGGTCATTATATGGCTTTGTTCGATGTATATTTGCTTCAAACTTATATTCATGATTTGTGTGACTTTTAACTTCAATGAACAATTCTTTGTTTTAAATTATCGCTTGAAATGAAAAACATACAAATTTTGAATGAATATATAAATCAGCAGATTAAAGAATAACGGGCGGCACACGCTCAAATATCTTTACGGACGGATATAAAAAAAATGGCGATTTTACTGGGAAATCCGTGGTTGTAAGTCTTTGTCAACTCATTTTTGGTGTTTTTTTCTCAGTATAAATCCGTCTGATAATGTTTAATTTAGATAAATAAGAACAAATGTAGTACTTAAGCTGGGAATTCTAGAAGCAGATCAGCATTTAAAATGTTTTGAGAATCTCACTGAAATGATGTACCGGTTTTTTCGATCTATGATGTGCAAAGTTTCGAGTAATCAATGAAAGCATATCGTATCAACGGACTGTTTTTATCAAGTGATTTATTAAAAAGATTGTTCTGTGTTATCAGTTTGCTCGTGTCGTAAAATCCAAATGTTCCCACTAACGCACCCGCGGGCTCAAGCTGAATGTATATTTTGGGATTGTAACTATTCCAGCCTGCCATACCTCGTGGAATTTCCGGTACACGAGCGAACATAAACAAGACATCGGTCAGCCATGACAATTTTACACGCACTGTTACCATGTGATTCTCGCTCGGTCAGTATGATTCTAACGTTTACAGATTGAATATCATTCATGTAACAATGAACGTTATTGTTGCGGAAAGAAATTTCATGTACGACAAATTACGAAATACCCGTAGTTTACAGTGGTTAGCGAGCTTCACCGGGCTGTTCCGCACGTGCCACGTGGGCTCTACGGTTCAGACTCACACTTACCGATCACTAACTCTTCCAACGGCGAACAATACCCAGATACCACGTTAATGTTACTAGATGCCTGCAGTTTGGTTGGATAGATCTATCGATTACCACTGATTTTTTTTTAAATGTATTTCCTAACGTTCATTAAACCGTATTTGACTATTGCCTACGGCTTTTGCTGTCATCTGTCAGATGTAAACATTGCCTAATCCGCTCCGGTATCACAATAACCAAAACAGACTTCAGACTTTATGCCCTGTAACTAGCTCTTATGAACCAAGTGAAGCTTACGCCGATCGACTCTTGGTCTGTTGGGCTACCTGTAACTAACAATGTTGTATGGTGGACTATGACACTAGCCACCCCTAGCCTAGTGTCATACTCATAGTACACCATATAAGTTATAACTACTCTGGTGGTAGTGGGTTAGTGGGGTGGGGTTACTCTTTCAATGTTTTTTCAAAGGTTGAAGATTGATAATTTGCTTTCAACATTCTTGAATAATATACTAACTTGCATCAGTAATATGACCTTTAACCTACCTCTTAAAGTACTTTTATTGGACATGGAAATAGCATGATCTGCTAATATTATGTATCATTGTAATACAATAAAACATGAATTCTTTATTACATTCCTATAAGTTTGATTATATGTTAAATGATAGTCACAAATTATGTTATCAATAAGTCAGGAGAATGATCATATCTGTATCTCAATAATAGCTATCCAAAACAAACTGTGCTAGTTTTAGCTGCCAGCCAAGTTCAACAGTGGCTTGCCAAATAATTAGAACCTAGGTGGGTTTTTGAAGTCCAGAGCCTCTTTTGTCAGGGTATCTGCCACATCAATATTGGTATTAAAATTGTTGTCAAATGTTCAATGTTCAATAGTACAATCACATCATTTGAATATGTCATGTATAAGCTATAAATGCCATGGTCATCTGTCAGTTAGTCTTAAAAGCTGTGCATCTGATCTAGTGTTGATAGGGGTATTAAGCATATGTGAAATCCCAAATCACACATGACACAGTACAGTTTTGCCCTGTCAATCTGTCAGCTTGTAAACGTTTGGTGTCACATTTTCTTAATAATGCAAGTCACTCATATATTGATTGTGACATTATTGAAAAAAATATTTCTTAGCTATGTTAACCAAATAGGGAATACCTGTCTCAATTTAAACATGAACCACTCTTATATTGATGATCACTTACAAAGTAAATATCAGCGCTGCATGACCTTTTGTTTCTGAGTGATTTACTCAATGGGGAATAATTCTTGATGGCACGTTTTCTTATAATGCATGCTTCCAACTTCACATTGACCAAATCTTGCAAAGTTTAACTCATAGCTTTATGGCTCTTGACCTCTGACTTGCTAAATAAACGCAAATTAAAATTGCTTGTTCAAGGAAAAATGTAGCTAAGTTATTATTAGCTCATGGGTGTTAGGGTGAATCATTTCTTAATAACTTAAATAATTAGGCTTAAATGCTAAAACTTTTTGCATACTTGGGGATGGACTATTGTTGCTAGACAAGTGGGTTTGGGAGTTATTATTCAGCCCTGGTGTGTCATTGAATACAAAGATATACTATACAAGCTATGATTAAATGCTGTCAAAAGCAGCAGAGTTCAATAGCCATAGGTCTTCTGTCTTTATTGTTAGGCAGTAAGATTGACTAGGTGTTTGTGATGACATTTTGCTCAGCAGCACTCACAATCTGGTAGTGATTAACTGCTTTACCTCCTGTTCTGGGTTTAATATTATGGACCCAGTATCTCAATTGAATCATATTGGAGATTAATATCCTCTGTGTTGGTTAATCTGCCCAATTTAGGAAATTTATTTTTTCAAGATGGGCAACAGTATCAGCTGTCCAAACATCTCAATTATGCTCATCTATCTCTGCAAGACACCCCCTCATATCAAATGGAGCAGTGTCTTGCTTTAGGGCCACTAGGCTCTTGCTAAGTGAAGAGAAATATGCTTTAGTCTTTTCATTTCATGACATTTGGTGATTTGATATAAATGAATAGTTAAAGATAAGAATAGTGAGGAGGTCATGTGGCTTCATCTACATTACTGACAGTAATGTAGATGAAGCCACATGACCTCCTCACTATTCTACATAATGAGTTACATGTGCAATATTAAGGTCCATGTGCTAAACCACCATGAAAACAAATTTTATGTTAATGGTAAATTCACAACTTCATCAATATTGTGGTTTAACCAGTTTTGTGGCTTTACAATATTGTGGCTTCACCAATATTGTGGCTTCACCAATATTGTGGCTTCACCAATACTGTGGCTTCAATAATATTGTGGCTTCATCAATATTGTAGTTTCACCAATATTGTGGCCTCACCAATACTGTGGCTTTACCAATACTGTGGCTTCAATAATACTGTGGCTTCACCAATATTGTGGCTTCATAAATATTGTGACCTCACCAGTGTTGTGGCTTCATCAATGTTATAGCTTCATCAAAATTTTTGCTTCACCAGTGTTGTTGCTTAACCAATATTGAGGCTTCACAAATACTTTGGCATCACATATGTTGTGGCTTCACTAGTGTTGTGTTTTCACCAATGTTGTGGCTACACCAATTCTGTGGCTTTATCAATATTTTGGCTTCACCAGTGTTGTGGCTTCACCAGTGTTGTGGCTTTACAATATATGAGGGCTTCACACATACTTGTGGCATCACACCAATGTTGTGGCTTCACCAGTGTTGTGTTTTCACCAATGTTGTGGCTTCACCAATAATGTGGCTTCATCAATATTTTGGCTTCACCAATGTTGTGGCTTCACCAGTGTTGTGGCCTTACCATTATTGTGGCTTCGCAAATACTGTGGCATCACTAATGTGGCTTCACCAGTGTTGTGTTTTCACTAATGTCGTTGCTTCACCAATACTGTGGCTTCATTAATATTACGGCTTCAACATTGTTGCGGCTTCACCAGTGTTGTAGATTTAATGATATTGTGGCTTCATCAATATTGTGACTTCACCAATATTGTGGCTTTACCAATATTGTTGCTTAACAAATACTGTGGCATCACCAATGCTATGGCTTCATAACATTTTAGCTTCAACATTGTTGTGGCCTCACCAGTGTTATGGATTCAATGATATTGTGGCTTCATCAATATTGTGACATCAATATTGTGGCTTCACCAATACTTTGGCTTCACCAATATTGTGGCTTCATTAATACTGTGGCTTCACCAATATTGTGACTTCATCAATATTGTGGCTTTACACATCTGTGGCTTTTCCAATACTGTGGCATCATCAATATCGTGACTTAACCAATATTGTGGCTTCACCAATACTGTGGCTTCATCCAATTTCTTGGCTTCAACAGTGTTGTGGCTTCACCAGTGTTGTGACTTCAACATTGTTGCGGCTTCACCAGTGTTGTGGATTCAATGATATTGTGGCTTCATCAATATTGTGACATCAATATTGTGGCTTCACCAATACTGTGGCTTCACCTATGTTGTGGCTTCACCAATACTTTGGCTTCACCAATATTGTGGCTTCACAAATGTTGTGGCTTCACTAATACTTTGGCTTCACCAATATTGTGGCTTCATCAATATTGTGGCTTTACCAATTCTGTGGCTTCTCCAATACTGTAGCTTCATCAATATTTTGGCTTCACCAATGTTGTGGCTTTACCAGTGTTGTGGCCTTACCAATATTGAGGCTTCACAAATACTGTTGCTTCACCAGTGTTGTGGCTTCACCAATACTGTGGCTTCACCAGTGTTGTGTCTCCATAAATATTTTGGCTTCACCAATGTTGTGGCTTCACAAGTGTTGTGGCTTTACCAATATTGTGGCTTTACCAATATTGTGGCTTCACAAATAATGTGGCATCACCAAAGTTGTGGCTCTACCAGTGTTTTGTTTTAACCAAGGTTGTGGCTTCAACAATATTTTAGCTTCAACATTGTTGTGGCCTCACCAGTGTTGTGGATTCAATGATATTGTGGCTTCATCAATATTGTGACATCAATATTGTGGCTTCACCAATGTTGTGGCTTCACTAATACTGTGGCTTCATCAATATTGTGGCCTTTACCTATACTGTGGCTTCTCCATTTGTGTGGATTCATCAATATTTGGCTTCACAAGTGTTGAGGCGTTACCAATGTTGTGGCTGCATCAATATTTTGACTTCATCAATATTGTGGCTTCAACCATTCTTTGGCTTCATCAATATTTTGACTTCATCAGTATTGTGGCTTCATCAATACTGTTCCTTTTCCAATAATGTGGCTTCATCAATATTTTGGCTTCACCAATGTTGTGGCTTCACCAGGGTTGTGGTTTCACCAATATTGTGGCTTCATCAATATTGTGACTTCACCAATTTTGTGGCTTCACCAGTGTTGTGGCTTTATCAATATTTTGGCTTCACCAATGTTGTAGCTTCATCAATGTTATCCCTTCATCCAAATCTTGGCATCACCAATGTTGTCGCGTCACCAGTGTTGTGGCTTTACCAATATTTTGGCTTTACCAGTGGCTTCATCAATATTTTGGCTTCAACAATGTTGTGACTTTAGCTGTGTTGTGACTTCACCAATATTGTGGCTTCAGCAATATTAAAACTTCATCAATATTGTGGCTTCACCAATATTGTGGCTTCAACAATACTGTTGCTTCACCAATATTGTGGCTTCACCAATACTGTGGCTTCACCAATACTGTGGCTTCACCAATTTCATGACTTCGTCAATGTTGTGGCTTCATCAATGTTGTGGCTTCATCAATGTTTTGGCTTCTCTTGTTTATCTTATTCCGTTGAGATATATCAATCACTGGGGCTTAAAAAGACTGTAATTTTTGTTAAAACCATCAGAATGACCAAAATGACCGAAACAATGAGTATTATCTGTATTTGTTGTGTGTGAGTATGGCTTCAACAATCTGTTAATGTAGAAGTTTTTTATCAGAAGTTCTGTTTACCCAGTATGACTGTTAAGCTCCACCTGGTCCTGATTGATGGTCTTGCAGTTATGATGTATGCACCTGTGTATAGTGTCTCATTGTTGTACACTTAATCTGCTCTGTATTTATCTGCAATTCATATCACCTCCTCATCGCCAGCCCTGCATGACACAGACCTGGGGTTCTTTTTATTACCAGCCAGTCGTTACACTGACCTGGGGTTCTTGTCACCAGCCCAGTATGTCACCGACCTGGGGTTCTCCTAACATGGCATATTTTTTGTTTGGAGGGGTAGTATTTCTTGAGGCCAGTTAACATCTAAAATGGCCACCCATCACCAGGACAGGTCAGGACGGGTGGCCATTTTAGTTAACTTCCAGCCCTGTTACTGATGACTGAACTAAGCTCTCTGTGCTGTAGACTTATTCTGAACCTCTGGCTTTGTCACATAATCAACTCCAGATGAACATCAGATATGTATGTCCTCATATTCACTATATACTGATTTTCAGATGTGTACAATTGTAAATGTGACCTCGGGTTAAGGGTGAAGAGAGCTGGCTTATGTGGATGAGACACCATTTTATTAAGTGACAGAAGGAAGTGCACCATAGCCAACCCAGGGGAGCAGTCAAGCATTGAATTCTAGTATATTTATCAATGCTAAGCTCCATAGCAACCTTCCTGGTGGTCACTAGTCAATGCCTGTTATCTGGATACCCAGAAAGAGAATGTTAAAGTTGCCATCAGTGGTCAATGAATGAAGGTAACATTAATTATTGATGGGTGGGTGGTTTGTTATTGGTTATATAATTGCAGTGCATATTGATAATATCAGGCTTACAATGTGTTTTACCAATATTCTATTAGTTTATATTCAAATGTAGATTCAGTTTCTGCCACATGAGAGGGATTAGTTTTTACTTCCTTTACTTAATTACAAAAGAATGATTCAAGTGACATGTTGTATTGATATTCAACCTGATCAGGTTGGTAAGAATTAATGTTGTGTAATGTTTTACATAGACTTCCTTTAGTTCTTATGATATAAGACTGATTGGCAGTTTGACAAGTTAACTTTGTGTGTGTAACAGAATGTGCAACTATAGCTGGGGCACAGCAGGAGAATCATCTTTAGCTGAATCATATGGACAAGCTGTTGTATGGATTCACTAATTGTGTCCTAATGGAAACCCACCAAGACTGGCCCTATTGAAAGTTTATTACTGATAGTGCAACATAAGATGCTGTTGTCAAAGTTCCTGCTGATCATGTTCAAATTTATCTGTAGATATGCTTTGCTTGATAATGATATCCTGATAATTGATTTCCTTATATTGTTAACCCTTATGAGGTCAATACATTCAGTCCATTAAGTCAATTTATTCAGCTGAATCAACTCTGAATGCCTTTATTGTGGATTTTTGTTGTTGTAGAATTTAAGTGACCCTAGATAGGCAAGTGAACAGCAATCAAAGTTTAATCATAAACAAATTAAATTCATCCTCTGCCTACTCCTGATCTTAAGAAATCCTTCAGCACATTGCCAGCAGATGCTGCTGGGTTTTTTTCCATTTTGTAACTACATGTTATTATGTGGCAAACTGAATAAAGGTGATATATTTAAAGCTTAAAGATTGTTTAATCCTGAGGGGATTTATATCGTTCACACTAAAAGATGGGATTCAGTTTAATTGTCAAAATAAATATAATGTAAGGCAAGAAAATCATGCTCTTTCATGAACAGATAAAACATGTAATAAAGAATGCACAATTAATCAATTGGAGGTCAGTTTGACACTTGATGAAGCAAATTGTGAATAGATGCATGAACATATGCAATTGGACACATCATTACATGACATGCACATACTTTGTGTCCTGTTGCCTAACTTCTCGGCTGGTTTGCATTATTGCAGTTAATATTTAACAATACGAAAATAAATTATTGAACCATATAAAATAAGAGCGAGGAATGGGTTCATAACGCTATGTGATGCTGCCTCCACTGCTCCGTGTCATTCAGTGTATAGCTAGCTAGCTGATCAGAACTTCACAGAAGCCTGTCAACGCGACCGATTTGGGAAACACCCAAATAGCTTCAGTCGAAAGTTATTTTCTCTCAAATTACCATATCTTATTCGCCTTTCATTTATTATATATAAACACTTCTTCTTTCATTTATTTGGAACTGATTTAAGATTATCACCTTGTTGTTTTGTTGCACCAAATTTAAGCGGATTTTGCAACTTTGGCCATGTGCGACAAGACTGTCGCCATGTCGCACGGAGATAAATAGTGACAGCTGTTTGGACTCTCCCGATTCAAGGGACGAGGGATGTTTTCCGACATCGTTGACAGACAGATTACAGTGTTCAGAGTGGTTAAATAACATTAATCTGCCCAGAGCAATCGATATGTATAATAGTTACAGCAATTACTTCAATGATGGCAGTTTAATTATCCATGAATCAGAATATAAATGCGTTAAAATATATGACCTACGTGCATTTTTGACTTGGAATCGTCCGTGCTTCAATATTAGAGACGACAATCTTCAGAATGTTATGTATCACTAATTCTTGTTAAAACTCGCAGTACCTAAGTATAAATGTGTATCCAAATTAATAACGGGTACGTTGATGAACTCCCTTCCTTAAAATAGGTGACTTTAATACATATTTTCTCCGTACGACCGGTACACCTGCCGCTCGGCAAGGTTCGGAACTTTTCGGAGCAAGACATTGCGTAAGCATTTCGTGGAATCGCGCCGATAATTTAACTTCACTTTTTTCTTCATGGCTCGTTGAATATTGTGAATGTACAGTTCGAATTATGTTTAAACAATGAGAAATCGAAAAAAGTTTCTTTCGGTTCCCAAAAGACCTAAAAACGCGCAATACTTTGTGTAAGCTTGTTTGTAGGAATTAAATTTAAGTCGTTTATGGTTTCATTGACCTTCTTAGCTTTGTAATCCAAGGTTGTATAAACGATGGTCTGTCAGTAGTAGGTTGGTTGGGATAATAAATATTGGTAATATCGGAAGGCAAAAAGGGCTGGTCGGCTCATTTGTTTATTCTAATCGCCAATATGGGTAGATATGTAAAATGGTCAAAATGGTTGGTTATATAAAAAGGCCAAAATGGTTGGTTTTATAAAAAAGTTCCAAAATGGTTGGTTTTTTGCATGACAAAACTATCACGACTATTTTGGTACAACCATTTTGGCCTTGGATTTTTATAATCTTCTGAAAATAAGTTAATTGAATGAAGATATTATCTGAAAGCTGTACAAGGCAGATGTATAATGTTTTGCACAAAATGGTCGGTTTTGTCGATATTATCCAAAATGGTTGCAATTGTAAGTATATATATATATATATATATATATATATATATATATATATATATATATATATATATATATATATATATATATATATATATATATATATATATATATATATATATATATATATGCTGTGCATTATGCAGTCAGGTAATACCATAGACATAACCATCCATGCTGCCACATGGGGTATAAAAGGGCGCGGCATACAGTATAGATTGCCTTGTATGAATTCGGGATGATGGTGTTGAATTCACAAAAATGAAATGACCAGTAAAAGTAGACCTAATATACATGCTATATGCGCTGGTTTTGCTGGTTGGCACGCTACTGTTTAGCTCGATGCATCTAGCACTGAGGTGAGATTCCATGATCACCTGACAACAGGAAAAACATTATCAACATACACGAGTCAATGATGTTAGTTGATTGTAACGTACAAATGTCAGTATATAGGATGTCGCTCAGGTATTAGCTTTTGTTCACGTAGCTGCATATATCCGCATATATTCTTATGTGTATCAATTCTTTCTTACAAGTTAATACATCCGCTGGATAATGCACCGAATAGAGTGCTGTGGGCAAGCGGCAATCCAAAGTGCAACTGTCCCTATATAGACCCACATTTCAGTTCTCAAGGAAGGTAAAACTCACTGAAAATCAATATTTCACAAAGAGGGACTACAATATCATCTGCGGCGCAATGCATACACACAAGGACTATGATAACTTAATTATACAGAAATGTTAAACTGGCAAGTGTGTTTCTTGGTCCATTAGACGGTACACAGATAACACAATGTTCGAGGCTCTTGCAGGGTTTCATTCATTGAGAACATATGTCGCCAGTTGTCGGTAATCTGCTGTGCGTGTTCGACGGAGTTAATCTGAACAAACTTCGTCATAATAGAGAATCCGCCTCTCCACGCGTGCCTGGCATGGACACGTATTTTCAACTATAAGGCTTCAATGTTAAACAATTACCTTCGTGGTCCATTACGCTCGCTGTCAATACACTTTCATTGTAAAACACCTATAGATGTATTAGCATACCATTAGAGGCTGAATGAAATGACAACGTTCGATGTTGGTCAGTTACTGAACAGGGATAACCACAACTGCTACAAACATTCATTAGTAAATATTTACAAAAATGCCAAAACAATTAAGCTTTGTATAGCACCATATATACATACATCAATATTGTTGTTGAAGCAATAACAAATGAAGCAATGGCTATTTACGGAATTTCAACTAAATAGCCTGATTGGAAGTATTAGAATTGTAGAAAAGTAGTTCCTATTTGTACAAAGTTATGTTCCAATCTATCCTGGATATCAATGGATTCATTTGACATAGTCACGTCAATACAGACAATTAAAGTGAGATCCGTGCAAGTAAAACCATAATTATTTGCACACATTAGAGAAGCAGGCTTAACATTCAAGCCCGCTATTGCCCAATTGCAAGGCACTTGCTGCTGCTGCGCTCATGTGTGATGTGTTAATAAAACATAAAAAGTCATTTAATGCTTGAAAGATGGGCAATATTCCTTCACTTTTTTAATCATCGGGATGACATGAAAACAAATTATCAAAAATGCATTCGCTGAATTCATTGTTGCTACTGTATTCAAAAAGTATCTGATGAAACCCTCTATAAGGTCTTCATAAAACACAAAATAAATGTTCCTTGTTCGTTAGAAAAAGCAGCATATTAATTCATCAACTACCTTTGTTATGGTCATCCATGAAAGCTTGTCCAAAATGGTATACAGATGGATGATAGAGATGAACAATCACATAAATGTTAATAAACAGTGAACGCTGCAAAATGGAATGTCTTAACAATGAGTCACAAGAACAAATAATTCTGCTTCCGATTGATCGGTTTTAGCAAAGCAAATGATCATCTTTATTAGAATCCGAACATCTTGTTTGTTTGCGTAGCATTTGTATTACAATTAAAAATGATACAATATCTGGATGTTGCAGAGCGTGGATGACGTGGCGTGATGCAGATTGCAAATCAAGCACGTGGACGCACCAAGCGTCCATGTAAACAAATAAATGCCACATCCTGTCTGCATCCTCTTGTTCGCTTGACTTCATGTCTCCAAAAGCATGCATCGCAATGTCTTCATATATCCCCTCCCAGCAGGATAAAGCTCCCATTTATAACCACCAAGCGAATCGCGGTTTTGCTCTAACCGCATTCTTGATATGGAACTATGGCGACAGGATGGGTCATGGATCTGCAACACACAAAGAAAAGCAAATCTAATTGCAAAGAATACAGCTACTTGCAGACATTGCAAAGAGTTGGTAATCTTGAGCGCACGCTCATGTCGTTATGCTCACAAATGCGGCGCAAAGATGACCATCAATATTATTGGCTCGCAACAACGCCCTGCATAGCCCGGCCACGTCATTGTAGTGAGCATTCGCACCAGGATCAAAGTTGTCATCGACGTCCGTACAGCTGTGGTCAGGTACTCGGTACCAGTAACGCAAGCGGTGCCCGTCTATCCTGCACACATCCCGTTGTAACTATATAAAAGCATGTAATGGGCAACAATAAATTTGTTTTGGATGCGTTGAATTTGATTCCAGTGACAAATGTCTGTGGCTTGTTTAGTTGTTACTTCATATCACGACAGGTCCAGGTCTCTGACTGGAACACCATGTCCGACTCTACAGGGTTGCTGCATGTCACCACGCGGTGGAATACCTCCGTCCTGTTGGGGAATGGAGATTCTGAAACCCAATTACGAAACTCAATTAAGTTTCAATTAAGAGATCTAGATTCACGTATGTCCAGCAGCTCCAAGCAGTAGTTTCAGTGCTGAAGCATTATGTCCGCCACAAGAGGATCAGTCCTATCCCAACTAATCATCTCTAACGTTCCAGAAAATATCAACTTCGTAACAAAAATATTAATATCTAATTCCCCACAATCATACTGTTCCCCAAATCAAGGCCTCATTGCAAATCGTAATATATCACCACAGACGAACCCAATATCACCGCATGGCACAATACTTCATAAATCCAACCAGTCACAGCTGCCCCTTTTTTAATGTCACGACCCACCGCAAATTAATGGACCTGTCAGAAGAAACCCCAAACGTCCGTCAGAAGTAACATTACGCAGTTGCAGCGGAGAGACTGGCAGGACAGCTTTCGCATTTATGTGCTCCACCCCATAAAATTCGATTCAACTAGTTGTTAACCGCATTATAAAGCATGCCAAATCAATATTACATATTTACAATAATGAAATTTCTATGAATATTGATACAAATTGCCTTTGCCAAGCCACAAAACTTCTCTCTGACGCATCCTTTTACCCAAAGATGTTTGACAATCGAATCAATTTCACATCATCTTCAAGCTCCTGATATGTGCAGACAAAACCTTCAAGCAACATGAGGTTTTGCATAACCACAATCAACAGGTTAAGATTATGCGCTAAGGCAAGTGAATAGCCTGAATCAATAATTCACATATGCAGCAAGAAAGTTACCAAGGACCTTATGAGAAAGATGTCGCCATCGGTGGCGCAACCCGTTATGTCCATTATGAGGACGATGCAATTATAAACAATACAGGTAAACGATAGCCCTCCAGGAGGGCGCACAAATATATACAGAACCAGCAATGTGAGTTACAGCAATATTTAGAAATCATCCTTATGAAAACCAATGGCTGCATATGATTATACAATACTTGAATTACCAATTACTTGTTAATGAAATGTGTCTATTATAGCAGCACGACATCGTTAACGAAGTCTCATGGATCAATTACATTAGCTCCGAGTTGATCGAATATTTGTGGCATACTATCGATCACGAACTATCCACCCACATTTCCGACGCCCCTTGAGTTTTGGTCCTATCGAATGCTACGGTTGTAGTCGTACCAAAACCGACCCCCACCTTTTCTTTGCATGAAACTCATCTTCTACATGGAAATGGTTGTATGATGGAAAGGCTATGAAGCAGACTGACAAGCTGTAGCAAGGGTCTACGAACATCGCAGCCTCCTTCTACTGTTTAATTGCACGTGGCAACTTCGTGTGCTCTAGAAAATACCAACCTGTGTATCTCTTATGATCTGCATTAATCCCGCTCCACGCTGTTGCTAATAAAGCACTAACGGAGGATATCCAGAACCAAGGTTGATTATCCATAATCGCTATCAAATGTTATCCAGAACAGACACGCCCTCGGCGAGAAGATGGCTCCGATGTCAGTGTTGCTAACGCGTGTGATCAACTCTCACTATCCACAATGGTTCTATGGATATAAGTGCAGTGAAGCAACATTAAATCCATGTGACCTCACGCTTTTGTCGAGTAAACAGCATGTCACGACTGATTAATATTGGTTAAGATCCACCCCAAATGTCTACATAAATGAAAGCAGGGTCAGCTAGTCCGAGGCGGGTGTAACCTCCACTTCCCTCAGCGAGCGGGCGGTATTAATGCGCCTGCAGATTGAAGCACGCCTTGCTTTTATGCAGCAGGACTTGGTCGGTAGCGCTGCATACAGCAGCTATTCGCCACCAGAGAGAACAAGGCGCAATTTGCATTGCTGGCTGACCTGCTACGCCAGCCTCCCTAGTCGGCCACTCTCAGGCTCAATGGTGTTCCGATGCATTATCAATCTTCGTACTGAACCCACGCCACTAGACAATAGATGCAATAGGGAAAGTGCGTCGGGCTTAAGCAGTCATCATCGATCGGAGGATGGCAGCTCACACAATATCAATCAACAGTTTCGATAGCCGACTGGGCGTAAGATTAGCCTCATTTAGTCATCAGTTCATTAAGGCGATTAGGTGCTGTGGAAAAGGAATAGGGGCCGTGCGCATGTGTGATATTGCCAAGTAACATGCGCTTGGTGAGCGCAGAGGGAATACAGCAGCCCCGTGGGCAGGTAAACCTCACGAGGCAGCTGCGCCTTTGGTACAGATGTTTGTTGCAAATCACATCGGTTTACGCCTTAATCTCTCAATACTAACCAACACAAGTTTAAAGTTGTCTACAATAAACATGTTTGCTTAGATTATCCCGGGGAAAACAAGCTTAGGGATATCACATCGCATCACACACTATGTACAATTTTGTATGCTGCTGATGCTGGCGTTAACCCCCAGTGACCAAATGGTACATATTTCTCTTGTGTAAACCTATTGCAAACACAAACCAAGTATCAAACAGGCCGTGCGTCGTGTAGGACGTCTCAGTCATGGTGATCAATAGCTGAGGTCGTAGAACGAAAGGTATAGAGATGCCATGGCCTGATGCCTATCTGAGTCGTGTTGAAGGCCAACAACGAATTGTGTATCATAGCATAAACACAACAACTAATGAGTGATGGCTGCATTGTACAAGAACGTAGCAGCATCAACAGAAAACCAACAACGCAGGAATAGCATCACTGCACCATGGAAGGCCGCTCTTCATTATTCATTAAAGGGGTGTTTAATTGTTTCGTGTACCATAAAGGCCTATCGGTTTGGAACCAGATGCTCTGGGTATCAGTCTTGTTGTGTGGTACTTTACTGACGTCACATTCGATTGCCGCAGTGCAGCGTCACCGTGCATGAAACCTGAACAACAGGAAAGAGAATCTTAATTCATATCCCTAAATGCAACCTGTTAACAGGTTAATCCTTGAATTATAATTGCTATGCGACTTTAGACCAGTGAAACGGATTGAAAGGCAACACACTAAAGATGAGCAGGAGTGTTGATGACTGTAATTATTTACAACGATAAATTCCCTTTACTTGCAGCCGATGGGCGAGGCAATAGCTTTTATTGATAACCCGTTCTGAATACCGCCTTTTTGTTACAATTTTTGAATGCATTATAGAAGGAAGGTTTGGGGATTAGCAAATTTGCTTTTTAGCAAATCGTTAGAGCCGTAGCTTTATCACCATTTACCACACTAATAGACGATGACTAATTTGTTCGATTGCCCCAGCTTTCTTACAATAAAGTAAACCAAAATTCTTTTTGTCGAAAAAATTCACATTCCATAGGTTTATGTACTTGTCATAAAATTTCTTATTCCCATCCAAGCCATAATTCCTCGCCATTCAACTTTACATATATGCCTTTTCCGCTTGTAAGGTTCTATTCACCTTGACGATATAGCCACGATATATTCACATTAGAACGGCTGCTATTGAAGCTAAAACCGACGTTGCATTGTAACACATCCATTTCCAAGTTATGCGCTGGTAAATACTCAAGACAAGACCTATGGTGCATTGCGTGCATGCAGCATCACATCGTTAGCGGAATTAGCCGGAAACCTGCTCCCCCTACCTTCTATGTTTAACTCGGGCTGATGCATTGTCTATCCGTTTGTGATACAGACGGTTTTATGCGTTCAGAAACACATGCTGATATAAAATATCCCCTGCATCGATCAGCTCGTGGCACCTGGAGCACCTTGTTGTCATTTTGAAATGCGATGGAGATTAAGTAAGGTTGTGCTGATAGAGCACGGCTTTATCGTGTATGTCTCATACTAACGTAGTCGACCGGCGGTATCAACTAAGCTGGCAATCTTGAAAAGCATTCGGAGATGATTCTGACCACAGACATTGAAGCAAGCTCTAGTGTGTATCACCGAACCCAGTATGTCAGCGCAGTAATGCATGGAGCAATAACAAACACCAGTATTGACACAACAACACTTTGGGCGGAAAATGTGGTAAATTTGTCAATAACCTAAATAATGCTAGGTGTTATAATCCGCTGTTTGAGCGATTAGTACTAATTGCCTATACTGACATCTCTGCCACCGCGGTGTATGACGCATTTCCTTTTATCTTCGATCAAATGATTTATGCGAACGTTCATATTACTTGGTGAAATGCCAGCTCCCCTGACGCGATTAAAGGCCCAAATGTAGCCATTTCCTGCAGATAATTCGACAAGGTAATGAAAGGAAACGACATTTGAGCCGCAGCAGTTGTGATCAGTTCCCATTAATAACTGGATATCTTAGGTACAGTATATCGGGAGGCTGGATATCGAAACGACCTTTATGGCATTGTGTAAGCGAAAGGTAGAATGCAAATGGATTAATCAGAATAACATTAAGCATGTTATTAGTGCATACATCACTTTAATAGGAAAGTCAATTGGCTATCGCGAGGCGAATGACTATCAATTCAATGGGTTTGATACTGATTTGAAGCACCATATTCATATTTTATAACCATAACGCCTGAATGCCCTATCATTTCATACATGCTAGGATCCTAAGGTAGCAGATCGTACAATATATTAATAAAAGATCTTATAATACACTTTGACAAAACGACTCAGCATCGCACAAAATTTCAGAGGTAATTTGTTGAGATGGCAATGACTCGCTGCATGGGTTAAGTATGGGGCTTTAATGGATACGATCTGAATGGCAAAAACGTTCAACCTTAGGGCCTGATTGTTTTAATGATATCCGTAGCATTGTCACACAACGCGCTTCATAAAATTCGTTCAAACCACTTGGTCAAAATGTACCTGGGATAGGCAAGCTATACAAAAATATGCATGGTCAAGTTGCCGACGGTCCATTGGCAAAGGTCGAGCCAATAAGCGCTGCTATTAATCAATATTCCACGAAAAATAAATACACAGGCAAGACATTTGCTGATGCAATTAACTTACTTACTATAAACGACTACACTTACAAATGCATAATTTATCGCATCGTACCACATAACCACAACGTCTCGTGAGGATTGTGAAGGCAGTGATATAAATTTCTGTACAGACTGACATGACATATCCACGAGGGCAATGTCTTTTATTGTGACCTTCCATATAAACCTAAGTAAAGGTCATGTGGTTGTTTGAGAGGAACATTAGATGGCGATATCACTTCTGAAGATGCCAATACATGCAAGGAATCCATTGGTGGTTGCGGTATTTAAGGTCTTATCTATATCTCTACAAAATGGCTGTCATTACCACTCAAGCTATACGTTTCTTAATTAACAAACACATGTTTACCGGCTAAATAGTTGATGGCAGTCAATCATTGATGATAGAGTGGATTAAATAACCCAGCGTAAGGAGCAGACTAAGCCACACCTCTTGGTCAGCACAGGTTATGCGATTGCTGCGCAGTGGAACATCACGCCTATGCAATAGAGATCCTAATGTGTCGTACATTTAACTACACAAAACAAGCATTTGTCGCTGTGTCAAATGGAAACGCCCAATTCTGGCCTTTGCCTAATTGGTCCTAACCAGGCAACCGTTCGACCTGCCGGATGTGTTTATCATTCAGTTATGGTTCGTGTTCAACTGATCTCGTTAAAGCAAATGCTTCATTTTCGAAGCAGCCTCGCTAATGCCTCTATTTCTGTCGGTGTGGTCTGCCACTCAACGGTGCGGTGTGCCACTCAACACTTTTAGGCTGTGATGTTCTAAGGGCACGCGATGATATATATATATATATATATATATATATATATATATATATATATATATATATATATATATATATATATATATATATATATATATATATATATACATGCATGAAATTCTGCGAATGGTATTGTAATAACCTTTATTCCTTTTACCATACAATTATAGCTCAACAAATTGTTCAATTATATTGGGAACCTTCACATTGCCCGCGACTTAATTGCAATACTTCAAGTCTGCATCCGGTGCCTCATAGTATCTCATCTACCTTTCACCCGAGGAATGGAGATTGTGCCAACATTTCGTTGTGTGATTGCGTATATGCCAGTCACCGACTGCGATTGACAAGGGAATTTATATGGCGTCGTATGATGGTTAGAATCAAATGAGGCTTCTTTCGAGGGAGTCGTTCGTTGCCGTGGTAGTGATGTAAAAGTGGTCTCATAAACTAGATTAAAGCATCCCAAACACAGTTCCCCTACTTTCGGTTGATGATATGACCTTATATGTCGAACAACAGAATGACAATCGTCGATTGGGAACGGATGATGATTTCGGATATAACGTTTTTTGGTATGGAGCCATCTGTTACATCCCCTCAACGCTGACTATCATTTACCGGATACATGTGGCAATCACGATATTGTTAATCAGTTCGGAGCCTAATCATCTCTTCGAAGTATTTCCTCCAAAGCCGAAAGCTATGATATCTGAGCGCAAACGCGACCTTGGTCCTTGTTGGTGCATCATAATAACACCACAACACAGAGTCGCATGATTACCCCGATTCAATCTAAGACTAAATGAGAGAGCGTCATGATGACTAACCACGTTTCACATAAATAGTTCCTAAACGCCCCTGAGGCTCAGACCATACCCTAATTATAACAACTTGGCTGTAGGAGTATTTAATGATATGGGTTTGAACATGTAATTACCCAACGCGTAAACGCGTAACTGTATTAGTGTATAGCGGTAGCTTGAAATGTCATGAAGTGGCAATACTGAAACAGATATTGGCGATCCGTAATGTTTAACAGGAGGTGTTTTCTGGTCAACCAAACGGTTGTCATGCAACGGCTCGTAATTACCCAATGTTTGTGTTGAATCAGTAATCAAATTTTGCTTGTTTACACTATTGCAGGTGCATTATTTGCATTTCGGCTGTCGGCACATGTGGATTTGCATTATAACGCTCAGTAGATCCCCTCGGCTGTCGTACATGTCATTTTGCATTAAAACGCTCACTAGATCCCGTCGGCTGTCAACGGCACCGATGTGATTATATATAGGACACAATGGTAAAGAGTGCTGAACAAAGAGAGAGAATGACTATCCCGTGCATAGCATTCTAAGGGCGCGCAAGGCAATTAGTTGACAACACAGGTATTCGGAGTGGAAATTGGAGGGTTGCTCTGACATCAAACATTCCAGCATTGCTCCCAGAAGAGTTATGAAGCAATAGTCGGTGCCACGTCTATTGGAGATATGTCATTCAAAGAAAGTTTGGGGCTTATTAAGGTTTCTCTCAACGACAAGAGAATAACGTTACTGTGGTTGATGTAGACCTCTGGTGTAACATACACCGAATTCCACTCTGATAACATAGAAATTCTAGTCAGCGCATTTATCAACTGTGTTTCCAGTGTGCTTTCATCAGTTAATCGTGTTGTTCAATATTAACAGCACGGGTCGTGCACTGTACCCTTTTAGTGTTTCGTCAACACAATAAGCTACTGCTGTATTTAATAAAATATTGATGTACAGCAATTGTTTTGTGAAAAGATACAAATGAGTAATGATACAAGGTAAAAACACGGCAAATTAAACAACAAAATTTATGTCATTGAGCTCAATTATTTATTCGTTCCTTGCCACTGCGCTAACAGATTTACCACAAATATTTGACTGACTAACAATGCGCGATTATGTTTCCTTGTTTGTGCTGTCGAGGTAGGAATACGATCTGCAATCTGCTTGCTCCGTATCCAAGACACATGGACTAGGTCAAGTGAAAATTGTCCTATTTCAAGGTCTATATCTACCTTGAAAAACTCCATTGTAATGTCAACTAGATGCGTGTGATCTTGTCTATCCCACCCAACAAATTTTCAGCACTATTTTTACGAGAGTATCACGCAAGTGCTGTGCCTCCTATTGTTATGCCATTGACTTCTTTTTCACTTTGTTCCTGAATTTTGTGTTTTCAATGCGCCGAGGTATCTTTAGATTTACTGGGAATGTTGTTCGACACTATTCCACGTGTAGTCCATTAAATTTTGCTTATAAATCTTTCCCATTCAAAACAGTAGATGCATACTCACTGTGTGAATAATATAATCCACAATTATTTTACCGAAAGGCGAATTTAACTAATTGACAGAAATAAATTTGCTACAAAGCATCCCTAATATTTACTAAAGATATTATCCTATGAGGCTTTCTGGGACACGCCTGAACGTGAGCTCGAATTATCGAACATGGTGATCATATTATAACGCTGGGATACCGTTAACCGTGACTGCACTTGCCATATCATTAAGTGAAGCAAGTTGCTATCATACAACAGCCATCAGCGATGCGATAATAGAAAATATTGTTACCAAATAATGCATGTAAACCATTTCCAGGAATCGCTTCCATTAGCCTTACCAGAGTGCACTTAGCAGTTAATAATAATGTATTACTAGCAAAAACCACGCCATGGATTTTAGCGATGCTAATCAAGGCCAGCCATGAATCGTGCGAAAACCCATTTCAGGTCGCACATCCACAGCTGCGATACAGCAATACTTAACTTATGGCAATATCATGCACATAAGAAGGCACTAGTGGTGTAGAATCCAGGTCTTTATTGCATGATCTCAATAATCGGGGAAAGATTTTCGCTAGGTATTTGAATGAGTGTACTCACATCTTTAAGTTTTTTTCAATATTGCAAACATGCAAACATGGTTACGCTTATCGAATGCAACGAATATCAATCATAAAATCCAACTGAGCATCCATCTACATCCGATAATTGCGACCGGGGTTCGGCTCGTTCTGGACCAGTAACGAAGAGAATGGGCGATCAATCTTTTAAGCTGCTTTGTTGCGGATTTCGACTTCACAATGGATAGTCACCTCACGTTGCAGTGTCTCCTATCCATTATATGATGCATTCTTTCAATAGATGCCCCACCTATGTTCGATAAAGCCGGTCGAAAAGCGAAAAACAAAGAGGGTATAATGTTCATGATTTAAAAACGCATAAATACATTATTACTGTTTATGTGATACTCGTCATAATTCTTTGTCATTGATTTTTTTCGAATGGGGGATGGCAGCGCTAGTTTTACACGAGGAAATATTCATGGATCAAAGTGCTGATGATACATTGTGGTCGGCTTATAGGCTATCAATCCGATAGCATACACTTGTCTCACATAAAGTACACTTGCGTCACTAAGAAATTTCATTGATTAAAACTGATGAAAATGCCTAGAATCATGCGGCGACGCATAGAGGACACAGCAATGACGCTAACGCTACATATGCAATTGAAAACACTGCTCGTCTGCTGTCAAGAATCGGATCAACAGATGTAGAACATAATGGTACTAATAATACGTCCCTCGTGCATTTACCATCATACCACAGTCTAATGGGGAAAGCAGAATTGTGCTCTTGCATATAAAATTGGATGCACCGAATGTACGGAATGCACAATATGACTTTGTCCATTAATTCCAGCCCCTCTGTAGTAAGATAGGGGCATATTGTCTTCTCTATTCTGAGAAAACCAAGACAGAGCTAGACCGAGATATCTAAGATGATGCAAGAAATTATTTTTCTGGCCATTAACATTTGTAATGCAATTGTTATTTACCATGCCATCACAGGATAGGTGCATTTCGAAATGTCATGCAAATGATGTAAGACATCTTTTTTGGCCATGTTTTGTCCGAACTTTTATATCATTTTGAAATAGTTGTTTAGTTTCAGACTCATTGCTTACTAACAGGAACTCGGTTTAAAAAACCTTATATATATCAATAAGAAAACCGATGTAATTTCATCATCGTCCACAGTAAGTTTGCTTAAGACAGTTCCGAATGATTGAATGACGCCTCGCATTGTATTGTGTTCGTGTGATTGTACCCCCAAAACGAATAATGTTTCCAATAAATGTTAGTTATGTGAGTACATAAGCCCTCAGGTGTATCGTGGGAGAAAATGGTGGTGGTGCTTGAGATAAAGGGGTAGAGTAAGGCTATCTCTCACTGTGATACCTTTTAAGGTTTATGCCAACATATTTTTTGCTTATTACATCAGTACATCTATAGATGCATGGTTGTTTTTAATTCATACCTCACACCAGCAATCAATATTCTTCTACATGATACCAAAATAAAATAAAAGGTATTCTCTGTTGGGGTTGCTTGCTTTAATCCCACATAGATCCCGATTGCAGACGTCTTTCATTGAGAAGACATCGTTTCTCTCGGGTTGCATGAATCGTGAAAATATGGCCATGAAGAAAGCAATAATTATCGAACATTCCACAGAAATCGGTACATTCGTCGAGTTCTCAATTGTTCTTTTTCATATATATATTAATTGATATATATTTGTATATATATTTATATAAAAATATATATATATATATATATATACATATATATATATCTATATAAAAATAAACATATGTATATCATATATATATATATATATATATATATCCATATTTTTCTTTAATTTGTATATATATGTATATATATGTAAATATTTATATATTTATATATATAAGTATATATGTAGTATGTATATATATATATTTATATATGTTTATATAGATGATATATATATATGTATTTATATATATATATATACACAAATATATATATTTACATGTATATATGAATATGTATATATATAATTGTATACATGTATATAAATATATTCATATATATATATATATATATATATATATATATATATATATCTCTCTACATACATATATATATATATATATATATATATATATATATATATATATATATATATATATATATATGTATAAACAATAACCTTTTGGTAAATAAGTTTGGAATATTCTGCAAATTTGAGATATCCTAGTTGTAGATGATACTAAAGCTCCCATTAAATATTCTATTTAATATAACATCGTAATGTGCAACATGGGATATCCTAATTGTAGATGTAAATATAGCTCCCATTATATATTCTTTCTACAAGACTAACTATATGCCATCGGGTTTAAGATATGTTGAAAAATATATACGCTTACGAAGGATCCTTGTTCTCTTGCGACGATTATTTACTTCTACACCTGTTACCAAAATGCTGAAGAAGCATTTGGATATTTACGAATTGGAAGTGTGGTTATTCTACAGATTCGGATGGATGTATGCAACAAACCAAGTAGGCCATAACGATCGAGTCATTACATTTTTTCTCGTTTAAATCGTGACCATAAGCAAAGATTATACTCCTAAAAACACTCGAGAAGGTGCCTTTGGCTAGCACACAATTCAACAAGATAAGCCTCGATCTTGTTGGCGCTGTTTATCTGCATTCATTGACTCAGAGGCTTCGAAAAAGAGGTTTTGTACTGTAACACTGCGGCAGTTTGCACGACTTGGGTGGGAAAAGCTTTTGAAATATTCCGTCCAAAAGAGAAGCTACTGGTCTGGGGAGTTGGTGTCAATGAAAGGGAGTAGGTGTATGCACGGAAACAATGGTTTGGTATTAACCGGACAACATGACAGCCTTTTCGACATGATCTCCACATAATCGTGCAAATGGGAAGAGTAACCGAGCACTGCAATAAGATGGGAACTAACAATAGATTCATGTTTCATTAATTGCCAAATTACATAATTGTAGGCAAACTCGTTAACAACAAAGGCTTTTGAATGTTCAGACGGATTAAGCAGGCCAGAGCGTTCAGTGGTATATTAGAGCCAATGCTGCCCAGACGTATTGATAATGCGCGATAACGCCCGAGTCAGATTTGGATTTCGCTTGATTATTCATTTAGCGAAATGCATTTCAAGATTGCTCTTTGTAATGATATATTTCATGTTCATTCGTTGTATTTAATCTGATTATATTTGCCTTTCCAGCTGGTATTTCTCACACAAAACTTGCTGCTCATCTAGGTTTGCGATGAGTTGACGAAACAGAGATGTTCATCAATATGTCACTGAAAGTAGCTCCGGCATCAGCGAATCGCGGAATGGTTTACATAAGAGCACAGGGTGTAAAATGCTGAATTCTTTCTTATATCTTAAGCGGCGTTTTCCCGTGAACAAGCACAGTTACTGTGTACAAGACAAATATCTTTGAGCTGGAAATGAGAGACTGCCGTGCAATTCAGTGATAGTTGCCACAACCAATTGAACCAGAGTATGTTTTGTGCGAGATGCCAACTCAAACATGCAGATACATTCTCTTCGTACTCATCGCGCGCCCATTCTTAGCAACATCACGTATGTACATTGTTCTCTCTGGTAACTGTGACGTTTAAGCGCTTAATAGACTGATGAATAAATGAGGATAATTGTGGGCCCAAACGGATTTCAACGCTCTTGATTTAATTCAGTTGCCTCCCTCAATTCAACAATTAGATTTGTTAAGCTTGTGCGCTTTATCTGTAGGTCATGCTGTAAGTACCAAATGATGTTAGAATTGGCAAGTTACGGAGTATGATTGAGCACTAACCATAGGACCGCTGTTAAACGCAGGTGGAATTTCCATACACAACCAGCTGATGGATAGCTCTTTCGGTTGAGCTGCGTCAGGTCCATTTGACGATAGACTAAGTAACATATAGGCACAAAACCAGAAGATGGATGGTCTAGGTTTGGTGCAGCAGTACTAACGGGCATGTGCATCGGAACTTGTACGCTTTGAGATACCTAGATTGCAGACGCGTTTACTCGCTTGCTCGCTGTAAGATGCATTGATTGCAGACGTTTTGCCACGTTCGCTTGCCGTGTGATACCTAGATTGCAAATGTGTTATCTTACTTGCTTGCCGCATAATGCCAAGATTGCAGATGTGTTTCCTCGGTCGTTCGCTAGAGATGCGTTGATTGCAGACGCTTTGCCATGGTTGCTCGCTGCGGGATGCCCTTATAGCAGAATTGGTCGTTCGCAGACGCGTTGCCTCGCTTGCTTATAGCAAGATGTCAAAATTGCAGTCGTGGTGCCTCGCTCACTTGCACGAAATGCTTAGATTGCAGACGCTTTGCCTCGCTTGCTCACTGCAAGATGCCTTGTTGCATCCAGTTCAAAGCAGAAGTTCCTGTTTTACATAGAAAAGCTTGATTGAGCGGAACATGTATCCGTCGGTCCTGGTAGGTTATTCCACGTGGCAACATCGAGATGTTAAACCATTTATTTGTTGTACATCAACAGAACTATTGCGGATGAAGTTCCTGACCCTATGTTAACAACATGTATGTACCAAGTCGGTGATGACATGTGAGTCACGTTGTCGAAGTATCAAATCCACCTTCTTCCATCACCTCTTTGATCAAAGTGACGTTAAATCCTGGTAAAGACAGAGCAGAACCAAACTTGTTTCATGTCATAAATCTGATGTCTAATCGCACCACAACAATGATTCTTAACTTGGTTTGCGGTAAATATATCCTGTGTTACTTCTACATATCGTCCATTCCGTGAGCCTCTACGCGGTTGTTACTTCTGATAACGGATATCATTTAACATTCAGAAGGGAATATTTCCTCTGGAGCCACTAGCACGGAGCAGGTGCGTAAGCAACACACGCTGAACGCGCATCGGGAGCATAGAGATATTCTTTGGATGAATCTCTGATGCTCATTTTATGATTGGCTTGCAGAAACGCAGTGCAAGAGATTATTTCCGAATATTGTTTATCATCACTAATCCTATTTCCACATTACCGCGAAAATTAATCTCATCAGACAAAGTGCATGCGACTTTCATTTATCTCATTGACTCGTCATTGCAGTCAGCAATTTATCAAAAAATCAACTCATACAGCATCTATGGGTTTTGCCATCTAAGTTTATGGCAGTCACTCGACATGCTGATGTTTTAAACATATTTTGGTTCAGGGAGTTAAGCCGTTGCAAGCACTTTGAGGTGAGCGAAATGTGAATTTCTGAAAGAGAAAGAGCCAAGCAGCTGTGTAGTTAGGTTAAGTGGTTAATAAATTGTAACATTTGGTGAGAGCTGTCAATTTGGATAAGATGACCGTTTATTGTTATTATCTACTAACTTGTAGGTCAGTCTTCATTTCTGCTCGGAATCTCTTAAATATTTCGAGTAGGCTAAAAACATTCTCTTTATGTCTCTTGGGAGTAGCTGACAGGAAATATTGCAGCGGAATTGAAGGTTTTGGATTATAGTAAATATATCGTAATGCCATTATAACCATGAACAAAACGGAAAGAATCAATCAAAAGACCAATGATGTAATGCATTTCTACATATCCACAAATCCAACTTCAAAATTAGTGGTCAAAACAACTCAGATAAATAATTAAGTATAATGATAATGTTAAAGGTAAGAGGCTTCTATCATGTGCGTGTTCCGAACTTATCGGCGAAAATAATGAGTGTAAGTTTATAAATAAACTACTAACTTTGCGTTACTGCCGACCAGTTCGATCGACAAAATGTCAGTTAATAATAAGAACCATATTATCAAATGACTTTGTTACCAGTGTTAAGTATAATTACCAGTGCGATGTAATTTAAGTGCAAATCCGTTAATAGGGTTCGATAGAGTTTTCCTATAGGACTGCGGTCCCTACAGTGGTCGGTATTCCATGGCTATAGCTGTGCGCCTAATATCACTGTTACATGGGGGTTTTCCTTCTGCAGAATTTTGTAATAATACGAGTCACGAGTGATTACATTCCACTCATGACCAAATCTGATTACCGAAACCGTGGTTTCACGCAGCAACGAACTCAAGCAACAAGCCTGTAATGTAAAGTGGCCGTGCTCTCACGCTTATGATGTCCGAAGATAGCCGCAAACCTCGGCGCAAATAGCCCGTTCCAATGTCTTGAATAAAGAACAACATCGAAGATGAAATCTTATTACATGCAAGATACCGTTCTATGTCACCTACTGCACTTAGATACAACTGCCTCGTAGGTAGAGCTATGTATGTGTTTGGTAATAACGTGCATCAATTATGCAGTCCAATTGTGAGTAACGACGACTAATTATGGTGATTACATAAGCGATATTGTTGACAGCACTCAAGGGCTGCCCACCGTATATGGGCTGTGAATGCGTGGGTTCATATGTGTGAGTTCATATATTGATAGTCAGTGCCAAATTCTTAATACGTTTCCGACAGTATGTCACTATTACATTGTAGCTAGCCTCATGTTGCTTGGATCTACTCTTAAATCCTTTAAGCCACTATATATGGCTGTTCAGTGGTGCCCTGGTGCAAAACTGCTTTCAGTGAATAAAATAACTATCAGTGTTGATGTTTAATGTGCGTCTTGCATAAATGACATTGCTCCCTTGAATGACATCATCAGTGACTCAACAGTCCCCATCGATAGTGTAATCTACATATCCTTAAGGAGCAGCTTGAATGACACATAAATGACACTTCTGGTGTGCATTAGTACTTATTATAAGCGGACAAACAAAAAGCCTTTCCGGAAACCAGCGAATAAATTTGAATGAGAGATTAGATCCAATTGCAGTAGCTTAATAGGTCAGCGTACCTCGTTTATACAAATACGAGATTGCTTGATACCAGCATACTGGAAGGTAATCAATCCATTGAATGATGTTTTGTAGCCTCTGCAGGTAGCAACCAGCCTGTGATATCATACACATCGCATTCATTATCGCATTCATTATCGGACAAAAACGATTCAGTTATAAATAGATGAATTAATTTAGTATATGATTCATTATAAGGCGACGAATTTATCGAAACCATGGTAGATAATCGACCATTTTGATAGAATCGCTCACACTTGCCCTTAACTCTCCTTCTTATCTTATCTGTTGGCATTTTGCAATCACCAACGATAGATTGATGCTATTTGATAAGGGAATCCATTCCAAAATGATATATAAAATTAGTACAATCGAGGAAGTTTATGTTACTCAATCTAACTAGATTGTACTTGACTTCTATCAAAACCCAATTGTCATGTGAATGAGACCTGATGATGTTGGGAGTGGAGGCGCTACATGCTACCCATATAAGAAGAATAACCCACGTAATACCGGTCATTTCTCGCATTCGTTTCTGTCAAATTCCGTGTTTCTGTAGCTATAAGTTCTCACAGTCACCTCCTCATCCCAAACAATAGTCACCTCTGTGTGGTTTCATATATCTACATGAGATATCCTTAACATTGCTGTGAGCCAGTTAATAATACAGACTCATGATTAAGTGTCGACTCAATAATACTTCCAATCCGTCTGCTATTTAAACCAGATACGCATTGGTGAACGAATAACCCGCAAGACTGGACTGTTATGAGGGTAGTTTTTCCAACTGCATGTTACTCTGATTCTATGTGTTTGAGTTCACACAAATCATGTCGATGACTCTGCGCAAAACATATAAAGCCTCAGACACCTATCCGAACCAATTTAGTTAATTGCTAACCGCAAAATAGCTATCAGAAGTCTGGCTGCATGTAAATGGGTCGCATCAATTAGAAAAATGCATAACTATTACTTCGCATGAGGGCGTTTGTGTCTTGTGTGCATTAGATCTCATTAAAGATAACTTGCATGTGTTCTGAATATCATGCGTCTGTACTGCCAATGTGGCGTTCACTGCAGAGTTGCGAGCTCTGCTCTCACTTACAAAGTTTTGCTGGATAGAAGCGATGTGTGATTTTACGCGGCAAGAAGCGTCTTCAATGTTATGATGCTTTACTGCACGTTTATCAACAGAACTATTTTTAGAATACGAAAGTCGGTCACACGGGTGAACATCTCTGGCATCATAGACATTGCTTCTACCTGGCCCATGGTGTTTGCATAGATAGGACAGACATATGGATAATCTTCATTGGTTCTGAATATCATGCATTTAAACTGGGCAGTATACTCCAGGGTTCTGAGGAACCCTAAGTTCCCAGTAAAGGCACCTGCGAGATTGCAGTCAGACATTCAGCAAAATGGTACGCAGATCCATGCGACCTATGGAGACGCCTTGAACGTCTGTCACGTTTGATAAAGAGAAATCTTTTGTTTATTGTGCATGTTGTAAGATGACACCTGAACTTATGAATGATGACGCCAATAACCTGATTATTGTCGGATTATTACAGCTGGTATGCAGAAAACAAATAATTGACGTTATAGAAATCATGTACTGACCGGTTTGCCAGCCCGATAATTTTTATACACTTAATTGATTATTGACCCTATCCCAATTAGTTCTACCGTTTTGTGATAACGTACGCGAGATTTACGCCTACCAGATTAGCAATTACCAAATGGGCGAACAAAGGGGCTGCTTTTTATGTTGTTATCTTCTAGTGCTATTTACACAGTTAATCATACGACGACTGAAACCTCTTATTCTACAGACTGTCATTAACTGGCATGTGATTACCGTGTTGATTCACCCATAGAGCAACCGGTGTGGATCTATTTATAGAATTATTTACCTGAAAATTTTTTTTACCAGCAATAGAAGGATATCCTCTCGACACCTTTGGGCATGAGTTCATGATAATTGGAGATGTTTAATATACAAGCGTACAGCAACAACAACTGGGAGTGTAGAGATGTTTTAAATAAGAAATTACTGTCGCTAGATACATCGCCTTTGAAATACTTTGAAGTCTCTGGGGTCGCATGATCAGACCGTTTAGTGATCCATTGTATCTATGCGCCGTCAGTGGCAATTAGCATCTGTATGGTCGGGTAATGCTGTCTCAGAGGTAATAAGTTGGCAGTGGTTTGACTAGATATTGGTATGAGGCCACATTAACTCCTGTATTTGATGCAGCCGCTCGGTGTCGTGCACGGTGGAGCTTTAACTCGTTTTTCTCCTTTTCTCACATGACCATATCTAAGTCATGTAACGATATCGCTTACTCTCGGTCAACTCTGAATAATATATAAGTAAGAAAGACTCTACCATGTATTCACTATCAGATGAGTCGGGCTTGTTAGAAGTTTAATCAAAAGAATACCTAATATTGAACATTTAGTGACTTACAATAAGCAAGCTTCAGTGAAGTGAAATCTCGAATTTCTCGCATTGGTAAATCCTAACCAATCTTCAGACTGTATATTTGCAATGTGTCCAAATACAAAGCGGGCTGTAAATGGTATTTGCCGCTTTTGGTGTCCGTTGTTGGATCCGAGCGCATTACCAAAGTATTATTGTGGTCTTCCGAACATCTGGTAATCTATGGACATATGCATGTGACCTATTGCGAACTTGTTGTCTATAGCGTTTGTTTATTTTTTGTTGCAGGTACCCATTGATTGGCGCGATAATTGTGCGACAAAAATACGAATTATGATAATTCTAGCAATATTCTGATGTAAATATAGCAATAGTCAATATCTAATGCACTTCACCGGACGCATCGAGTGAGTCTGTCCCGTATGCTTACTTGGTAATTCATGATAGTCTAAATATGGCACTGTTTCATATTATATACACTTCAACATTACATGTGTCAATATTTTAACCCACTTTGCCATATCATGCGTGGTGCAATAATTGATGGAGAGAATGGATGAATCGGAACAATATAATAAGATGTCATCGTGCGCTATACGTACTTTCCATTTGCCTCACGTCAGAGTATATCCATGCATGTTCAGTCAACATTTGGCCTGGTACAGAGTGTTAAGTGCACCGATTGTTCCAGTATTGTTAACGTATGCACTCAGCCATTTCAAACGCATCAATATGGCCAGTTCACGTGTAGTAAGTATACGTTTTGTGTGATTTAAGATGTCCCACTTAGAATAACCATACCCATGTTGATCAATAGTTTATATCTTTATCAATGCATTACAAGCCAGCCGCCGTGATGAATTTAGCCAATTATGCTGTGCTTAGGCTCTTAATTGCTAGTCCTTCCTTTGATTTATCAAATCGATGAATATTATGTTATTTGATGATACTCGCTCAAGGGTGGTGCTATGATTGCAAGAATGCAAAAAATGCTCCCTGGGATGGCATTCAATCAAATGGAGTTACCATGTCATCTGCTTCTGCCCACGCCGATATCACTTTACATAAGGTACGATCGCTTTCAATCATTAATCCCAGTATATAATTATCAGCGATCCTGCATTATATTCCACATTGAATGATATAGCAACATGTCATTTTACACAACCCTGTACTGCACCAATTGGTTTCCTTCAAGGATATTGTGCTGCAGCATGCACCATGCTGACTAATTAACGTGGCCCCCAGCTACAGTTAAACTGCTCGCAGATTCCATGCTTGTAACATAACAAAATAGGACTTGCAATCCAATACATGTGATAAATGATTACGAGGCCACTTCTGTGTAACCAACCAGGACATTATAATATGATTGTGCCGAGCTAATGCAGGTAAAAAATCAGCAAGTAATTATTTCATTCACGCATATTGTACACATTTCATTCCATCAGTGTTAATGCTTATTGTCTGCAGTTTGATGATTATTTTAATGGTGGGTAAGAATGATATATTTTGGTTGAACGATCAGCACGTTAGCAAAAACAAGGCTCAATGCGCAGCAATTGTTATGCATTAAGACATAAACACAACCTATACGGCATCTAAACGACTTGTTATGCCAAGACCACAAACAACCACTCTTATAACTGATGTCAGCATTTATGGTGGCGCGACTATAACATAAAAGACAAACATCGGCCAGATTGTAAGGACAACGTTAACAGAATTACTAGAATAAATGTTCATAGGAGCGGCAGAGCGATGTAGCCTTGTTTGTTGATTCAATAAGGACAAGCCACGATGCATTAGCTGGTCATTTTGCTTGTTGATGCATTGGATGTTTCGTCACAACCCAGTGCACCACCCTAAAAACATGACAACCTGCACACGGCTAAATCCATCGTCAATCATAATGAAAACGACATGCACGTTATTAATTCGTGTTAATATTGAGTCCTGGCGCGTTGATCAGTGTGTTAAATGCTTGTTTGCAAACTCTTGCAAGCTTTTGGCTCTTGGATGCCTGAATATAACGTTTTTGAAGACAATCCGTCATGTGTGCGCACGCATCTGCGCCCCCATTCCCACCATTTGTAAATTGTGACTATCAACGATATAATTCTATGACACCTGATTCCCCCGTATATGCCAGAGGAAATGTTTTTTGTATGTGTTTTCTATGCGTCGATTCTGTTTTCTACAATGAATACATTTCCATTTACGTTCTTATGGATATGGTGGTGCGCTTTTGTGGTCCAGTATTAGCAGGGAGCATATGTCACTAAATCGCCGAGAATGAATAACTTAAGTTGAAGAATAAACACTGAAAGTATTGCTTGCATTAGGACAAACGCAAAATGCTTATTCTTTCATGTCGCCTTGTACAGGATCGTTTCTTTAGAAAAGCAGGGCCTTTTCACCACACATACGGCCTGTTTTCACTCGGGAAAACCGTTAGCTGAGCAGTAAGACACAATGCGAGCAGCTATGTACATGGACGCCGAGTTGAAATCACGTCTTGAATATGACATTGGAAGAGTCGCTCTAGCCACTAGTTTTATTGAATTGCTCTATGAAACTTATTTGATGTAACCACAAATCTTTTCTTCTCGTACCGACATCATTTTGCATTTCCAATAGTAGGGAAAAAAGCACAAAAGCGAATATTTTGATTACAAGAGAAAATGAGATAATTGCAATAAATCGCTACATAATATTATTGTAGGTGTGCAATGCGCCTCAATATATACAACTTAGTTATTCCTTCCTATCGAGCAGGAGGCTGACAAGACGTAAAATACTGGTTGCGAGGAGTTGTATGAGATGTTGTGATGACAATGAAAGAGAATAATCCATCCTAAGGTCTGGGCATATGTTAAATACCACTTTCTTCGTAAAATTGATTCTACAGTCTCTGGATCACCACATGACAAGAATAAAATATATAACATTGAGATATCGCCATATGAAAACAATTACATGGTAGTATGATTCCAAACCTCGGCTACAATTTTCACGTATGCAGGACGTTGGCGCTGACACGTGGTCACAAGCAAAGCGCAACTTCTCTAGGTCACCTATTTGTATCATCCATAACGTTTGGCCATCTTCCATTGCCCGATACCATCATATTGAGTCCAACCAATATAGTCGTCCCAAACGTATGCAATGACGCCAAAAGCTAAGCGCTCAGCCGAGGTTATGTTGTATTTATCGCTACATTCCGACAAAAACAATCAAAAATCAAAATAACTCTTGACAGCTAATTCGACCAGCTAGGTGCTCATAACTCGGTGTTTATTGAAACACCTATGCCACGGCAAATGAGAATAGTACAACCATTAATTCAACTTCCTGTACACAAAGGGACCATGCATGCCATTACAAAATATCGAATCCTTTCACGCGCCTTAATTTAAATTGTAGTGCCACACAATTAGGATTTGTGGTATTGCGTTGGCTTTTCGATCATGTCCCTCAGCGGATGTTAGCACCTTTGCGTATGTCAGTACCTTGACGATCATTTTTGCTCCAGGTTGCTCAGTTGGAAAGAGGTCATTCAGAATTTCAGCATTATTCACATATGTTAGCGAGTTGCTAGAAGGACGCAAATGTAACCAAAGAGCACTTACATTCTAACCTCTACAATTGCATTGGGTTCTGTACTATGCGGCTGTGACAATTCAAGTCGTGGATATGTGAACAAATTCCAATTCTATGCATCGGAATTGCTCCTATTTCAACTATGTGCAAGGGAGCAGCCATATATATACATGTGACACCCCTGTGCTTCAGAGCATCATAAATCTTCTTTATCTCTTATATTCAGACTTCTTCCATCTCATATCAAGCATCTTGACTAATCTTAGCCTAATACATCTTGTTAATCGTAACAAGCATCTGTAAACGTAGTGTTCCGCATCTGATATGTTGCATGATATTGTGATACTTGGGCTTATTGACCGGTTATATATTTCAACCCGGTCGTTTTATGCATCTACTTACTTGCATCATGTAACTATGCCAGTTCTTGTTTCAATTGAGTTTCACGTTGGAGGTCAGATTATGAAGAGCATTGTCGATGGAAAAACTGCATCACAGCCAGACGAATTCTTATGTTTGCAATAAACCCAATGCTTGCAGAGAGAACCTATAACAAGGACTAATTTGGTGATTATTGCCATACCAACAGTCGAATCTGATCAGGCTTTCCATTATGACATTAGTCTATGATATGTATAGAATATCGATAGCCAACGCCGATTTCGTTTCATTTGGTTCATTTGTAGACTTATGCACGATCTGTCCATGCACATAATAAGTTAATGATATACGATACCTTCCAAATACACCTCGTTTGCTTAAAGGGTAATTTGATTGATGTTAGATAATTGCATTATCCGCGGTTCGTGGTTAATATGCTGAGGAACATTATCATTTGAGATAGCTATATTACTATGCTTATTAAAGCTCAGCCCCGTGATCTCTTCAAAGACAATTAGTCATGGAATGTCGTAACGTCAAGCTTACAATAGAATGAGCCATTATATAATAGGCAGTCCATGTTTATGATGGATAGCTACTATTGTAATAACGATAACCTTCGCAAATCTATTAATATCCATATGTTGGTGAAATATGTGGTGTATCGCCTACCAAATAAACGAGTTTTGATAACCATGTATGTATTTGTGGAACTCGTCTTAGATGATTGATAGATAGTAGACATACAATCGGTGCATTTATAACAGTCACTTACAATATTGGACATTGCGGAATTGCAGCCTGTCTACTTAGCCGTGTGCCGCTATGCTTTCTCATTAGTCGTGGCTGACCTAAAGATAGTCATCAGTTTGCCTATTAACATTAGTAGCGTCTGTACATCTTTGATAATTAGTATTGTGAGTACATGTACTTTACACGATTATGTGCTTAGATCACGCAAATGCAACGGTATTAAATATTATTTAGTTGTTATCTAGAATTTCTTTGCTTGGATTAAGCCGACATGATTCTAACTGCAACTACCACAGTGGCTTTGATACATGCGTTTTTTCAAATGTTCACACTATCATGGCAAATGAACCTTCGGTGGAACAATTTATTTCAGACCCTAAAACAATCAAATTCATGCACGTGTAAGCTGAAATTCCTTGCTACATCTGCGGAAAAATAGATTGGTGTGAATATATTTGCTCATGCTTCAAGTATTACACATCATGCCACTATGCTGAGTCATTTGCCGTTGGACTGGCAAAGTATTTAAATATATGATATCCATTCCCTTCAAATTAATGTAAGCTGGACGTTTACTGGTGTACGCGTAATGCGTGCATTCGAGATTACATTAATCTACAATAGCCATGACGGCATAATATTATTGCCATGCTATGAAAACAAAATATTTCACAATATATTGTACAGGCTTTATGCTGTGTTTTGTTTAATCCTGTTATCTAAAAATGTCATTTTTCTTTGTGCTGGTTTTGACCATTGGTGGGTTGACCTCTGAGCAAGTTGTCGTATGCAAGCTGTGCAATATTTTGAATTTGTTACGAAACATCGATCTATTGCAAAGGTTTTCCCAGCTGATATTTGTTCTCATCAGCAGTTTAATTCATATATCAAACGTCAGATTATCTTCTCCCTTCATTTGCTTGCAGAATCCATGATTATGTACAATGGCATATCTGCATGTTAGGGCCAATATTCTGTAATTAACTGCCATCCCATAACCACAATGTAGCTGCCAAGGAGGTGATACACGCAATGAAACTTATAGCTTGACCGTAACAGCAGTTCCCGGCAAGCCCTGTATAATAGCTGGAGGCTCTATGCAGTTTAGACACGCGAACTCCATTGATGTTAGTCGATTTCGTTATCTGTTTTGTATTTATTGCTTTCCTGTGATCTTCCTTCTGTGTTTGCGGTTTAATGATCCTGTACACAATCCACTGCACACATGCAGCCCGGTATCAGGCATAGGTATCTATGTGCGGAGTGCTTCAATATGCCCTTATTTTGTATGCGACATATGGATCAATAGAAATATGTCCCACTTAGTCACTCGAGGTATCTCTGATAGCAACAAAATGTGGAAAGGTGGGTCTGTTTGACTATGCTCCACTTGTATTTGTTTAGTTCCGACTTCGTGTGATCAATGGAAATTGGCAAAAAACCGTGTGAGGCAACGCGGCTGGAGGTTCAATTGGCAATCCAGCTGATAGGATTGGCTGTAAGCCCTTAATCCCATCTTGAGCCCACTTACAATTATCACTTACAGGTAATATAACGCACACTTCTTGCCTATGTGGCTAATAGACTGATGACTAAATGAGGCTAATCCTACGTCCAGTCCGCGTTTAGCACAATTGATCTAATTACTTTGCCTTGGCCCCTCGATTAACAGCTCGATTTAGACCATAAGTAAGCAAGTAGGGAAATTTTTACTATGTCCATGAAATAAACGATGACCCGACGTATCGGAACGAAGCTGTATGCAAACCCGCCAATACAAATATCAACCATCGACGGCTGAGACTGACGTAGCAGGTACACCAGTGATGCTGATTGCACTTGCGCCCTTTTGTTCCTTGCAGCCACCCGGCAAGTCTAGCCGCATAGATATAGAGCGTCTACCAACCGGTAGACGTATTGCCTCGCCAGCTTGCCGCCAGGTGCCTTGATTGAATCCAGTGCAGAGTAGCAGAAACTGTTTTCATTTATATAGGCCAGCTTGATTGAACACAAGAAGTATCCGTCGGTCGTGATATGTAATCGTACATGGCAATGGCGAGATGTTACATGGATATGCTTCACCGAGCTTGTACCAGCATAATTATTGTGAAGGTGGAATGTGGATCCGATGCCTGAGCAGCACTGATTTATTGCTTCTATCTAGAGACGTATAATTTTCTTGTAGATAAAACCCAATAGCAATTATGGATAAGCAGCCTTGGTTCTGGATATCCTCCATTAGTGATGTGATAGCCATTGTATGGGGCGGGGCTAATGCAGATAACACGGGACACACAGGTTGATACATTCCAGAGCCCACGAGGTTGCAATGTGCAGGTACATTGAAAACTGTTGGGTGGTAATTCATACAGCAATCGAGGGGTTGATATTCTCACGATTTTTTGCTGTAACTGTTTCACTATTACCTAGCAAATTGGATCGATGACTGCACTAATGTGGCGTCTGAAATGAATCAGGTGAATCATCCCTAATCAATATCATGACGCATGAAATACGACAAGCAAACATTGAATTATCGGCTTGCGTTATTCATTCATGGCAGGCAACGACAGTGTCGTAAAATAGATAATACTAATTGACGAAGTATACACATTTAATATTTCGTGGCACTTTCTGTAAATCTAGATTTCATATCATTATGACGCTAGCAACGGGTTCGTGCCTAGTCGGTGTCTCAGAATATGTCTTCCGATTACATTACCGTAGAGAAGTGACCTTGTTATTGAAATCGACGCAGAAATGTACACCAGTGTTTTACCACATGTCATATCAACATTGGACGTAATACGGGTTGTTTTTTTCCTGTCGCTGATGCACATATACTCATTAGACTGAGCCCAGTTACTCATCTTGCATTATTGGCTCTGTTGGTATAATGGTTGTACCTCTACCTGTGCTATCAATTACCTGAACTGTCTATAATTGCAGCATGTACCATTTGCACAAAATGGACTTTGCTGTCTTTGGTTACATTAAACAAAGTGCGTGAATAGTTTCAGGCGCGGTAGGTCAAGTGAGCAGAAATAAGATACTGAATCGATGATAACACGTTTGCATGATAGCAACTGTGAATCATTTCCCGAGGCTCTTCCGATCAAAGCACCTAGCAAGGTGAGGCGTCTGATTGTAAGAATGTTTTTGTCCATGCCACCATATAACTGTTCACAATTAAGTGATGCCCTGAGTCACCGTTGTACACGTTTACCGCGCTTTGTTTCACTGCTTTCTGTATGGCGTAGTGCATGCTACCCATTAACCATGTGGCTCCTCTGTGGTTTGGTGCACCATATACAAGGGATCACACTGCCTTCCACTTAGCATAAGTGTTTAAACATTCTAATGCCGTCACATATATTTCTATAAAGCAGCGTTATTCTATATTACAATCTGTCCATGACTTGACCAGGCGTATGTAACATCATTAATGACATTCTGAACTAGAAGTCTTAGCCTGCCTGGCCGATATGCATAACCTCACTGCGTTCGAAAGTTTAATTTCCCACATTAGACAAGCCGAATGGGTTTGTGCACTCTAAATGCTTCCGCAAATGGAAATTATGAGAATGAGGATCGGCAGAAGTTAAACTGATAAATATACATAGCAGTTTCTTTTACTGCGAATTTGTTGCCGTGATTCGCTGTGCTCTGTTCTTTAACGAACGTACTTGAGGTGTTTTTGAAGTATTGCTTTATTTTTTGTACATTGCCGACAGAAACTCTATGCAACCAAATTATCAATGTATTAGACTTTCCGCCTTATATAAGAAAGTAATTACATCAGCAAGAGAAGGTATGGCTCTGAAACTTGATTTCATTCTAGCTGCAGCACTGTGCCGTGTTTTGATTGGTGATTTCGACTCTGACTGACGGTCTAGGAACAAGCAATTAG
>CM067344.1:24317614-24330396 GCA_034190875.2 Urechis unicinctus
ATCGCGCTCGCTCGGCGCTTGCGAGGCTTGGCTCCTCGTGGAAACTTAGGAAGTCGCAGCAAGGACCATTTCAATTGATTGTCAAAATATATGTAGGATATAGAGCGCGTTTACTCTCTGCTTCATTGTAACATCTATGAACATCACTGATGTTATTGCTTACACTAACAACCATAATTATAGTGGCAGCCAACTTGATATTATTTAACGTGCCTGGATACAATAGTCTTCTTGCAAGTATCATTAGAAAACACTCCAAACCCCTTGAATTGGGCGATTCCAATCAGTTGTGGAGCAAAGAAACCTAGCCTCTGACAGCGTCCGCGCTATTTATAACTTTCGAGCTTTCTCATCCGCGCTGTCTAAGGTGGCCTCGGATCATCATAGCACCAGGGGCGAGTGCCTTGATGTATTATTTTCCACTTTTGTTTTAGAAAAGTTCGTTAGCATGTGAGGATTTTGTACGTGCAAGTCTGACAAAATTGTTATGGTTAGAAACCCCAACATGATAGGCATTATGTCATGTTGCGGTTTGTCAGGTTGGCAGTAGCTTAATTATACGTCCGCGTAGGGTTAAATCATCATCATCTTCTTTGAAGCAGAGAAAGTTTGGAAAGATAAAGGTTCTATTACTCAGAAAGTTTCCTATAGTTTACATAGTAAGAATATCTCCTCAAAAAACACCCGCTTTGTTGTATTCTGAGTATCATGACAGATTTCTTCCGTATTTGTTAAAAATATAGTATGGAGAGAAGAGGTGAGTTTACCAAACAATGCAGGTCAAATAGTTCATTGGGATGTTCCAATAAGCAGGGTTGATAGATTCAACGGTATAACATAAATTATTGAAAAAGTAATCTAAGCATGGCAACAGTTTCACTCACACACGCCAAATTGCTGTTAATCGTGCAAATGACTACAACAGTCCAATTGAATTTGTAAATCAGGTTAATTCCAACCTTTGACAAAGTCGCAATATGAAATCTCCGAAGCTATATGGCGTTGAGAAAAACTTTTTCCTTGGATGCATAAATCGCGACAACTTTTATTGCCTCGCCATTTGGTTAGCGATTAAAACCATATTAAATACCACCAAGACAAACGAAAATAGTATCATATGAAAAAGCTATAATGATATATTAAAAGAACAAAACGTATCATTGCATCGTTTGTTGTCCATGGTTGAGACTACCAAACGGCCCTAAAACGGCCCTGTCCAAACGAGATCGGCGCCGCGTTTGTCCTTACCCCAGGTCGAAAAATAGTGGTATCGGTCCAAATGACAACATAAGTTTCATGAATATTTTGAGCGCCGATAAAACCGTCAATACGTGTCCGATGGTAATTAAAATGGTCAGTGTGCAATTTGATTGAATGAGCTTATGGGTCCAGACTTCGTAGGTGGGCCATAGTGTCAATATTCATTTTGCAGGTCTGACAGATAAGTCATCATGTCCTATGGAAAACGAATGGTAACTTATTGTTTCACTTATCAGTTACAGTGTTCCCCATTTCCCGGTTTTATGGACTGAAATCTACACTAGAACATTTGATGTTTTCTGCAGTTGTAAGCACATTAGATTTGGTTCACATTTTTATGATATCAATGTATGTTAACATTTTATTTATTTCAGCTTCGTGCCTCTATACGTTCAACCAATCATGTGCAGGTTCTGGTTTTATTATCAATACTGGATCCAATATTGAAAGAAAGTACATAAGTCAAAAGTTTACCAGTTGTCCAATATATATTCATATCAATGCAAAAACATCAAAGGCATATTCAACTACAATACCATTTCGTCCAAAACATGACTATGACCCTTTTTATTCATTAAGATACAATAACCATCTATTTTAATGATGCAGACAAAATCCCAAACTGAGATGGCCCAATGATGGTGCCAATTAGGATAAGACCGTGATGTTTTTACATTGAAATTCATCAATGACTATAAAGGTAATCTGTTTTGATTTTCATATCTGTTAATCAATCCTTGACCTTTGATC
Source organism: Urechis unicinctus (assembly GCA_034190875.2). Classification (NCBI taxonomy): domain Eukaryota; kingdom Metazoa; phylum Annelida; class Polychaeta; order Xenopneusta; family Urechidae; genus Urechis; species Urechis unicinctus. The sequence continues at coordinate 24,319,625 of CM067344.1, forward strand.
TGAGGTCATTGGAATGTCTGTCAATCAGTTTGGCATCAAGTCCATTTATTGATCCTTGGCCATGTGGATCAGTCTATATTGTAAACGACTCGAGGGTTGCCCCTAAAGAAGACGCCTGGTTGGCATGTATAAGCGATATTTATTGACTATATTTGAGGGTAATGCAGAGTGATATATTATTATTCGACAATATAGAGAAGCACCCATTTGCTGATCTGTCTATTGGCGAGTAGCAGGCCTACTCGGTAGCTGGCACTGGTAGACGACTGTGTGAGGAGCCATGAACTGGCACCCCACCGCTTCTTGTTGTTCTCTTCGTTATGATTTGGCGGTCGATGGGTCTTCACTCCCACGAAGGAGGCTTTGAGCAGGGCTGGAGGGCTCTCTCGGAGGTAGAGAGGAGACTAAGGTAGGCAGGTCACCTTCCCGTTCATCTGACGATTTATCGTCTTGCGTACCTTTTTATACAGATATCTCTGGCCCGGAGGCTGGCTGCCTCAGAGCGAATATATTACGCAATAAGAAGGGGTGCTCAAAGTTCAACACGATTCTACTAATACATAACATATCTGGCATCAAAGCATCCCTGCCCTGAATCCCTGGCCCAGATGGGCGAGTCCATTGATTGTGCCTACTAAGGCCCGGGGGGTGTGGGGGGGGGGGGGGGGGTCAGGATATCCCTTTTCCCTTTATGAGGAAGAATACATGGTTCACTGGCCTGTGTAGTATCTGTCTGTAAGTACGATACCTACACAAGATCGGGGTGGGGAAATCTGAATCTGAACCTGAGGAGACGAAGCCCTTTAGAATCCTACACTGCCCCCTAGTAAGATCGGCTGGACCCCAGCCAACAAACACAAACATCAAATGCTAACTAGTTATAAATTTAAACATGCAGGTATAATAACACATATAAAAATAATGCACGGAATATCGTTTCGTCTCCCCAGTCCTTTCAACCTGGGGAGACCCATGATTTTGCTACGGGTGGACACCCGCTCCGTACGCAAGCCCAGGTTGTCAACCAAAGCAATACATATAAAACATACAAAACTTTCGTTAGTCATGCACTGTTGATTCTTCGTGCCGCATCACTATTGACAGGGCATACGCGACGGGCTTAACTCATCGTTTGCTGGCTATACATATCGGAAGGGCCGTTTTATGATGCGACCTTTTGCTCGGCGTATCTTCGGGAGGATACGCCGAGGGGGATAGAGACAGAGTGATTGTTCGGATCCACACCTCGATCATCAGAGTCCCTTTCTCCGTTGCTGGTCAATGGTGTGTTGACTGTTGGTGTGTAATGAACTGGCATGTCCGCTGTGGGGAGGCCGGTTGTGACGGGCTCTTCTCCGGACCGATTGTCAGCTTCCGCTTGGGTTCCAACCTCCTTGTTGACTGGCTATGGTTGAGTAACCATCGTTGCCGTAGTAATCCGCTCAGGGATGCTGTCAATGGGGTATGGACACAGGCGGTTTGCAAGTACTAATCTCTTCTCTCCTCGTACTATCATTTGCATTGTGTACAATACAGGTCCTATCCGACGCATAACATAGTACTGCCCAAACCAATTCTTATCCAGTTTCGGGCTTCTGCCTTTCTTCCGCTGCGGATGATATAACCATACCGCAGCCAGCTCATGCAGTGGAGGATGGTCTGATTTTGTGTCGTTCCCGATTTTCTGCCTTTCAGCTGCTTTTGATAACTATTGCTGCACGGTGCGGAATATGTCCGCAGTGTCTTTGGCTAGTTTGCGGGCGTAGAAACCAGGCGTGCTTAGCACAGGCTTATCTGTGTTGATCGTATAATGGACGAGGACTGTCCTGCCTAAATCGTCCTTATGCAGGGCAAGCACGTCCAGATTTTCATTTATCACTTTCCTTTCTTCACCCCGATATCTTTCTTCTATATGCTGGGTGCTTCTGATATACAAGTCAGCCAATGAATCAGGTACTTCCTCTTCTGTGTAGTTGAATCCCGCTTGAGGTTTCATCACTTCTGCTGCTTGACACGTGGCTACTGCCATAACTTTCCTCGTTGTAATTGCCTCTGCGTTTGGGTTAATAAACCGCAATGGGGCTTTACTATGGGATGGATCCACTATAATTCGCGCCAGATAACATGGGTGCCTCTCACGGACGCCCGGCAACTCCTCTATTAGCTGCCACTCGTCATGATTCTTCCTTGATCAGGCCTCATTTTTAATCCGCTCCCCCAGGGCCGTCATAACGGTCATTCCTAGAATGGTTATTTCTTCAGCTAATCGTATCTTGCACGCTTCAGCAGTTGTTTCTATGATGTGATACTCGGCAAACGGGAACTCGATAATTCTCATTTCTTTTGCTGGCAAGTCCAGTTGGCAATTGGATAAGAAATCCATCCCTAGAATGGCATCGAAGGGAATCGGCGCCACTCGGAATGAATGTGGCTGCGTTGTGTCCCCGATGCGGATATCTCAGTTAACTAGCCCATCAATATCGAGAGGCGTGCCGTCCACCATATTCACTCCCCACCGTCCCTTATTTCTCAATATTGGTTAAGGATTCATGCTGCTGTACATTTCTCTGGATATCAAACTGTCTGAGGCCTCCGTGTCAACTTAAACAGATGCTTCTACATTGTCTATCTTGTCTTTAGTTGATAAGCCATTTTCATTATTTTCTAAATTTCCAAGTTTCTGGGTCCGTTGCTGATTCTTGCTAATCGAGTCTCGCTTAGCTGTCTCCTGGACCCCTAACGGGCATTTGGGGGGTTATTTGTCTGGCCGGTCATTACTGGCTTGACTCTGCAATCTCTGGCTAAGTGCTAAGTTTTGCCGCAACTGTAGCATTTGAGAGAGGGTTTTATTTTGCGTGCCACATCTCTGATGTCTACTATTTCTCTTCTGAGGTCACGGGTCTCCATCGTTCTTCGCATTTCTGTCAAAATGTGGGGTTGTGGAGGGGGTGCGTGGCTTGGGTTTGGCAATGCATTCACGTGACTCAGCACGTGACTCAGGATCTGTTGATTTCTTCGTACTCTCTGGCCATCTGCACTGCTTCATCTAAGGTGACTGGCTTCTTATAATGTTTCAAATGATACTTCGTCTCTGCATCTATACTTTCAAAGAAATGTTTCTTTGCCATCATTCTCCCGACTGCTGCCTCTTCGGATGAGTATGCGTGCTACACCATGGACCTGATGCGTTCTCCTAATTCTTAAAATGTTTCACCTTGCTTTCTTTTTGTAGCGTTCATCCTTGCTTGATACGTTTCAGCCCCCTCTGCAATGCCAAAGCGAAGCTTCAGTACGCATGTTGGGGCGTCGTAGCCTTTTTCTTCAACAGGCACTACCTCGGACAAGGCCATCTGGGCTCGATTTGTTAGTGATGCAGCCAAGTGCATTCCCCTTTCATCTTCCGACCACGAATGTAATCGTTCCAACACTCTAAACTGGCGATCGTATTATTCCCATGGCTGGGTACCGTCGTACGAGACTGGTTTCCTAATAGGTATCCGGTATGGCTGAATTGTTGTGGACTTTGTTGTGCATTTTCGGCCAGAGGTATATGCCGTTTGCTCGCCCGCTGTGATTGGCGATCCTTGTGTGGCACCATCAGGAATACCCCAGGAAAATGGTGACATCGGCTGCCTCAGTACAAAGGCTGGAACAAGACGCATCGGATTGGACCATGTGTGGACCATTGTAAGCCACTCGCTGGAGGGACACCGGCATGGTTTATTACCTTTCCTCTTGCCACAAACCTGAAGAACAAGGCCTGGTGGTCCAAAATAAAGATAGCAGTGCCGTGCAGCTGCCAAGTAAACCTACTGTATAAGCATATGCAAAGAACATGGGTGGAGTAGATAAACTTGACTGAAACACAACGCTCAATAAGCAGAAGAAGACCATGGGATGGGACAGATGGGCGGAGGTCAGGTGTGCAGTGCTCCCTGAACAATGTTTGAAATTCGCTTTGTGTGATTGGCATAAGATGTTTACAACTTGTCTATTTCTTTTTAGTCAGCTGAAGGTTCCTTCATATAACTGCTTGGATTGTGCATTCTAGTATTTGATAAAAATGGATCAACTGGTGCTATTTCTAAATAAAATGTGGGATTGTCTGTTTTTATCAATACTTGTAATCTTTACTGACTGAGAGGTACCTAGATTATTATATTGGGTTACCAAACACAGTCCATTGCCAAAGGAACACTCTTGGCTTTCCAATTACACCGCGGTTGGCCAGAGGCCTTCATTATTGACTAAATAGCAATCTTCATATGGATTTGACCTTGATTACAGGAAATATGCGTTGATGGGTACTGAGACTGAAAGTTACTTATTGACATCTGTCTGTTTTTTTTTGTTTTTTTTTGGCCATTGATTTTGAATTTTACTTTATGGTGTTTTAAAAGCACATTCTGAGGTCATTGACTACCCAGTGAGTTACCAGTTTATACTGATGGCACGGATATCACTCCAAATGCACCAAGTATCGACCCTCTTGCTGGTTAGTTATTCTAGGAATATGATATTTCTATTTTATATTCCTCATTTGCTTAGCATCGGTCAGTACTTCGGTTCGTAAACATTGATGACACATATGTTTAAAAGCAACCTAGTAGCCCCATATCTCACATGGACCTCTCTTGTGTCAATATCACTTAGCAAACCAACATCATCTCTGTCTGACATTTAAAACACTGATAAATAAATCTTTTGTTTGATGTAAACCTAATTTTCTTGGCAATCAGAACACTTACAGTAATCTCATGTGTTATATAAAGTCAGGTGAGCCATAGATTAAAAAGTTTATCTTAGACCTTTACCATATTTCCAAGGTTACAACCACAAGTTAGTAACATGTGAATCATACATTTGGGTGGCACATTCTGTCAATATGGCTGTAATAATTTACTGAATGCACTTACTAACATCTTTTTACATGTCACTCATGTGGTAAACGAAAATAGGCCATTGTGACATAATTTGAAATCACAGACTGTTATCAGGTTGCGGTCATGGTGTGTCTTTTCCATAGAAGTGTCTGACATGGATGATGTGGATATTACTACAAACATGGATATTACCCCAAACACAGCGACTAACGACCCTCCCATTGGTAAGTTATACTGATTCCCATTTTATTTTGCCAGTGGGTGGCTCATTTTATCCCAATTATCATGTATATATAAGGTCACGGTGTGTCTTATAAATAGAAGTGTATTACATACTTATATTTTTATTTCCTTGTTAGCAGAATATTCAGGTAGTGAGAAGACATTATGTATGCCAAGTGGGTCATGATGAATGTTTCGGTGGTTATTTCGTTATTGACTTCATGTATTGTGAATGTTTTATGTTTGGGCAGAATACATGCTATTTGTACTGATTTATGTGATAATGTGAGTGCACTGCATGGGATTGGTGTGTCTCAACCTTGGCCTATTGAGATCATGTGAGAGCGCTAGGTACTGTGATATCTAGAATTTTAAACGGTGAATAAGAGGCTGGGCTTGAATACCATAATAGTATGTGTCCGGATTTAGTTCACCAGCGGGCCGTCAGCACACTTAAATCAAAATAGTTACCGTTTTTTAACTGACACCTGTCAGCTCAAACCATGTTTATAAACAATCCAACTACACAACGTTTGTCTCCTATTACAGCGCTTTCCTCCACAGGCAATGGGTAAGCAGAAGATTACTAGTTACAAGCCTAGATTTGACCTGTACCAGAGAGGATAGGGATGTATTTATTTCTTACCTTTGATTGGAGGCGGCAAAGACATGCCGGCTTGAGATGCCACGCTGTCCTGGGCCAAATAACTTGGGTCCCATGACCTTCCTCGCCAACAAAATGAATCTGCCGTCAGACAACCATTCGTAAATGTCTGTCCCTTCCTTTCCACGATACCGCACATTTTTTTTTGCAATAAAGGGCGCCCCCATAACGCCCGATTAACGTCCCTACGAAACATTCTTAGTTGTAGCTGCGCTCTAAGCCTCAGTCCATGTTTTAATAGGGTGATGGACAACTGAAATGGTTAATTGACATCGTAGCCTCATTGTGGCTTGTGCCAATTGTCCTGTGGACCTCTTGAATCTGCCCAAAAGGTACTCGCAATGCGCGGAGTCCTCTAAATGTTCTTGCCAGTATTGCCGTTCCGATATTGGTGAGAGTTGGAAACTGTTGTTTTCTATATAATGCAAGCTGAATGAAGCGTCGAGGGGTACGTCCTCACTCTCAACAACCCCTACCCTGTTTTTTGACCTTGCATGTTTCGTGAAAAGCTCACCTCTACCGTAATGTTCAGAAATTCAGTGTTTGTGTAAGTGCGCATCCGTATGAACTACTAAGTGTGCATGCACGTTTCTTAGGCTGAATAAGATGATTGTCGTTTTCTGGTCGATACCATTTTGTTACAGAGACCATGAAGAGCATCTGGCCAATAAACTATACCACAATACCATATATGGTATATCCCAATGCATAGTGCAATGTGATGCTCTCTATGGTTGTCTGACGCTGCAAAGAGAGTTGTAATTGGGAAAACACAAATAAAGATACAGAGAGCTGATTTCACCCCCTCCCTCCCCCCACCGCCACCACCTACAGTACTGTGTTAGATGACTCCGCATTATTGTAGCAACTATGGTTAAATTGTACCACACTCTTGCATTAACCAAAACGAATGCAATGAAGATTGCTCCTCCAAGTGTCAGCCAGCGGTGCCATGCTAGCGAAAGATACTTAGTATAGTAACTATCTATCCTAGTTGTGTAGAATCGGCATAACATTAACTTGGTTATCAGTATACACTGATGTGACAAAACTTCCCTACAATGAACTATTATATATGATCTTGCTCAAATTAAGTGTGTGTTGTACAGACAATCCAAAGGCACATCCAAAATACAAGCGATTATCCAGGCTCTGTCCATACTGCGGTATTACCCAGCAAAAGCTAACGAGGCATCTCCGTCATATGCATTCAAGGGAACAAGAGATTCAAAGAATTATTGATGCTCAATTGCCTGCACTGCTAGAGCGGCGAGAGTTCGCTAAAATAAGGAATCAAGGCATTTTGATTGCTAACAAAGACCTACTAAAAGAAAACTCAGAGTTTCAGCGAATCAAAAAAAGCAAGTCCATCCAAAACTGTGCAATTTACTAACTGTAAAGGCGCATACAGTCGGCGATTTTTTCTTTCGTCACAAGAGGCAGTGTACCAAAAACTGTCAGAAAAGACCGCACCAGTTTGCAGTGGGAATTCTTCACAAATAGGGCGAGACCGAGTTTGGCGAAATTTTACAGAGCTTTCAGCAGAACCAAGTAGGCCATTTATGTCGTTCAGATTCAACCATACAACTGATTGGCAGACAGCTTTGGATGAAAGATAAAAGCTGCTGAGATTCTTCAGGGTCAAGCTCTTACTCTGCCGGGTGATACAGGCACAGAGGTTTGTCACCGAAATGGCCCACTTTCAAACATTGCTCAAGCATTTGGAGACGCAAAGTATCTAATTGACAAATCCCGTCAGGAGCGTTTGAGGCTACCGTCAAGAACTACCTGTGAGGAGGATATGAAAGAATTGCTAAATCATACAATCACAACGATTGAAGCAATTCCTGAATCCTCGATCGGAATATTTCGTTGAGCTACGGAATCTTGTTTGCAGTCGGCCCATCCTGTTTAATGCCCGTAGAGGAGGAGAGCCATGTCGAACGACAATTGAACATTGGACGGAGCGAAGGAAGTGGAAGGATTTAAACGGTCTCCAGCCGTTGTCCACAGTAGATCAGAAACTGTTGGACAAAATGGACATAATGTACAACACAGGGAAAGGAAACCACCTTGTGAGCATTTTGGTCCCAAGTGACTGTATGAAGGCGTTAAACATTTTAGTTGACAGTGCAGTCAGATCTGTAGCTGATATACCGGACTCCAACCGATTTATATTTCCCAACCTCAACTCAAAAAAGCATGTGGGTGGGTGGGATGCCCCCAAGGATGTGTGCCGGAGGGTCAATATCGACTCTGTCCTCATCAATGCCACTACAAGAGAGGGAGGTTGTCTACGCTGTATGCTGGCCTAGAGATTTCTGAGGCAGAGAGAGGCCTTTTTATAAACACCTTGGCCATTCATCAGACGTCAATGTGGGAACGTATCAGCGACCACTGCCAAACTGGCCATAAGCAAAGTGGGCGTGTACCTGGCCCTAATGGACTGTCTTGACACAGACAGTTGGTTTGCTTGTATTAAATGACATTATATGATGAAGTATTTTTCAATAACAACAATACATCCATTTGTGAAAAATGGTTAATTGTTCACTTCTGACGTAATTACATAGGCAACTAGGCTAGCTAATATTGTTACAAAGAATGTTGTTAAATGTGCTTGCTTTATATGTGTGCTTTTGTTTGTTAGATACTGAACCTTCTGCCAAAGCAAATACCAGCTTTGCCATGAGTCAGCCTGGTAAAACAAGTCCTGTAGAGCCATGCCGTAAAGATGCCAACAACAATCGAAGTGTCGAAATAGGGTGTTCAACAGCATTTTAGTCTGTTAAGTATTTCTTGGTTAGCGGTGGCAGAGTTATACACCTTTACTTCATTGCATGCCACTTCGAACATAATCTAGAACTCTTGGCATAATATGTGTACAATATGTTGATTTTTTCAGGGTAACCAGAAGTTCTTAGCTTCATGTTGGTCAACGATGGGACATTCCTTACTTTAAAGTTCGAACGAAGATTATGAATGAGCAGCGCAAGAATCAATGGGCTTCGCGAAGAAACCTCAATTATGCTTGAAATGTTAATAAATATGCATTATTGTCATACAAACGACCTTTTTAATCACTTTATAGTTAAAGACATAATAAAATACATGCCCCGCTTATTCTGTTTAAGACACAATAATGTTTTATTATAGCTTTTTACACTTAGTAAAACGATTTTAAAACTATGATTACGGTTGGCCTTACTGCTAATAATATGTTTACCTGTGGCCTTGCTTGCTCATAGCTGTGATATCATCATTGTTTGAGCTGCATTTCAAATCCAAGGGCATTTAAAAAACAATTATGGCCATTGAAAACCTGGTCGGCTTGGGAGAACTATGAATATATTTCTATAACATAGGATATAATCAACAACAAAGATTTAGAGAAAACATAGCGGTAGTACGATTATTATTAAATTGTTAGTGTATATTTTTATGGACTAAAACTAAAAGTAGGGGGGAATCAGTTCTTACAAATAAACATGCCTGTATGTGAGTTACATTGGATGAGGAAAAATAGTAAAAGAATGCAAACGACAGAGTAAGAACAATTAAGCATTATGACAAACCATGGACAAACAAACAACTATTTGATGAGAGGGAGTCACAGGGATTTATATAAATCGACCATTACTAAAACTACATTGGTGTTGTTATATTAGTAGTAGATGATGATCATTCGATATAATATATGTGCGTAGTGAGTGCAAGACTTGGAAATAGAAATATTGGGGTTCAACCTCGCTTGCAACATCAAAGTTCACTTAGCGAAGGTGCGTTCAGTATGTGAAAGGGATGTGGGATGCTATTGAACTAGTTCACGCTTTCTCAATGATAAGAAAGCCTACCCCTGTGAAGTTCATGTTCAGACTCTCGCCACATACTGCGCGTTCCATCCCACAAGTTTCAGAACAAGTTCATGTTTCAAAGTGTGCTTATCTCGGTCTAGATATATATAACCATGCGGTGGGCCCGGTACTCGGAAGCGTCAGACAATTAGAAGCTCTGCTCCTCAATGTTTGAATAACTTTGGATAGTACTTCTCACGATATGAAATGAATGAATCTTGGTAGTTAAACATGGATCGCCCCTTAACTGCACGATAAAAGTACTTGAAATTTGATGACACTAACCTTTCACTTAAACCGCCATTGCTTATTACCATTTCAAATAAAGATTCACCGTTATACAGAGAGTGACGCAATTCCTTGGCATAGATTAAAACCGTCACAACCAGCTCCCTACAGTTTTTTTTGGTATGTTCCAAAATGGTCGTTTTTCTTGTTTATGTCCCAAAATGGTTGGTTCTTTGTTATGTCTCAAAATAGTCGGTTTTTGGTCATGTTCCAAAATAGTCGGTTTTGTAATGTCCCTCATTCCCTATCTATTTTGCAACACCCATTTTGGTACACAAAATATATAAGCTTAATAAAACAATGAAAATGTAAAAAAAGTTTACGAAACCGACAAATGTTACTCACAGACAACCATAAAACAAGAAATGATCATCATGTTTTGTCGCTTACAATGTCCCAAAATGGTTGGTTTTTTGCTAAATGTCCAAAATGGTCGCATTCGTATATATATATATATATATATATATATATATATATATATATATATATATATATATATATATATATATATATATATATATATATATATGTATGTATATACATATTTATACATATGTTTGCAAACATTCAATTAAAATATTATATACATATTTATATATATTTATATAAGCATATATATATTTATATGCATTTATATATATGTAACTTTATGTATATAAATATATGTATGATAATATATTAACATATATGTGTGATAATATTTAAGATATATTTATGTATATACATATATATATAATCGTCAAAATATATATATTCATGTATATATATATATATTTATATATATATATACATATTATATACACACACACACACAATATATATATTAATATATATATATAAATATATATATTTTGACAAATA
>CM067344.1:24330496-24380496 GCA_034190875.2 Urechis unicinctus
TAGAAGAGACTTCGTTCTGTAATGCATCATGGGACTGTTTGGTTAATCAGCATCTCAGTGACCTTGATGATCTATTCAAATGCTGGTCTCACAGGCCCGTGCATGTCACCGTCAAACAGACGGCATTCTAGAGACTGATGATGTATAGTCTGATTACCATTACATGCACCGGGTAATGCATTCGTTATGTTAATCTACATATGACCGTCATGAACGATTTTTGAAATTTGGGTTAAAGGCTTCTGCGTAGTGTTGAATAAGTATTTGTGGGCTGTCTCTGATTTCATGATCTGTCATCATTCTAGCGACATTCGCATTATACAGCGAGCTTAGGTTATCGCGTTGGGTAATCTGGTCCCGACCAGGTTAACCGCCTAATGTTGAAGGATGATTGTACCAAGCGGGCCCAGCCGATATATTACTAGCATCGTACCCATATATACGATATGACCTTGTTGTATAAGGCGACATTCAACTCGACTCGCGGATCTGATTTTATCTCTTAGATGTAATAACAAAAGGAAATAGTCAACATATCAATAAATAACTTAATTGAATTTTTAATAGGACCATAAGTTTGGTGATTGCTCCATGAGCTTGTGTTTTTCATCAAGCAATTCTTGTAAGCATTGTTTATAAAAATAGGACCATCTCCTGGGGTTGGGTCTATCCAATGTTTGGTAACGTATGCAGCCGTTGGTCAACATATGAATGCAAGCATAACCGATGAATTGTAGAACGTCAAACGTAAGAGCTACAGCTTGCAATGATAAATCACAACAAACGAAACAAGCTACATCATTTCAATCGCTTTTGATGGAGCACTAATTCAGCTACAAATTGCATTTTATATGGCTAGTGTGTTAGAATATAGCAGATTTGAGCCAACTATCGACGAACACTCTTCTTTTCTAAATGCAAGTACCACATTAGTAAGCCTAACATGTTATACGGATAAAGAAGCTGAGAATATCAAACAATGCATTAACAGAACATTAGCAAGAGGCTGTTTTTATGGCACGTTTCCTGTCATTTTTGACCAGATCAGTTTGTGTTTAAATCTACTGAAGGCACCATCCACGCACATTAAGCATTATAAAAACATATATTTACTACAGTAGAGGAATGCTCAGATTGATTGATAATCAGAACACAGTGAGGTTGATTTAGTTTGCATCGGCGCTCGTTAATGCAGAACAGAATGATATGATACAAACTTACATCCGTACTCATATACATACATACATACATACATACATACATACATACATACATACATACATACATACATACATACATACATACATACATACATACATACATACATACATACATACATACATACATACATACATACATACATACATACATACATACATACATACATACATACATACATACATACATACATACATACATACATACATACATACATACATACATACATAAATACATACATACATACATACATACATACATACATACATACATACATACATACATACATACATACATACATACATACATACATACATACATACATACATACATACATACATACATACATACATACATACATACATACATACATGCATGCATGCATGTACATACATACATACATACATGCATGCATGCATGCATGCATACATACATACATACATACATACATACATACATACATACATACATACATATACATACATACATACATACATACATACATACATACATACATACATACATACATACGTACATAAATACATACATACATATACATACATACATACATACATACATACATACATACATACATACATACATACATACACATACATACATACATACATACATACATACATACATACATACATACATACATACATACATATATACACACAAATGCATACATACATTCATACATACATTCATTAATACAAACGTACATGTATGCTTACATACATACTACCCAACTAACGTTTATGCTCAGTCAGTTGAATATGGTAATGTTGTTGATACATTACGGTTGGCAGACTACTCTCTTTAGGTACTACTTTGGTGAATGGACTTGTTGAGTGCAATATTTACTGTAACCATGTTCATATTTACGAAGAGAATCTGCTGACTCTCACGAATTCTGTATCCGGGTCTTCACCAATCGAACACGGTCCAGGCTACCTATTTCGACATCTTATAGGACACACGCCCATGTCACTTTTCTCACGCAGTAGCACGGGTAAAAGAACTCCTTTAGCCACTTACCTGCCCCAAGATACCCTTTTACGATGGTTACGACACGACTTGCCATGCAACGCCGACGGCTGTCAGCTTGTAAACATAGTCATTTGAGTGCCTACTAATGCCCCGAGACTTCCATTCAAGAATCCCATGTGCTTCTGTGGACTTCAAAGTATCGTCGCCTGATGACGGCGTTGTATTTCATGTAATTTTATAAACCCCACAGAGCTTAGCAAAGCTATCAACTCAGCGCTCCATATCATCAAATGTCCCTCGGTAGCCAACAAATGTTAGTCTACCCCTGGCTCTAGAAGGTTGTTGACAATCTAATATCACCTTCTACAGTGCTGACATTAAAGATCAAGAATAGTACACGGCGTGGACGCGGCAAAAGGACGACTGTTTTCAATTTATCAATTTATCATATTGTAGTTGTTATTTGTGGCATTCTAAAGCCTGTGTCCGATGTGCTTTGGAAGCCGAAAGGCTCCGCGGAACGATATTTGTCCCGCTCTCATCAATCGCAGTGACCTCAGCCCAGTATTCCCATGTGCTTTTGTTTATATCATGGTAGCGTCACCTAACGCTCCTGCAGTTATTAAAAGATGCATGGCGGCCCGCAATTCCATCGGCCTAAAACAGTTGCCACGTCCCCGCAACACCCATTTAGCAGTGTGAATACATTTAATTACATGGAGAAACTTGCTGATGTTAATTTGGCTTCCTGACATCGGAACTCACTTTCAGGGGCAGGTTACACGCTCGAGCTGGACCATGTACTCGACACAGGATACCGCTAGGTTGTCATGGCAGGACCATTGCAAGAAGTCTTCGATTATCCATACCTTCTGTGGGTCATTGATGGTAAGGCCCTGCGATCTATTGCCCGTGAGGGTGTAACCAAGTCGCCAGCTATTTGTGTTGATGGCACTCCAATACCCTGTTGCAGATCTTTTGACGGCTCATGAGTGTGAGGTCCTTTTGAGTACACTGCACTACAAGCCGATTCACAATCAAGCAGAGGGGGAGGGCCTCTTTTCATTATGGACCTTTTCGGAGGAAGATACACTCTTTCTGTGCTTTCAGGCGGTCATTCTTTTCCCTGTGGTCGAATTTGTCGTAACAGCTCCCATTACGATCGGTGGCGGCTAGCCTTGGTCACCGCAGCGGATGACGTATGTGCCTTCAACTACTCCAGGAAGTTATGCATTCTGGTGTCCACATCGACTGGCCTATCTGTGGTAAGTAACTTATCTCATGGTAGCTTAGTCGGCTGTGTCAATCTATGTTTGCTGGAAAAACTTTTGCACGGTGAAAAACCTTCATATCGACGCCGTAAATATGTTCACACGGACGACGTTGCTGTTATAACTCTCAGCAAGGCAAACACATAGACTTAGAGGTACTAGTTTTGAACCGATTGTTTTATATTTTTGGTTCATAGGTTATGCAATATTTACCAGCGGAGCTACGTTTGTCCTGCCATTCCTAGCATAGAAATCGGACGGTCCCACCTATTGGTCTCGCTAAAGATGGGTCTTGTTTACAAATCAGATTTAGATTAATTCGTTAAACTGCATAGTCGAGGCCTGAGTGCGTTCTTGCAAACATGAATTGCGATTGAATTTTGTTGGCTTCACAAACCAGGAAGAAATGGATGTGAATGAAGTCGAGACATACAAGAAGACATATCGTCACTCCAACTTGGACTGGCTACTGTTTGGTGCGTCTTGGCTATGCTCATGTTGAGGTCATCAAGACAATAAACAGGTGAATGAATACTAATATACAATGCTTCATTAAATTCTTAACAGCAGATATCGCAATGACACTCTTTAGTGTATGAACAGCTCTAATGGCATCATTCATTCTGGTCAATCATCCATTATGATTGGCCACCTGAAGTATCTGACTGCATCCCTCAAGCGTGATGGGTTGAAGATCGCGAACCGAAACCATCTTACCGACACCTTTTTTTCATTCAACCGCTGCTATACTCACTGGCGAAACGGCTTACTTTCATACTTTTTTGATCTATTCACAATTACTTCCAAAGCGAACAGAACAAGCCAGGCACATTGGTTGAAAATGACGCTCGGGATGATATGTATCAATATAACCCACATCACTGTGACTTCTTGACTTAGATTAAGTGCGGATGAAGGTATCTGCACCAGTTAATCAATATAAAGACGGCAGCCCTTCTTGAATCCAATCTTGCTGATTTTCTTTGGAATCACACCTTGAGTTTTGCAGTTTTATTTCACTAGGAAACGATCATTGGAAACACGCTTATCATTCGCTTTGCAATGCTGAACCAAGAGGCTAACGCCATTATGAGAGAGCGAGAGTGAGAGAGAGAAAGCACGCCTGCAAGAGAGAGGGAGAGCGAGAGAGAGTGCGAGAGTGAGAGAAAGAAAGGGAGAGAGAGAAATAAAGAGTGTGTGTTAGTGCTCGTGTTGGTGTGTATGCGAGCGCGTGTGTAAGAGAGTGAAGCGAGGGATGTCACGTGATGTGGTTCCTTTTGTTATACCCTATCAAATGATATAAACTCGCCATGGGGTCGCATATTGGAATGCTAGTTCAAGACAAGAAGTAAAGCTTTAAACCCCCCATGGCGAACTATGAATTGCACTGATTCACTGTTAAAGCCCATCATTACTGCGACGGAGATATAAGAAGCTTTTACTCTCTCTTAAAGGCTAGTATCAAAATAGCGAAGTGTCTTGTGCGTGCTCTATGAATGACAGTCTCTCATTGTAATCTTCGACTACGGGATGACACACCGTTGCTTATTCCTCATAAATGTCGATTGAAACAATAGCTCACGGTGTATTGGTGGAGGCTCGTTACTGGGACAGTGCCTGCTTTCACGGCTATGTCATCCTATGATTACTGGGATAGCCATTGCAGGTTGTCCTAAATCCCATTGACGCTTCACATATTTACACCCGGACGATATGGCTGTTATAAATCTACACAAAACAATCACGTAGACACATTTCTATTTTGGTCTTGGGCATTATTCAGAGGACCGTTAGTCTTACCGCTCTTCTTTCAGATTACACGCACGAATGCATCTTTTCGTCGTGTCAAAGAGGGTTAGCACGCCAATTTGCGAATTCTATTCATATCATATTTTTGAATCGCCTAGTCATGGCCCGAGAGGGGTCATGCATGTATAAATCAAACTGCGTTTGCTCCCAGGTCTGTTCTAAGCGCAGTAACGCTTGAAATAGGTCGAATCATTTGCAAAGCACCCATTCTGTGGATGGACAACTAGCGTCAAGTGAAAGCCATCAGAGCAAGACTTGCGCTCATACCTCTGTTAATCACACAGGACCCGCCTGGTGGAAAGTGGACCTGCAGGGAACCTATTATATCTACAACATCACCATATTCAACAGACTGGGGAAAAACAGTATGTATGTTTGTATGTATGTTTGTATGAATTTACGTATGTATGTATGTATGTATGTATGTATGTATGTATGTATGTATGTATGTATGTATGTATGTATGTATGTATGTATGTATGTATGTATGTATGTATGTATGTATGTATGTATGTATGTATGTATGTATGTATGTATGTATGTATGTATGTATGTATGTATGTATGTATGTATGTATGTATGTATGTATGTATGTATGTATGTATGTATGTATGTATGTATGTATGTATGTATGTATGTATGTATGTATGTATGTATGTATGTATGTATGTATGTATGTATGTATGTATGTATGTATGTATGTATGTATGTATGTATGTATGTATGTATGTATGTATGTATGTATGTATGTATGTATGTATGTATGTATGTATGCATGCATTAATGCATGTATGTATGCATGCATTAATGCATGTATGTATGTATGTATGTATGTATGTATGTATGTATGTATGTATGTATGTATGTATGCATGTATGTATGTATGTATGTATGTATGCATGTATGTATGTATGTATGTATGTATGCATGTATGCATGTATGTATGTATGTATGTATGTATGTATGTATGTATGTATCTATGTTTGTATGTATGTATGTATGTACGTATGTATGTATGTATTTATGTATGGGTGCATGTACGTATGCATGCATGTAGTTGACCATGCGTGTCTGCTTGATATACCTAGGTGGCAATGATACGAGCACGAGGCGAACCGGCAATTTCGCTATTCGGGTTGGCAACAACAGCAACATTGAAACTAACAGTATGTGCAACAACTATACGGGTCACGTGGCTTCCGGAGGGTATGTTACCCTATCCTGCGACTCAAGTCGCATTGGCCTTTATATCAGCCTACAGAGAACAGGAGAGCCTGACCCGAAGATCATCAACATTTGTGAAGTTGTGGTGATTGGGTACGAGGTCGTCAAAGCAGGTGAGGCATATTACAATCAACATGTTAACACACATATTTGCTAAGGACGCCAATGTGCAGCCTATGTCGGACTAGACGTAGTAGGCAGGTATTGATAATGATGCATCATTCTTTGTGTTCTCCTGTGAATAGTAAACTTTCGCTCAGCGAATATTCACTTGGCATATGGCATTATTTCGAACGAGCCATATCGAGAAATAACGGGAATATTCATGGTGATGAAATTGTTAACAATATTGGTATTACGCACAGATCTGTATTAATTTCACTAAACCGGACCTACGAGCATACTGACACTGGCTGATCACAAAATCTGACACTGTTATAGTTGCCTGTGATATGTTTCTAACAGATTGTGCCAGATGCAACTCCACTTGCGACGACATCGTCGGATGTTTGGAATGCTGTGGGTCTAAACCGCCAAACTGCACGACACGTGAGTGAGATAGCTACTTTAAGACAACATTGTTTTTGCCGCACATATCGCAAAGGCTAAGGCTATATTCTGCTATGCTTTCAGCGTGTGATACTGGACAATACGGGATCAACTGTGAGTCAGTATGCTCCGATCGCCATTGTAAGAGCGATAACGTGATGTGCGATCATGTGTCTGGAACTTGCCCGGATGGCTGCCAAGACTGGTTTCTAGGAGATACATGTACCAAACCCATCCGTCAGTACACAGGAAGTTGTTAGATGTGTCAAATCAGCTCCAAAGCACATAATAATAAACTTCATTGTAACCTTATATCATAATAGGGAAGTCTATCGCCACCAAAAGAACTACTACAGTGTAAAGGTGTGTATTTAACAAGCGTTTCTGTTTGTATAAGCAATTCTACAGAAAACCATGGTTTTCTGGCTGACTAGGTGGAAGTGTAATACATGCTGGAGTAATAGCAGGACCCGTGATTGGAGGAGTTGTGATGATAACCGTAGTGATCGCAGTAACCATCCTTATATGGAGGTGATAATGCGTGAGCTTATTACGTGGGAAAAAATGTAATAACGGAGAAAATATAATCGCGACCTATGTGTATAAACATCGTTTAGCACAAGTCGCCCTAAGATCTAATTGACTATGATATGACTAATTGTTAGGAGAAAGATGTCCAAACAATCTAGCAGAGAAAACCAGTCCATGACCAGTATATGTAAGTGATTCCTTCGTTTGTACCAGTTAGCTATGTTTTCTTTTGTTCGAGTTCATAATGTGCACACACAAGTCAGTTTTATGAGCAGCTCGTTCTAAATATTACTTGTGAAGTATTGTCCGCCATTGACAAGCCGTTGGTCGCCGTACCGCCAATGAGGAAGCCTGACGTTGATGCAAAGCCTAAAACGAATATGGCATGCGCCCAATCGCCTCTGTCTACACACGAATCAAACATTCAATATTCTGAGGTGACCAGTGAACAATCAACTTCAAGCTCCACGTGTAGAAATGAACTTCCCCAAATGAATAGGGCGTCAGCCACTACGAACAGAACCCCTGAGGTACGTACGGATGCCCTAATGTCGATGTCTCGTCTGAAGGCGCATATGGAGGAACTATCCCACGTGTTAACACACGTTATAAAGACTAAAGACGGAATGAAAGACATCACCGATGGTTATGAGAGAGAGTGTGACGTAAGTGACAGGAGCTGCGGCGTATTACGTGAACGCAATACGTACAATTCTGTAAGAACCATAGCAGTTTGATAAGCATTCAAAGCGACCAATTGTATGATGCATTTTCTTTGCAAACTAGGACCTACCTGGTGTTGACTTCAAGCCTCGTACTGTCGGCAGTTCAGAGGCCAACCTTATGAAAAATCGATTTAGGAACAAACAGCCATGTGAGTTCAGCAATGATGTTTATAGTTGCACTGTCTACGAAACCAACATTTGGTTTTTGCATGGGTTAATATTGTTTCCAGTCGATGAAACGCGCGTAATATTGGACATTACCGAGGAATTGAATCGTTCGGACTACATCAATGCGAGCTTTATCATGGTACTGCACATTTTGCATTTTAAACTCGTAATACGCTTGATCAGACATTAGCAGTGAAATATGTAGGGAAAGTATAATGTATTACGTGTTTGTACGCATGTACCAGGGGTTTCCGCAGAAGCCATGTCATTATATAGCCACTCAAGGTAATGAAATGCACTATAATTATTTCTGCCCCCATTCATACAATGATGTAATTATTAACTACTATTCCTAGTTTTATTGTGTTCCAGCAGCATGTAATTTTACACGATCGTTCTATGTCACCAGGTCCCATTAACGACACCGTGGTGGCCTTCTGGTTCATGATATGGCAACAACGTGCCAACCGTATTATAATGCTGAGTCCGCTGATTGAGGGAGGCAAGGTAACTAGGAAATATGCAGTTCTTCTTCATATAAAGCGACATCACTCATAACACCAAACGGCTCACGATAGAATGCCGCTGTTCATGTGACTAAAGAGAAAGTGTGAGCAGTATTGGCCAGAGAGCACGGGGGAGGCAAACAGGAAGGAGAGTGGACCTTTCATAATCGAACTGATGCTGTCAGAAGTGCATGCTGATTATGCATACCGGAGACTACTTCTGATTTACAAGGTACATCTCTTCCATTACCTCAAGCTTGGCAAAGAGCTCTGTTTGGTATGATGCATGCATTTGTTTTCGTTTAAGGGCGAGGGACGAGAGATTTATCAACTGCATTTCCTTGAATGGGAAGACAAGATCTGCCCCGAGGACAACTTCCCTTTACTTGCTTTCAGAGGCAGAGTGTTACGCCTGCCATGTGAGGAGACGGGTCCTCTAGTCGTACATTACAGGTAAGTTTCTACGAAGCAACTCCACGAACTAAGTGTTGATTCACAGATAAATAATTCAATCTATATGACGCATTTTGGGAATATAAGCTAACAGTCCTTCTGTGTTGCATTAAAGTGCTGGTGTCGGTCGTACCGGAACCTACATCGCCCTCGATTACCTGCTGAATCAGGCCAGGTGTGAGGATCAGGCAGACGTGTTCTCTTGCGTGTATCACCTGAGAACACAGAGGATGAACATGGTCCAAACAGCGGTACTTGGGTCTTTATCTCTAATTCGTTGGGTTTACCACCTATATATAATCGGCTAACAGGAGGTGCTCAATGTGACTTGACAGACCCAGTATCGGTTTCTTTATGAAGCATTACTGGAAGGAAATGAAACTCGGGAAGGAGAAACTGGAATACCAAGTGATCAGTTCAATGTTCGGTATTGTGAAATGCTTCATGAAGCAACGTACTCCAACCCGACTGCTCTGGAGGATGAATATCAGGTGCCATGTACTACAGTTAGCTATTACAACCGCTCCACTATCATACCAGTGCAAAGTTTATTATTGTTTTTTTGTTTACAGACAATGAGTAAATATAAACCAGGAATATCTTCCTTCGCCAAAAGCACTTCTAACGCGTCAAAGAACCGATCACAAGAAATACTGCCAGGTAGATAATACTATAAGCTGTTGTACCGTTACATGGTGGATACACAAATGCTGGCTCTATCCAGTAGCAGCATCGTACGTATCATTGAACTCAAAACACACACACACATATATATATGCATTTTTTTATATATATATATACATATATCTATCTATATAAATATATATATATATATATATATATATATATATATATATATATATATATATATATATATATATATATATATATATATATATATATATATATATATATATATATATATATATATATATATATATATATATATATGCATATGATAGCTGTAAACCGTTGCCTATATTTTGAGGTCATGATTCACAAATCAAGTACTGTTTCGTGCAGTTAGCAGACACCGTCCTCACTTATCCACTCCATATGCTGAAGGCAATGACTACATCAATGCTGTCTACATCAATGTAAGTCGATAATAGTAATTGGACTTTATGTAATGTGCACTTTAAAGCCATGAACTATAAGTTGGATATACATATCCAAGTGTTTGATATGTTTCTTTAATGATAATTCGTAGCACATTATCGGTTTAATTATATGGCACGAAAGATGCCTTCCTGACAATTTGTGTTTATATTAGAGGCCAGAGTCGACATTGAGGTAATATTGCATGCTTGATTACATGCATGGCATTGACGTTTATATAAATATATATACACATATGTATATATATATATATATATATATATATATATATATATATTTATATATATATATAAATATATATATATATATACATATGTGTATATATATATAAATCTTTATATTTATATATATATATTTATATATATATATATATATATATATGTGTGTGTGTGTGTGTGTGTGTGTGTGTGTGTGTGTGTGTGTGTGTGTGTGTGTGTGTGTGTGTGTGTGTGTGTGTGTGTATCAACCCAATGCATGTGTTCAATGGTGTCTACGCGTTGTAATAAATCATATCGGGAATGTACAACCGTGTTTCTAGGGATTCAATCTCTGTAAAGCATTGATATTGACACAAACGCCGCTCCCAAATACGGTTGTAGACTTCTGTGTCTGTATCGAGTGCAACTGTATCGTCATGCTCGATAACGTGGACACGAAGGACTTGGTAAGAATTGAGCCAGACAATGTTCAATGTTTACGTTTACCAATTGTTGCACGCCTTTCACTTAATCCTTTAGTTTGTTTTCGTGACCGAGCATAGAACCGACAATATCCAGCAGTTATGATTTCGAAACAGAATCTAGATGTTTTCATTTTTTCATTTTTGTGTAACAGACATGTCCAACATATATGCCGAGCGAGGAGCAATGCAACGAGACCTACGGCCCAATTCAAGTAGAGCTGGTCAGTACTGAACAAGTCCTCAATCCAAACATTGCCATACGAACTCTGAGAATCTCCACGATTCGCCGAAAGGTAAGTGTACGAGAAAACAATTGTTTAGCTTGTATGTGTGCGTAGTTCCGACATTGCTTCACACATGGTGGCAGCTATGACTCTTTAGTATAATACATGTCGTCGTTTTGTAAGTTTTCACCGCTGTGTACAAATCGCTAAAAGAAATAATTGTGCAATGTAAGGTAAAGATCTTCAACCAATGGTAAGAATCCTGGATCAAATACTTTGAATGACTGGGAAAGAAATCTGCAAAGCGTTCCGACAAATAATGGTACAATTCAGATAAACGAGTTCAACACGTGTGAACTCCTATATATCCCAAGAATTCTGGTTCAAGTATTATGAGTTACTGGGCAAAGAGTAAATGGCACTTGACAAATATATTCTGTACACTATGACTTTTTCACATTTCTTACACATCAAACATTATGATTCCAGCTTGTAGAGGAGCCATGGATTGTGCGTCATTTCCAGATATTAGGATGGCCCGACCAGGAAAACGTTCCGCCTAGACCGAATGACGTCATTGATTTCATCATAATGATAGACGAATGGCAGCACAAACAAACAAGGGGAAGAGCGGTGATTCACTGCATGTAAGAATCTAAACCTCATAGATGACGTAAACATTCTTGAAAGTTCAATTCACCAGCCAAATTATCGTGTCCTAGGTACGGTGCAGAACGAAGTGGCCTTCTTGCAGCCGCTTGCTATCTGCTGGACTTGCTGAAAGCGGAACAGGAAGTTGATGCGTTGACAGCTGCACGTTATGTCACATCCAGACAACCCCATTCCTTCAGCTCAGTGGTAGATATGTCAGCAATAATCTTTAAAATCTGACAATGATTCTATCTAGGGATTGTATCGAATGGATAGGTAATGCGCCACTCAATGACGCTTTGTTGTTTCAGGAGCAATACCAGTTTTTGTTTGAGCTGGCGAAGTGTTACCTCTCCGGATTCCATACTTATGGTAACATATGAAATCTATCAGTGAACCTGTTTTGCTGTAATCGCATCCAGTTATCATTAATGTTGCTAGTAGCACTATGAGGCAAACAGCGTCGACTCATCTACTCGGCTACTATATTGGTGGTTTGTATTAAATGTAGTAAATAGAGGGATTTTGGTAATTAATACGCGTGCTCAGTGGGTTTGATATCAATTTCAAATCAAGGTATCGTACTAAACCATTATTCCTTGGAGCATGTAAATACCGGACCGAACGACACTATAAGAGAAAAGATGATGTTGGTTCGGTTTGTAATGATCCAAAATAGACAAGTTGTTGCATAGCTGAGTGCATTGTTATAAAAATACAATACGAAATAACAAGACGACATTACATCGAGTTAGTTAGACGCTCTGATCATCATACCACAAGGATATCTTTAATAAAACTACTTCTTGTTTAATTGTATGCCATCTTCTCTATTTTTAACGGAAAAGCCATACCCAACTGTTGACGACATGCGCTATTCAACGATTCCGAAATAGGAGTGTGTATAAAACGGGTCGGAATAAAATTAGTCGGAGTACATATTGACTATAAAATAGCTCCCAAATTCAGCATTTCTGCTTTACCCGGAAGCCTAGGTAGAATAATAAAATCTTCTCTTGAGTGACTGCGATTCTTACGTAGTAGGTGATATATTATTGACGGGTTTTTCCCCATGTGCGCATAAAGCTGTCAACTGATATACATGCAATCAAGGGGGGTGGGACCACAGTGATCCAATTTGGCCCTGCAATATCGCTAACAATTGCCGTGAAATGAACCTTTGTATTTATTATCAAGACTTTGCAAATGGATTAACGGAACAAAGGCTTGTCCATGGAGTCGTTTCGGATAGACAAAAATCAATAAACAGTGCAGGCAGCTTAGCAAAATCCATCCATTATACAGTATATGACATCGAGCAATACTATTCAACGGTCGGACCCATTCAGGTAGAATGCGATTTATTTAACCTTTCCACAACCTTGAAATGGTTTAGTTTCATGACACAAAACCTGTATTTTGTGTACGCATATACTGGTCCGTTATTGTGTTGAGTAAATGGATATGATATGTGAGTAGCGGATGACTCAGTGAGAGGCTATTTTGACAATATGCTTGCGGCAGGAGTGGTACTGCAATAAACAACTAAACTACTGTTAGCTTCATCTGATGATTCGATTAATAGTGTACAATGTAGGATTATATTGTAATGTTGTCACAGCTGTTGTGTACGCTGCCTTCGTAGACAGATATTGACCCGATAAATGTAAAAGCTTTCATTTTTTAGAAATTACACAATTCTCAGTGAAGTTATTCTGGGTTTACTTTTCACACATACCACATATTATTGTAGTATGACATTTTAATACCTGGGTTATTTTGCTTCCCTAAATTAATCAGCGCATAATTTTTTACCAACTGCTTGAGAACAATCTTATAGCAGATGTTAGTCGAATAGTATTTCATTCACCCATTCAATTATAACACACTTTTTTTTATTTGTTATTTACTCTCACGGACTCAATTGACACTTTCCATAAGCACCATTGCAGTTGGCAGAAAAACAATCCATGTGTGCTATCATCCATTAATCAGCGGGGTTTGTTTGGTATTGTGTAGCAGTTTGTATAAACAGGTTTTGCGCCGAAGGCAGCGCCAATCCACATTGTCACAGTCAGCAGACTTGTTGGTCCGTTCGCTTACAGATTACAATCGAATTGCAGTCTCCAGTGGTGATAGTCTAGTGATAATATATTGCTTCCATTCACAGTAAATGCAACATTCTCCGTCTCTCATGGCGTGGAAATAAGGGTGTAGAGCATGTAAGTAGCACGCGGTTTTATTAACGGGAAGGCACAGAGAAAGAGAACAAACAAAAGATATCGGAAACCTAAATTTTATTAACCCTACAACATACAATGTTCTTTTGGAAAAAACGGCCATGAGGTCTTTGGCAGGCCGCATTAAGTGAAAATTACATGGTGCTAACGGACACCAGATAACGTTTATTTAAATTTACATATCGGAGATAAATAAATTGTTTAGGAAGTGAATTATCATAAATGTACTTTTATTTCTGAGGCAAATATCAAGACAAAACGACAGAAAAGCAATACGTATTCAACAATTATCGATGTTAGACAGTAAGCAAAAGTTCAGGGCTAACAAATAGTAATATTTTTTATCAAATAGCCCGCATATGTTCATTCACAATACTGTGTCAGAATCTTCAATGAAACGTTTCCACCCCAAACGATAATCAAACACTAGACATTCCTCTTGCAAAATGCGTAAATCTTTGTCGGTGTCACAATCAAACCAAATTGGACAAGCCCGGCGTCTATTATTCGCTTATTCCGATGCAGATGATTGACATTTACGCTGGTTTATTTCATTTTGTAAGGCGGATAGCTCCGCTCTTATGGAAAGCCTATCGATGTGTAAACGAGAGTGTAGTAGTATACGCGGCTTTCATAAATTTGCAGAAGTGAGACTGATATCCCCCACGACAACAATTTTTGTCATCATGCTTCTCTCGATATGAAATAGCTTTGACAGATTATCTTATTTTGGGTAGCAAGATGTGTTTTGTTATTGCACCACGCAATATCCATGAAATTGATCGAACAGCAAACCTGTATAAGCTGTAGGAGCGTAACCGTCTTACATTATTATAGTCCATAGGCCTCAAAACTGACTTTTAATCTCGTTCAGATCTCGAAGCCCGTGCAAAGTCGTCAGTAATGGAGATGATAATGCGCCTTGAGTCATGAGGGAAATTGAGATAATGTGGTGTGTAGACAACCTCTGGGTGCCACGTGCGCAATACATTTACGAGGAGCTGACTCTGTATTACAATCGTCTTCATCCCCAATTATTTGACCAGTCGCTGCATTTTGAAGGTAATAGACATAAGCATTTAATTAGTTTCACCATAAACCAGCAAATATCTGTTGTTTCGCGAAATTAAACGACTGGAAGACAATTAGTTCACAGTTCAAACTTCCATCGTCAAAGGTCACGACCTCTTCTTTGGCTTTAAATTCACTTCGGGAGAGTCCATGAATGAAGTAGGTTAAATAACCAGAGCGGATTGAAATACACTCGTTGGAACAATCAACCCTAGTGCCATTAAGTCAGGATGCGTGTCTATCAGTAACTGTAACATAGCATATTATCGGCTATCTGGTTAGATGATTGGTACAGCTCGCTGCAATTACATATACGCCTTCCCCATTTTAATAAGTCATCAATTGATATATCTAGGCGCAATTCGACTTTTTGAGCTTTGGCGGTTAGATGGCTCTGCAAATCAGAATTAGATACCACCGAAAATGTCTGGATTGTATAAACTCCACTGACAAGGAGAAATTATCTGAGCAATTTTACCCATCACTAGGTGGTTCTGAATGACGCCTAACGGGCTTTAACAGCCTCAGTTGAATCGCGTCGCATGTAAACGTTTAAAAGACATCTGTACTGCGATGTCATTGTACCTTGTTCATTGATGTATTACAAGTAATAGAACATTCACCTCACCAGCAACATTAGCAGGAATGATAACTGCAGGCCACTGAAATTTATCGAATACTTATCACATTATGTTATTTAAATGATTAACACCATTGCCTGCAGCCATCACCAAACGTTTGTGTTGATCAGAGTTAAGGATTGTAAATTCATCAAGCTGTCCTACAGATGAATTGCAAAACGTCGTTTAGCTTTAGTAACATTCTGCGGATGTAAGTAATCCAAACTTGGTGCTGAATTTTAGATTGTCTGACAGCGATGTATCAACTTTGGATATCTACAGTTGTCACCGAGGAGTTTGTTGCATGGTACTAACCATAATACAATCTGAATTGTTAGATGACCCATTCAGTTTCATTTATACAACAGCCTAATATGGTGATAGCGTTTGGTTTGTGATAACTACAAAAGTGATTTCATGTGGTTAAGTTATATGTAAATGCAGCATTGGCCGAGTATGAATTTAATTGTGCATCGGGACTTGTAAGGCTGTGCTACTTTTCATTACGCAATCAATGAGACGATGGTATAAAACATGACAAGTTCAGTAACGAATTCGTGGCTCTGTAATGCACCACCTTACTGACACGCAATGTCAGTGGTAATAGGATAGTTATTGTCAGCTGCCGTCATAAAACTGTTCTGCCGACCAATGCAGCGCTTAAAGGTAGTGTGTTTTTTCCGCTCCAAAAATAATGCGTGTATGTTCAATAAGCAATCACATTTTAGCGTAATGCGAATAACAGCATGCAACATTACTATTCGTCCGTTTGAGTCAAAATCTTCACAAAGTGCAGCGCTCCATTTTGTACTTCTCATCTGAAACCATCTGGATGCATAATATAATGCGGTACCATTCTGAACACGCTGCTAGATACCAGGGAGATTAATCGTATCCAATGCACTTAAAGTCGAGCTTTGTGCTTTGTCCTAGGTCACCACTATAGCCAAACATTCCAACACATGAACTTTGATATGTGTTTGGTTTGGTTGTTTTCTAGTGTGTTACCCTTGCTCGCTGGCTTGCCCCATACATTACAATCGTTTGTGACATTTTCATGTCACTGATAAGGTAGTGACTTTTGTGAATCAAAGCGCTTAGTTTAAAATTATGAGACAAATTCGCCATGTCAAAAGCTAAATGTCATACTGTAAGCCGAATAGCTTTTTAACGTCAATTTAAGATGTTCTTTTTTTAGGCTTATATAACTAGCTGTTATATGGAAAGTGTATTGGATAGCTTCACGCTCACGGTGCAGCATTCTAGAACAGGGCAAATTGAATACCATCGACAGGAATTGAAGATGGTATATCTCGGATCATGAGGTTAAACTCGTTTTTGCTGAGGTCAATAAAAATGACCAATTGAAGGGCAAAATTAGGGCTAGATCTGTATAAGCGCACAAGACTGTTTCAATCGATGAAAAAAACGCACTAATCCAACGTCAAAAAGACGAACGATTGGAAGGTATCAGACTAAAATTGGGTCCTTCTTTATCATTCAGTGGACTGTGAATGACCTTATTAACCCACCTCCATGCACAGAATAATTGTTAATTGAGGGTATTAAGTATAGAAATGAACACTCAAGAGCGTATTACTGAACTTGGAGGTTGTGTAAAAGAGTTGAGATTAGAAAGGCGAAAAATAGATATTGACGACGAACTGAGAGATGTTGTGGGTGATGTAGAGACTACGTACGACGACCTTATGCAACTGAAGGATATAGTGAGAGATCTGGAGTTTAAGAACGATGATCTTATAGAGCGGGTAAAACGCCTAGAGGAGCTTGTCAGCAAGTGTCACACGTGCTTGTGATTCAAAGAGGTGGATAGCCACGAACGGTGTAGTCATCTTGGCCCATGGACACATGATGTTTGCATGAATAACTATAGCAGGGCGTTAAACGTCATAATGACTGAGCAAATATGCTGATACGGACTACTAATGGCTGTTATAAATATCAACGAGGCAAACACACATAGACACTGGTTTAGTGTTGCAAGCATTATTTGCAAGATGAAATTTGTTGGTCCTGTTGTTCCTGGTTCACACCACGACGGACAAACCCATTTGTTTCGCTAAAGAAGGTAAACACGTCACTTTTTTACATATCCCACTCACTGTATGTCTCTTAATAGTATAGTCATAGCGCGAATACAGTCATGTAAAGATGCATTATGATTGAAGTGAATTGGTTGGCTCCACAAACCAGGAAGTAATGCTTGTAATAAATGAAGTCGAGACGCATAAGGAGAGAAATCGTCACTCCAACTTTGGCAGGCGTAAGCGTAGTTAGGTGTGTCTTGGCTGTACTCATCGTTGATGGGCATCTTGTGGCAGGTTAGTGGCTGTAGAGGACCTGCTGTCGCCAGCAGCATTCAGTCTCTAATCAAAGGGATCATATTCTTCACATACTTTCCTATCTAAACCATTTGTGTCGATGTTTACACATCTTTTCATAACATAGATACTACCGTGGTGTTTGGACGACTGCGTTGCTGAAAAGCGTTTTTTTAATATTCATGGCCAAGTAGGTGTATTTGTAAACGAATGCAGTTCGCACAACGGTGCCGCGGTAGCGTAACTGGTTGTGGTCAAAACGTCGCACAGAACGCTGGTAAAAAAATTCGTGCGCTCGTTACAAGAACTAACGAATATAACCTACAACGTGGACACGATGCAAACAGTGAAACTGTCGAAATATTATTCAGTAGCGTGCGTACAAGTTTAAGTAGTTAGGTTTTATTAATAGCGTCACGAATACGAAGAAATAAAGCCCGTGAAATAGCAATTGATATCTCCTTGTAATAGCGGATAGTTCATGTCTCCGTTCAATGCACTATCAGACTTAAATACCTAAACAGACTGCATTAGCTTGTAGGACATTGCTGGAGGGGAAAGAGAACGAGAGTGGCAGAGGTCAGCAAGCCTTGCGCTTTGAATTGTTATTTCTGCCTCTAGTTCTGTTCCTAACACGAGAAAATGCTTGTTATACAAGCACTTGAGACGTACACATTCCAGAAAACCTCACTGCAACAACATGAAGCAAAGTATAACGATAAGCAAATACAGTTTCAAAGCTTACCTTGCAATATACATCAATATATATATCAATGCAGGCATGTAACTGGTAAATATATATCTATTTTAAGCATAAAGGTAGTAAGAGATAATACTCAACGACCGCGTTTGGCATCAGTATATCATGCCAATTATCCACAAAAGCTGAGGTTACATTGGATCTTATAACGGGAGCTTAGGATCATGTATGTTTGGTGACGACCAATTACGTCTGTTGAGGAATATGGAGCACAATACATAACTAGCCGCAATACATATTGCCACAATACATATCTTGCCACAATACATAACTTGCTATAAAAGATATCTTGCCATACAAGCATGCATGGACAGCTCTTACTTCTATTAGGTGGTGGGACCAGCAAATTGTATTCGTGATAAAGGTGCAACCGAAGTAATGTTACATGTAACGAATCTGTGTCAGCGGTTCTCTATGAAACCGAATAAACCCGGTATGAGCAGTTTTTATGCTGAAAATATTGTAAAGACCCACGTGCATGCTTCGAACAGCATCGACTAAATTATCTGTAAATATGTTTCTTACCTCATAATGATATTTCAAATGCTAAAACTGGGCAGAATACACGAATTATTGAACTTTTTCAACGGCCTTCACGGGTAATCAAACACTGCTCCCGCGAAAAGCCAGTCATTATAATGTAGCGGAAATGACGGAAGCAGTGGAACGTTTCTTACCAGTGATTTCCCTGCAGCACAGTTCCTCTGCTCAGCGTTCGTCAGAAATATTCATTCAGTTATTCAAACAGAAAACAGGTGTTTGATAAGCTGACAATTCATCTTGGTATTAAGGTATTGTCCACAAACCAGAGCGAAACTGATCAATTTTCAAATCATCAATGATATACTATGAATACTATATTCATACCTCACCCATTTCCCACGTATATTAGCTAGATATAGGGTACTGAAACTATCAACATCTCTTGTCTCCATTTGACATTTATTAATCATATGTTACGCGGAGAAACAGGTGTTCAACGCGTATACTTTTGACGGACCTCTTTAAGCTGGTGTTATCGATCAGACTTGAGAGAGAAAGAGAGACAGAGAGAGAGAGTAAGAAAGGAGGAGAAAGTAAGAAGGAAAGAAAGAAAGAGAGAGAGCGAGCTAGCGAGAAAGAGAGAGAAAAGGAGAGACAGAGAGAGAGCAGTAGGGAAGTAGGTAGAAACACGGACAGAGAAACGGAGATAGAAGATAGAGGAAAAGAGAGAGTAGGAGAGAGAGAGATAAACAGAATGAGAGATAAAGAGAGTGAGGGAGAGTGAGTGTGTGCATGTGAGTATGTGTGACTGTGTGTGAGTGTGTGTGTGTGTGTGTGTGTGTGTGTGTGTTTGCGTGGTTGAGAGAGACGCGTGTGTTGTCATGCAGTGCGCTTTCTGATGGTATTCCCTATCACATTACCTACATTCGCCATAGGGTCGTATATTGAAGAGGTAGCTCTGTTAAGGCCCACGATCAATACTTTTCACGAGTTTAACAGATATAAGCTGTTTATTTTGCTGTTAAAGACCGGTAATATTATGACGTAGTGTCATTCAGGTGCTTCATGAATTACACGCCCTTCAATATTGAACATGCTTTTTTATTTGAAGCTTGTTATGTTACATATGTAGGTTTTTGGAAAGACATTATTCATCAGAAGAGGACTGTTAGTCTTGCGTCAGATCACGCACGAATGCATCTATTTGTCGCGCCAAATATTGTAAGCCCACATATTTACGTACCCCATTCATATTATGATTTGAATCGCATAGTCAGCGCCCGAGAGGGGTCATGCAAGTATAAATTTAGATTCAAGTGCATTTTGCTTGCTCCCAGGTCTGCTCTTACGGGGAAGTAACGCCTGTAATAAATGAAGTCGAGACATACACAGACTAGAAATCAGCACTTCAATAATGGCTCGTGTTGGCGTTGTTTTGTGTGTTGTGGCTGTTACCATCGTTAACCTGTATCTTGTGGTCGGTAAGTGGCGGTAGCGGATTCCTTAGAAACTGCTATTATCAAATGTACAAAAGCATAGTCTTTGCTCAACTTACTTTGCAACTAAGATTTGGTGAATATTTGGATTATTGTACTTACCAGTTTTACCGGTTATGTTGATAAAACGAAGGTTACCTTACTCAGAAATTTAACATATGGTCTGCATATACTCAAACAAGAAAGATGTAAGATTGCATTTTGTTGTCAAACATGGTGATTTGTGAGCATTAGGTGAGTCCTGCTTATACATTCACGAAACTGAAGAAGCGAAACTCATGCAATTGGTCTTTTGTTATTGAAGCTTTCAATATATCTTATTCCCGACGTTGGTGTTATTTACAATTGCTTTTTATATTCATGGATCTTTCGTAATTTCATATTGCCAAAGAGCTCAAAGCTACGCTAAGAGGGCTCTTCTTAATTCACTTATGTGATGACCGTTTCTGGCACGCATCGTATAATTGCAAAAACACATTGTACTGTTGTTTACGCTGAATCAGAATTGCGCGTGCTTTTAAGATGGACATTATGACAAATTTCTCAGACACATACGTGGCGATTTCAAGTATGAGGAGGAGAGGGACATCTCTTAGCGTAGCTATAAGCTCTTTCATTTTACCAAGAGAAGTAAACCGGTCGTTTGACACTTAGACTCTGGGCTTGAGCCTGTTGCATCATGCCTTCAAATAGCGTAGTCATGGCCCGAATGAGGTCAGAGACGCATTCCTCGCTCCCACGAAGTAATGCTTGTAATGAATGAAGTCGAGATACACACGCGGAAATCGTCACTTCAGCTATGGCTGAGGTTGGCGTTTGTTGTGCACTGACTATAAGAAAGACCAATATCAATTTGGCGGGGTTTTCTATTACTCCTTCCTACCCTTGCTACGCAACCTGCGTCTCTATGATTGACAGCCCCCTGCTGTATTCTGCGTTTCCGTGATGTCTTCATATACGTTAACACTCAATAACATCGTTCGAATCAATAGATCAGCGGTGTGGTGATGGCGGCTCTCCTTGGCAGTGACTAACCTCACACTACATTAGTCGACAGAGTCAGCCTATGTTTGATGGAATAACAGTCATAGGTTGTCTAACGCAAGCAATGCAGCAAATACACAAGCCGGGACGAGATGACTGTTACACACAAACACATTGGCACTGATTTGAAGCTACAGATTTCTAGGCCTTGGGAGACGCGTATTTTGTCAGAAGTAAGTAATAAGGGATGCGGCATTCATGTCCCATGTTCATATTTTATTCACATTCTGTCTTACAATGACATATCATGACGTGCAAATATGCATTATGATTCAAGCGAATTCGGGGTTCCCAGGTCTGGTCTCATCAGGAAGTTATGCTTGAAATAATTGTCACGATATGATCGTTAGAAATCACTGCGGTTTCGGGGAAGTTATTGTAAGCAGATATATCCGTTCAATGCGAAACTTTCCACCTCGTGCTACATTTCAGCCTATTGTGGGATTACCAGCAACATAAAGCTGTATCCAAATATCTGTGTTGCCCTAAGTTTCAAATATCTGCTGTCGTATAGGGCAGAATCCAGCAGCCATGCTGTTTCGAGTGAGGTATGGATCCAAATAAGTGGATTAATACCCGTGGATAACGCGTTGAAACAATCCGCGAGTTATATAGCTAGCTGGAGACAATTGTGTCGATGAATCACATTCATCGAATGGTCAAGCAACGTTCTGCTGCTGTTTCAGCATGTGAGGCCGGACATTACGGGATCAACTGCGGGTCGTCATGCTCTGATCGTCACTGTAGGGGGAGTAACACGACTTGTGATCACGTGACTGGACACTGTTCTGGTGGCTGCCAAGATTGGTTTCTGGGGGATGCATGCATCGTGTACATCAGTTAGTAGATAACTAATTAAGTGAAATACCCTTATGTCTGATCGCAATATGCATATTGGGTGCATCTAAGTCTTATTCATAGGTAATTTACTAAACATATTAGCAGTCTATGGTGTTAATGGCCCAGAGTTAATTATGACAAGTCGTCAATAAATATATTTTACCTCATTGGTTGTATAGTGTATTTTTATATGCATGAACGCTAGTGAATCGATCGACAAGCAATGCTTTGTGTTCCAACAAAACCATATGCAGAAATGCCCAAGTTTAGCCATACGATCAATATAAAAGGAATGGCTATCACTTCCACACAAGTCAAAGTGACATGGAGGCCAGATGATGACGTCATCGCAAACCAGACACGCTACTACGGATACCAGGTGGAGTATAAAGTCAACGACGAGTCCGAGTTCCTTCCTGGGCCCAAAATATTCCCAATACCTAATGAGACGGAACATAGTACCATCATCAGCAACTTGGTCTACAACACCTGGTATATACTGAGAGTGAATATGTTCAGACAACATGGCGTCCTGTTCGAGATGTCCAAATGGCCGAGCCATGAAGTTATGGTCAAGACACTCTGTAATGGTTTGTGCTTTATGCTTTCTTAGCTTTTGTCGATTTGTTTGTTTGACATCGTCATTTTGTCAGGTTAGCAAGAACCAGCGGCTTGGTGCTGAACTTAAATGTTTGTCCGGTTTTAATTCTTGAGAAACTTTCTGACTGGCCAGGTGGGGGTTGCTCAAATACTGGCATCATAACTGGGCTGTTATCGGAGGAGTCGTGTTAATGACCGCCTCCGTCGTTATTGTAGTCTTCATTTGCAGGTAACGGGGTTAACGATTGGAGAGTCTGATCGCTTGAACTACTAGACATCCAATTGTCTCAATATTACCAGCTTGATTTTTTGCCCTTATTACAGGCCTGCATGTGGTAACATTCAAAGATAATTAACAAATTTTCAGACAACGGGAGGTTAATAAAAATATCGGAGAAGAGCTGAGCCGTCTGCCTCATTCATCCCGCTGTATGTGATTGACAAACTCTATGCGTAAAATATTTTTTCTTTTTGGTCATAGCATGTTGAATAGGCAATTGTGAGGTCGATGACAATTCCTGACGAACCGAATTTATAATTACACATGTAACCGTTCTATAGCAAGCTACCGGTCAAGGACGCCAATTGAGAAGACTGTACCGATGTCTCTGGCTTGCTTGAAGATGCATATTGCTGAAATTTCCAAAGAACTAACAACAGTCATAAGCAGCAAAGATGGAAAGAGAGACATCACAAATAGATTTGAAAAAGAATTTGATGTAAGTCACAGTAATTCACTATGCAGTTTGATATATTCACTCTCTATGTACTCAGCAAACATTAATACGGACCTGTGCCATTTATTGCGTCGACAACTCTTTTGAATGAACAAATGAAAGTCCGGCATTGCCTCACCTTTGAAGGACCTACCATGTATGCCCGCCAGACCCTGCACAGTTGCCTTGTCCGAAGTGAATGTGGTAAAAAATCGATTCAAGAACATACAGCCATGTAAGACTGACAAGTTTACAGTTATTATTCATAGTATCGAAGTGCCTATAAATTAAACACTGATTTTTAGTGCATTTGAACGACTTTTCAGTTGATGAAACGCGTGTAAAATTGAACAAAACCACCAAGGCCATGATGAATTCGGACTACATTAATGCAAGTTATATCATGGTAAATCTATATTCGTTTCTGTTAAATGAAAATTTGCTTGAAAAGCAAAATCTTTTCACACATTTTTTGTAATCAGTAACTGTGTAAGGATACACGAGGCTTCAAATATTGCACGGATGCTTCATGCAGGGATATTCAAGGAACAGCCGTCATTATATAGCCACCCAAGGTAAACCAATGCACCAAGATACTTAGATTTGTTCCGCCATAATATCGTTCCGGGGTCTTGTCCAAGCTTTTGTATTAGTGCTACGCAATGGTAACCATATTTTCAGTGTGCATTTGGGCAACAGGTCCTCTTGAAGACACTGTAGTGGCCTTCTGGCTAATGATATGGCAGCAATTCGCCAACCACATAGTTATGCTGACCCAACTGATTGAAGGAGGCAAGGTAAATGTCATTCACTTTCACAAGATCACTGTGTCCCCATGTAATGAACTATGCAGAAAGCCGTAGCATCATTTGCAAACCGCAAAATGATTGAATGATGCTATGTTTGTGTCAAAGAGAAAGTGTGAGCAGTATTGGCCGGATGACGAAGGGTTAAAAAACAGGATGAGAAGCGGACCATTCACGATTGAACTGATGCTGTCAGAGATGCATGCCGATTATGCTTACAGAAAGCTACGACTGAGTTACAAGGTACTGTTTGAAAGTTAGAGAAATCTTGATAAAGACGTCCGATTCACATAATGTATGTATTTGTTGTCATCACAGGCTGAGGTGCGAGAGATTCATCAGTTCCATTTTCAATCATGGGAGGACATGGAATGTCCTGAGGATTATTTCCCATTGCTCGCTTTCAGAGACAGAATATTACTTCTGTCATGTGACGCGACTGGACCTCTGATTGTACATTGCAGGTATATTGCTACAACGGCAGGGTCTGCATCCATGTATAATGTGGTCCCTAAATCAAACTTAGGCAATAAGACAACGGAACACACGCAACTCATATGCAAACAACAGCGAGGTTAAATGTTGAGGACATATTTCCACGAGTATTTTGCATTTCAGCTCTGGTGTAGGTCGAACAGGAACCTATATTGCCCTAGATTACCTGCTGAATCAGTCCAGGTGTGCAGGAGAGGTAGACGTGTTTGCTTGTGTGCATCACCTAGGAATCCAGCGAATGAACTTAGTGCAAACTGAGGTACTAACCATACTATCGCAAACTGAGATACTGACGTTGTATTATTACTTTTGTACCGTTGAATTGATATAATTGACGACGGACATTGCAACTCGACAGAAACAGTACCGATTTCTATATGAAGCTGTACTGGAAGGGTTCGAAACTTTGGCTGGAGAAACTGGAATACGACGTGCCTTGGTCAGTAATCTATTATCATCAAAATTACAGAATACCTCTCTGCTGATAATGCATCTAGTTAAACCTGTTTTTTCTTACTTTTCTAAATCATGTGTTTTCAGGAGCAATATCAGTTTCGGTTTGAGCTGGCAAAGTGCCAACCCTCAGGACTTCCTTAATTGATAATTCATACAATGATTGACACACATTGGTTGTATCGCATCTCCACATATTTCGTACATCAATTTATGATCAATTGCGCGTGACACAAGCATTTATTAGCGGCAAACAAAATACTCTTTCCTATTTGAAAGGAAGTTAATGTATATATGAAATTTCGTCACTCTCTAGAGCGACTGGTATGATTTATTTCGTAAGTTATCGTATGATGCTTAGCATACAGAATGTATAAAGAATTATGTTTTGTCATTGTATAATCAGTATGATCGCATCGTGCGTTAGACTTAATAATTCTAGTTTTAATATCACTTGTTGAGATAAACCCTCGTAGGTACTATTGATTTGTTTTCAAATTTTGGTAAACCTCCACAGCTGAGACACCACCGCTGAACAAAATTGTACGGAGTGGATCTGGATTGTCGCTGCTTTTCATGATCTGATCAGCTCTGTAAAAAGTAACAATGCAGAATGACTCATTCATTTCCCCAAATGACTAACACATTTATGTCAAAACAACAGCATCTGCGGATCAAGAAGAACAACATGGCTTTAGCATTGTGATAAAAATTATTCTAATGATGCATTGTGATAATAATTATTTTAATGTATCTTACTCAATATTTGTCGGCCACAGAGTGAAGGTTATGATATAGTCCGATCTGGCCAAATGAGTCCTTATTTATCGATTACGATTCATGCAGTTGACTAAATAAACCATTAAGCACGAACGCCATCCCGGGAGAGTTCCTGTTTTGGAGATATAAAAGACATATAAATAGGTTGAGGCGCGAGTATATTTGCTGAGACAAACATATTCCTTCTACTAGTTTTCTCACCCGATGCTTTCTTTGTGCGATTAACAGTTTTGTTTAGGTCCATAATAATTATAGTTTTAAGGCATACGTGGAGCGCGTAATCGTTTTGATCAATATTTACTATTCAAATCAGATCGAGTCAAGATAATTGGTTCCAGATGACGCACTGAATATTATGAGACTTTCAGAATCGTGACTTTTTGACTGAGATCGCCTATACATAAAAGTATCTGTGTCAATGAATAAGCTGTAATATGTTACATAAGTATTTACATGTTGTCAATTGATCGTAGTAAACGTCTAGCCTACCGTTCGTAAGGTACAGAATAGTCCATCAAGACTTTTGTCTGAATAACGAAAGAATAACACATTAATGTGACATGAGAAATATGTTGTCATATATTGCGTCCTAGCGACCTTGGTGATTTACAATAAAACAGGCGGCTCGCTCGAGAGGGAGATATTGCAGTCGGACTAAAATCATCTATACCATCTACTATATTTCCGATGATAGATAACAGATGTATATATCTTTGTTATTTGTTACTAGTGTGCAAATTAAGCTCTTAGGGACTAAGTCGCTATCATTGTAGTAGATTTGTCTTTCATGGGCCGTCAATATTCTGGAAATGGCTCCATATAGAAGGCGACGTTTTGGGTATTATAGCTCCAGCCAGGTTTGCAACCTATTAATGAAAAGAAGGCGCAGACGATAGATAGCAATCATCGCAAGCTATTCCTGTGGTTTGATCTATTTCCTGTAAGTTGCCATTCATGTTACCAACATGTCAATGACGATCTCGTCAATATACGAGGTTCTTTTTTTAAGCTAAAATAACTAGCTGTTATATGGTAAGTGTATTGGATGGCTTCACGCTCACGGTGCATGAGGTTCCCAACGCCAAGTCGCTCGTAGTTTTTCACGATCGAGGGACATATTTAGATCGATCAATTTGGCGCTCTGATGCTTGGCGTCGGCAAGTCTCCCCATTAAATTGAATGAATGGTTGATGCACGCACCCGGAATAAATTATGATGCCGAGTCAGCTTTAAGTGGTTGATTCATAATGGTAAGTTTTATAGCTGATCACTGAATGAGCAGAGAGTCCATGTGAGGGCATATTTGTCATTATGACGGCATGGAATGACATACTGAATGTTACTAGTGTTTACATAGAAATTGATTCCACTTGATCATTGTGGCATGTTTGATCACTCCATAGTTTTGGGATATCCCAAAACATACATATTAATACTTATATTGATACCAAGCCTCAGCAACAGAGTAATGCCCAGTAGAGATACACAACTAGACCCCAGCAGGTTGATTCAATGAGCACCGGGGCTCGTTTATCCATAGCAGCATATTTACCTGGGATGGCACGATGTCACATTCACAGCGTAGTAGTTTGTGATGCAATCGAGCAGGAATAACTATATACTCTCGGCAGTAATGACGTCACGATGTTGCTATATTGGTATTGCTGCTCACGAATGTGGTATAATGTATGGTCGCTTAGTCAGTACAACGGTTGAATGTTGAGAATTTTGGTAATGAAAGACACCATAGATTTCTCCCAGAATTAGCATTATAAGCTGACGCAAGGGCTAAGAACACCTGACTCTAAGGGGTATGGAGCGAGGTTAATCCGCTCATTATGAAAACGTCTACATGACACAAGACAGCTTTTGCACTATCTAAGTCAACACGAATGACAATAAGCCTCTCGAAAACCCCGTATTTTTGGATTATCATAAATGAGAACGAATGCCTCGATAGGCGCAGAGTCTCTGTAGAGTCTGCAAAATAAGCTTCGGTCAATAACGGACGGAGCGTCTATTGATGAGGAAAAAGTTTTAATCCCTGTTTCGGTTCATAACAACATGAATAACATCATGGTGCTTCAGGTGATAAAACATCATTCACAATTCCAACTTGTGGTATTAGGCATGAAAGCGCTCGTTTTCGCTAGATGGCCAAATAACAGGTCTTGCATATTGAATTGAGGCAGGTGTTTCCAAGGTTCCACTCACAACCATAAATCAAGCCGAACACATAGAGTGCAGGTAAGTGGAAAACAATTTGCGCCCATTTAAGTCATGGAAGCATTCTTCTTATTCTCCATGTCTTAAGCATAAGGGATATGTGAGAAAATACGCTATTCAGCAAAAATCCTTGTTATGTACTGTCAAAATACTGAAACAGTACAAGGGGTGATAATGTGATGGTTAAAAGTATCATCACAATATAAGTTTAAAATAACAGAATAGATTTTAAAGGTTGAACTTAACTATGATAGGCTGTTGCAGGCGTCAGTTCAACGCGACGTGCGATTATATTGTCAGGAAAAAAATATGCTTTGGTCGGTTAGTGTCGTAATTAGACAGATAATGGCTCAAATATCTCTGCTTTTAATGAAAAGTGGTCTAATGAGCAATACTCAACAACAAACGAGGAACACTCCCAAGTGTATGCATTTAAGCTTCGTTCTATGCTGCAACTTAGAAGGCAACCATGCATTCATTAAATATCACACATTATTCTACATGAAGGGTAATGTGTGCTGTAAGACCTAGGAGAAAAATAAAAATATCTTTAATCATGGACTAGCCTTGTCATATGCTTTTGAAAGGGATACAGAAGAGTTGAATGTCCCGTGAGGAATACTTCAGACTATGTTCATCTGAAAATAGGTTAACGAGCCATTTACTGATGTGTTATTAGGTCTAACCTATTTATTGTTCAAAGTATTTCGTCCCTCGTGTTCCGCTTACCAGGCGTGACAGATTTCTAAATTTACTTCTCCTTGGTGCAGATTGAGGTCATCACAACACGCACACATGGACGCGTGTCTGTATCACACTCCATTAGTGATTACAACGCATTGTTAAATATCAATGTCATCAACATCTGCACTCACAGCATAAGTCGGAATATAGAGACACTTGAAATGCATAAGCATATCCCGAAGCTTTAATGGTCGCCAGCGTGAGCGGAGTGACGCAACCCGGGACGCGTTTTAATTAGCCTTCACGACTAACTGAGAATAAATTTGTATCATTTATGGGTCGTATGTACATATATCATATATACCTATTAGTGATACACACTGTAAATAGCCGTAAAGTGCAGTGGAAACTTTGACTTATATCGGTTCATAGTGTGTGCATATCATTCTTCTACATGCGGAATGGACCGATTGTAAAATGGAATTGCTTTATAGATGTTATGATATTTGTTTTTGTGCCTGTAAATTTGTTTAGCATATCGTCAGCAAGGAGGTTGCTTTAACTCTAGCCATTATCTTGTAATTAGTACCCTGCAGTGGTACACATAGAGTCGGCTAAGAATAACTTCAACAACAACATTGACCTATGGTGCACCCGTTATTGTTGCTCGAGGTGGTCATACCGTCATCGCTAATGGCAAGGAGCTGTCATTATAACACTTCTCGTCGTTGGATAGAGACATGCAAGTAACATATAATTCGTAAATATTGCAGTTCTGTTGTCCTTTAAACATGAAGCTGCATAGATATTCGAAGGTCAGGCATTATATATATGAGGCACCTCCTATGATAAAACAGCCTATAAAGTTGAAAATATCAGTAAATTTCATTTGCTCCATGCAACAACAGTCGCTTGATATTATTTTCAATGAATTATTGAGCTGTTGGCTGGTCTTTTTCGCCTTCAGTGCGATAATATTCCAACCTTTTTACAGTTGATAGGGAGCGCCACATTCAACATTGGCCTATTTGCAAACTGATTGGCAATTTAATATTGATTCGATTTAAACATGATCAAACCTATCAGATATACTGGGATATACACTATAACATTTCAATTATGAACGATCGTCACGTTACTTCTTGAAAGAGATTGGTCTGGAT
Source organism: Urechis unicinctus (assembly GCA_034190875.2). Taxonomy (NCBI): domain Eukaryota; kingdom Metazoa; phylum Annelida; class Polychaeta; order Xenopneusta; family Urechidae; genus Urechis; species Urechis unicinctus. The sequence continues at coordinate 24,361,439 of CM067344.1, forward strand.
CATATGATGCGACAACTTGAACAGCAGCGTATCATTATGCAGCAATTGCATGTGAATTGTTTCTTTAGCCGATAAACATTTACTCAGCTATCAGAAACAAGAATTCTATTCAATCTGTCATCAAATAGCAAAAACACATTGTTCGTTCGAGTTGTTTTTATTCAGATCAAATTCTCTATCAACACTTATCGCGATCACCATTTCCGTCGTCGGAAATAGAGCCATGAGGTTTGTTTGTCATGCCACCATGCGTGAAAGTTGCGAGGTTCTATGGACAGCATCAATTCACGGCTAAACATAGTAAGGTCATAGCCAAGAAAACTGTACATGTACATGAACAATTATGTGTTGGCGCAAGGTTCAATCAAAGTGTCAATATCTTCACAAAATGTATTCCGCCGCAAATGATATTCAAACTGCAGGAAATACTTTTGCATATGTGCAAAAATCTTAAGAAGCTCTGTGTCTTTTATCCGCTTATTCCGAAGAAGAAGAAGAATGGAATTTATGACGTTTATATTATGTTTAAGGTGGATAGTTACGCTCAAACGGATAGGGAGCTTAATTAGTTGTTGCTCTGGACCTCTCCCGGAGAGACACAAACCGCAGTGGATGACAAGCTGGTTCTAGCATTGGATGCTTCCATGAATTTATGCTAATGCTCGGGCTTACTGGTATATGAATGTTCTTTACTTCACAGTGTCTTCCTAAGCCAGCGACATCACAACACAATTATCGTTGGGCACACACATACTATATCTGGTTGCCGTTAAAAGCTTTGTTATGTGTCGTGGCTGAAGATTTTTCCCACACCATATAGTAGTTATTTCTAAATCAGGTGGTGTCACAAAAGGGCCACTGTCAAAACGAGACTAAAGTACTATACGCGGCTTTCATCAATGTGCTGTAGTGAGGCTGATAACTCCCACGACGGCATGTATGGTCACCATGAATCTCTTGTTGTGAAAGAGCTTTGACAGATCATCTTGTGTTTTTTGCTAGATGTGTTGTGTTACGCCCCTAAGCGATATTATAAAATTGGACGAACAGCTATGTTGCATAAGTTGCAGGAGAGTAACCTTCTTACATGCTAATAGTCTACAGGCTATAAAACTGGCTTCCAAACTCGTTCAAAACTCGTAGACCATACAAAATGCATCAGTAATGGAGATGATAATGCGCCTTGCGACCGGAGGGAAATTGAGATAATGTTGTGTTCAGACAACCCCTGGGTGCCACGTGGGCGATGACATTTACGAGGAGCTGACTCAGCATTTCAATAGCTCCCATTCCTCATCATAGTTATATCATTGCATGCATGAAAAGATTTAACCCATATTTCATTTCATGCACAACAGCGTGTTGACGAGTAATCAGCATGGATACTCATTGGATTCAGTATTACCATAATACAAAAATACTTTTGCTGAACGAGATGGCTTCTATTACAGGCGAGGACTATGTACTAATTACATCACATGGCATAATCACATGTAGCCTAGGCAGGATAATGTTTGTGGGGACAGTTAGTGTAAAGTAATCGTAATATGTATGCTTACTGTTCAGCGGTAGAAATGGGTGCGGTCCAAAAGTATATTATTGTTGAGAAAGCATACCCATATACCTGCCTTGCTATGCAGCCAATAAACAACCCGGATGCTCTCTGTTTCAAGGGGTTCCTGTAGGCCAAATATGCCCTGGAGCCAGCATGCGCCGGCTAGCGATTGATCATCGTTTGTAGGTTACTGCCATGTTGGACATTAACATACTAACGGGGCCTTTTGGGGAGCTACACATTGTACATTTGGTAGCCGTTCAACAATACACATGACACACATAGTTTATTATGCATAACTGGCTTAATTTCTTGCTGCTGACAATCACACATTTTCACACCATGTTAATGTCTTCTAGTTGCGCGAACAATTTATCGAATGAGGCATCAGCGTCAATAGCAGAACGGAACTGGTTGTTAATATAATATCGCAGCCGACAGCAATCAAAGCAACTATTGTCCAGATTTGGCGGAAGATGAATCTATTAGCCCGGACGGGCACTCTCATCGCAGGGTGAATAAAGCTATTTTATGCTTGGTTTATCGAATGCTAGCACTAACCTTGTTTTTGGTGTCGATAATTATTCGATATTGACTTATGCTTCAGCATAATGTCTTAAACACGGCAATCGGTAAAGTTAGTGATGTGGCACATATAGTATTTTACCTGATGGTACCTAATAGGCATGACTGTTGTTTTCCTGCGCCGAGACAAACTCCAAATTAGTAATAGTTTTTATTCATTATGTCCGTTGGAATTATTGTATATGTTGTTATTATACCACGGAATACTTTGTTTGAATGTTGTAACAAATACACTGTTGGATGTTTTCATTATCCCTAGTGTGTACCCGTCGTCAGTACTCGATTATTTTTGCCCAGTAATAATCTAAATCAGACCTCTAATGAGTGCTTGCTATGGCAGCCGATTTCAAAGTAATATTAAGCCAGTGTGGGGCGTCTCATTATTGTGTAACAACAGAGACTTAGAGATCTTGGCTAGCAATAACTCAACTGGCAAACACGCAATCAATGGTCGAAAAGAGCACAGTTATCAAAATGGTCGTCGAATATTTGGCCGCACACCTGCATCATTTATCATTGTCATTTGCAATACTAACCCCATATGCAAGTTCTTAAGTTTATTTATTCTAAGCTGCTTTTAATGGTATGAAAAAGACTAGAGGGGATTAGAGGGTAATACACATCGATATGCAGTTCGTTTTCACTCATCTACAAATTGTTGGTTCAAAGCCTCAGGATAAGTAGGAATAATTGACAAAGATGTCGTAATTTTCAACGCCAACAATATTAAGGAATATAACTACTTCAACTATTGCTAGAGGAAATGTTCGGAGCATTTGGTTGGTCATTTTTCTCCCATTACATTAAAAACTACATGCAAATATCGGAACGATTTTGTAATTTTCGGATACCAAACCCAGGAGAAACGAAAGATATTTCGTTATATATTAGATTATAATCACGAAAATGGTGAAAATTGTAGGAGAAGCACAACCTATCATCTATCTACGAGGCAAATTGTGCCTACGCGTCAGTCATGTTAATCTGTGCATTCCGGCACATCGATTAATAAATTAGAGCATTTTTGATTCTCTACGAGATGCTATGCCTACAGATTTTGACGCAATAGCGAGATAATGCAACAACTTCACATATAAATTTTTACACAATATATCTGTATCTACGTCAAATATATGTGACGTTCGCAAGATAACGTGTTTATTTTGTATGCTACAGTGACGGTTATATTTTTGATATGCATCTGGCATCAAAGCCGTGCATGCCATGTATTTGTGTAAAGCCATAAGGCTATAGTTGCGCAGTTAGGATCGATTTCATGATACGTGGGAAATAATGCCATGGAGCAATACCAAAATTTAGCATAGGATCACGCCTGAATTTATTCAAAGAGACCAGTGATTAGAGAAGCATAATAGCCGCTAAAACTAGGCGTAATACTAGATGTTAGTGAACCAAAAAGGATTAACTACAATGTAGATAATTGCATGTTTTCCTGCGCGTCGACGTCCGACTTTAGGCAGGTAAAACAATCCATTGGCATATAAGAGTCCATCTTTTTTCATTCTTGGTCATTTCATAAGCATCAATGACGATTGCGACGGCAATGCTTAAACCGTTCACTTATTAACAACGCTATGCTATTCATTGAACAATACATTATATGCTAATGCATAATTACTAGGTTTGCCGATCCTGGTTTTAATGAATTTAGTCATGTAGTGCAGAAGGTGATAAAAACCGGCATAAGCAGGCTGATGCATTTGGTCATTTTGTCATTTGCTGGCCTACAATGAGCTTGCACTCTGCTTGTAAAGATACGCCATAGTACGATCGAATAGCTTTTACAAGCTTTGGCATGCTTATGAATAAGAGGCAATGAATGCGTATATTCTACTACGAAACCAACCCCACACGTTCTATTGTTGTAACACTCAATAATTACAATAATGTAAGTGAACTGAGTAAGCTGTACGATCTCATTGGGGATATACGGCTTGCTTGAGGTATAGCGAGAAATATGGAAAACCGGTAGCATGATGTGTGCTGTACAATTGCATTGGGTAAAGCTAGAAATACGAGGATAGGTGGCATGCATGCTTATAAAAGCAATGAGGGTACGTAGGTCATTCACATGAAATGTGTCCTGTAAACGCAGTAAGGTTTTATATTAACTATAGTCGTCCCCTTTGGACTCGTCTATCTTAGGTGAGATACCGTAAAAGACAGAGGACATTAAAACTGTTATAACTGCTCAGTAATTATTTTTATGTTGTCTGTTAATCTTAGTAAGCAATTCAGCCAGTCGTCAGATCTGGATTCTTTCCAAAGGGACAGAACAGTTAACAGTAAAATATGCTTGCTACTAGGGCCCTCTCAAAGACTTTTGCCGGTATAACAAAGAAACAAGAACACATTAACGTTGCATGACGAATTTGCTATCGTATAATGCATTTCGGGAGTTTTTGTAAAACCACAACCTGTTGACCTTGATGTGTTATGCTGGTCTCACAGGTCATGACGTGTCACAATACAACAGGCTGTTCTCTAGAGACTTAGGAATTGCAGTCCGCTACAATGATCTAGATCACTTGTTTATTTGCGATGATAGATAACTGATGCACGTTCTTGTTAGTTAGTAATGTACCAATCAAGCACTAAGTGACAAAGTCGCTATCGCTGTGCTAGATATGTCTGCATGGGCCGTCAATATTATCACTTGCCACCATTCCACAGACTGCTGTTCAGAATGGGGGCGCCGTTTTCGGTTACATTGCTCCGGCCAGGTTCGGAGCCTAATGATGAGAGAGGTATGTGCCAGGTATGCGCTGACGAAAGATTTCAACCCTTGCTAGCTATTGCTGTGATATGACGTAGTTCCTGTAAGTGGCCGTAGATCCAACTCTTGCCTTTATTTTTTTCCTTCACATCGCATTAATTCCACTTAAACAACATTGATGATCTCAGTGAAATACCACCTGAGCTTTGAAATTTGTAAATACAAAATTCCAAACTTCAGTGAGTATAAAATGTATACATGAAGGCATGTGGGTTTTGCATATCTGAAAACTGTGACCTTGGTAGGCTGGTTTAATGTGTCTTGCGACGGAAGTAACTGAACACATATAAGACTGTAGACCCAGGGCCACAGCTATGGTTGACTGTGTTCAACTGGTGATTTATAAAGCATAGGCCGCTATGAATTTTGGCTTTCAACGTGCATTGATGGCCCGTGAACACACATATTATTAATGCCTTTGCGAGCGCAAATATCTCTCGATCACAAACAATTGGTCATTCCGTGGGCCATAGCTAATACGTTTGACCAAAGAGGACTATCATGATTTACGAATGCATGCGATCTACACCATACCTTCACCTCTAGAAACACAAATACGATAAACGCAGAATATTCTTGTACTTGCAGGTGTACAGGTGGAAGCAAATAGGTAAGGAAGTATTGATATATTACAAATCAGTACAGCCGTATTGATCCCCAATATGCATCCTGTGATACGAATACGCCCACCTGCAATGCGCCAGTATGGCTTCCCAACGTCGAAGCCTAGAATGTCTGATTACGACTTTGGAAATGAATTGACCACCAAAGCATTCTACGAGATGTCTTTTGTGAGTGACTATAAGATACAATGACGTACAAGAATATGTGACGTAAACATTGTCAATAATATAAACAATCATTATTGGACATAAGACGCCATACACAAATTGCACATATCTTGTCTACTTCACCACACGTTCGTCATTTTGCGACTTTTGCAAAAAGGCAGAAATATACATGTATATAGAAATTAAGAATATATTAAGAATATAATGACGGAAGCATTCAATAATTTCGATATGTGTCTTTATGATAAACCCTCTAATACTTTTATCCTGAGATTTCAATTACTAGTGGAAACTGGCCTATCAAATTCAACTCAATGTTGAATGAGATTCATATTAGGGGCTAGGCACCGATAAAGCTATCTTATATGGAGTGAAGACGCACCCCCGAATGTACAACCTCACCTTTCCATTGACGGGATTCATTCTAAGCCGGCAGAGTGATTACATTCAAAGGCCACGAATGATTTAAAACTTGATCCTGGATATCGATCACATAAGGTTGCTAAAAGCAAGCTACGGGGGTCTCGAGTGAAGTCAACATGCTTATAGACAATGGTTTTTTATACCAAGCTCAAAAATCGGAATAGGATCAGGTAAAAAGTTTTTGCTTAAATGCCAATCCGAGATTGATGATATTCTTCTGCATAAGATCATTTTCTATTATACTAATCCTACATTTGACTTAATATAACCAGGTCTAGTATGTAAACATTCCCTTTTAAGTTTACCTCAAATGCCTCGGTCTGACCTCACACATGGACAGCCGGCACTGACTTATTACGCGTAATGATTCCTTGCATATAGCATACTGCGTGCAGAGATTTTTGCCTGGTGTCTCATTTGTCGAGATCAAGCAGCTCGTCTATCTTATATGTCGTTCTTTTTTCTAGTCAAAAGTCTAATATTAGTGGGAACACTTAAGTGCAAGGCAGAATAATTGAATAGCCACGTGAAACGTCCATGTATTACTTACTATGAACCGACTAAGATGTAACCATATATTTGCAGCAATGTCCGTCAGGACATCGATTAACACGAGAATCAGCAATGTACCTCGCCTTTGATGTGGCACTTTTTGCATGGCACTCAAGGCCTCATTATAATCGAAAATAGCTTATGTAACAGTGTTTTGTTGGTAAAGCCATAGACTCAGAGTTGGACAGCATAGAACGATTGACAAGGTCAATTTACAAGGTCAATTCTCAGCTAAAATTTGCATTTGTATGGCAAATATGTTGGGTGGCTTCACCTCACGGTAAATGAGTCGTGATTGTAACCATCGAAGGCACTTGTTCACAATGCCAAGCTTTTTGGCGCCAAGTCGCACGAAGCATAAAACTCGAGGGACATAAATAGATCGAGCGATATTTATTGACAAGCCCCCTTTTATTCGAATTAGCTATCACTTCATTTAAGTGGTCGATCTTAAGGAGACTGTAATTGACCAGCTGATATCAACGGATGTCGATGACCCATTACTAAGATAACGAGCAGGTAGCAGGCTTCTGAATGAGCTATTTCTTAAGTAACATTTCCACCGTGTAATACCAACCTGGATGTCATTTGTATCAATAACCACGAAAAGTACCAAGGCACAAAGTAACATCATGATGCTTTAGATGAAAGAGAGCAAAGATAAAATGTCATTCAAAATTCCGACATCTCGAAAGAAGAAAATAGAAACCCATTTGATACTCGGCATGACAACCATTGTTTGGGCAAGTTGGCCAAATCACAGAAAACGTCTTGAATATTCCGTTGAGGCAGGTGTTTCAAAGATTCCATTCGTAACCATAAATCAAGGTGAACACATACTGTGTAGGTAAGCGACAAACAATTTGCGCCCACTTACGTCATGGGATCGCTCAAAGGGTTGTATCTAACTTTGATGGGCTTGTCAATGACCCATTATCATACACTCTATTGCAGGCGTCGGTTTGACACGACATGCAATTATAACCTATGGAACTGATTAATGGTCAACTTGGAAAGTGTCGTTAGTAGACAGACAACGACTCAGATCTCTATATTCGGCACTATGTAAGCGCTGATAATTTATAGCAGGTTTACTGTGATTACTTGGGATGTCCTTTATTTTGGACCTCTAGATTGTCTACGTTCAATGTCTTTATGCGCTTGTTCCTGTGACGGAGAATGCCATATAAGTCACCGCATATTAATGCTCAGGTGAATAGTCGCACACAGACGCCATAAGCAACTAATGGAGATTATTTTATTCTCCGGTATTTCAGGTCAGTAACTTGTAGCCTATAGCTTTAAGGATTTTACAAAGACAATCTATAGAAAAGATGTCTAACATTGAGTACTCATCAACACATTAAAATCACTCCCAAATGTATGTATTTAAGTTTCGTTCTATGCTGCAACATAGAAGGCGACCTTGCATGCATTAAACATCAAACATTATTCTACATGCAGGGTAATGTTTGCTGAAGATGAATTAAAATATCTTGAAGAGCAACTCTAATCATGGACGAGCCATGTCATATGCTTTTAAAAAGGGCTACAGAACGGTCAAATCCCGTGTGAAGCACTTTCAGCTCTGTCTTTGTACATCAATAATCCAAACAACTAACTAATATGTAGCTCCGTTTACGTGTTTACATTGATCAGAACATGTACCAACGTTTCTCTGCAACAGAGCCATCACTCTTGTTCTCCGTACTATGTGTAGCAGGTATCTTCATTTACTTCTCCTCGGCGTGGATCGAGGTCATCACCAAATGTACACATGGACACCTACCTGCATTATACTCCATTAGTAAATACAAAGCGTAGTTAAATATCACTGTCATAAACATCTCTGCGCTCACAGCATAACTCGCAATATAGAGATACGTGAAATGCATAAGCATTTTCTGTAGCGTTATTGGTCACCAGCATGAGCGGAGTTATGAAATCCATGGCGCATTGAGGCTAACCTTAGTGACTATCTCAATATCAATCTGTATTATTTACGGGTTTTATGTACACATATACCCGATATTTATTGGTGCCGGGTGCGTTTTTTTGGTAAAGAACTTGATCTTGTTATAATTGGAACTAACGTGTTCTAATCGGCGTGTGAGCAACAACATTGCTTTACATTCATGATATATTCGTTTACTGCAACTATGTTTTCTGGAGGATGAACAATGTTGTTAATATCATTCATCATACAAGACAGTCGAACAGGAATGTGCTCTAGCGCCGTTTCAGGACTCAAATGTGACTTATTAATACGATTGAAACATGGGCTCAACATTATTGTACCAACCTACCTGAATCGCCAAAACATATGCTGTACTGAGCCACAACCAACTACAGCAATTGCTTAAAGATACTCAATGTTATACATTAAACACATGTGTCATTTACTGCAAGTCGAGTATGAAATATAATTTTCAAAATCTGTTAAAACATATCGTACCCAGTTTCTCATGAGGATTTCATTATATCGTAAGCAAACTATCGCTAAAATGAGGTGAATAACTTGTCCTATGTTTCGCTGACACTTGGAAGTTAAAGAGAAATCGATTGTAGTTTATATATTGTTAATTGTTTCGCACGACGGACGTGCTGCACTTCTGCTCCGCATATTTTTCGTGGATTTTTGGATATTCTTTTTTCACTGGTTTAAAATATAACTAACTTTTTGGGATTAAATAGTAAGCTGATTGTGGATTTTACAAGAAGATACCGTTTTATTTACGGAGTGGAATTACTAAATGCTTTTGGTTTTTACCTACATACCGCGACCCAGTAAGAGAGGTGATGGCTAGCAATGTACAAACTTACAACTTTAATAAGGACAGCCAACCTACAGGAGCTTTGAGCATATGGAATATTTCTGTGCACATCAGAATGATAAATACATATCGACCACCCCATCACAGCTTAATGGTCCACTTTCTTAGACAGCATGGCACCCTCACATGACAATACTGGCACTTCACGCTTTTATTTATTTTATGCGGCTCAATCCAGAAACTTTTTCGTGTAAGTGCCAAATCATGTTACCACGCAAGATAGTTTATACTGAAAAAAACTAGCTTTTACCTCTCAGAGTTCAAAAGCTAATTTAAGCTTAAATTACACGATTGCGCCACCGTAGACACCCTTGACAAAATGTAATTATAGAGGCACAACGCATAACGATTTTTATTTGCTCAACTTGGCCATTTCTCTATGATGAGAGCACCTGTCTCGAGGCTGGTTTTGTCTCCAGTATGCGTGTACTAGCCTACATTGGTACTACCACACTTCATCATGTAACAGCAAACATGCAGACTGTGAGTGGAAACCAGCTCTGTATGTTATTACAACACCACACTGATATTATATAGGTATGTAAATGCGTGTGATATTACCGCTACTTTCATCGCATATCACAGTCCTCGCGCTATTCATTGCTGATGTCAACCATTCAGAGTTACCTTTGACCTTTAACTAATATCGAAACAATTGATGGAGTGTGGCAATCAAATGTAGGTGGCGTGAATATCAGAACGGAGCAGGCGGTTTATATGTCATAGCTGATTGATGCCCCCAATAACAATTTCCTGGCAGCCTATCACTGTGTCGGTAGCCAACTATGTGGCTAATGACCCTGTCTACCGCATATAGCCTTACTGGACGGCGAACCACTTTCACCCGAGTGTGACCCAAGCAATAAGCGAGCTTGGTTTACAAATGTCAGGATAATTCCAACATAAACACGCATGATGTTCATTAGCCCTACAAGACGTCTGCGTAGACGTCTTACCGTTTCTCGAAACAACGCAACTCAATTATTTTTAGATCGATTCAGACAACTACCAAACACCAAACATTCACAAGTGATGGAGTTATAGAATGCAATGATGTTTTACGGACAATTTCATCCCTTTTCGGCTGGTGAATTCATCCGTGGTAATTATTTATAGTTCGATCAATTTGGGAAGCGGGTAAAAAGTCAGAAAACACAGCAACATGTTTGTTTACAAGTTCAAGACCACATGCATTGCGCGGGGGGGGGGGGGGCACTTAAGTGTAAAGATATAGTATACATGTGCCGCACGAAGGGGGTGGTTTTTTCAACATCTCGACTTTTACGACGGGTTAGACATTCGCATAATACCTTGTACGATGGAGTATACTTTTTCTCATTCTCAACGAGTACAACGGGTACAGGTTTTCGAGGTCCCGCGGCACACCCCTATCCGAGTTAGGGTAAGTGCCCCCCACTTGGAATGCTATGGCAATGCAGGAAATCGCGAGAATTAATTGTTTCCAAAATGGCAGACATCGTATCGCGATTTGTTAGGAAACGAACTATCGATGCCATTTATTGAAGAAAGCGTAGCGTCGAGTGGTGGTAAGTTTTTTGGCGCGTAAAGTCTATTTTTTGTAAGGCTCTTGATATATGTTATTTCTAGGTAGGTACGCAGAGTAGTCCTTCAACCCAAACGAGAACTTGCCGACTGTGTTTGACGAACTCTTCGTAACGGTATAAATTCATGTTACCGTTACACCGGAGCTAGATGTTCATTTACTAAGCAACGCTTTTCTGGACTACAATCTGTAATTTATGTAAAGGCAGCGAAACTACAATGACTACGCATAGTTGATTAATGCGTTAAACGGGCACTCAGCTCGTGCAAAATATACATTAACTTTTTGGAAAGCGAGACTTATATGATGGAAGTCATTTATCATTATAACGAAACGTTGATGATAGAGCTCTTACCACCTACATTGCCTAAATCTAATTTTTAAGACAGCAGAATAGAACAAACGTGATATACAGCATATATTCTGTTTATACACGTATATGTCCGATTTATTGATGAGTATCGTTGATTTGAGGTGCATCGTCTGCTTATTTTAATATTTGAGTTGGACGAGTAACATTGATTGCATGCATATTGCGTTGCATAGCCGTATGAAAAATTTGTTCACAGCGTACAGATCGTCCACTTATTTCTAAGTCGGTGTGAACCAGGTGGCAACAGACTCTCATGTCGTCTACTCTTATCCATTTCCTGGCTGACACGCCCTGTGAAGATTCGTATCGACTGTATCAATTCAAAATTGTAACTGTCTTCACCCCGTTTACATTTCGATCTATGTTTTTTTGACAATTAGTTTCCTTATGTTCCTGTATCCGATAAATAATCCACTATGGCCAAAAACCTGATTCTTATGCTTCTCTCAGATGTAAGGGCAAGCATGTTATTCGTCTATAGATAGCTACTGAATGACCACACAACCCATTCGGGAAACTCTATATGTACAGTCTAAATATCGAGTTTACTTATCAGTTATAATAGCATGGTTATCTGCAGTAATAATTACATTGGTTTCTGTTGTTCAGCTTTATACACGAGTTCAACATATTAATATATACCTTGCAGGTTATTCCGTATGCATTCGTTGATAAGGAGCAGAGTAATCACGCCAAACTACTAAATTAACCACATAAGTAAAGTGGGCGTCGCTATTGGGCAGGAATAATTTATCAGTTAACATAGTCTTGGCAGCAATGAAGTCATGACGTCGCTATAGGTCGTTTAGCTGGGGAAACGGCTGCTTTCACAAACGATAAGGACGGCACCGTTAGTATGCTGTGAGCACGTTGACAGTGAACCATCTGTTTCGCCCAATGATAGTCATTACATTAACCCGTGATAAGCATCTTATGGATATCGGTCATTACCATTTTGTTGGCATCAGCAGAAATGATTGTCCCTGCCTGAGTTGAGGCGCGAGGTCATTACTTAATCAAACCTGGCAATCGTTGGGGTTAAAACGTGGTCGATGCACCCTTCATTAACAGTTCTACATCCCCAGAGGGAGCTATTAGGCGCCATATGTTTCACAAATCAATTCGATATTTCCAATTAGAACTTTCCCACGATAAAGCCGTACGTTTTCTGTTTATCATTGGTCTGAAAGCTTCCCGTGTTGATATTAAGAAAACACCGATTCTAGAAATAGATTTATGTTGATACATAAGTTATCATTTTATTCAAAATACCCCTATCATATATTCAATATTTCTCCTTGTTAAACGTAAAGAGACGTATACAACTATTCAGACTTTCATAGCTGATCAGACTCAACAACCCAAGATTGTCAACAATCGTGATGATAGCATGTATGAATGAGAACATTGGTAACTTATGGCTGAATCGAGAGATTACTTATGCCAAATGATCACACCTTCTGACTTTCGTACGGAGATGATATTGAATGAATGTAGCGTTAGTATCTTACCTGTACCATGCTGGGAGTATGTCTTAGATGGTCGGTCTCCTGTCAGACTGTTCATGACAGCTTGTTAATTTGCTGTCAGCAAGCAACGCACCTTGCTCACTGTGAGAAGCAGGGGCTTACCCTTGTTCGAAACGTTCCAAATTCATGTAACATAAATCCGTTTAATAAGTGTCAGAAATGGGGGGGTGGGGGGTCACGAGCAAATCATAATGATTGTCTCTTTGCATATAATACATACAGCTAGGTTGACAGATGTGTTTTAATTCTTTCCAGCCATATTTTTATACTTAACTGATATCTTGTAAGGGTCGCAGCAGCCAGGAAACATCAAAACCACATACTGCTCCTGAATTATGGATTACTGAAAGACAAAAGTAAACATAATACTAATGGTTTTTCAACGCCTGTGTCGGCGTAGCAACCAAACGAAGACATGTTAATGTTGTAGAAGAGACTTCGTTCTGTAATGCATCATGGGACTGTTTGGTTAATCAGCATCTCAGTGACCTTGATGATCTATTCAAATGCTGGTCTCACAGGCCCGTGCATGTCACCGTCAAACAGACGGCATTCTAGAGACTGATGATGTATAGTCTGATTACCATTACATGCACCGGGTAATGCATTCGTTATGTTAATCTACATATGACCGTCATGAACGATTTTTGAAATTTGGGTTAAAGGCTTCTGCGTAGTGTTGAATAAGTATTTGTGGGCTGTCTCTGATTTCATGATCTGTCATCATTCTAGCGACATTCGCATTATACAGCGAGCTTAGGTTATCGCGTTGGGTAATCTGGTCCCGACCAGGTTAACCGCCTAATGTTGAAGGATGATTGTACCAAGCGGGCCCAGCCGATATATTACTAGCATCGTACCCATATATACGATATGACCTTGTTGTATAAGGCGACATTCAACTCGACTCGCGGATCTGATTTTATCTCTTAGATGTAATAACAAAAAGGAAATAGTCAACATATCAATAAATAACTTAATTGAATTTTTAATAGGACCATAAGTTGGTGATTGCTCCATGAGCTTGTGTTTTTCATCAAGGAATTCTTGTAAGCATTGTTTATAAAAATAGGACCATCTCCTGGGGTTGGGTCTATCCAATGTTTGGTAACGTATGCAGCCGTTGGTCAACATATGAATGCAAGCATAACCGATGAATTGTAGAACGTCAAACGTAAGAGCTACAGCTTGCAATGATAAATCACAACAAACGAAACAAGCTACATCATTTCAATCGCTTTTGATGGAGCACTAATTCAGCTACAAATTGCATTTTATATGGCTAGTGTGTTAGAATATAGCAGATTTGAGCCAACTATCGACGAACACTCTTCTTTTCTAAATGCAAGTACCACATTAGTAAGCCTAACATGTTATACGGATAAAGAAGCTGAGAATATCAAACAATGCATTAACAGAACATTAGCAAGAGGCTGTTTTTATGGCACGTTTCCTGTCATTTTTGACCAGATCAGTTTGTGTTTAAATCTACTGAAGGCACCATCCACGCACATTAAGCATTATAAAAACATATATTTACTACAGTAGAGGAATGCTCAGATTGATTGATAATCAGAACACAGTGAGGTTGATTTAGTTTGCATCGGCGCTCGTTAATGCAGAACAGAATGATATGATACAAACTTACATCCGTACTCATATACATACATACATACATACATACATACATACATACATACATACATACATACATACATACATACATACATACATACATACATACATACATACATACATACAGACACATACATACATACATACATACATACATACATACATACATACATACATACATACATACATACATACATACATACATACATACATACATACATACATACATACATACATACATACATACATGCATACATACATACAGACATACATACATACATACATACATACATACATACATACATACATACATACATACATACATACATACATACATACATACAAACATACACATACATACATACATACATACATACATACATATACATACATACATACATATACATACATACATACATACATACATACATACATACATACATACATACATATACATGCATACATACATACATACATACATACATACATACATACATACATACATACATACATACATACATACATACATACATACATGCATACACATACATACATACATACATACATACATACATACATACATACATACATACATACATACATACATACATACATACATACATACATACATACATACATACATACATACATACATACATACACATACATACATACATACATACATACATACATACATACATACATACATACATACATACATACATACATACATACATACATACATACATACATACATACATACATACATACATACATACATACATACACACATACATACATACATACATACATACATACATTCATACATATACAATACAATACATGTACATGCATTCATACATACATTCACTAATACAACGTACATGCATGCATACATGACATACTAGTCAAGTTTTTGCTCAGTCAGTTGAATATGGTAATGTTTTTGATACATTACGGTTGGCAGACTACTCTCTTTAGGTACTACTTTGGTGAATGGACTTGTTGAGTGCAATATTTACTGTAACCATGTTCATATTTACGAAGAGAATCTGCTGACTCTCACGAATTCTGTATCGGGTCTTCACCAATCGAACACGGTCCAGGCTACCTATTTCGACATCTTATAGGACACGCACGCGCTTCCATAATCACTTTTCTCACGCAGTAGCACGGGTAAAAGAACTCCTTTAGCCACTTACCTGCCCCAAGATACCCTTTTACGATGGTTACGACACGACTTGTAATGCAACGCCGACGGCTGTCAGCTTGTAAACATAGTCATTTGAGTGCCTACTAATGCCCCGAGAGACTTCCATTCAAGAATCCCATGTGCTTCTGTGGACTTCATAGTATCGTCGCCTGATGACGGCGTTGTATTTCATGTAATTTTATAAACCCCACAGAGCTTAGCAAAGCTATCAACTCAGCGCTCCATATCATCAAATGTCCCTCGGTAGCCAACAAATGTTAGTCTACCCCTGGCTCTAGAAGGTTGTTGACAATCTAATATCACCTTCTACAGTGCTGACATTAAAGATCAAGAATAGTACACGGCGTGGACGCGGCAAAAGGACGACTGTTTTCAATTTATCAATTTATCATATTGTAGTTGTTATTTGTGGCATTCTAAAGCCTGTGTCCGATGTGCATTGGAAGCCGAAAGGCTCCGCGGAACGATATTTGTCCCGCTCTCATCAATCGCAGTGACCTCAGCCCAGTATTCCCATGTGCTTTTGTTTATATCATGGTAGCGTCACCTAACGCTCCTGCGGTTATTAAAAGATGCATGGCGGCCCGCAATTCCAACGGCCTAAAACAGTTGCCACGTCCCCGCAACACCCATTTAGCAGTGTGAATACATTTAATTACATGGAGAAACTTGCTGATGTTAATTTGGCTTCCTGACATCGGAACTCACTTTCAGGGGCAGGTTACACGCTCGAGCTGGACCATGTACTCGACACGGGATACCGCTAGGTTGTCATGGCAGGACCATTGCAAGAAGTCTTCGATTATCCATACCTTCTGTGGGTCATTGATGGTAAGGCCCTGCGATCTATTGCCCGTGAGGGTGTAACCAAGTCGCCAGCTATTTGTGTTGATGGCACTCCAATACCCTGTTGCAGATCTTTTGACGGCTCATGAGTGTGAGGTCCTTTTGAGTACACTGCACTACAAACCGATTCACAATCAAGCAGAGGGGGAGGGCCTCTTTTCATTATTGACCTTTTCGGAGGAAGATACACTCTTTCTGTGCTTTCAGGCGGTCATTCTTTGCCCTGTGGTCGAATTTGTCGTAACAGCTCCCTTTACGATCGGTGGCGGCTAGCCTTGGTCACCGCAGCGGATGACGTATGTGCCTTCAACTACTCCAGGAAGTTATGCATTCTGGTGTCCACATCGACTGGCCTATCTGTGGTAAGTAACTTATCTCATGGTAGCTTAGTCGGCTGTGTCAATCTATGTTTGCTGGAAAAACATTTGCACATTGAAAAACCTTCATATCGACGCCGTAAATATGTTCACACGGACGACGTGGCTGTTATAACTCTCAGCAAGGCAAACACATAGACTTACAGGTACTAGTTTTGAACAGATTGTTTTATATTTTTGGTTCATAGGTTATGCAATATTTACCAGCGGAGCTACGTTTGTCCTGCCATTCCTAGCACAGAAATCGGACGGTCCCACCTATTGGTCTCGCTAAAGATGGGTCTTGTTTACAAATCAGATTTAGATTAAGTCGTTAAACTGCATAGTCGAGGCCTGAGTGCGTTCTTGCAAACATGAATTGCGATTGAATTTTGTTGGCTTCACAAACCAGGAAGTAATGGATGTAATGAATGAAGTCGAGACATACAAGAAGACATATCGTCACTCCAACTTGGACTGGCTACTGTTTGGTGCGTCTTGGCTATGCTCATGTTGAGTTCATCAAGACAATAAACAGGTGAATGAATACTAATATACAATGCTGCATTAAATTCTTAACAGCAGATATCGCAATGACAATCTTAAGTGTATGAACAGCTCTAATGGCATCATTCATTCTGGTCAATCATCCATTATGATTGGCCACCTGAAGTATCTGACTGCATCCCTCAAGCGTGATGGGTTGAAGATCGCGAACCGAAACCATCTTACCGACACCTTTTTTTCATTCAACCGCTGCTATACTCGCTGGCGAAACGGCTTACTTTCATACTTTTTTGATCTATTCACAATTACTTCCAAAGCGAACAGAACAAGCCAGGCACATTGGTTGAAAATGACGCTCGGGATGATATGTATCAATATAACCCACATCACTGTGACTTCTTGACTTAGATTAAGTGCGGATGAAGGTATCTGCACCAGTTAATCAATATAAAGACGGCAGCCCTTCTTGAATCCAATCTTGCTGATTTTCTTTGGAATCACACCTTGAGTTTTGCAGTTTTATTTCACTAGGAAACGATCATTGGAAACACGCTTATCATTCGCTTTGCAATGCTGAACCAAGAGGCTAACGCCATTATGAGAGAGCGAGAGTGAGAGAGAGAAAGCACGCCTGCAAGAGAGAGGGAGAGCGAGAGAGAGTGCGAGAGTGAGAGAAAGAAAAGGAGAGAGAGAAATAAAGAGTGTGTGTTAGTGCTCGTGTTGGTGTGTATGCGAGCGCGTGTGTAAGAGAGTGAAGCGTGGGATGTCACGTGATGTGGTTCCTTTTGTTATACCCTATCAAATGATATAAACTCGCCATGGGGTCGCATATTGGAATGCTAGTTCAAGACAAGAAGTAAAGCTTTAAACCCCCCATGGCGAACTATGAATTGCACTGATTCACTGTTAAAGCCCATCATTACTGCGACGGAGATATAAGAAGCTTTTACTCTCTCTTAAAGGCTAGTATCAAAATAGCGAAGTGTCTTGTGCGTGCTCTATGAATGACAGTCTCTCATTGTAATCTTCGACTACGGGATGACACACCGTTGGTTATTCCTCATAAATGTCGATTGAAACAATAGCTCACGGTGTATTGGTGGAGGCTCGTTACTGGGACAGTGCCTGCTTTCACGGCTATGTCATCCTATGATTACTGGGATAGCCATTGCAGGTTGTCCTAAATCCCATTGACGCTTCACATATTTACACCCGGATGATATGGCTGTTATAAATCTACACAAAACAATCACGTAGACACATTTCTATTTTGGTCTTGGGCATTATTCAGAGGACCGTTAGTCTTACCGCTCTTCTTTCAGATTACACGCACGAATGCATCTTTTCGTCGTGTCAAAGAGGGTTAGCACGCCAATTTGCGAATTCTATTCATATCATATTTTTGAATCGCCTAGTCATGGCCCGAGAGGGGTCATGCATGTATAAAGCAAACTGCGTTTGCTCCCAGGTCTGTTCTAAGCGCAGTAACGCTTGAAAT
>CM067344.1:24385496-24419608 GCA_034190875.2 Urechis unicinctus
AAATCCACTCAACGTCGTATAAGCAGTGCACTGAATATTTGTATTCTCAACTGGCCCTTTATTCAAGGAACTTTATCAAAGAGTTGATAGCTCTTTTAAGAGGATTCACTCCAATTGGCTCTGCGATGAGCGGTTTCCTAATAAATAACACGCAGCATTGTTAGTTGACGCTACCTTGTAATAAACAAATTGCATGTATATACTGCGTTGACGTCATTGTGATTAATGAGAGCAGGGAAATTTTCGTTTCACAGATCCTTTCCACTGCTAATACACATCACGCAATAGGCATATAAATAGCGAAATCATCGAGTACAGTATCACTGGTACAGCCTTTGCGCTCGAACATCTGCTATATTCGGCACAGTTATTTTATTGTGTACAGTTGTTACCCTTGTTACAGGTATTACATTGTATGTTGTTGTTGTGCAGTTGTTGCTCTTGGCACACTCGTTACATTTAATAAAGTTGGTACATTGGGTGCAGTTACAACTCTAAACAGTTGCTACCCTTCGTACAGTTTTTAAACTTAGTACTGTTTTGACTCTGGTGAAGAAGGATATATTTGTATTTTTACTTGGTCGAGTTATTACTCTAGATACAGTTATCACCCTGATTAAAGTTGTAACTCTTGGTGCAGTTGTTACCATCAATACGATTGTAACCCAGGGTACAGTTGTTGCCTTGGTTACAGTTGTTACCGAGTAATACCCCACACCAATACTCCCACCTCCTGCCCTTTGTAAGAAAAGTGGTGACTCAATATTTTAGTATTTATCTGAGCATTTAATGATAGGTTGTTTGACTAATTCTGGGTGTAGAGGATATGGTATCTGGGCTACAGTGAATATACAGGTGATGTGTATGTTGTAGTGAGTATAGATTACACGCTAATATTGCAGCACTGTATATTGCATTTTACCTGCGATAAAGTTGTTACCATCCATTGAATGAACCGTCGCTGAATAATAAATACTTGGGGGGAATGAATGACTTTTTAAGCTGTCACTTTCATCTATTATAATTATGTCTAGCGTCGCACATAAGGTAGGCAATAACGCGGTTTAGTGCATACTAACTTTTAACGCTTTTCTTCAACGATATTTGTGGTTAACAATCCTAAGATAAAGCTGATCGACCAAGACATAAACAGAACTCCTCAGTTGAGGGTTATCACCAAAGAGGACGTGACTCGAATACATTGGAATGTGGTGCGAGGTGAGATATTACAACGTGGTGTGGGCTATAAGACATTCTGCTTTAAATACAATGACGAGGAAAATATAGCATACACCCCACATTCCTTATATGACAACATTAATGAGGTGCACTCTTTAAGTTACCAGTCCTAGCTGGAAGATGTGTTAACATAGTAGCATCAACGATGTTATCTCACTTACAGTTTCATCAGCTTTGTCGCTCTCTGGCATTCTCTCTGTATGGTATAATCATCAATATACATTTATTCACAGATAGGTTTGAATAATATAAACGTAAACTTGTAGCGCCATTAAGCCAATGCAATTCGATTACATTCGCGCTGTTGATGTCAACAACTCAGCTAATTTTTAAGGCTTTTGAACTGATATTTACTATTGTATTAGCAATCGAAAATTTGACGAAAATTGACTAAGTGAAGGGGAGCAGAGAGTAGAGACGGCCTTTGTTCAGCGCTATTAGTCGGCTGTTGTCAACAAACCAGTGAAGAGCCAGCATAAGTGATGCCCGATGTACTTCAAACTTACTTTTTGAGAGAACTGTCGTGCATTTAGAGCTGAAAATGTTACACCTATGTTTAGAATTGAATTGGCTTCCTTCGAGTGTAAACAAATTTAGGATACGACCATTAACGACGGACAAACGACGCGATAACTTCAGATTTCAGCCTAGTTTAAACTTTGATTCGTTCGAAACCGGAAATGAGGCAACTGATATAAAAAAATACGGATTGGATTCGCGCTGTTAATGTCAACATCTGAGCAGATTTTTATGACTATTGAACTGACATTTACGATTTTATTAGCAATCGAACATTTGACGAAAATTTACTAAATGAAATATGCTTTTTCAACTCAACGCGCTTTGAAAACGAGGAATATTTTGATAGCATATGTCAATAATCAAAGTTTAGTAATTGTTTCAACTTTTAGAAAATGTTAATTTGGTTAGGATCGGACGATAGTTAGTGAATTGATTGCGAAATTAAAAAGTTTAGAGATATCGCTACCAGAAATTTTCGACCTGCTACAATTTTTTTAACGATGCATAATTAACAACTAAGTATATGTAGGAAAAGTTTACAATTACATTACATATTCAGAATATGTAAATTGTATCAAAATTAAATTCGAAAGCATGGACGTATTGAGCATTGAACTTGTGTAATTTTTTTAAAACTTTCGTTATCGGAAGTGACGTCATCGACATCCATAATATCTGATAATCCGACTGAAGTTGTCATGGAGTACATGTGATTGCCGATGCCAAGCTTCCGAGCTCCTCAGTATAGATCGAGCGGTTCGGCGCTCCGAAGCGCCTGTGGTGGTGACAATCTTTTGAACACTTTGAATCGCATGTGCTCTGAATACTTATCCTTTATATGCTGTATAAAGTCTATGGTGATCGTTGAACTTTTGAGTGATAATGAGGCATACTAGTCATGATTGATAAATTTCGTAATATCAATTTGTCGTTTATCAGTATGGGACCCGAGAAGGTTCTAGTGGTCCAACGATTTTGGGTTTACACTCGCGTCCCGGACCCCTGACAGGGAGAGCCCTACAGAGTATTATTATGCGCCCTAATT
The DNA here is from genome assembly GCA_034190875.2 of Urechis unicinctus. Lineage (NCBI taxonomy): Eukaryota > Metazoa > Annelida > Polychaeta > Xenopneusta > Urechidae > Urechis > Urechis unicinctus. The sequence goes on from CM067344.1 coordinate 24,388,303, forward strand.
CGAGTAGTTTGTGTCCCGCCAGAGTTACACTACGGTAACGACTCCAGGCTTTAACAGACAATACTTGACTATGCAGCGAATAAAACTTCGACCACTTGTAAATCAGTGACATTCAGGATGATTACACAAATGATTGTGTGACGTCATTTCTTAATTCGACTTAATGCTGTTTATATAGAATTGTGAATTTGGCACTAAGTCGATGACTTAATGTCGAAGGGATTAAGTCGAAGTCCAACCGTGTATCAGTAAAATATGATGTGTATTAAAATATTAACATTTATAAATGAACCCGCAACTGTTCCAAACACTCAAAAACTATACAACGACGAAAAATAAAAAAGACTACAATTGACAACCATAACAATTTTTCTTCGACTTAATGCTGCATATTCGACTTAATACTGCAAAATCGACTTATTGCTGTTTGTATATATATATATATATATATATATATATATATATATATATATATATATATATATATATATATATATATATATATATATATATATATATATATATATATATATATATATATGTATGTATGTATGTGTATGTATGTATGTCTCTATGTATGTCTGTGTGTGTATGTATGTATGTATGTATGTATGTATGTATGTATGTATGTATGTATGTATGCATGTATGTATGTATGCATGTATGTATGTATGTATGTATGTATGTATGTATGTCTGTATGTATGTATGTATGTATGTATGTATGTATGTATGTATGTATGTATGTATGTAGGTATGTATGTATGTATGTATGTATGTATGCATGTATGTATGTATGTATGTATGTATGCATGAATGCATGTACGTATGTATGCATGTATGTATGTATGTATGTATGTATGTATGTATGTATGTATGTATGTATGTATGTATGTATGTATGTATGTATGTATGTATGTATGTATGTATGTATGTATGTATGTATGTATGTATGTATGTACGTATGTACGTATGTATGTATGCATGTATGTATGCATGCATGAAGTTGACCATGCGTGTTTGCTTGATGTACCTAGGTGGCAATGATACGAGCACGAGGCGAACCGGCAATTTCGCTATTCGGGTTGGCAACAACTGCAACATTGAAACTAACAGTATGTGTAACAACTATACGGGTCCCTTGGCTACCGGAGGGTATGTTACCCTATCCTGCGGCTCAAGTAGCATTGGCCGTTATATCAGCCTACAGAGAACTGGACAGCCTGACCCGAAGATCATCAACATTTGAGAAGTTGTGGTGATTGGGTACGAGGTCGTCGAAGCAGGTGAGGCATATTACAATCAACATGTTGACACATATAGTTTTTAAGGACGCCAATGTGTAGCCTATGTCGGACTAGACGTAGTAGCCAGGTATTGATAATAATGCATCATTCTTCGTGTTCTCCTGTGAATAGTAAACATTTGCTCAGCGAATATTCACTTGGTATTTGGCATTGTTTCGAACGAGCCATATCGAGAAATAACGGAAATATTCATGGTGATGAAATTGTTAACAATATTGGTGTTACGCACAGATCTGTATTAATTTCACTAAACCGGACCTACGAGCCTACTGACACTGGCTGATCACCAAATCTGACACTGTTATAGTTGCCTGTGATATGTTTCTAACAGATTGTGCCAGATGCAACTCCACTTGCGACGACATCATCGGATGTTTGGAATTCTCTGGGTCTAAACCGCCAAACTGCACGACACGTGAGTGAGATAGCTACTTTAAGACAACATTGTTTTTGCCGCACAAAACGCAAAGGCTAAGGCTATATTCTGCTTTGCTTTCAGCGTGTGATACTGGACAATACGGGATCAACTGTGAGTCAGTATGCTCCGATCGCCATTGTAAGGCCGATAACGTGACGTGCGATCATGTGTTTGAAACTTGCCCGGATGGCTGCCAAGACTGGATTCTAGGAGATACATGTACCAAACCCATCCGTCAGTACACAGGTAGGCTGTTATGTGTGTCAAATCAGCTCCAAAGTACATAAAAATAAACTTCATTGTAACCTTATATCATAATAGGGAAGTCTATCGCCACCAAAAAAACTACTACAGTGTAAAGGTGTGAATTTAACAAGCGTTTCTGCTTGTATGAGCAATTCTACAGAAAACCATGTTTTTTTGGCTGACTAGGTGGAAGTGGAATACATGCTGGAGTAATAGCAGGACCCGTGATTGGAGAAGTTGTGATGATAACCGTTGTGATCGCAGTAACCATCCTTATATGGAGGTGATCACGCGTGAGCTTATTATGTGGGAAAAAATGTAATAACGGAGAAAATATAATCGCGACCTATGTGTATAAACATCGTTTAGCACAAGTCGCCCTAAGATCTAATTGACTATGATATGACTAATTGTTAGGAGAAAGATGTCCAAACAATCTAGCAGAGAAAACCAGTCCATGACCAGTATATGTAAGTGATTCCTTCGTTTGTAACAGTTAGCTATGTTTTTTTTGTTCGAGTTCATAATTTGCACACACAAGTCAGTTTTATGAGCAGCTCGTTCTAAATATTACTTGTGAAGTATTGTCCGCCATTGACAAGCCGTTGGTCGCCGTACCGCCAATGAGGAAGCCTGATGTTGATGCAAAGCCTAAAACGAATATGGCATGCGCCCAATCGCCTCTGTCTTCACACAAATCAAACATTCAATATTCTGAAGTGACCCGTGAACAATCAACTTCAAGCTCCACATGTAGAAATGAACTTCCCCAAATGAATAGGCCGTCAGCCACTACGAACAGAACCACTGAGGTACGTACGGATGCCCCGATGACGATGGCTCGTCTGAAGGCGCATATGGAGGAACTATCCCACGTGTTAACACACGTTATAAAGACTAAAGACGGAATGAAAGACATCACCGATGGTTATGAGAGAGAGTTTGATGTAAGTGACAGTAGCTGTGGCGTATTACATAAACACAATATGTATAATTCTGTAAGAACCATAGCAGTTTGATAAGCATTCAAAGCGACCAATTGTATGATGCATTTTCTTTGCAAACTAGGACCTACATGGTGATGTCTTCAAGTCTCGTACTGTCGGCAGTTCAGAGGCCAACCTTATGAAAAATCGATTTAGGAACATGCAGCCATGTGAGTTCAGCAATGATGTTTATAGTTGCACTGTCTACGAAACCAACATTTGGTTTTTGCATGGGTTAATATTGTTTCCAGTCGATGAAACGCGCGTAATATTGGACATTACCGAGGAATTGAATCGTTCGGACTACATCAATGCGAGCTTTATCATGGTACTGCACATTTTGCATTTTAAACTCGTTATACGCTTGATCAGACATTAGCAGTGAAATATGTAGGGAAAGTATAATGTATTACGTGTTTGTACGCATGTACCAGGGGTTTCCGCAGAAGCCATGTCATTATATAGCCACTCAAGGTAATGAAATGCACTATAATTATTTCTGCCCCCATTCATGCAATGTTGTAATTATTAACTACTATTCCTAGTTTTATTGTGTTCAAGAAGCATGTAATTTTACACGACCGATTTATGTCACCAGGTCCCATTAACGACACCGTGGTGGCCTTCTGGTTCATGATATGGCAACAACGTGCCAACCGTATTATAATGCTGAGTCCGCTGATTGAGGGAGGCAAGGTAACTAGTCAATATGCAGTTCTTCTTCATATAAAGCGACATCACTCATAACACCAAACGGCTAACGATAGAATGCCGCTGTTCATGTGACTAAAGAGAAAGTGTGAGCAGTATTGGCTAGAGAGCACGGGGGAGGCAAACAGGAAGGAGAGTGGACCTTTCATAATCGAACTGATGCTGTCAGAAGTGCATGCTGATTATGCATACCGGAAACTACTTCTGATTTACAAGGTACATCTCTTCCATTACCTCAAGCTTGGCAAAGAGCTCTGTTTGGTATGATGCATGCATTTGTTTTCGTTTAAGGGCGAGGAGCGAGAGATTCATCAACTGCATTTCCTTGAATGGGAAGACAAGAACTGCCCCGAGGACAACTTCCCTTTACTTGCTTTCGGAGGCAGAGTGTTACGCCTGCCATGTGAGGAGACGGGTCCTCTAGTCGTACATTGCAGGTAAGTTTCTACGAAGCAACTCCACGAACTGTGTTGATTCACAGATAAATAATTCAATCTATATGACGCATTTTGGGAATATAAGCTAACAGTCCATCTCTGTTGCATTAAAGTGCTGGTGTCGGTCGTACCGGAACCTACATCGCCCTCGATTACCTGTTGAATCAGGCCAGGTGTGAGGATCAGGTAGACGTGTTCTCTTGCGTGTATCACCTGAGAACCCAGAGGATGAACATGGTCCAAACAGCGGTACTTGGGTCTTTATCTCTAATTCGTTGGGTTTACCACCTATAAATAATCGGCTAACAGGAGGTGCACAATGTGACTTGACAGACCCAGTATCGGTTTCTTTATGAAGCATTACTGGAAGGAAATGAAACTCGGGAAGGAGAAACTGGAATACCAAGTGATCAGTTCAATGTTCGGTATTGTGTATATATATATATATATATATATATATATATATATATATATATATATATATATATATATATATATATAGATATATATATATATATATATATATATATATATATATATATATATATATATATATCTATATATATATATATCTCTATATCTCTATATATATATATATCTATATCTCTATATATATATCTCTCTCTCTATATATATATATATATATATATATATATATATATATATATGCATATGATAGCTGTAAACCGTTGCCTATATTTTGAGGTCATGATTCACAAATCAAGTACTGTTTCGTGCAGTTAGCAGACACCATCCTCACTTATCCACTCCAAATGCTGATGGCAATGACTACATCAATGCTGTCTACATCAATGTAAGTCGATAATAGTAATTGGACTTTATGTAATGTGCACTTTAAAGCCATAAACTATAAGTTGGATATACATATCCAAGTGATTGATATGTTTCTTTAATGATAATTCGTAGCACATTATCGGTTCAATTATATGGCACGAAAGATGCCTTCCTGACAATTTGTGTTTATATAAGAGGCCAGAGTCGACATTGAGGTATGCATGTGTTCAATGGTGTCTAGGCGTTGTAATAAATCATATCGGGAATGTACAACCGTGTTTCTAGGGATTCAATGTCCGTAAAGCATTGATATTGACACAATCGCCGCTCCCAAATACGGTTGTAGACTTCTGGAGACTAGTTTATGACCATTAGTGCAACTGTATCGTCATGCTCGATAACGTGGACACGAAGGACTTGGTAAGAATTGAGCCAGACAATGTTCAATGTTTACGTTTACCAATTGTTGCACGCCATTCACTTAATCCTTTAAATTGTTTTCGTGACCGAGCTTAGAACCGACAATATCCAGCAGCTATGATTTCGAAACAGAATCTAGATGTTTTCATTTTTTCATTTTTGTGTAACAGACATGTCCAACATATATGCCGAGTGGGGAGCAATGCAACGAGACCTACGGCCCAATTCAAGTAGAGCTGGTCAGTACTGAACGAGTCCTCAATCCAAACATTGCCGTCCGAACTCTGAGAATCTCCAAGATTCGCCGAAAGGTAAATACAGTACGAGAAAACAATTGTTTGGCTTGTGTGTGTGCGTAGTTCCGACATTGCTTTACACATGGTCGCATCTATGACTTTTTAGTATAATACAAGTCGTCGTTTTGACGCTGTGTACAAAAGCTAAAAAAAATAATGGTGCAATGTAAGATAAAGATCTTCAACTAATGGTAAGAATCCTGGATCAAATACTTTGAATGACTGGGAAAGAAATCTGCAAAGCGTTCCGACAAATAATGGTACAATTCAGATAAACGAGTTCAACACTTGAGAATTCCTATATATCCCAGGAATTCTGGTTCAAGTATTATGAGTTACTGGGCAAAGAGTAAATGGCACTTGACAAATATATTCTGTACGCTATGACTTTTTCACATTTCTTACACATCAAACATTATGATTCCAGCTTGTAGAGGAGCCATGGATTGTGCGTCATTTCCAGATATTAGGATGGCCCAACCATAAAAACGTTCCGCCTAGACCGAATGACGTCATTGATTTAATCAGAATGATAGACGAATGGCAGCACAAACAAACAAGGGGAAGAGCGGTGATTCACTGCATGTAAGAATCTAAACCTCATAGATGACGTAAACATTCTTGAAAGTGCATGATATTCAATTCACCAGCCGAATTATCGTGTCCTAGGTACGGTGCAGAACGGAGTGGCCTTCTTGCAGCCGCTTGCTATCTGCTGGACTTGATGAAAGCGGAACAGGAAGTTGATGCGTTGACAGCTGCACGTTATGTCACATCCAGGCAACCCCACTCCTTCAGCTCAGTGGTAGATATGTCAGCAATAATCTTTAAAATCTGACAATGTTTCTGTCTAGGAAATATATCGAATAGATAGGTAATACGCCCCTGAATGACGCTTTGTTGTTTCAGGAGCAATACCAGTTTTTGTTCGAGCTGGCGAAGTGTTACCTCTCCGGATTCCATACTTATGGTAACATATGAAATCTATCGGTGAACCTGTTTTGTTGTATGCGCATACAGTTTATATAAATTTTGCTAGTAGCGCTACGGTGGAAACAGCGTCGACTCATCTACTCGGCTACTATATGGGTTGTTTGTATTAAATGTAATTAATATAATGAGTTTGGTAATTAATTTGCGTGCTCAGTGGGTTAGATATCAATTTCAAATCAAAGTATCGTACCAAACCATGACTTAATCCCGACGTGTTATGCCAATATCGCAATATTCAGTTATGAGTATGATAGACAGGTTGCTTACATGATTATTTAACCACATAATTCGATTTTCGTTCACGCTTAATGCTGTAGTCTATAATGTGCTATGAAGATAGCTGCTCTGGGGATCACATTCCTAGAATTGGTGTTAAAGTTGTTTGATATTCGTTCCAAAACCCTGTCGCCTTTATTAATTTACTTGTAATCCTAAACTTTGACTGCTCGCAATTTCATGTATTGTTTTGCTTTTTGTGTTGTTAATTGGGCTCTACAGTGAAAATGTCTGATGAATGAAAAAACAATCTCTGCTCGTGTGTCGTCATTAAGGCATTGTTCGTTGAATAGCAAATTAAAAGCCAGTATGGAAACTGACGGACAGTTCGGTGAATTCATAATTTAATCATCAGGTTAATTAAATGTCTTGGAGTAACACAAAGTTATTAGTGCCTATCTACTTCTGTAGACGGACGCAAATTATTAATCGTTGATCAGATATACATTGGTAGCACAGAAGGATGGCTGCCATGGTGACCAAGCGACACCAATGAGCTCTTATCCTTCTGTGTTATCTAATCTATTACCTCATTTCGCTGTGGTTCTATTGCTTCCTAACAAGGTATTGTACCTTACCTCAAGATTTGTGCGGTTGTAAATGCTGAATGGTCTGGCGGCTATGCCACACATATAGCATATACATTATTCTTTGGGGCATATAAATACTGGACCGAACGACACTATACGAGGGAAGTTAATGAAGGTTCGATTTGTAATGATCCATAATAGACAAGTAGTTGCCTTGCTTAGTGCATTAATATGGAAATACAATCTGCAATAACAAGACGACATTAAATAGAGTTGGATATCGACACATGTTTTGTTAATTAAGACGCTCTGATCATCATGGACAGCTTTAATAGCATAACTTCTTGTTTAATCGTATGCCCTCGGCTCTATCACTAACGTAATGGTCTGATATTTTGCAAAGGCCATACACAGCTCTTTGCGTTATGCGCAATTCATTGACTGCGAAATAGGAGTATGCATTAAATGTGTCCGACTATCATTTGTCGGAGCACAAATTGACAGTAAAGTAGCTCCCAAATTCAGTATTTCTGCTTGTACCCGGAAGCTTAAGAATAATATAATCTTCTCTTGAGTGACTACGATTCATACGGTGTAAGTGATATATTACTTCCGTTATTTGCCCATGTCGGCATCAAGTTGTCATCGAGTCAATGTAGATCATAGTGTAGAATATTATGACCGTTCAACAATACACATGGTACAGTTAACTTATAACGCTGTGTCGCACCTTCCAAATGTCTTCTTGTACTGTGAGAAATTAATCGAATGAGGCATCAGCGTCAATAACAGAAATATAATATATTGCAGGCAGCAACCAACGCAACTATTGTCCAGGCCTGGGGGTAGATGAACCTATTAACCCGGGTCAGGCACTTTCACCCCAGGGTAACTAAGCTATGTACATGATTTGTTTACCTAATAGTAAACCAAAAATTGGTTCTTGGTGTTAATGCAATTTCGTTAGATATGTGACGTTAACTATGCCAATGGGCAGATGATGAAAGTGACACCTATACAGTTTTAGCTGATGGTACGTAATAGGCTGATATGTTGCTGAGCAGAGACAAATTATTAATAGATGTTAGGCAAGAAGTCAGTTTGTAGTATGATATATTTTGTCACCATGCCCCCGAACACTGAGTTGCAATGTTGTTATGAGAAAAACTACGCTGGCATAGAGTTAATTCATCGTCCCAAGTGTGTTCCCCGTCGTCGAGTATTAATCTTTACCAGTTGTTATCTACCTCTTTGTCGAAGACGTCAAATGGGTGCTGGCTATGGTAGCCAATTTTTAGGTACTATTAAGCAAGTGCGGGGCGTCTCATGGCCGCGTACCTACGTAGAATTAGACATCATGGATTGTAATAACGCAACTGATATACATGCAATCAAGGGGGGGGACCACAGTGATCCAATTTGGTCCTGCAATATCGCTAACAATTGCTGTGAAATAAGCCTTTGAATTTATTATCAAGACTATGCAAATGAATTCATGGAACAAAACCCTTTGCATGGAGTCGCTTTGGACAAACAGTAAAAATATACAGTGCAGGTAGCTTTGCAAAATCCATCCATTATAAAATATCTGACATCAAGCAATACTATTCAACGGTCGGACCCATTCAGGTAGAATGCGATTTATATAACATTTCAACAACCTTGAAATGGTTTAGTATCATGACACAAAACCTCTATTTTGTGTACGCATATACTGGTTCGCTATTGTGTTGAGTAAATGGATATGAAATGTGAGTAGTAGATGACTCAGTGAGTGGCTATTTTGAAAATATGTAAGTGGGCTTGTGGCAGGAGTGGCACTGCAATAAACAACTAAACCACAAGTACCTTTAACTGATGCTTCGCGTAATGTTGCGCGGATGTGTATGGCATTGATATCTAACAACAGGTGGTAATTACTATGAGCATAATGTAACTGAGCATCTGTGTGTGCATGTTGTAATGCCCCCACATCGGGAATACGTCCTGCCTCCATATATGGTACAAGAAAGCTCAGTCCGTGTCTAGCCACTAATAGCAATCTCAATCAACCCTGAGGTGAATTTGATAGACAGGTTTTGCGAGCAAAATTCAATCAGTGATTGAAAAAATGTAGGCTAGGAGTGTTAATCATTAATTGTGTTTTGCAAGTTATGTACAATAATGATTGTTTATATATATTTTCATGCCATTTGTTTTTTGGCATTTTAAACGGGTTTGCATGTCACAAAAATAAAAGTTATCGTAGGTGAAACACCAAATGCAATTGGCCAATTCGTAAATTCTACCTGCAAGATTACACACATTTTACACATTCATTATAATACATCCAATTAGACTTCAACAATTAGTATCCTACATTGTCCTATGGTATTTGCCGTAGGTAATCCATAATGTCGTCGTAAAGCAAGATCTATTCCAAAAGCTCACTGCGCTGATGGCAAGCAACTGGCATTATTATATTTTTGTACAATGCATAGAGGCATACCAGTAACATGTACTTCATAAACATGGCAGTGCTATTGTCTTTTGAATATGGAGCTGTGTAGATCTGTGAATGTCAGGTATTATATACGTCAAGCATCCCCGACTGTATTGTGAAAATAATCAATATAGTAAAAGACATCAGCAAGTTTCATTTTCTCCATGCAACCTCCGTCACCTCGTATAATTTGTTAATGAATCGTTGGGTTGTTTGCTGTTCGTTATTGCTTTGAGGGCAACAATATTCAAAGCTGTAACTATCGTCCGTAAGGATAACAGAATATCCATCACAAACGATTATAGCCAAATGATGATTATGTAATTTCATTCAGGTTCACCGCCACATTATGCTTACATACGGAGACGCAAATCTATATATGGCATACATGCTTAGGCGCACCATACTTACAGACAAAATACTCTGTTATGATCGGGAATGAATTGAGATGAGCGCAACCGATTTATTTTGATTAAAACATAATCGAACCCTGTGCAATATACAGTCGCAGAAGCCTCTGTTAGTCGTGGTGTGAATTTTGCGTCGACCTCGTGAAAACTTGAAAGATCGTCAGATAACTTCTTGAATGAGAGCTGGACAGTACAATCACCAGGATTTGACCTTAAAGCCTTCACTGTCCAGTATTTGAACTAGGGACCTGTTGACGTGAGGTTGTACAGTCAATTCATTACGCTATTTTGTGCCTACCCCTTCCTCACCTTTATGATTATCCTAGATCATAAACCATGACTATTAAAGCTTCGGAGGATTATGTCGTAATGTTGTCAAAGCTGTTGTGTACGCTGCCTTAGTAGACTGAAATTGACCCAATAAATGTAAAAGCTATCATTTTGTAGCAATTACACAATTCTCTGTGAAGTTGTTCTGGATTTCCATTTCACACATAACATTATTGTAGTTGTCGACATTTTGATACATGGGTTATTTTTTTCCTTGCGACAATAAGCTTCCCTTAATTGATTAACGCATAATTTGTTGTCAACTGCTTGCGAACAACCTTATAGCAGATGTTAGGCCAATAGTTCTTTATATTCACCCATTCATATATAACACTTTTCTTTTGATTTGTTATTTACTTTCACGGACTTTTCAGTAAGCACCTTAGCAGTTGACAGAAAAACAATCCAAGTGTGCTATCATCCATTAATCAGCAGGGTTCGTTCGGTATTGTTTAGCTGTTTCTATAAACGGGTTTTGCGACGAAGGCAGCGCCAATCTACATTGTCACAGTCAGCAGACATGTTGTTCCGTCTGCTTACAGATTAACAATCGAATTGCAGTCTCCAGTGGTGATAGTCCAGTGATAATATGATGCTTCCATTCACAGTATACGCAACATTCTCTGTCTCTCATGGCGTGGAAATAAGGGTGTAGAGCATGCAAGTAGCACGCGGTTTCATTAACGGGAAGGGACAGACAAAGAGATCAAACAAAGGATATCGGAAAACTGAATTTTATTAACCCTGTCATCTTATGACAAAACATACAATGTTCTTTCGAAAAAAGTTCTTTGGCAGGCCGCAATGAGTGAAAATTACATGGTTTTGTGGGATCGGATAACGGACGCCGAATAACGATTAGTTATATTTACATATCGTGGATAAAAAATGTTTAGGAAGTGAATTATCAAAATTGTACTTTTATTTCTTAGGCAAATATCAAGACAAAACGACAGAGAAGCAATACGTATTCAACAATAATCAATGTTAGACAGTAAGCAACAGTTCAAGGCTATCAAATAGTAATATGTTTATCAAATAGCCCGCATATGTTCATCGACAATACCGTTTCGGCGCAGGGTTCTATCACAGTGTCAGCATATTCAATAATACGTTTCCACCCTAAACGATATTCCAACGCTAGACATTCCTTTTGCAAAATGCTTAAATCTTTGTCGGCTAAGCAATCAAACCAAATTGGTCACGCTCGGTGTCTACTATTCGCTTATTCCGATGCAGATGATTGACATTTTCGCTGGTTTATTTCATTTGTTAGGCTGATAGCTTCACTCGAATGGATAGGGAGCCCAAATAGTTGTTTATTTGGACCTCGCTGGGAGAAACGGGCGCAGTGAAGGAGCAACTTGTTCTTAAATTTTATGTTTCCATGAATTTAGGCTCATGCTTGCGAATCTTCGAAATACAATGCGCTTTACTTTACAATGACTCACCAAGTCAGAGAAATCACTCCGAGAGTGGATGTGGTGGCAACTAGTTTGCGTCTTTGACTAGCCGTAATCATGAATAAGCTGCATGAGCGGATGGGTCGTCACGGCTATTTTAAGCAAAACCAGACTTTAACTAGTGGCCGTAAAAAAGATATGTTTATGTGTCGTGGCTGCAGCCTTTTGCCGCACCGAATGATAATTATTTCTGCATCACTATGTGGCGGCACATACCTAGCGATGTATAAACGAGACTGTAGTAGTCTACGCGGCTTTCATAAATTTGCAGAAGTGTGACTGATATCCCCCACTACAACAATTATTGTCATCACTTTTCTCTTGATATGAATTAGCTTTGACAGATTATCTTGTATTTCGTATGACGATGTGTTTTGTTATTGCACCACGCAATATCCATGAAATTGATCGAACAGCTAAGCTGCACAAACTGCAGCCGCTTAACAACCTTACATTATTATAGTCCATGGGCCTCAAAACTGGCTTCTAATCTCGTTCAAATCTTGAAGCCCGTACAAAGTCGTCAGTAATGGAGATGATAATGCGCCTTGAGACATGAGGGAAATTGTGGTAATGTGTGTGTGTAGACAACCTCTGGATGCCACGTGTGCAATACATTTACAAAGAGCTGACTCTGTATTACAATCGTCTTAATCCCTCAACGTCCCCAATTATTTGACAAGTCGCTGCATTTTGAAGGTAATAGACATAGTCATTTAATTAGTTTCACCACAAACCATCAAATGCCTCTTGCCTAGTGAAATTTAACGACAAAAAGGCAATCAGTTCAGAGTTCAAACTTAGAACAATAACGGCGTCTGTGGATACTTCAATCACCAAAGGTCACGACCTCTTCTTTGGCTTTAAATTCACATCGGGAGAGTCCATTAATGTCAAATAACCGGAGCGGATTGAAATACTTAAAGCAAACTGCTCGTTGGAACAATCAACCCTAGTGCCATTCAGTCAGGATGTGTGTCTTTCAGTAACTGTAACATAGCATGTTATCGGCTATCTGATTATATGATTGGTACAGCTCGCTGCAATTACATAGGCCTTCCCAATTTTAATAAGTCATGAGTGGATAGATCTGTGAGCCCTGGCGGTTAGATGGCTCTGCAAACAAGAATTGGATATCACTGAAAATGTCTGGATTGTATAAACTTCACAGAAAAGGAGAAAATATCTGAGCAATTTTTCCCATCACTAGGTGGTTCTGAATGACGCCTAAATGGCTCTTACAGCCTCAGCGAATCTCGTCGTTAAGAGACATCTGTACTGCGATGTCATTGTAGCTTGTCCATCGATGTATTACAAGTAATAGAGCATTCACCTCACCAGCTACATTAGCTGGAATGATAACTGCAGCCACTGAGGTTTGTCGAATACTTATCACATTATGTTATTTAAATAATTAACGCCATTGCCTACCGCAATAGCCGGACAGTTGTATTGACAAGCGTTAAGGATTGTACATTTATCAAGATGTCCTACAGATGAATTACAAAACGTCGTTTAGTTTTAGTAACATTATGCCTAGTGGAGGTTAGTATGATCCAAACTAATGGCTACGAAATAAAGTCACAGTTAAGTGCCATTTTTTATTCACAATACATCGATGATCTCCAACTTGAGTATTTCCCAATCATGAGATGTTCTAATTGGCATAGATTATTCAGTTAACGATTCACCCCACTGCTTCGGCTATTTCTGTTTTAATAATCTGTTCATCGTCGGATTCAGTCGTATCCTAGTTGATTGCCTCTCGTGCGATTGTGTTCGCTCTCTCATTCCGACTTGGTTTAGAACCCTCATTAACAAATATACTCGCTCCTATCAACAAATTTCGAATATAACAGTGTATCATTTAAAGTAAATCATTACGTAAATTGCTGCATGTATTTACCTTCAAAGTCTAATATCAGTCCGACAATATCATAAAAATGTCATTTTCGACATTGCGGTGGTGTGATGCAACCTTTAAGTCGACTGGAAAAGGAATTCATATCCCCACCACAACGCTGCGTCATGAAAACCGAAGCTCCAGCCCTATTTGGCACCAGAAAAAGGTTGAACGGTCCGAATAATCGACCAGTAATCCTCGGAAGAGGATAATAAAAAACAGAGGTCTTGGTGTTGACTTTTCTACTGTCTGACAGCGATGCATCAACTTTGGATATCTACAGCTGTCACCGAGAAGCTTATTGCATGGTACTAACCGTAATAAAATCAGAATTGTTAGATGACCCAATCAGAGCTTTATTAATACAAAAGCCTTATACGGTGATAGTGTTTGTTCTGTGATAACTACAAAAAGTGATTTCAGGTGGTTAAGTTCTATGTAAATGCTGCATTAGCCGAGTATGTATTTCATTGAGCATCGGAACTTGTAAGGCTGTGCTACTTTTTATTACGCAATCAATGAGACGATGGTATAAAACATGACAAGATCAGCAACGAATTCATGGCTCTGTAATGCACCACCTTACTGAACACGCAATGCCATTAGTAATAGGCGGCTCTATCGTTATCATTATTGTACTCGCATGATGTATACAGCGGTGAAGTAACTCCAGACGTCTGCTGCGCAATGTGTACTACACTTGTTGTCTAGACGGTCTTACAGCTGTAACCGACCATGTATACCGCTCTTCCGTTATTCACGTGTCGTGTTTGATGTTATCAGCATCGTCCATCTCAGACGGGCATTGGATTGATGTCGACGCAGTTAGCATTAGCGGATGAATGAGAGATTACTAGGACCAGTGAGATTAGGATGAGGGAGCTCAAATAGTTGTTGTCAGCTGCCGCAATAACACGAGTTACACCAGCAAGCACACCGCTTAGATTAGCCTGAATCATGTATAAAATAACATATTGAGCGACAGTAATGGTATATAAAATTCTTACTAAATTTCGATTGTCGATGGAATTAGACTCAAATTCAATTTCAGCTGGCATCATACATAATTATTGTTTTTTCTAACTGATAAAAATATTTTGAAAATGAATAATTACAATAGTACTTATAGAGATGCAATACAAATACAACATTAATTGATGTTCGACAGACAGCCACAATTCCTAGTCAGGTTTTCCAGAAACAATGCGAGTATGTTCATAAGCAATCACATTTTAGCGCAGTGCGAATAACAGCATGCAACATTTCTATTCGTCCCTTTTGAGTCAAAATCTTCACAAAGTGCAGCGCTCCATTTTGTACTTCTCATCTGAAACTATCTGGATGCATACAGAGCGTAATATAATGCGGTACTATTCTGAACACGCTGCCAGATACTAGGGATCCAATACACTCAAATTATTCCTCGTGTGCTTTGCCTAGGTCACCACTATAGCCAGACATTACGACACATGAACCTTGATTTGATTTTGGTTTGGTTGTTTGTCCTGTTTTTCCAGAGTGTTATCTCCGTTCGTTGGCTTGTCCCATACATAACAGTCGTTTGCGACATCTTCATGTCACTTAGTTTAAAACTATGAGACAAATTCGCCATGTCTAAAATCATGAAGTCAATGTAGCATTGATATATTTAATGGCGTAATCAGCCATTCCATATTGTCAACTGACAAAGATTTATAATGCAAATGTTTGCATTGCCAACTTTGCATTGCCAACTTATAGCTGCGTAAACGTCTTAAACTGCGCGTTCTTCAAGCGTCTGTGGCATGTAGGCTAGTAATCCATTGAGGGTTTCAGCTAATCCGTAAGCGTGCGGTACATTTGATACATCGAAGATGACAAACGAGGATGGAAAGCATAGCTGCATGCAAGGAACCCATTGTAATCTAACGATTTTCCCACTCATCTAGAAAAAATTTTTGTTTCCACACCTGATGATAAGTAGAAATAGATTGCAAAGATGTTCTCATTTTCAAAGATTTTCCTTTTATATATTATGCCGAACGATTCTGGCGAATGAACAAGGTAATGCAATTTCACATAAAAACCTGCCGATAATATCTTTGCATCCATGACAGATTAAACTTATGTTCGTAGCTCAGCCGAGTTGAGCAAGATAAAGTGTCTATTCATTGGTTAGACTGAGGATTGTATTTTCGATACGCAGCTGGTAACAAAGCCGAGGATGCCATGTATTTTTGGAGATTCATGAGACAGTAGTGGCGGAGTGAGGATCGACTTTGTGAGCCACGGTGCAAGCCAGCAACTTGATTATGAGATCACGCTTAAATCTTTTCAAATAGACTATTAGGTATGCTTATGGGAAGTAAGCAATGAATAATGTGGCAGATATATTCTTTGGCAAAAGGAACCTAGTGCTTTCAATTGCTGCGAAACACAAGAAATAAAATAATGTTAGTGAATTGAGTGAGCTGAACAATCATTGGGTTCATGCGGCTTGTTCAGCGAAATGAGTGAACAAATCCCTCTTAGTTCCGCATATACCTTGGAATTCGATTTAGTATTTATATCGAACTCAAAAACCGGACTAGGATCTGGAAAAAGAATTTGGTTTTGCATAAATGCAAATCGCAGATTGGTGATATTCTATTGCACTAGATTATTTGGCACCGTATACATCCAGTATCGTCTTCAATTTAACCAGGTTATTGAGTCTGTTATATAAACATTACCCATACAGCTTAGATAACTCGTAGGAGTCATTTTGTCTCATTGTAGGAGTCAAGTTTGCCTCATTGCTTTTATTTGATCTCGGACATTGACAGCCGATATTGATTTATCACCCGTAACGATTCCTCGTGTACAGCCTCATGTGGTTGGATTTCTACCTGGTGTCTCATTTGGCGACACCAAGCAGCTCAGCTATTTACTGGGAAGTTTGTCTCTAGCTATATATTCAGATATCCCCAATGCTTATAATCTTGTCTTATAACTTCAGTTGGGGTGTTCTGCCGCGGCATCAGAGAGTTCTTTTCAAGTCAATAAGCTAACATTACATTACTATCGTGTGAATGATTGGAAGTTCTGATGCCATTTCAAGCGATGGCACTTGAGTGCATGGCGGAAAAATTGAATCCCTAAGTGGCAGGTCCTGTATTCCTTACTATGAACCAACTTCAAACCATATATTTGCAACAATGTCCACTATGACATCTATTAGTTGCGCTGTATGCAATCAGCACGAGAATCAGCAATATACCGCGCCATTTATACGACAGCTTTTTCATGAAGCTCACTGTCATATTGTTAGCCCAATAGCTTTTTAACGTCAATTTAAGATGTTCTTTTGTTAAGCTAAAATAACTAGCTGTTATATGGTAAGTGTATTGGATAGCTTCACGCTCACGGTGCATGAGGCTCCCTACGCCAAGCCGCTCGTATTGTCTCACGATCGAGGGACATTTAGATCGATCAATTCGGCGTTCTGAAGCTTGGCGACGGCAAGTCTCCCCACTAAAATGATTTAAGGGTTGATGCACCCGGAATAAATTATGATGCCGACTCTGCTTGGAGTGGTTTATTCATATTGGTAAGTTTTATAGCTGATCACTGAATGAGCAGACAGTCCATGTGAGGGCACATTTGTCATTATGACGGCATGGAATGACTCAGAGCGTGTGACTCGTGATCATAATGGCATGCTTGGTCACGTAAGACAACACCATTGCCAGTGAGCCTCTCAAGAACCGTGTGTTTTCAGTTTATCATCAATGAGAATGAATCTGTTTATAATGCCGTGAACTCCGAGCAGTTCTCCACTGCCCCACCCCCCTTTATCATTGTTTGTTGCTACACTAGTCAGTGCTGTCAGTTATGTCGTGTCCAGCAGTCAGTTGAGTTATGTGGTTTGAGAACCGCTTAACCATGGTTTTTCAGCTGCACTCTCTATTTATGTGGTCCATCCAAAAGAGTTTGTAAAATTTACTTGTTGATATAAACATTGGTTCTTGACTTCTACACACAGTATTCAAATGCTGAGATTTACGCGTAACTACGGGCAACCGTGTCAACAAAGCATGCATCTCTTTTTGACGCATTAGCTGCACTCTTTATTTATGTGGTCCATCCAAAAGAGTTAGTAAAATTTACTTGTTGATATGAACATTGGTTCTTGACTTCTACACCAATCCTCTGTTATTTTCGCGTTATCGATATTCCTAATTCATACTGTATTCGAATGCAGCAGCAAATCTTGTTGCTACTGAAACATTCCACAATGGGTTAAAATTATCCAATCTCTACTGGCGCTGCTACCGAGTCAACTCATAAATGCTGTACCCTGCAGCAATTCTTATATATCCAATACTTCCACGTCATATTATTGGAATGATTTCATTTTTGCTTTATCGCGAGCAAAAACATGTGTATCATGCACTGTAATAACTTACAATCAGAATCGATGGCATAACCAATCATCCATTCTGGGACTGAGGACTCAGTTTCTCGTGCTAGTGTGTCGTTTCTGTTTTCGTGATCACATACCAGTAACTTTGATAGAATGGATCAACTCCACACTCGTTAGTGAGATCAAAATGCATTAAGCAAATAATGGAAGGAGTAACATGTTTGATCGCTATGAATATGTGTTCATCACAATTATTGCACTGGTAAACAATAAGTAGAAAATTTAGCACCTTCCGAAAATCCAGTATTGCTTTGAGCTGTAACAGGCGAAGTCCAGCCTTAGTCACATTCGTTGCTTCAGTTATGCGTGTGACGAACCTACCTAAGCGGGCATTAACATAAATGATGACTTTTTAATAAATTATTAAGTGTCCATATATGCAACATCTCACCCACGAGCTTAAAGCTACGCTAGGAGGGTTCAACCTGATTGACTTATGCGATGAGAAATTCAAACGTTTCCAGCAAGCCGCGCTAACAGCAAATCAACAAAAGCACACCAGACTGTTGTTTAATGGAGCCATCTAACTGATTAAGTCGATCGCGCCTCCAAATTTCCATATGGTTTCAAGATAGTCGTTTTGATAAACTACCCATTGATACACTGGTGGCGGTTTCACGTATTTTGCAGGAAGTGAACCCTCTTAGCGAAGCTACAAGCTCTTTGATCGCACCTCGTGCTTGTCAAAAAGCTAGAAGACAACTTGATCCTAGCGGATATCTTGTATGCGTCCTACATAACATGCAAAGGCGGGTTTGTCCATTATTATATTCCATCCTTCGCATTAACGATTGCTTAATAATTAAGTTCAACGATATTAATTGTAATCTGCACTATGTCAACCCTAATAGTTCGTACCAGGTTTGGCTTGATATGTCCTTCACTTTTGACCACTCAATTAACTAGGTTTGATGGCTTTAAATGCTTGACGGAGAATGCCATTTACGTCACCTAATATTAATGCTTGAATAGTTGCGCTCCGACTCCATAAGCAACGCACGAAGATATCGACGTGTTGTCCATCATTTCAGGTCAGTAATTTCGAGTTAATGGCTTTTCGGCTTTCATAAACACATTTTAATGAAAAGTTGTCTAATATGTTATACTCAACAACACACGAAGAACACGCCCATGAATATGCATTTAAGCTTCGTTCTATGCTGCAACTAAGACGACGACGTTGCATGCATTAAACATCAAACCTTATTCTTCATGACGGGTAATTTTTATAATGTGCCACTTTAATCATGGACTAGCCTTGTCATATACTTTTGAAGGGGATACAGAAAGGTTGAATGCCGTGAGGAATACTTCAGTCTATGTTCATTTGCAAATAAGTTAACGAGCTGCCTACTGATGTGTAATATGGTCTTACCTGTCCATTATTCAGTGTATTTACCAACGTCTCTCGGATCTCCATTTCTGCTTTCAAGCACAAACAACAGAGCCATCACTCTTGTTCCGCGTACTATGGGTGACAGGTTTCTTCATTTACTGATTGAGGTCGTCACAACACGCACATATAGACGCGTGACTGTATAACACTCCATTGGTTATTTCAACGCGTTGTTAATTATCAATGACATAAGCATCTGCGCTCACAGCATAATTAGGAATATAGAGATACGGCAATGCATAAGTATCTCCTGAAGCGTTATTGTTCACCAACATGAACGGAGTGACGCAATTTAGTGGCGCGTTAAATCTAACCTTGGTGACAAACTGAATATCAACCTGTATTATTTACGAATCGTATGTACATATATGATATATACCTATTAGTGATACATTCTGTAAATAGCCATAAAGTGCAGTGGTAACTTTGACTTATTTCGCTTCATAGTGTGTACATATCATTCTTCTACACGCGGTATGCAAAACATACGGGACACTGATGATGGATAACCACAAGACTTACATTATGGTACATTCACACACAAAGCGGAAATACTGACTCGATAATGGACACAGGACGTACGCATTCAAGCCAGCGAGGTGGCGACTTGAAGTCGGACACTTTAACCCCCACCAGCCGCACCGTTTAGATTGACCGGGGTCATATAATGTGACAACTTGAGCAACAGCGTATCATTATGCAGTAATTGTATGAAAATTGTTTCTTAAGTCGACGGTCATCAAATAGCAAAAAAACACATTGTTCGTTCCAGTTGTTTTTGTTTTCGTTTAGATCGACTTCTCTATCAACACGTATCGTGATCACCATTTTCGTCGTTGGAAAAAGAACCATGCGGTTTGTTTGTCATGCCGCCATGCGTGAAAGTTGCAAGGTTCTATGGGATCAGCTTAGCGATATTTGATAAAGGTTAATAATAGATGTATAACATCAATGAATGAAAATTTTATGAAATGAATATTTATAATTGTACAGTTGATTTGCTAAATAATTGATAAAGATGCAATAAATCAATGCTAGACAGTAACAATTCACGCTAAACATAGTAAGGTTACAGCCAAATAACCCGTACATGCTCAGGAACAATTATGTGTTGGCGCGAGGTTCTATCCCAGTGTCAATACCTTCACCGCAAATGATATTCAAACTACAGGAAATATTTTTGCATATGTGCTTAAATCTTCGTCTGTGTAACAATAAAAGCAAATTTAAAGAAGCTCTGTGTCTATTATCCGCTCATTCCGAAGAAGAAGAATGGCATTGATGACGGTTTATATTATCGTTAAGGTGGATAGTTCCGCTCAAATGAATAGGGAGCTAAATTGGCTGTTGTTCTGGACCGGGCCCGGAGGGACACACACAACGCAGTGGAGGACCAGCTGGTTCTAACATTGGATGCTTCCATGAATGTCGGCTCATGCTCGAGCTTATTGGTATTTCTATGTTCTTTACTTTACAATGTCTCCCTAAGCCAGCGACATCACTCCGTGGGTGGCGTCGGCGGTATTGAGGTTGCGTTTTCGATCAGCAGGAATCATGAATAAGCCGCATGAGCGGGTGGTTCGTCACAGTTATCGTTGGGCACAAACAAACTATAGGTGGCTGCTGTAAAACGCTTTGTTTATGTGTCGTGGTTGAAGCCTTTTCCCACAGCGGATGGTATTTATTTCGGACCGATGTCAAAACGAGTCTACAGTATTCTACGCGGCTTTCATCAATGTGCTGAAGTGAGGCTGAGAACTCACACGACGACAATTATGGCCACCATGAATCTCTTGATATGAAAGAGCATTGACAGATCATCTTGTATTTTTGTTTGCCAGATGTGTTTTGTTATGCCCCCAAGCGATATTATAAAATTGGACGAACAGCCATGTTGCATAAGCTGCAGGAGAGTAACTGTCTTACATACTAATAGTCTACAGGCTATAAAACTGGCTTCCAATCTCGTTCAAAACTCGTACACCATACAAAATGCATGAGTAATGGAGATGATAATGCGCCTTGCCACCTGAGGGAAATTGAGGTAATGTTGTGATCAGACAACCCCTGGGTGCCACGTGAGCGATGACATTTACGAGGAGCTGACTCACCATTTCAATCGTTCCCATCCCTCATTGTCGTATATCATTGCATGCAGGAAAAGGTTTACCCCGTATTTCATTTCATGCACAACAGCGTGTTCACCAGTAATCAGCGTGGATACTCCCTTTATTAAGTATTACCATAATCACATGTAGCCTAGGCATGATAATGTTTATGGGGACGTAATCTGTATGCTTACCGTTCAGCGGTAGAAATGGGTGCGGTCCAAATAGCACATGATTGTGGAGAATGCATACCCATATATCTGCCTTGCTATGCAACCAATAAACAACCCGGATACTCTCTGTTGCTAGGAGGTTTGCTGACTGCTGACTGTATCTATCCTAACTGGGCGGACGGTTGATATTTCAAAATGTGCTGTTTTCAATGCTAACAATTCCACAAGATTCCTGGCTGGTTCCTTTAAAGCAAATATGCCCTGATCATTGTTTTTAGGTTACTGCCATGTGACTTATTTTTGTTAATGTACTAAGGGGGCCTTTGGGAAGCTACACATTGTACATTGGGTAGCATAGTTTTTTTCTATATGATGAGCAAGTATAGCCGCCTCAGACGATTAATGTCATTAAGACGTCCCAAGAGTAAAATTTTCACAGTCGACAGTACTTAAGCACTTAGGAAAAAAGCCCTGTGTCTATTTATTCAGAAACAATATTCAAACATTCACATTCATTA
Source organism: Urechis unicinctus (assembly GCA_034190875.2). Lineage (NCBI taxonomy): Eukaryota > Metazoa > Annelida > Polychaeta > Xenopneusta > Urechidae > Urechis > Urechis unicinctus. The sequence continues at coordinate 24,410,944 of CM067344.1, forward strand.
TTTTGAATATTGTATATTGCTTTAGTGCTGTTGCAGACTTCTAATATACTAAGAACATCACCCTAATCCAATGAGCCATGCACCAAGCTGCGCTAGTATAATTATTTCTACTGGTATCATATTACCACTTCGTTCTAAAGGCTTATTACAGCAGCATAGTCTGCCGTTCCTTTCGTTAACTTTTTACGATGGTACCTTTAAAGGATAATTGAACGGCGATGTATCCAGTCAAGCTATCGTAGGTAGTTCAAGGCAAAGTAACCAACAGGGACTGGTCGCGGTAATACCTGACCGATATCCTTTTTGATTAGATACATCAGATAACTTTCGCTCCCTTTTGAACTCTCGTGGTACTACACTAACATACATTATGCTAATTTTTTGTCACGTTCACATTTTAGTAGAAGGCGCTGATGTTTATTTGTTTAATGGTTTAATTGTGACCAAATATATACATGTAGTTACCCTGCTTCGGGCATTGTTATGCAAATACAATGTACAATAACAGGACATTTTTTTTGTGTGAGATTAGTCGCTCTGATCTGCATGCCACACGAAAAGCTTCAATAACGTTACTTCTTGTTTAATTGTATACCATCTGCTTAATGACTTAGAGGGTGGTATGCTCATATTTTGTAAAGGCTTTAAAAAACTGTGTACTACATGCAAGATTCAACTGCAATTCTAACGAAGCAGGTGATATATGAATTCCGTTTCCTGCACATGTGGGCATAAAGCTGCCATCGAGTCAATGAATATCTAGTGTATCATATTATGACCGTTCAACAATACACATGATAACTGGCTCAATTTCTTGCTGCTGACAATTATACATTTTCACACCATGTTAATGTCTTCTAGTTGCGCGAACAATTTATCGAATGAGGCATCAGCGTCAATAACAGAGCGGAACTGGTTGTTAATGTAATATCGCAGCAATCAAAGCAACGATTTCCAGATTTGGCGGGAGATGAATCTATTAGCCCGGGATGGGCACTCTCATCGCAGGGTGAATAAAGCTATGTTAAAGTTTGGTTGATCGAATGCTAGCACTAACCTTGTTTTTGGTGTCGATGAAACTACCATAATTATGCGACATTGACTTATGCTTCAACAGAATGTCTTAAACACGCCAATCGGCGAAGTTAATGATGTGACACTGATACAATTTTACCTGATGGTACGTAATAGGCATGACAGTTGTTTAACTGCGCCGAGACTAACGCCAAATAAGTAATAGTTTTTATTCAATATGTCCGTTGGAATTATTATATATGTTGTTATCATTCCACGGAATACTTTGTTTGAATGTTGTAACAAATACACTGTTGGATGTTTTCATTATTCCTAGTGTGTACCCGTCGTCAGTATTCGATTATTTTTGCCCAGTAATAATCTAAATCTGACCTCAAGTGAGTGCTTGCTATGGCAGCCGATTTCAAAGTAATATTAAGCCAGTGTGGGACGTCTCATTATTGTGTAACAACAGAGACTTAGAGATCATGGTTAGCAATTACTCAACTGGCATACACACAATCAAATGGTCGTCGAATATTTGGCCGCACACCTGCATCATTTATCCTTATAATTTGCAATACTAACCCCATATGCAAGTTCTTAAGTTCATTTATTCCAAGCTGCTTTTAATGGTATGAAAAAGACTCATCTACACATTTTGGGTTCCATGCCTCAGGATAAGTTGGAATGATTGACAAAGATGTCATAATTTTCAACCCCAACAATATTAAGGAATATGATTACTTCAGCTATTACTGGAGGAAATGTTCGGAACATTTGGTTGGTTGCATTATTAGTGAGTATTTTGTCCGGTTAACTATGAGCTTGATGTCTTTTTAGGTCAACTTCTATAAAACATTCACACTTGCATTGCGTCTAATTATAGAGAAGCCTTCTGTTGCCAGCATTTAATATGATTCACTCTATTGGAAATGTTCCATGTAGTCATCATCATTTCCATATAGATTGGCTCATGTATGACTTACAATTGATGTAATTACCATACAATAAATGTATCGTATGGTAAAAAACGAACAATGCTTAAGTGTAAACAATCTTAAATAACATTAGATTAAAAACTACATGCAAATATCGGAACAATTTTGTAATTTTTGGATACTAAAGCCAGGAGAGACGAAATTTATTTCGATATGTTTTAGGTTATAATCACGAAAATGGAGAATATTGTAGGAGAAGCACAACCTATTATCTATCTATCGCGTCAGTCATGAATACATGTTAATCTGTGCATTCCGGTACATCGATTAATAATTTAGAGCATTTTTGATTCTCTGCGAGATGCGTTGCCTTCATATTTTGACGGAATAGCGAGGTAATGCAACAATTTCACATATAAATTTTTAGGCAGTATATTTGTATCCACGTCAAATTAATGTGACGTTCGCAAGATAACGTGTTCATTTTGTATGCTAGAGTGCGGGATATATTTGTGATACGCATCTCAAAGCCGTGCATGCCATGCAATTGTGTAAAGCCATAATGCTATAGTTGCGCAATTAGGATCGATTTTATGGTACGTGGGAAATAATGCTGCAGGGTAAAACTAAAATTTAGCATAGGATCACGTTTGAATTTATTCAATTAGACAAGGTATTGGGGAAGCATGCTTTCCTGCGCGTCAAGGTCAGACATGTTTTGTATGTGCTGTGTCTATTTTAGGCAGGCAAAGCAATCAATTGGCATAATAATCTTTTTCATTCTTGGTCATATCATTAGCATCAATGACGATGGCGATGGTAATACTTATACCGTTCACTTATTAACAACGCTATGCTATTTATTGAACTATTAATTATATGTTACCACTCAATTACTTGGTGTGCCAAGCCTGGATTTAATGAATATAGTGATGTAAAGCAGAATGTGATAACAACTGGCTGATGAATTTGGTCATATAGTCATTTGCTGGCCTTGAATGAGCTTGCATTCTGCTTGTAAAGATACGCCATGGTACGACCAAAAAGCTTTTACAAGCATTGGCATGCTTATGAATAACAAGCAGTGAATAAGTATATTCTACTACGAAAGCAACCTTGCACTTTATATTGTTGTAACACTAATAATGTCAGTGAACTGTGTGAGCTGTACGACCTCATTTGGGATATGCGGCTTGTTTGAGATATAGCAGAAAATATTGAACTCCGGTAGCGTGATATATGCTGCAAAATGGAATTGGGTAAAGCTGGAAATACGAGAAATAGGTGGAATGCATGCTAATCAAAGCAATGAGGGTACGTAGGTCATTTATGTAAAATGTGTCCTCCAAACGCAGCAGCGTTTTGTGTGGACTATAGTCGTGAACTTTGGACTCGCCAATCTTATTGGTGAGATTCAGAAATAGACAGAGGCCGTCAAAACCGCTTAGATGTAATAACTTCTCAGTAATTATTTATATACAGTCTGTTAATCGTAGTAAGCAATTCGGCCAGACGTAAGAGCTGGATTCTTTCCAAAGGGACAGAACAGTTAACAGTAAAACATACTTGCTAATAGGGCCCTCTTAAGACTTTTGCCGGTATAACAAAGAAACAAGAACACATTAACGTTGCATGACGAATTTGCTATCGTATAATGCATCTTGTGAGTTGGTGAAAAACCTGGTGACCTTGATGTGTTATGCTGGTCTCACAGGTCATGGCGTGTCACAATTAAACAGGCTGCTCTCTCGAGACTTAGGAATTGCAGTCCGCTACAATGATCTAGATCACGTTATTTATGTGCGCACCCCCGAATGTACAACCTCACCTTTCCATTGACGGGATTCATTATAAGCCGGCAGAGTGATTACATTCTAAGGCCACGAATGATATAGGCAATAAAACTTGATCCTGGATATCGATCACATAAGGTTGCTTAAAAACAAGGTACGGGGGTCTCGAGTGAAGTCAACATGCTTATAGACAATGGTTTTTATACCAAGCTCAAAAAAACGGACTACGATCAGGTAAAGAGTGTGTGCATAAATGCCAATCGGAGATTGATGATATTCTTCTGCATCAGATCATTTCCTATTATATTAATCCTACATTTCCCTCAATATAACCAGGTCTAGTATGTAAACATTCCCTTTTAATCATTCGATAACACATAGGTGTTTACCAAATTTGCCTCGGTCTGACCTCACACATGGACAGCCGGCACTGACTTATTACGCGTAATGATTCCTTGCATATAGCATACTGCGTGCAGGGATTTCTGCCTGGTGTCTCATTTGCCGGGATCAAGCAGCTCGTCAATCTTATATGAATTTCGTTTTTCTAGTCAATAGTCTAATATTAAAGGGAACACTTAAGTGCATGGCAGAATAATAGCCACGTGTCACGTCCCTGTATTACTTACTATGAAACGACTAACATGTAACCATATATTTGCAGCAAGGACATCGATTAACACGAGAATCAGCAAAGTACCTCGCCTTTGATGTCGCACTTTTTGCTTGGCACTCAAAGCCTCATTATAATCGAAAATAGCTTCTTTAACAGAAAAAATAGAAAACCATTTGATACTCGGCATGACAACCATTGTTTGGGCAAGATGGCCAAATCACAGAAAACGTCTTGAATATTTACTTGAGGCAGGTGTTGCGAAGGTTCCATTTGTAACCATAAATCAAGTCGAACACATACTGTGTAGGTAAGCGACAAACGATTTGCGCCCACTTACGTCATTGGATCGCTCAAAGGGTTGTATTTACCTTTGATGGGCTTCTCAATGACCCATTATCATGCACTCTATTGCAGGCGTCGGTTTGACACGACATGCGATTATATCCTGAGGAAGATTAATGGTCTACTAGAAATCATTGCAGTACCCGCCTCTATATTAGCTGCATAAAGGGTAGTGTGTCAATAATGGAAGCATTCTCTGACTACAACCAAGCTTCCATGCACCAAAGTCATATACTTCCAAGCACTTATTTAATATGTTTTACTAATAATCTTCTCAGCCCCATAATCAGACTTCGGGAGCAATTACTAACTAGGACATTAGCCTTATTGTCGAGCCGGCTACGTTTGCTCAGAAACTAAGCCACAATTAGCCCATTCGTGATACATAAGTCTTGAACTTTGTAATGCACCATTTTTACCAGCCATCGGTTCAAAACCATTGACAAAGAAGGTTGCCTGTAAATATGTCACACAGCGCGGTCAACTACTTCAACATTATCAAAAAGCACGCCTGGCTGTTTCAAAATGACCTTCGAGCAGACACTGAAACTAACAAGGTCGCCCTGCCGAGTTTTCAAGTTAATTATTTCGACGATATAACATTTTATGTTGAAAAAGGTAATGTTATTATAGTTGCTAGTAGCATCCCAGCCAAACATTTGTTCGTGTTAATGAACCAAGTTTCTGCGAGATATTGTTTGCTTCATGTTGTTTAACGAATGTAGCTGCTTAACTGGTTATAGTACCCAGCTATCACTTGTATTGCCTGCGGCTCGAATGAGATTGCAATTCAAGCGACGCAATTACGATGACTTCATCTGTGCGTTCAACAATCGTGAATGAGAACACTGGTTACTTATAGCTGAATCGAGGGATTATGATCACACCTGTTGTTGTTTTGTCCGGTAGTGCGGATCTAGTATTGAATGAGGCACAAATACTTAGGTAGCGTTAGTATCTTACCTGTGCAATGCTTGAAGCAGGCCGGAGCTGATTTATCTCCTGTCGGACTGTTCATGGCAGCTAACTGATTTGCTGTCAGCAAGCAACGCACCTTGCTCACTGTGAGAAGCAGGGGCTTACCCTCTAATTCTGGACATTGCTGTTTCGATAGTTAAAAAAGAACGCAAGTGGCAGAAATGGGGTTAACACAAGCAAAGCAAGATGATTGTCTCTTTGCACATAATAAATACAGCTGGGTTGACAGATGTGTCTTCATTCTTTCCAACCAGATTGTTCTGCTTCGCCGATATATTGCGAGGGTCGCAGCAGCCAGGAAACGTCCAAACCACCAACGGCTCCTGAATTATGGATTACTGAAATACGAAAGTAAGCATTATTCGGATGGTTTCTCACCGCCTGTGTCGGCGTAGCAACCAAACAGGGACATGTTAATGTTGCATGAGACACTTTGGTTCAATAATGCATCGTGGAATAGATCTCAATGACATTGATGATCTATTCAAATGTTGGTGTCACAGGTCCGTGCATTTCACCGTCAAACAGACGGCATTCTAGAGACTGAGGAAGTATAGTCTGATTACCATTACATGCACCGGGTAATGCATTCATTATGGTAATGTACAAATGACCGTCAGAGTAATACAAATTCATGAACGATTTATGACATTTGGGTTAAAGGCTTCTGCGTAGCGCGGAATATATATTTTGGGCTGTCTCTCTAATCACCTGCCATCATTCTAGTGACATTTGCTTTATACAGCGAGCTCAGATTATCACGTAGAGTTATATGGTCCCAACTAGGTTCACCACCAAATGATGAAGGAGGATTGCACTAAGTGGGCGCAGCCGATGTATTACAATAATCGTACCCATATATGTGACATGACCTAGTTGTAGATGGTGAAATTTAACTCGTGCAACTGATTTAATCTCTGGTGATAACAATTGCTGCCTCAGGTAATCACTGATGTTTTCAAGCACCCACGTGGGTTATAAGGCGCTCTTCATTAACATGTATGCATTCCCCAATAGAGCTTTCATGCATCATAGACTACACAAAATGTTGACGAGGTTTCCGATGGGCCTCATTAAGTCGTGTGTTTCCTGATTAATGTAGCCTGACAGCATCTAGTGAAGACACAAGAACAGTCACCTTCTAACCCAATCTTTAAAAACCTTGTCTTCTTCTTTGTTTAATGCTGCTTCTCCAAGAATCGATGCTCTGTCGGTGTATCTGGCAATGGCGCCTCAATTGGCACAACGTCTCCCCAGAGATATCATGGGCAAACAAACCACAGCATGTGGCCCAAGGAGATGGTAACCGAATTAAACCATGGATTATGCTCTATCGGATTGTGAACAAAGTAGGTTACTTTTCAAGACTTTTATAATCGAGGAAATTGTTCTCACCGTGGTCCGTCTGATGCGGTTTTTTCGATCTAGTTATGTTTGGAACAAACGTGTTAAAATCAGCTTGTGGGAAATAACATTGCTTTACGTTCATAATATAAACGCAAACAGCGCTCATTCCAAAAGAAGTAGTTAAGACTGAACTACTAATTGTAAGTTTAATTGTAAACTAGATCATCGGCATTTCCATACATTTCAATTTGCTGACTAGCTTACCTGTAAACTGGTTAGACTTATGACCCTGATGGCCAACCATAAGTGAAAAAAAGCTGTTTCGTGGAACATAGCTTTCGGGCTTTTGTGGGGATATAGTGTCAGTAAATTTACTTTTTTCAAGTATACTCGATTACTATTGTCGGCAAAACAAATCAGTCAATCGATAGACTAACTTACACTATGTGATTGAACAGAGTGCTATTCAGCAGATACAAACAACAAAATTCATAGCTCTTGGCGCTTAGGTTAAATAAGCTCTGTTCCGTGCAGGGGGTGGGGGGTGGGGCTAGTTGTTATGCAACCCCTAGTTGATTTGTACAACATAGCATGATATTAGAACCACTAGATACGCAGGGGAGGATTTACCTAATCGCTGCCAGGAAAACCATTAGATTATTATTATTATTATCAAGTGAACGACCATTAAGGTTCCCACCTGGTCAAATTGACCTTTAAAGGTGAATATGATTAATTGCTCCCTCCCAGCAAAACATTTTCGAAGCGCATCATATATCGTTAATGCATGTTCTGACGTTCCAAACATAATTGTAAACCTTTTTGGTACTTGAAGCCATCATTATCGAATGTATGGTAAATATAGAAAGATAGTTGAGATCAATAAGATTATCATCAAACAAGCTTGTTACAATACGGTCAGTCGTAGAGCACATTTTTACTACAAACTGATGTTCGATGATGGTTCGGCTTTCATTGGCTGCTATGGCATATATCAGTACAACAGATCAATTATGCATTACCGGTATTTGAAATAGAAGCTCCCAGGTAGAGCAAGATTGGTATTATAAAAAAACGGCAATGAAATTTATGCATATTGGATTCATAATGCTGTTGGCATGCACATCATGACCCTAAACGGTCTCATTGTGCGTGGCCATTTACCCGAATCTCTAGTGGGATACAACGATGATTGAAGCTAGTTTTATAACCCGCGCTTTCAGTTTGAATTTAAGGCAGATCTCCGCCGTTTCTTATTGCAACTTGTTCAACGTTCTTATATCGTACAAAGGCAAAATGTTATGCAAGTGATAGTGTGTGACGGTGGGAACACTAATGTGCAGCAAGAACCAAAAAGGTGGCACGTGTACCTTGACACATTTGTCAAGCCATTGTACTTTATTATTAAACTTAGTGTGATTAACCAATCAAACGGACCGCTATTTTTTGACTGATCACATAAGCTGCCTACATACCAACTGCCCTTTCATATTGCGTGACAATCAATGTTTTGACTTAATTTTCATTCGTGCAGTACGAGGATTCGCTATTCTGTCGAAGTAGATCGATGCGTATCTGAATATAGGTATCCCAATGATGGTGATTAGATGCCAATTCGACAATCATTGTAAATC
>CM067344.1:24419708-24464621 GCA_034190875.2 Urechis unicinctus
TCCATTGCAAAAGGGAACGACAAATTGTATGCGACAGTAAATTGATAGCTTGGTATCAGATTATGTCATCTCTGCCAAACACATTTGGAAACCCTCACATCGACGTTTGTTTAAATTATCTAACGCAAACATATGACTGATCATTGAACAGAATCGCTCTTGAAAACCCATCTCGATTATGCATGTCCATGTATACCATACATGACAATATGATGAACATGTTGGTGTCTAGCGCTGCGGCAGAACGTCGCTATAATGATCACCTCTTTCTGCATTCTAACATTGCTGACATCGATACCATGATATAAAGAGATCGATACGACTAACTCGAAAGATCCATTCTTAACGTGTTCTTTGAATGCGGGCTCATCTTTTCGTCGGGTTCTCTAACAATTCTAAAAACATCATATGGTGTGATATACTTTTCATCAGCATACCCCAATTGCTATTGTTAAATGAACTAACCCACTCAACTATGAACTTTAAATATCCCAATATCTCCACCAATTAAAGGCACACTATGGGGTTTTTTCCATTCTAAATCATCCAAACTGTTGGTTGATGTGGAAAATTGGTTGTTGTGAATTTGATACAACCCTTTGTGGTTCGTCTTGTGCACTCGTAAACCTCGAGAACAAACGAACATTGACTTGCATGTCAAGCACAACCATGTATTACTGCCATAAAATATGCGTTGGTGTGCTATTACAATGTTAGTGCCTGTATATATATGTATACATATATATATATATATATGTTTATATTTCTTTATATATATTTATATATGTATAAATATATATACAAATATATGTTAATACACTCAAATATATATATATATATCAATATATATATATATATATATATGTATATATATACATGTATGTGTGCCAAAATATATATTGATATACATATCTTATATATATACATATATATATAATATATATATTGATATTTATATTAATATACATATATATATGACATATATATATGCATATATATATGCATATATATATGCATATATATTATATATATATTTATATATATAAATATATACATGTATATATATTTATATATATATACATATATCTATAAATATATATATATATAGCAAAATTTTTATGTACATGTTATATATAAATATATCTCTATATATATATAAATGTGTGTATTGTGTGTTTGTGTGTGTGTGTAACTTGTGTGTGTGTGGTGTGTGTGTGTGTGTGTGTGTGTGTGTGTGTGTGTGTGTGTGTGTGTGTGGTGTGTGTGTGTGTGTGTGTGTTTGTGTGTGAGACATGCCTCGTGGGTCTCAATCCTATATTAGCGCTGCCACTACGAGAAGTACCCAACAATTTACAACAAAGATTGTTACACGCAATTTTCAGTTTCTGCATAGTTTGCTTTCAATAGTTGCACCACGAAACATTAAATATTACACATAATGACCCATAGAGATGTAGTTTTATGGTGAAGAGCTTGACGAAAACTTAAAAAATGTTGGAACTGGTTTAATGTTTCTAATCTGTCGTAGTATATCTTGATACTCTGTACATTTACTGTCAAATACATCACCAAGATATTTAACTACAGTGACAATGTGAAATGTAAAGTTTGGTTTACGAAGGGCATATAATTTTGGTATGAACGTAATATGATACGATTAATTGCAGTATTCTATTGCATTCATGAGTGCGAAGATACATCAATCGTTTGTTTGTATGGATTTCAAACGCAATTGCTAATTACTATAGCTATATAGTGTTCAATACGTTCCAGCGGTTTCTCAGCGGCTAGCCGCTGCCATAACATTGTCTTTGTTGCTGATATTGCCCGTCTTATTTTTCACAAGGGGGATGATAATTGATCGCAAGAGTATGTCGGGCAGTCGACCATAGATAATAAAAGTGGTATAAACTGTAAATAGGAGTTCATTAATCGTAGGATCAGCATACGCTACACGGCCAGGTGACATAACACTGGTGTTGTCTAGAAATGACAGCTTTAGGCTTTACAAATATATCTCGTAGTGTGAACAATCTTGCAACGAATGGGTACAATGTACAATTTTGTACACGAAGGGCATATGGTTTTGGTATGATCGTCATATGATACGATTAACTGCAGTATTCTATTGCATTCATGAATGGGTACAACCTACCTTGTGTTCTGTGCTGCTCCTCGATCATTCGAATCGGACGACAGCTGAAGTAAGCCTCGGTTGTAAGTTAACCACCCACGCATTTGAAACGTTTGCGAGGACCATTCGCTTGCAAAGCTATGGTGGAATGAGAATCTTCTGGCGGATTAAAACAATGTGCAGATTCCCGCCATATGATGGTAGTACCTGATCGGGATTATTCCCCATACATTTCATATATCGTCGGCATCACGGGGAGCTCTGTAAGCTTTAAGCACAGCCAGGACATTTATTACTTCCGTCCCTCGTCTAAGATACGCGCTTTAGATAGCTATACTGCATCATGCTGTGCATTGTTTACGCACCACGACCATCAGCGACATTGTCTTCTGCTGTTAGGGATTGTATTCCAAGTGATGACGTGTCAATCATGGCTGCGGAATGATTGCTGCCCGGTTATTCCATTGCAATTGACTGTAGTCTAGTTAGTAGGGTGGCTCTAAGAGATATCTACTCCGCGCCCACACCACCCCCCCCCCCCCCCCCCGCCCCCCACCCTCCCGAGGTGTTCGGTGAGGTACGATCTGGCCAATAACACCGATCAGGCTGTAACAATATAGCTGTTTTAACGGATTTCTTTGTTTTGAAAACACCAGTAACCTCTGGTCATACTGTCAGTGATATTCTTAAACAACTGTTTCGGCAGGTCGAATGCCGATTTCATATCCAATGATAGTCATATTGTTATCAATTGATGTTTGGATTTTCCCCAATCAATAATAGAATATGATTGACAATCATTCATATATGACCTGAAAACTGATTCGTGGATGAATATTACGAATAAGAACGACTGTGTCCTTTTGGAAACGGAGATTTATGCTTTTAAACATTTTTTTCAGGCCAGGCTTTGTTCTATGCTTTTGAGATTGATAACATAGCGATTGATGCGCCATCACACTATGAATTGGTTGGATGTTGCTTGTTTTGTAGAGCAAGGTTGATTACCTTACACGCCAACATTGTATGGCATGACCTCATTTGACCTTCCTTATTTTAAAACCTCACGTCGATGAGAACACCACACGCTACCTACAATAAGTGCCACTCAATACCCATTAAGCCGCTATTGCTTTCGCTGGGCTACTTCCTAATTTTGTTGAGGAGAATATGGCAATTAGCTATTATTCACGATCAATGCAGCTATGTCTGTAATAAACCAAGGATGCTTATGCAAATCCTGGAGAGAATATGAGACTCGATTATCATGGTGACTATATATGAAGTATATAATGGTTAATCCCGATCCGGTGCCATCATCCCATGGAGGAAATGTGTAATGGCAATCAGGTAATGCTTATCTGCTCCGTTAGTTGTGTTAATTGATGTATTTATGCGAACATTGTGACATATTGTGCACAGCAGTAATGATTACCACAGCAATATTTCAGCCCGAACATCCACACTTCATTGGTAATCTTGACAGACCAAGTAAGGGCTTTTATAGTATGTATAAACACGTACAATGGTATAATAAAAATTGCAAAATACGTCGGCTAGATTTGTGAACAGAAATCATTCAATGATTGATTCCACTTTAAAGCAAACTAGCAACGTATACATACGCCGAACATTATGCTGGCATACTGTTAATGACCGTTGAGGTATAAATGTAATATGTGCATGTTACTGTTACGATTGTAGTTTATTATTGAAATTGAAGCTTCGTGAATGTGCGTGTCCCGTCCACATATCACATGACACATGCGCATGAAGGAGAAACCCTGCCTATAAAAATTAATACGCTTTTCATATTAGTGTAAAAATCAATGTGGATAACAGTAACCGAGTGTCGGTTAAAGAATTGTCTGGATGGCTTATGACCATTACCTTCCATCTCAATGATGTATGGAATATTTCATTTGGTGAGACGTGCACCACCAAGCCTTTAACTTCTTTGTTGATATTTTGGGCCAAGCGCCATCGTCATGCAATCATCTTTTTTGGGTGCGACAACAGTGAGGATCAATACAAATATTTTGGCATTGTTTCCATGGGTATAGATGACGTGACTTCAACATTTAACAAGGCAGCCAGTCCTTTGTGATACTCTTGCAAAATGACACAAACAGACCAATGATCTTCTGTCATAACACAGCGGTATTTCGACATCAGGGTATACCAACGAAACTACACGGTCGGCATGAAAATTAAAAATATCATTGATCGCTGCTTGCAAGGCCAATCACTAATTCCTAGCTGGTAAGATACGTTGGTGCATAAATGTTGTCGATCATTTTAAAAGTTGTCAACATAGGTTATCACACTCACTAGAACAGCACTATTTAGACAATATAAACAACACACATATATTGTCACAGCCACTGTTTGCCATGGGCAACAGAAGAAGCCAACGACACTCCGAATATATTGTTCGCCTCGTTAAGTCGAAATATTAACAATTATTTGCCATTGATTGCCTATCAGAGTAACATCATGTTGATGGTATAGCTATCATTATTTGCAGTTATCTAACCAATGTATCTACTCTATCAAATTATCTAACTCCACTCAGCTCTAGTTGGTTACCGAAGATAATGATGCATTATGGGGGGCAGAAGTAACCATAAACCACCTCGCAGAAGTAACTATTAACAACCTCCCAGAATAAATTATAATCCATTTTCCAGATGTAACCATAAAACACCTCGCAGAAGTAACCATAAACCACCTCTAAGAAGTAACTATAAACCACCTATAAGAAGTCACTTTAAATCACATCCCAGAAATAACTTTAAAATTTATCCCAGAAGTAACTTTAAGCCACCTACCAGAAGTAACCATAAACCACCTCACCCAAGTTACTATATACAACCTCTAAGAAGTCATTTAAAACCACATTCCAAACAAATTACCATCAGCCATCTCCCGGAAGTATCTATAAACCTTATCCAAAGATTAATTTCAGAAGTAACCATAAACCATCCCCCAGAAGTAATAAGCCACCACTCAAAAGTAACAATTAACCACCTCCCAGAAGTAGCCTTAAGCCTTATCTCCAAAGTAACTATAAACCACCTCCCAAAAGTAACTATCAACCACCTCGCAGAAGTAACTACGAACCACCTCACAGAAGTGACTATAAACCACCTCCCAGAAGAAGATTCATAACTTCGTCTTCTAATTTATTTCATAATAGGCAGCCATATGTCTACACGAGTGGACTACAGAGCGGAGTTTACTGTAGCCCATGGTGACGCAAAGGAATAATGTAATAACGCCGGTGGAGCTAAAGCGTGTGCTAATGCTTTTTTTCATACTCACATCCTTTCTATTTGTCAGCGGCTAATGAGCCGATGAACGGGATAATGCACAGCTTATGTATTCAACAGGGAATTGATGGCGAGGTATCAAATTTTATTCTCTATCACGCAATCGTTAACAAACCATTGTCATCTGAGTAATTAGTGTTCTTAATAATTACTGTGCAAATCCCTTTAATGCGATAGATTCATAGAGATTTAACATAGATGGCAAAAATGATCAATTGTGGTATTTCGTATTTTGCGAAGAAAACAAAGCTCGCTTCGACACTCCACTGCATAGGCAATGTAACACAAATAAATGCATAGATCAGTATGATTAAACATCTGGTATCGTTAATATTCTTTATTAGCATAAGGTAGGTGCAGTGTCGGACATTTGCCAGTCCAAATAATTATGCGTGTCAACATCTTGCACATTTAAGGCGCTTCAGCGTCTCTATCAATGATCATGCACAGTTGGCATTGTTTGAGCCTGACACTGACAACAAAACCAATTGAGGTAGTCTATGATGTCAGATGACAGATTGTATTCACAACCATGACACTCAGCATGATATGTGTTGAAGTACAAGCATTTTCACTATGCAGTGTGGAATGACCAACTTTCGTCTAATAAGCATTTCAGGTAGATAGTGCATCTGAGTCCGAACAACAGGTATTGTCATATCTACACAGTAAATCTATCATTACCATACCAACCAGTGTCATGCGGCGAAGGAACTACAAACACTACATTGCTTCCACACTCACAGCAGTATTGATCCTGACGCCATCAACTATCTTGAACATATATCAACATTTGCAGGAGCATAATTGCGACCAAAGGAATTTATGAATTATTTAGAGGAGCCTAGATGCTGTGCTTGGGTTCAAGCAATAATTCACCTTTAAAAACCTTAGATTTAAAGGCGCAAAATCGTATGTATTCGGTACACATCCCCTATGGCTTGAGATGTACCGAACCGCAAGCTGCTGACAGACGTGGCAAGTGTGAATAATTTACAAAAGGGCATTCGCTAATAATGATCCTGTGCTGGTGTTAATATACATTTATATCAGGTTATCGCTGTCTTATCTTATCGTAGGGGTTGCGTACAATCACAATAAAAGATAAACATACATACGAAAAGTTTCCACTATTCAAATATTATTGCTTCGATGCTATCGCGTGACTACAACAGCGAGCCACAAGCGAAACTGGTAAAAGACAAGTTTTTTTCGATCTCTGATATGCGTGCACGGATCGCCATATAAGTCATACATTTAGTAAACAGCAAATAGGAATATAATTTCAACACTTCACGTAAGGTCCGTGTATAAGCCGTCTTTTCGTTTTTTGTTAATCAAAACTAAAAACCATAAACGAACAACAATACCTAAACTAAAAATCTTTTTTATATGCTACAACGAAAAACGGATAACACTAAAGAGATTCGTTTTTCGTTTGTTATCCAGTTGTTTCGTAGCATTTTCGTGTGATCATATGGACATATATAGGACTGTTTAGTTAGAGGTGTGTACTTTTTTTGATATATAGGACTTTGCTCAGGACTTTTGATGAAATAGAATGACATAGAAAGCATGGTTCTTAACAGTGAACATTGGAATTTACTACATGTAACGTGTGTCTACTGTACCCACCAGAATAAATATACGGTTCACTTGGCATGGTGGAAAAAGCCTGACAGCTCATTAGCCCTGAACGCTCTGGAAAGTCACGGCGCGTAAAGATTACATCTTCCCCCGTGGACAGACCAATTATTGATGTTTTGTTTGGTAATATCCCCGAGCAAGCTAACCATGAAAAGCCTGGTGGTATATTCATCGTTAATGTCACACACCATGGTCTTCAGTTGAAAAACAAGATGCCGTGGGTGAGAGCAAACAGCGAACTCAGGAGTAGTGTGTTACAGTAGTTGGCGTTCTCGCTGATACTTCCTCCTGTGCGATGTTAGACAATATGGAAGGTTTTGTGAGATTATGCCAAGCAGACTTGGCGTGCCAGGCAATCAACCTTGAAATCACTCTCAGACCAATACGGGCAACATCCAACCAATTCAATTTGTGGTGACACATCAATTTCAATGTCATCTAAACATTATGCCTCTTCGATTTATGTCATTTTGAATAAAATTGAAAATAAAATCGGCTTTCAAAAGCCACCAATCATTAGAATATGTGTATAATTGTGCTGATTTAAATTCAATTTGGAGTGAAGCTACTGACCTCGCAGCTGGAACAGAATCCGCACATGCGCGAGTTTATTTGGGCATCCCAGCTTAGTTTAAGATGAAGGCCAAACGTTATAGAACGTGTAGACAGACCCGAGGGTTGAGGTTCAAGATATAACTTTAACTACAACAATAACACCCATGTCGTCAGGGTCTGCATTCGCCGCAGTAGACAGCCCCATGTGCAACAATCTGCCGGATGAACCATAGAATATCTGCGCTTTGAACCAATATCGGCACCATCACAAAATGACCACTCGTATAATGGATTTCTCGTTAAAAGCTTCCATAAAGCTTCCTGGACTACCCCGGGACCCAATATACTAGTTGTTATTGACGTTTTCCCTTTGTTCACTCAACGACAACTCTTACAGGAAGGTCGTTAGAAGATCGTTATTATTCAACAGGATGCCCTAACCATCAAACAGAGCAATATTTAATTCATGAATAGTTTCTTTTACGCAATGTCTACAGTACGTTGAGTACAAAACTGATTAATGTGGATAAAGAATGTACAAGATGTATTCAAATGTGTGCCTTACCTATATACCTCCGTGAAGTACATATGAAACACCCACACAGCACTCTTTACATGACGCAACACGACATCCGTCGCGTCCATTTTGTGTCTAACAAACATACAGCATTTTATTTTTTTACCCGAAAAAAATCATAAATCTGGAATAAAATGGACAGCACGCTTTTATGGCACTCATAATGGAAAGAGTACTTGAGCCACAATACTGCTCATGTGCCTGCTTCTGTCCGTGATCCATCAGAAAAAAGCCTGCTGTGGTAAACTCTACTTGAATGCTGGCATCCAAATCGAAGCTGCCCAAATTTCATCATTATTGGTAATTGGCAAAAAGCGCCAGCTAGAAAATATAAGTAATTTGGCAATATTGACAGGCCCAACAATGTCTGCAATTCGTCTCCTTGACACGGCTCAGCGCCCTCAACGTCACAGACATGCCTTGATGTCATAGCAGCAACTTGAAATCATTTGGATAGGGTACATTCACCTATTGTTTATGCTTACAATAATGCAGAAAAGCCTGATTCTATTTTTTCTGCGCCATCGACCAATGCCGCAACGAGCCACTGTGTACATGACCTGGCATGCATCACATAATCTACACTTCCGTCGTAGCTCAACAAGCAATTAACAAATTAATTTTGCATAAGTCGCATTTACTCGCATCGCTAGACTGGGACATCAATAGTCTAATTTATGATCACAATAGGGCCGCAGTGTGTGCCCTCACCTCGTGAGTTATAGACCATTCACTGGTAGAAGGTGCAATTCAGCCTTTCCACAGCGGGCGTAGAACGGCTAGACAACACAGTCCAGTCCTTGTACAATTGGTATAGAGCCACTAAACCATTGAAAAAGCGCCTGGACTACTGTAATATTTCTGAGGCTTATTGATCATGAATTATCAACAAGACGCTGACAATGCCGTTTACACACCCATACACACACCCATACCCACACACACCCATACACACATGCACACCCATACACACACACTCAAACATACAAACACACACTCACTGAAAACATTCCACACACATCCACATACACATACGACGGTATCATACCAAAGGCCTTATTGGTGGGCCAGCACAATCGCTGTAGTCAAATCTCATGAATTTCCGTGAAATATTCTAGCCTATGGCCTCGATGGTCTTGCAAGTCTGCATGATATAAGTTACTTAAACATTAAACGTTTTTCCGGAACTTTTTAGACCTCACAACGGATTAAGTATTGACGAGCCGACTTTTTAATCAGCTTACACAACAAACCGGAAGAAACGGATTAAGTATTGACGAGCACAAACAAAACACTAATCAGCGACACAAGCTGATCATTAGTTAGCTAATATCGTCTGGGACACATTCGTTTTATAAATGCCCGATGTGATGCTTATTCCTGTCACCTTGATAGAGGAAAACCATCTTCTAGTAAAGTGATGTTTAGTTTACCTGCCTGAATATTGCTATGGCCTTACAGCTTAACATTACCACATTTGTGAAGGCTTCATTATCAAGATTAGAAAGCAAGTCTGAAAGATGTATAATAGTTATTCGTCTTCTATGTCCCACACAATGGAACATATTTTGTTTTTCACAACAAATAACGGATACGCTTGGACAAGGTAACACAGTACAGCGAGGTAGATATTTGCGCTCCTATTGTTCACATGACGAATAAAACCGTGCCTCAAAACGCACTTCTTTGTGTGATGCACATGTAACCATTAATGGCTTTTATGGAAGTCAAATTATACTTTTATGGAAGACAATTTACGACGGATCGGGCTCTCCGTGACGAGGACGACCTCGTGCTGAAGTCTCTATTATAAGATTAATACAGCCCTATAAAGCCCTCGGTGTTGTCTTTTTTACTGGATTGATGCGCTCTCTCAGAATAAAACATTTAAGGACATATCAAATGCAATCATCCTTCTGATTCATGAAGCACGCCATGGTAAATACAAGAGCTGTTGTTCTCAGCAATTCACAACGCTTGTCTTAGCCGACAAGCAGCGTGACGTCCGTGTTAACTATCCCTGTTTATAACAGAGCCTACGAAAAATCAATGTGATGCGTAATTACCCAACTTGACGTCAAGTTTTGCGCATAAATAAAAGTAATGCTCTCGCTTTAAATAGCACTAGCACAATTACGACCCCAAAAAAATCGATGTAGCATTTACGCGTTATTTGTAGTAAGCACAAATAGGCGTTGTCATGTTAGTGATAATCGCCATGTTCGTGAATGAGACGATACATGATACATGCGTATGACCATACTCAGTCAGTGATAACCTGTATATCACCACACTCAATCAGTGATACATGAATATGACTAACTCAATAATCTGAAATTTTATGAAGCTCAACCATTGATCGCTCCAATATGACAATTTGGGAGAGGGTAGAGGTTGTAAGTACGAAGGGACAAGGCATGATGGGAATTTGAATCTCGTTTGCTACCGGCCACGGGTGTCTTGTTTTTCACACAACACTGAATGTGTGGACGGCGCCATGTTAGCCGACTGTAAGATTGACACGGACACATAAGGCCCACACCAGTTCAGTGCGGACATGACCCTGTTTACTCATGTCATGCTTGAATAAGGGTAGTGAAATACAGTTGGTCAAATGACTCCACGTCAGCATGTTGAGTAAATGTGGGTATATTCAGGCGTTTTCCAAGATTGTCACATTGAGACAATGACTGATAAAATTGTACCATATTCAAGCGATACCTGGTTGAGTATTGCCATATTGAGTCAATGACTGATAAAACTGTATCATATTGAAGCGATAAATGGTTGGGTATTGTAATATTCAGGAGACAACTGCTTAATTAAAGTCATAATGAGGCAATGCCAGACTAAAGATTGTTATATTAAAGTGATTGAGTAACATCATATTTCAGGTTATCACTGATTGAACATGATAGTATTTCAGGTTGTCCGTGATTGAGTTTGATATTATTTCAGGTTATCACTGATTGAGCATGATTATATTTCAGGTTATCTGTGACTGATTTTGGCGATGAGTAGATAACCATGGCGACAATCGAGGTTGGCTGCCGTTTGATCGATAGCAACATCGAAAAATATATGTGTCGAGGTGTACGTGTTTCGATTATGAATATTACTGATGGGCTCAGAACAATGCAGGTATTGCTTACTTGTCCCTAACAGATTTGGAATGGAACACCTGGACTCCATGGAGTGAATGTTCCATGTCTTGCGCGGGTGGTCAGAGGTTACGGTTCATCTTGTGTGAAGGCGAAGAGGCTTCATCGGTTGACTGTAAATACACTCTGTGCGACATCAATAACGTCTCACTCGGTCAGATTCTATATTTAATCACCTACTTTATCTATCACCTTCCTTTTCCACCAAGGATTTCAGCTGACTGCATTTTTGTTTCATTGATGGTCCTCGGTAAATCTTAATTGCTTTAGTGAAACCACAAGTGAACGATCCTGTGACGGCCTTGTCATCTGTAAATGCCGTATGCAACAACAACAGTAAGAAGTCCGAGAGACTTTCTATCGAGACAAAGGTTATTTTATAACGTCGGCCATTTTGTAATTTAGTTGAGCATTGAACGGCTTTGATCTATGCCAGTACGAGGTGGTGATACAATGCACCAAGAGAAATGTATAGGTGAAGCCATTATCATATCTGTTTTATTACACACACAAGTATATAATGAATAAGTAACCGCTTATTTGGACGAATACCTAACGTACAGATGTATTCGTTGGATTAAATAATGTTTATATATATATATATATATATATATATATATATATATATATATATATATATATATATATATATATATATATATATATATATATATATATATATACATTATGAATGGTGAAAGTAATTGCACCATTCTGTCTTCTGTCATACAGATGTATAATCCCGCCATGCAGACATATACTTCCGTCTCCTGCCAGACAGACATATAACCCTGTCTCTCGCCATATAGACATACATTCCTGTCTCCGGTCATACAGATATATAATCATGTCTAAAACCCTGAATGTCGCAGTCAATCAGAGGATCGACAGCATTTGGTCACCTGGCATTATTGGATTGTCACCTAAATGATTACTCAATTTTAATATAGTGTAGTCCACTTACTCATGGTAAAAAATGTGGCTTTCATCTTGCAGCATTAATTTAGCATAGAACGACATATATATTATGGGCACCAATCTGATTTTCATCATTCTACTTTTTTTCGCTCACTGCGATATCGATCTAAATTTGACACAATAGAATGGGATCCGCGTCGTCATCCACCCCAGCAAAGCAAAAGGGATACTAACCAATCTGTCAAAGGCTTGTTCTGCTATCCATGCTTTGGCTGTCGTTAAGTGCAGTTTCCAAGCAAATTGCTTGTGGGTTCCATCTTCTCAGAAAAAGTAACGAGGAATTGATATTGACCCGTTAGATGGTGTTTTTTGGTTGCTTTCTTCGTATTGATTAAATGCGTCCAGTTGCAACACGGACCCTTGCCCCATTCCAGGATATTGGTTAGACTGGTCCACGTGGTCTGAGTGTAGCGCCACCTGCGATACGGGTACCAAGCAACGCCAGCGCCTCTGTGAACCCCCTTAATATGGCGGAAGGCAATGTCCATCGAGCGACCCCAACCACAAAGTGAAGTTCTGCTTTAACTACACCTGTGGAAGTAGGTCACGATATTATTAAAGCTGACGACAAGCACTCCCACCTTGCTAAATACATTTAAGCACATCATTGACTAAAAGTGATGTCTGTCACTTACACAACACAGCAGCTCCTTCCGGCTTATCTTACCATGATATTTACAGTATCAAATTCCTTGAACCATGCTTAGTTAAGCAGTTACTGATTTTGCAGCTATTTATGGATTATTTACTAATTGCTATGTTTTGTATTCTCTGACATATTGCTAATCGACGAGAAAAAGCAGATTACGTTTCAAGATGAACAGGAGAAGATTCCGTTCTAGGAGTCAGAAAAGCGCTCCTTGGCAATCAGTACAGGTGTTTTGAGTATGGCCTTAATTCTAGTAGAGCTGGTCGTCATCTAACATTCTACAGACAAGCTGCAATTGGCTTGAAGAACATAAAACATTGGGTGAAGAATATGAGAGCGAAAAAGAGCAATTACCGCAAAATTCAAGTGGAGGCAAAGAAACGAGACGATCAGAATTCGTCGGATGGATTTGCGCTAGAACTTAACCCCCAAAGTACCATGCTAGTTGAACTGCTCATGGATATTGACAAAGGATAATTTGACAATTAACTAAATGATACGCGATATGTTTGTATTCAACACCATGCTTATATTTGCTAGAGGGTGTTTTATATATGATGGTGATAAAAACATTTATTCCGTCCAAATTATATTAAGTCTATACAAATATGCATTCTCCACTTACAAATTTTGAATTATTTGGTGGATATGAATTTGTTAAGTTAGTATCATATTTATTTGTGCGGTGACTGGCGTTGACCAAATATATATTAACTTACATATGTAAAAAAATTGTCATCTGTCATCTTATATTTACTTTAGAATCACATATGAGGTGATGTGACAAGGTTTGTTTGGAGTCATTCCTTTTAATTAGATTGCATATACTTGTACATTCATTTTATTGGGTCAATAAAATACTTTTAATCTGCAGTGTTGCATTCATGTACACTGGGAGAACTTCTTGCTCAAAACATTAGGCTGTTTGAAAGTACATGCGGTTATCATGGTGCAACGGTACACAAATTTATTGTGGCATGCTTCCAGCGAGGGACCAACTGCAATGTGCAGGTGGTTGTGTTACCATGGATCTTTTTTCTACGCGCATCCAGTGTTACGATGTTGGACAAGCAGAAAAGTTTTCATAGGAAGCTCTTTGATCACACGAGGTCACCATAAATGCGCTGTAAGGTACTGAGGATAAGGCGCTCACATGAGACATTGAGATTATTGTCTGCGGTTTGATTCATCGATTCTTCTCCGGAAGCGGATGGGCATCCATCACTTATTCATATCACGTATTCATAATGTGCACCCAAATGATGACGTGATATAAAATACGCTTGACATGGTCTGTCAAGCGTATTATTGATATCACTTTGAGTTTGCCATGGGGAATAAAGGAAGATGAATTTTTAACGTTATCACATATGTATTGTCCGTGTCACGCTGCTTATGTTTGGATATAGACTTGGGGGACATCATGATATGACAATTTCAGCTTGTTGTGTGTGCTGGTCGCCAGGCGACGTCAGGGTAAGGACCACGATGGTTCTAATGGCAATTGAAGTTTTGCATCACGAGGGCAATTTGTTTAAGTTGGTTATAAAGCATGACTATGGTCTGCCATAGCGTGTATCGGTGAATAAATGATCAACATGATTCAGCGTTATGAACAACCATTTGCTTTTCTTTTCTTTGCCTGCTTCAATAATGCAACTCACGGCAATCATTACCTGGTGCTGGTGTTGACCATACGCCCGCACACGGCAGCCATGTTGGGGACTGTAACAACAGCCTCACAATAAGGTCTGATCGGCATAAGAGGTTTACAGATTCATACTTCCAATGTAGATATATGTAGGAGTTAGTGTTTATTGATGCTGATGTTAACGTTATCAAATACAGTGTCTTAAAATATCGACGTAAATATCGATTGACCTGTAGCGTAATATGTCACCGCATGCGTTTGTGATTATTATACAACGGTTATGACAGAAAATATACTTTAAAGTTTATATATTGTGACAAGATGGCTGTATTCAATCCATACGATACAAACATTGTATGTTTTGTCCAAACTCAAACACCAGTTAAGTTCACATTCCTGCATTTTCCCATCGGAACTAAGAATCCAGTGTTTCTGTAAATGGAGAAGTGGACATTCACTTATTGATGTTATCAATACTAGAAGAATTCTAGGTCAGAATCATGGCGGGGATTAGGGAACCTATTGTACATTTGTCCTCATCTAGGTCAGTGTATCGCTCATGATCCGAGCCCAGCATTGAAGCTGCAGTGACACCTAAGCAGATATCTCGCTCTGGAATCTGGTTTAAGGTGTGACTTCCAGCCTGGCTGTATGCACCAGTCAGTCCGTCTATTGATTGATGACGGTTCTGTTGCTTCCATGGTGTTCCATATACGTCCAGACATCGATCACCACTTGTCATGGCAATCACATTTCCGGAGAGCTATGTGTTTAAGGCCGGTCTGTACAGTCGTTGTTGTTAAAGTGCAACGGCGTATCCCTTTACAGTTTGGTTGTGAATCGCATTAATAATTGAGAGAGCCCCCAGGGATGTATGATATGCCAGATACATGGAAGTCATTTGAAGGCTTATTCATATCAATTTATCAAGACAGAGATACGCTGCGTGCAATGCGCTAAAACATATCTATCGACGTGTCGGTTATTTAGTGCATAGTCCGTTGTCAAGATGACAATAACACATCATTTCCCAGAATGCTTAAACACGATCTCGATATTGAACTGAGCGTGCTACCTTCGCAGGGCAACATGCTCTGCACCCGATGAACTTCTGTCTTAAAATCAGTACATTTATTGTGAAAGGAAACAATGTGACCGATTTGTCACCGAAAGTAAATGATCATACTCAGCGGGTATCAGCGATATCAACACGCAGCAATTAAACGAAAGAAAACATCGTTACCATGTGTTGGCCGTGTTCTTACTCTATTGAGTGGATAATCTGTTAAGCTGGTACTTAACGCGAACAAATCCGTGAATCAAATTTTGATATTATCCTTTAGCAGAGCAAGTCTGCATACCTGTCAACGACAAATGAACCAATGACGTAGTTGAGTCTACAGCATGTTGAAATGAAATCGATTGTAGTATGACAGGGAACCTGAGATTTTAATTGCTAGCTAACCATTGTCATCTATGTTGGAATAACCTATATAGGAAACTGTCAGGGAGTGATGGCGCTGTTTCACAAAACAAGTCCGTCAGGTATACCTTAGATGTACCTATGCCACGTTCAGGTAGAATCACCATAACTATGGCAAGTGGAGAATGGTGATATTAGGTTATTTTGTTGCCATTTGTCAGCATTAGTAATTGACTTTCCTTGAATTGTGCTTGTTAGCGTCTTTCAAAATGACCAGTATATCTCCAACAATGTTCTGCTGCAATATAGCTACTATGTTATATGCAGCAAATAACGATTTCCTTGATATTCCTACTGACGCAACATCGTCAATAAACCAAGGAAACATGAATGCATCGAACACTTGCAACCGATGGCCCGGTTAATAGCTCTTAATATGCAAGGTAATTAATCTTCAACCAAAACGTTCAAGGGACATATTGCAGATTGCCTTATTTGGGTGTAGTACCTGGGATATCGTTGGCACACCAAATTTCCAGCTATACTTACGTATATCCTGATGCATTAATATAATCTATTAATGAAATGTTCTGCCGTATATTAGTCGCTTTGATGAAGGATCCAAAGAATATCACCTTTCAAATGACGCTGCCATCTGCAGTGATATAATCAATATATCTCGTACTCAATTCAGAGGATCCAACGTAATAAACTCAAGTAGTGTACAACCGATTAGCAAAAAGTCTGATAAGTAACCTCATTTGTTTCCTTGTGTATCTTTCATCGTATAGTTTGGGCGCGATAAGTAACTGATTCGTCATATCATGAATCATAGTCTGAGTTGTCCCCGTGTTTCAAGAGTTGCGTCACCCAGACAATCAGTACAATTATTTGCAGAATCTGTCCCTGGTTCGGATAGAGCGCGATGTCATACTTATGTAGGGTGCTCTCATGCTCTGTAGGCAAGCTGGTTTAGGCTGAAATGGACATGAAACAAAGGCGAAATGCTACAGCCACATGATTCAGCAGTAGACAATAGATAGTTGAATGATAATAGATAATTAGTCCGTTCAATTTGTATCAACGTTGAATGTACTATGAATCTGTGTTTCCCATGAAATTCCATTATGCCTCTTTGTTTGCTCATCACACTGAGTAAGAGCTTAATAAAGTTGGCAGGGATTGTGCTACCAAATGAAAGCCTTGTCACGCACACAAGGACGCCATTTGATTGATTTTACGAAGTCAAACAGGAACTAGCGTGATAGAACCCTAGCCGGATGTGTTCAGATGACAGAATCGAAACGGGATGTCGTTGCGTCTTAATTAGCATCCATGGCTACCGTATTTGTGGTCATGATGACGCATTAAGCCGCTGGCTCAGATGCCGATAACCTGCAAACTGGTGTCAAAAATATCGGATGTATTTTTCTCCTTCAAACTTACCTAATAAATTTAAGATGCTGCTTATCCAAATGACCTATATATATTGCACAATGATTAGTCATTGCTGATTCAAGGACAGTAGGTTTTATCTTTGTCAACGACAACCAGACATCTGTATCATTATGGCAAGTAGCTCGAAAAAGGTTACGATAAATAGCATTCTTCTTAAAACTATATTTTAGAAACATCTTTTGAGACTCAGAAAAGCCAGTAATAAACTCATCTTAGACCTAATGGGAACCATACACCACACGCATCTCGTATGGTTACAAAATGTCTAAATCGGCACATGAAAAGCATGCAACTTCTATTCGTAATCGTTATCCGGATGTTTTTATAACAAGGCGGTTTCTGAGTGATGGCCCTGCTTGTGGCTTTCATGGTCACGTGAGCCGCCTTAAAGTGGGGTAGGATATTAAACTATAGTTATTTTGCATAGTGAATAATGAATTAACAACTTTCAGTTTAATAAGCAGCGTTTATGCTTCTGAATCAAACCGTTTCTCAGCATAGCTGTACCGACTGCGCTGTTGTACTATTGTTGCTACAGCCGAAACATTGTCGTGTCGGTTGCAGATTGTAGCGAATAAGGGGTACAAATTGCATCTAGCGATACAACTCATGACAGAAATTATACAAGATCTCCAATCCACTCCAAAGATGATGGCATGGGGGCAAACTAACGGAGTAATTTGTCAACATGAATGAGCATCAGAAGCGAACGGGTAAGGAAGTTTGCTAAAGCCTAACTGAACTATCATGGAATTAGCAGAATAATGCAATACAAGCGTATGACAATAGGCTATCGCATTTGAACGACATGATCTCAAGACTCGGTTAATTGAACGCGAACATTTGATTCAGGTTGGATTTCTATTTGTATATTATTTCATAACATAATTATAACATTAATCAAACCCAGAACATACATTCGCTTTGTTAATCACAAGTTAATCAGGGATTGTATTCAGAAAACAGAGCTTAATATTAGGAAACACTCCAATCAATCGTAAGACATATGTGATATTAATGGTAAGGCGTTCTTTGGGTGAAAACTGTACTTGATTGGACACTGCCAGAAACATCTTTCAATAAAATACATCATAGATATGATTACACAAATTAAAGCATGTAATTTTAGTCCAAACGCAAAAGTATCGATAAGATAAGAAGAAGGCTGCAAATATTACTGGTTGTTATTATCCTGTATATTGAGAACAAAGGCTACAGAAACGTCGCGTTTTAGTTGCACTGATTCATCACCATGTAGATAATCTAATTCAACTTTTTGTATCCTATTGCAAACACTTCATATTCGTGTAGTCAGTAAGTTGTATTGATAGAACATCTGATTAAGAGCTGCAGGTGATTGGTTGCTCATTAAGCTAATATCACCATAGTAAAATCAAGCAGGATAGCTTGAGCTAAAACACACTGTGAAGTTGCTCGTCCTGCCATGTGAATCATACCTGACTGATGTTAACTATGTAGCCAACAGACAATGTAACTGGGCACCATGCACAACATATCTCTCTCTTGTGATATTACCAACCATTCTGAATTCAGGCCGAAGGAGGATATAAGCAACATGCTTTGCAAAGCAGACGATCAAAAAAATGTTCATACGAGTCTTACTTGGAATTATTGTTTCTTCAAAAGCTATATAAAAGCATAGCGCTTTGACAAAAATCGCTCCAGACCACTTAATTATAGCATGAGCGAGGAACAAATCGATAGAAACGATTGAGATAGGACACTTTTTGCAAAACATAATTCACATTGAGTAAAATTTTGCAAAACATACCATAGCGTGACTGTTACGTGAAATCATATCTGAAATGATCATTTCAATTGCATTTTGCATCTAAATGGGGATATATGTTCATGGTAGTGAGATAATTACAAAGTGGTGACCCTGTTTTATCGCCGTTTGTTTGTCCAGGTGTTTCATTGCTCAGCGATCAAATATATGGCAATGAGGCATCGTATCAGTCACATACCAATGTTCTATCGATTATGTCCACTGATAAATAATATGTCTGTGCCATGTAGATGGACAAAACAGTTGTCACAATCATTAAGAAACAGCAAGTATGGCATGCATTAAATGACCATTTACATCTCTAATAGCCTGGATCTAGCTCTATAAATAAGGGGGCAAACAAATGAACACAATACATACATAAATATATATCAATACACACACA
The DNA here is from genome assembly GCA_034190875.2 of Urechis unicinctus. Taxonomy (NCBI): domain Eukaryota; kingdom Metazoa; phylum Annelida; class Polychaeta; order Xenopneusta; family Urechidae; genus Urechis; species Urechis unicinctus. The sequence goes on from CM067344.1 coordinate 24,439,469, forward strand.
CACACACACACACACACACACACACACACACACACACACACACACACACACACACACACACACAAAATATACATCAGGGGACAAGCAAGTGAACGCAATATATATAAATATATTTATACACACACACACACATTTATATATATATATATACGTATATATATATATGTATATATATGGATACATATATATATATATTTCTTTATATATATTTATATATTTATAAATATATATATAAATATATGTTAATACACACAAATATATGTATATAAATATATATATATGTATATATATACATATCTATGTGTATAAATATAAATTAATATACATATATATATATATATATACATATATATATATATTAATATATATATATATATGCATATATATATGTATATATATTTATATATATATTCATATATATAAATATATAAAGATATATATATTTATATGTATATATTTATAAAAAATATATATATATATATTTATAAATGTATATATATATATATATGTTTATATATATATATATATATATATATAGAAATATATATATATAAATGTATGTTTGCGCGCGCGCGTGCGTGTGTGTGTGTGTTTGTGAGTGTGTGTGTGTGTGTGTGTGTGTGTGTATGTGTGTTTGTGTGTGTGCGACTTGCCTCGGGGGTGTCAAGCCTATATTAGCGCTCTCACTTCGAGAAGTACCCAACAATTTACAGCAAGGATTGTTATATGCAATTTGCTTTCAATAGTTGCACCATGAAATATAAAATATTACACATAATGACCCATAGAGATGTAGTTTTATGGTGGAGAGCTCGACGAAAACTTGAAAATGTTGGAACTGGTTCTATGTTTCTAATCTGTCGTAGAATGTCTTGATAGTCTGGGCATTTACTGTCAAATACATCACCAAGATATTTAACTACAATGACAATGTGAAATGTAAAGTGTGGTTCACGAAGGGCATATAATTTTGGTATGAACGTAATATGATACGATTAATTCCAGTATTCTATTGCATTCATGAGTGCGAAGATACATCAATCGTTTGTGTGTATGGATTTTAAACGCAATTGGTAATTACTATAGCTATATAGTGTTCAATACGTTCCACCGGTTTCTCAGCGGTTAGCCGCTGCCATAACATTGTCTTTGTTGCTGATATTGCCCGTCTTATTTTTCACAAGGGGGATAATAATTGATCGCAAGAGTATGTTGGGCAGTCGACCATAGATAATAAAAGTGGTATAAACTGTAAAAAGGTGTTCATTAATCATAGGATCAGCATACGCTTCACGGCTCCATGTATATCGCCAGGTGACATAACACTGGTGTTGTCTAGAAATGACAGCTTTAGGCTTTACAAATATATCTCGTAGTGTGAACAATCTTGGAACGAATGGGTACAATGTACAGTTTTGTACATGAAGGGTATATGGTTTTAGTATGATCGTCATATGATACGATTAACTGCAGCATTCTATTGTATTCATGAATGGGTACAACCTACCTTGTGTTCTGTGCTGCTCCTCGATCATTCGAATCGGACGAGAGCTGAAGTAAGCCTTGGTTGTAAGTTAACCACCCATGCATTTGAAACGTTTGCGAGGACCATTCGCTTGCAAAGCTATGGTGGAATGAGAATCTTCTGGCGGATTAAAACAATGTGCTGATTCCCGCCATATGATGGTAGTACCTGATCGGGATTAATCCCCATACATTTCATATATCGTCGGCATCACGGGGAGCTCTGTAAGCGTTAACGCACAGCCAGGATATTTATTACTTCCGTCCCTCTTCTAAGATACGCGCTTTAGATAGCTATACTGCATCATGCTGTGCATTGTTTACGCACCACGACCATCAGCGACATTGTCTTCTGCTGTTAGGGATTGTATTCCAAGTCATGACGTGTCAATCATGGCTGCGGAATGATTGCTGCCCGGTTATTTCATTGCAATTGACTGTAGTCTAGTTAGTAGGGTGGCTCTATGAGATATCTACTCCGCCCCACCCCCCTACCCTCCCGAGGGGTTTGGTGAGGTACGATCTGGCCAATAACACCGATCAGGCTGTAACAATATAGCTGTCTTAACGGATTTCTTTGTTTGAAAACCTCTAGTCATACTGTCAGTGATATTCTTACACAATTGTTTCTTGGCTTGCCATTCGAAAGCCGATTTCATATCCAATGATATTCATATTGTTATCAAATGATGTTTGGATTTTCCCTGATCAATAATAGAATATGATTGACAATCATTCATACATGACCTGAAAACTGATTCGTGGATGAATATTACGAATAAGAACGGCTGTGTCCTTTTGGAAACGGAGATTACAGCTTTTAAACATTTATTTCAGGCCAGGCTTTGATCTATGCTTTTGAGCTTGATGACATAGCGATTGATGCGCCATCACAATATGAATTGATTGGACGTTGCTTGTTTTGTAGAGCAAGGTTGATTACTTTACATGCCATCATTGTATGGCATGACCTCATTAGACCTCCTTATTTTAAAACCTCACGTTGATGAGAACACCACTCGCTACCGACAATAAGTGCCACTCAATACCCATTAAGCCGCTATTGCTTTCGCTGGGCTACTTCCTAATTTAGTTGAGGAGAATATGGCAAAGTAAACCGCAAACACTATTGTGCTATTATTCACGATCAATGCACAATGTCTGTAATAAACCAAGGATGCTTATGCAAATCCTGGAGACAATGTGAGACTCGATTATCATGATGACTATATATGAAGTATATAATGGTTAATCCCGATCCGGTGCCATCATTGCATGGCGGAAATGTGTAATGGCAATTAGGTAATGCTTATCTGCTCCGTTAGTTGTGTTATTTGATGTCATTATGCGAACATTGTGACATATTGTGCACAGCAGTAATGATTACCACAGCACTATTTCAGCCCGAACATCCACACTTAATTGGTAATCTTGACAGACCAAGTAAGGGCTTTTATAGTATGTATAAGCACGTACAATGGTATAATAAAAATTGCAAAATACGTCGGCTAGATTTGTGAACAGAAATCATTCAATGATTGATTCCACTTTTAAGCAAGCTAGCAACGTATACATACGCCGAACATAATGCTGGCATGCTGTTAATGACCCTTGTGGTATAAATGTAATATGTGCATGTTACTGTTACGATTGTAGTTTATTATTGAAATTTAAGCTTCGTGAATGTGCAGAAGTTATGCTTTCTATTTGCTATGTGGCCAGATACTCCATGGAATCAAACATCAAAAAGCATTCGACATGCGTTGCTGGTCATCACAGTGACAAACAGTGTTTGTATGCTGAATGGGTCAGTCATTATAGATTGGGTGCTTGAGACCGCAGCTGTCATATAACAGTTTGTCAATACTCAAGACGGTCTTACTTGTCATTTGTCGATATAGTTGCAGCAGTAAACAAGTTGGGCCTGATCCATGGGGTCATTGCTGCGACTTATAGATGAAAGGAAGCCTGATATTTTCAACCGAGCGTCATGCAATTAAACTTTTGTTCCGCATCCACCAGTTCAGCTGATATAAATGTGCCTCCTCCTTGATATTTTGGGCCAGTAAACTTCCCTCCCAAGAACCATTTTCATAGAGCCAACTTCATAATCAATGCAGATGTTTTGGCAATGTTTCCGTTACTACGCAGCTGCAATATGTAAACAGCAAAATGTCTGCGTGGTCGTTTGCAAAATGGCAAACACAGATAAATAATCTTTTGATATAAAACATCAAATAAGCGCGACACATTAAACATACTATTAAATGCAAGACAAACAAATAAGATACAGAAAACTTTAGATTTAAAAGCGCTTAATTTGGTACACACTCTGAGCTTGAGAGCAATGCGTAGCAGGTACGAAATCAGCATACAATATACAAAATCTGAGGTGCTAGCTGTCTTGACCAATACATATATATATGATGGACTTTCCATATTAAATGACGATCACAGTCTTTACCTAGCCAATGTGCTTGCGATAAAAACGGCTGCAAGTTTATTCCATTTATAAGGTCTGCATTCTGGCCATTAAATTAATTTTATGAGCTACCTACAACCCCACTATCATCTTTACCATTTCCATCACTGGAGTGGTTGACCTGACTGCATATTAGCAGCACATACAGTCTATTAACTAGTGCACTAAATCGATAAATCCCGATGCAGAAAGCTTAAAGACGATTATTGTCATGGTGATGAAATAAGATCTGACGGACATTATCCCGTCGTAATGCGATCACTTGCTCTGCAAATAATACACGGTTTCAGACAAGCATATTTTAAAAGTAGGACGGTAGAACAAAGTATATTGCATTCAGGCTTCCACATGTGCTGCAGTTCATAGTTATGTAAATTTGTGTAAGTATGCCTAGAGTGTCAGTCGTCAGCCACAACAGTCGTATGACAGCTTTTTGATACACAGCAAGTCCATACTTGTCATTTGTCAATTTGTTTGTAACGGGCAAGCAAATTAAGCCCGTAACATGGTATCAATGATGTGGCTTATGAAACATGAAGGAAAAGAATTATCAATATCGCAGCTCATAGCACTGTTCAAAGATAAAGGCACAAAAATGCATTCAGTCCCATTTAAGTTTTAGCGAATTTAACAACACTTTAGTGAGGCACACGGGCATCCCGCTCTCTCGCCGCTTACACTCATTGCCCATTCACCCGTATCCCGTCCACATATCACATGACCCATGCGCATGAAGGAGAAACCCTACCTATAGAAATGAATACGCCTTTCATATTAGTGTAAAAATCAATGTGGATATCAGTAACCGAGTGTCGGTGAAGGAATTGTCTGGATGGCTTATGGCCATTACCTTCCATCTCAATGATGTATGGAATATTTCATTTGGTGAGACGTGCCCCATCAAGCCTTTAATTTCTTTGTTGATATTTTGGGCCAAGCCACTAACTCTCCCAAGCGCCATCGTCATGCAATCATCTTTTTTGGGTGCGACAACAGTGAGGATCAATACAAATATTTTGGCATTGTTTCCATGGGTATAGATGACGTGACTTCAACATTTAACAAGGCGGCCAGTCTTTTGTGGTACTGTTGCAAAATGACACAAACAGATCAAAGATCTTCTGTCATAACACAGCGGTATTTCGACATCAGGGTATACCAACGAAACTACACGGTCTGCATGAAAATTAAAAATATCATTGATCACTGCTTACAAGGCCAATCACTAATACCTAGCTGGTAATATACGTATGTGCATAAATGTTGTTGATCATTTTAAAAGTTTTCAACATAAGTTATCACACTCACTAGAACAGCACTATTTAGACAATACAAACAACACATATATTGTCACAGCCATTGTTTGCCATGGGCAGCAGAAGAAGCCAACGGCACTCCGAATATTGTTCGCCTCGTTAAGTCGAAATATTAACAATTATTTACCATTGATTGCCCATCAGAGTAACATCATGTTGATGGTATAGCTATCATTATTTGCAGTTATCTAACCAATCTATCTACTATCAATTTATTTAACTCCACTCAGCTCTAGTTGGTTACCGAAGATAATGATGCATTATGGGGCAGAAGTAACCATAAACCACCTCGCAGAAGTAACTATTAACCACCTCCCAGAATCAACTATAATCCACTTTCCAGATGTAACCATAAATCAACTCGCAGAAGTAACCATAAAACACCTCGCAGAAGTAACCATAAAACACCTCAAAGAAGTAACCATAAACAACCTATAAGACTTCACTTTAAACCACCTCGCAGAATAATCTGTAATCCACTTTCCAGATGTAACCATAAGGAGTAACTATAAACCACCTATAAGAAGTCACTTTAAACCACATCTCAGAAATAACTTTAAAACTTATTCCAGAAGTAACTTTAAGCCACCTCCCAGAAGTAACCATAAACCACCTCACCAAAGTAACTATATACAACCTCTAAGCAGTCATTTAAAACCACATTCCAAAAAAATAACCATAAGCCATCTCCCGGAAGTATCTATACACCTTATCCACAGAGTAACTATAAACCACCTCTAGGAAGCCACTTTAAACCACTTTCCAGAAGTAACTATAAGACTTATTTCAGAAGTAACCATAAACCACCCCCCCCCCCAGACGTAACCATAAACCACGACTCAAAAGTAACCATTAACCAGCTCCCAGAAGTAGCCTTAAGCCTTATCTCCAAAGTAACTATAAACCACCTCCCAAAAGTAACTATTAACCATCTCGCAGAACTAACTACGAACCACCTCACAGAAGTGACTATAAGCCACCTCCCAGAAGAAGATTCATAACTTCGTCTTCTAATTTATTTCAAAATAGGCAGCCATATGTCTACACGAGTGGACTACAGAGCGGAGTTTGCTGTAGCCCTTAATGACGACAAAGGAATAATAGAATAACGCCGGTGGAGCTAAAGCGTGCGCTAATGCTTTTTTTCATACTGACATCCTTCCTATTTGTCAGCAGCTAATGAACCGATGAACGGGATAATTCACAGCTTATGTATTCAACAGGGAATCGATGGCGAGGTATAAAATTTGATCCTCTATCACGCAATCGTTAACAAACCGTTGTCATCTGAGTAATTAGTGTTCGTAATAGTTACTGTGCAAATCCCTTTAATGCGATAGATTCATAGAGATTTAACATAGATGGCAAAAATGATCAATTGTGGTTTTTTCGTATTTTGCGAAGAAAACAAAGCTCGCTTCGACACTCCACTGCCTAGGCAATGTAACACAAATAAATGCATAGATCAGTTTGAGTATATATCTGGTATCGTTAATATTCTTTATTAGCATAAGGTAGGTGCAGTGTCGGACATTTACTAGTCCAAATATTTATGCGTGTCAACATCTTGCACATTTAAGGCGCTTCAGCGTCTCTATCAATGATCATGCACAGCTGGTATTGTTTGAGCCTGACACTGACAACAAACCAAATTGAGGTAATCTATGATGTCAGATGACTGCTTGTATTCACAACCATGACACTCAGCATGATATGTGTTGAAGTACAAGCATTTTCACTATGCAGTGTGGAATGACCAACTTTCGTCTAATCAGCATTTCAGGTAGAACAACAGGTATTGTCATATCTACACTTTAAATCTATCATTACCATACCAACCAGTGTCATGCGGCGAAGGAACAACAATCACTACAATGCTTCCACACTCACAGCAGTATTGATCCTAACGCCATGAACTATGTTGAACATATATCTACATTTGCAGGAGCACAATTGCGACCAAAGGAATTGATGAATTATTTAGAGGAGCCTAGATGCTGTGCTTGGGGTCAAGCAATAATTCACCTCTTCCTTTCAAGAAAAGGGACAAAAGCTTACTCCTTGCCAATTCCAATGAATCAAAATATTGAACGTATGTTGCTGTTATGATGTGTTTTGAAAGAAACGCACATGCTGGAACAGATCAAGCTCATGTGTTTGGGTGTACCAATGTTTTTGCTATCTTAATAGTGGGAATATTGTTCGTGCAGGCCACATGGGCGCCTGACTGAAGTCTGTGTTTGACTTGAAGATGACAGCCAACAATTGGAGCCAATGATTCTGATGCGAAAACATTTGTATCAGATGTAGTATATACTGATTGAAGTTTGGGACAAATCGTTTTTGTGTAACATTACTTTTGATCATTGCCAAAACCCTCTGTGTATTCTCGTCTGTCATATTGGCAAAAGGGTGTTATAGCATTAATGGACATAGGAGAGACCAATACTTGTTGTTTTGTTAATATCCCGCGCTGGAGTTAATTTATATGTGCTCATGTATTCTATGGGCTACCGATCGGAAGGGATGGATGGGAAACGCTATAAAATTATGAAAACATGACATTGAATACCTTGATACTTTCCGAAGATTTGACTGTATTTACACGACAGTTGAAAAATACTTGCTTTTTCAAACGTGATAAAGTCATGACCTCGCATTGTGTGTGAGCATTAGCACAGAAGATTTCCATCAACAATCTGTTGGAGAAAGTCTGTGAATTAAACCTCGGACTGGCGTATTACCATCGTTTTCGAATTTATGGGATATTTCTGTTGATGTGAAGTTCGACACCAACCCGTTCAGCGGCTATGTAGATATTTTGGCCAGACAACTTCCTCCTCTCCTCAGCGCCATATTCGTAGAGCCACCTTCTTGGCGCAACATTAGTCATAACGAACGATTATATTTTTTCATGGATATATACGAGACTGCCACATTCAACAGAACATCCAGTTCGTGGTGGTGTTGATAAATGACATAAACAGATCACGATGATCTTCTGTTATAAAGTATTTGATTAAGCGCGACAAAACAGTTGCAATAAATGCAAGAGAAATAGATATTAAAAACCTTAGATTTAAAGGCGCAAAATCGTATGTATTCGGTACACATCCCCCCTATGGCTTGAGATGCACCGAACCGCAAGCTGCTGAAAGACGTGGCAAGTGTGAATAATTTACAAAAGGGCATTCGCTAATAATGATCCTGTACTGGTGTTAATATACATTTATGTCAGGTTATCGCTGTCTTATCTTATCCTAGGGGTTGCGTACAATCACAATAAAAGATAAACATACATACGAAAAGTTTCCACTATTCAATATTAATGCTTCGATGCTATCGCGTGACTACAACAACGAGCCACAAGCGAAACTGGTAAAAGACAAGTTTTTTTCGATCTCTGATATGCGTGCACGGATCGCCTTATAAGTCATACATCTAGTAAACAGCAAATAGGAATATAATTTCAACAAGGTCCGTGTATAAGTCGTGTTTTCGTTTTTTGTTAATCAAAACCAAAAACCATAAACGAACAACAATGCCTAAACTGAAAACCGTTTTTTATATGCGACAACGAAAAACGGATAACACTAAAGAGATTCGTTTTTCGTTTGTTATCCAGTTGTTTCGTAGCATTTTTGTGTGATCATATGGACATATATAGGACTGTTTAGTTAGAGGTGTGTACTTTATTTGATATATAGGACTTTTCTCATGACTTTTGATGAAATATAATGACACAGAGAGCATGGTTCTAAAGAGTGAACATTGGAATTTACCACATGTTACTGTGTCTGCTGTACCCACCAGAATAAATATACGGTTCACTTGGCATGGTGGAAAAAGCCTGGCAGCTCATTTGCCCTGAATGCTCTGGAAAGTCGCGGCGCGTTACGATTATATCTTCCCCGGTGGACAGACCAATTATTGATGTTTTGTTTAGTCATATCCCCGCGCGCGCTTACCATGAAAAGACTGGTGGTTTATTCATCGCTAATGTCACACACCATGGTCTTCAGTTGAAAAACAAGCTGCCGTGAGTGAGAGCAACAGCGAACTCAGGAGTAGTGTGTTACAGTAGTTGGTGGTTGCGTCTGGCGTTCTCGCTGATACTTCCTCCTGTGCGATGTTAGACAATATGGAAGGTTTTGTGAGATTATGCCAAGCAGACATGGAGTGCCGGGCAATTAACCGTGAAATCACTCTCAGACCAATACGGGCAACGTCCAACCAATTCAAATTGTGGTGACACATCAATTTCAATGTCATCTAAACATTATGCCTCTTCGATTTATGCCATTGTGAATAACATTGAAAATAAAATCGGCTTTAAAAAGCCACCAATAATTCGAAAATGTGTATAATTGTGCTAATTTAAATTCAATTTGGAGTGAAGCTACTGACCTCGCAGCTCGAACAGAATCCGCACATGCGCTAGTTTATTTGGGCATCCCTGCTTAGTTTAAGATGAAGGCCAAACGTTAAATAACTTGTAGACAGACCCGAGAGTTGAGGTTCAAGATATAACTTTAACTACAACAATAACACCCATGTCGTCAGGGTCTGCATTCGCCGCAGTAGACAGCCCCATACGCAACAACCTGCCCGATGAACCATAGAATATCCGCGCTTTGAACCACTATCGGCACCATCACAAAATGACCACTTGTATAATGGATTTCTTCCTGGACCACCCCTAATACTCTAGTTGTTATTGACGTTTTCCCTTTGTTCACTCAACAACTCTTACAGGAAGGTCGTTAGAAGGTCATTATTATTCAACAGCATACCCTAATCATTAAACAGAGCAATATTTAATTCATGAATAGTTTCTTTTACGCAATGTCTACAGTACATTGAGTACAAAACTGATTAATGTGGATAAAGAATGTACAAGATGTATTCAAATGTCTGCCTTACCTATATACCCCCGTGAAGTACATATGAAACACCCATACAACACTCTTTACATGACGCAACTCGACATCCGTCGCGTCCATTTTGTGTCTAACAAACGAACAGCGTTTTATTTTTTTACCCGAACAAAATCATTATGGCACTCAAAATGGAAAGAGTACCTGAGCCACAATACTGCTCATGTGCCTGCTTCTGTCCGTGATCCATCAGAAAAAAGCCTGCTGGGGTAAACTCTACTTAAATGCTGCCATCCAAATCGAAGCTGCCAAAATTTAATCATTATCTATCGCAAAAAGCGCCATCTAGAAAATATAAGTAATTTTGCAATATTCACTGGCCCAATAATGTCTTCAATCCGTCTCCTTGGTTTGACACGGCTCAGCGCCCTCAACGTCACAGACATGCCTTGATATCATAGCAGCAACTTGAAATTATTTGGATAGGGTACAGTCGCCTATTGTTTATGCTTTCAATAATGCAGAAAATCCTGATGCTATTTTTGCGCAATCGACCAATGCCGCAACGAACCACTGTGTACATGACCTGGCATGCATCACATAATCTGCACTTCCGTCGTAGCTCAACAAGCAATTAACAAATTAATTTTGTATAAGTTGCATTTACCCGCATCGCTAGAATGGGACATCAATAGTCCAATTTATGATCACAACAGGGCCGCAGTGTGTGCCCTCACCTCGTGAGTTATAGACCATTCACTGGTAAAATGTGCAATTCATCCTTTCCACAGCGGGCGTAGAATGGCTAGACAACATAGTCCAGTCCTTGTACAATTGGTATAGAGCCACAAAACAATGAAAAGGCGCCTGGACTACTGAAATATTTCTGAGACTTATTGATCAAGAATTATCAATAAGACGCTAACAATGCCGTTAAACACCCATACACACTCACACCCATACACACACAACACTCATACATACAAACACACACTCCCTGAAAACATCCAGGAACACATACCATTCCACACACATCCACATACACATACGACGTTATTTTACCAAAGGCCTTATTGGTGGGGCCAGCACAATCGCTGTAGTCAAATCTCATGAATTCCCGTGAAATATTCTAGACTGTGTCCTCGATGGTCTTGCATTCATGAAAGATGCCATGGTGAATACAAAAGCTATTGCTCTCAGCAATTCACAACGGCATTACGTCTTAGCCGGCAAGCAGCGTGACGTCCCTGTTAAAGATCCCTGTTTATAACAGAGCCTACGAAAAATCAATGTGATACGTAATCCCCTAACTTGATGTCACGTTTTGCGCATAAATAAAAGTAATGCTCTCGCTTTAAATAGCACTAGCACAATTACGACCCCAAAATATCGATGTAACATTTACGCGTTATTCGAAGTAAGCACAAATAGGCTTTGTCATGTTAGTGATAATCGCCATGTTCGTGAATGAGACGATACATGATGCATGAGTATGACCATACTCAGTCAGTGATAACCTGTATATGACCATACTCAATCAGTGATACATGAATATGGCCATACTCAATCAGTGATACATGAATATGACCATACTCAATAATTTGAAATACACAACACAACAGCTCCTTCCGGCTGATCTTGCCATGATATTATTAAGCAGCTACTGATTTTGCAGCTATTTATGGATCATTTACTTATTGTAGTGTTTTGTGTTTACCACCATTTGCTAAGGCGACGAGATAAAACAGATGACGTTTCAAGAAGAACAGGAAAAGCGTTCCTCGGCAATCAGTACGGGTGTTTTGAGTATGGCCTTAATTCTAGTAGAGCTGGTCGTCATCTTGTCATTACATGCTCTCACATTCTACAGACACGCTGCAATTGGCTTGAAGAACATAAAACATTGGGTGAAGAATATGAGAGCGACAAGAGCAATTACCGCAAAATTCAAGTGGAATCAAAGAAACGAGACGATCTGAATTCGTCGGATGGATTTGCGCTAGAACCCAACCCCAAAAGTACCACGCTAGTTGAACCGCTTATGAACATTGACAAAGGATAATTCGACAATCAACTAAATGATACGCGATATATATGTATTCAACACTATGCTTATATTTGCTAGCGGTGTACTTTTATATATAAAATGGTGGTGAAAACATTTATTCCGTCCAAATTATATTGAGGCTATACAAATATGCATTCTCCACTTACAAATTGTGAATTATTTGGTGCATATGTATTTTTTCTAAGTTTCAAGTTACGTTTGTTAAGTGAGTAGTATATTTATTTGTGCGGTGACTGGCGTTGACCATATATATATCAACTTACATATGTAATCAAGAAACCAGGGTACCTATGCCTCATATTTGTTTGTATTCGACCAATGAGCTGACCATACACTGACACCTTTGGATATTTCTGTCCCCAATGTCCATAACTGATTCGACATTCATTTGAGCGAAGCGAGATTTATGCCGGTTACATGGTTAAGCGGAAATGACGCACGTGGAGGGAGTCAAATCAGCCGGCCATTTCGCAGGAGCCATTTGCTTTTCTTTTCTATGCCTGCTTCAATAATGCAACTCACGGCAATCATTACCTGGTGCTGGTGTTGACCAAGCGCCCACACACGCAGCCATGTTGGGGACTGTAACAACAGCCTCACAATAAGGTCTGATCGGCTTAAGAGGTTTACAGGCTCATACTTGCAATGTAGATATATGTAGGAGTTAGTGTTTATTGATGCTGATGTTAACGCTATCAAATACAGTGTCTTAACATATCGACGTAAACATCAATTGACCTGTAGCGTAATATACTACCGCATGCGTTTGAGATTATTATACAACGGTTATGACAGAATATATACTTTAAAGTTTATATATTGCGACAAGATGGCTGTATTCAATCCATACGATACGAACATTGTATGTTTTGTCCAAACTCAAACACCAGTTAAGTTCACATCCCTGCATTTTCCCATCGAAACTGAGAATCCAGTGTTTCTGTAAATTGAGAAGTGGACATTCACTTAGTGATGTTATCAATACTAGAAGAATTCTAGGTCAGAATCATGGCGGGGATTAGAGAACCTATTGTACATTTGTCCTCATTAGCCACGAATCTAGGTCAGTGTATCGCTCATGATCCGAGCCCAGCATTGAAGCTGCAGTGACACCTAAGCAGATATCTCGCCCTGGAATCTGGTTTAAGGTGTGACTTACAGCCTGGCTGTATGCACCAGTCAGTCCGTCTATTGATTGATGACGGTTCTGTCGCTTCCATGGTGTTCCATTTATGTCCAGACATCGATCACCACTTGTCATGGCAATCACATTTCCGGAGTGAAGGCCGGTCTGTACAGTCGTTGTTGTTAAAGTGCAGCGGCGTATCCCTTTACAGTTTGGTTGTGAATCGCATTAATAATTGAAAGAGCCCTCAGGGATATTTGATATGCCAGATATATGGAAGTCATTTGAAGGCTTATTCATATCAATTTATCAAGACACAGATACGCCGCGTGCAATGCGCTAAAACATATCTATCGACGTGTCGGTTATTTAGTGTATAGTCCGTTGTCAAGATGACAATAACACATCATTTCCCAGAATGCAAAACTCGATCTCGATATTGAACTGAGCGTGCTTCCTTCGTAGGGCAACATGCTCTGCACCCGATGAACTTCTGTCTTAAAATCAGTACATTTATTGTGAAAGGAAACAATGTGACCGATTTGTCCCCGAAAGTAAATGATCATACTCAGCGGGCATCAGCGATATCAACACCAAGCAATTAAACGAGAAAACATCGTTACCATGCGTTGGCCGTGTTCTTACCCTATTGAGTGGATAATCTATGTTAAGCTGGTACTTAACGCGAACAAATCCGTGAATCAAATTTTGATATCGTTCCTTTAGCAGAGCAAGTCTGCATACCTGTCAACGACAAAATGAACCAATGACGTAGTTGAGTCTACAGCATGTTGAAATGAAATCGATTGTAGTATGACAGGGAACCGGAGATTTTAATTGCTAGCTAACCATTGTCATCTATGTTGGAATAACCTATATAGGAAACTGTCAGGGAGTGATGGCGCTGTTTCACCAAACAAGTCCGTCAGGTATACCTTGGATGTACCTATGCCACGTTCAGGTAAAATCGCCATAACTATGGAGCTATGGCAAGTGGAGAATGGTGATATTAGGTTATTTTGTTGTCATATGTCAGCATCAGTAATTGACTTTCCTTGAATTGTGCTTGTTAGCGTCTTTCAAAATGACCAGTATATCTCCAACAATGTTCTGCTGCAATATAGCTACTATGTTATATGCAGCAAATAACGATTTCCTTGATATTCCTACTGACGCAACATCGTCAATAAACCAAGGAAACATGAATGCATCGATCACTTGCCACCAATGGCCCGGTTAATAGCTCTTAATATGCAAGGTAATTAATCTTCGACCAAAACGTTCAAGGGACATATTGCAGATTGCCTTATTTGGGTGTAGTACCTGGGATATCGTTGGCACACCAAGTTTCCAGCTATACTTACGTATATCCTGATGCATTAATATAATATATTGATGAAATGATCTGCGTATATTTGTCGCTTTGATGGAGGATCCAAAGATCATCACCTTTCGAATGACGCTGCCATCTGCAGTGATCTAATCAATATATCTCGTACTCAATTCAGAGGATCCAACGTAATCAACTCAAGTAGTATACAACCGATTAGCAAAAAGCTAGTCCGATAAGTAATCAGTACATGGAATTAATGCTTTTAACAAACCTCATTTGCTACCTTGTGTATCTTTCATCGTATAGTTTGAGCGCGATAAGTAACTGATTCGTCATATCATGGATCGTAGTCTGAGTTGTCCCCGTGTTCCAAGAGTTGTGTCACCCAGACAATCAGTACAATTTGTTTGCAGAATCTGTCCCTGGTTCGGATAGAGCGCGATGTCATACTTATGTAGGGTGCTCTCATGCTGTGTAGGCAAGCTGGTTTAGGCTGAAATGGACATGAAACAAAGGCGAAATGCTACCGCCACATGATTCAGCAGTAGACAATAGATAGTTGAATGATAATAGATAATTAGTCCGTTCAATTTGTATCAACGTCGAGTATATATATGTCTTTCTCTAGTCCTTCTAACACAGAATGTACTATGAATCTGTGTTTCCCATGAAATTCCATTATGCCTCTTTGTTTGCTCATCACACTGAGTAAGAGCTTAACAAAGTTGGCGGGGATTGTGCCACCGAATGAAAGCCTTGTCACGCACACAAGGACGCCATTTGATTGATTTTACGAAGTCAAACAGGAACTGGCGTGATAGAACCCTAGCCGGATGTGTTCAGATGACAGAATCGAAACGGGATGTCGTTGCGTCTTAATTAGCATCCATGGCTACCGTATTTGTGGTCATGATGACGCATTAAGCCGTTGGCTCAGATGCCGATAACATGCAAACTGGTGTCAGAAAGATCGGATGTATTTTCCTCCTCCAAACCTACCTAATAAAGTTGAGATGCTGCTTATCCAAATGACCTATATATATTGCACAATGATTAGTCATTGCTGATTCAAGTATGTTTTATCTTTGTCAACGACAACCAGACATCTGCATCATTATGGCAAGTAGCTCGAAAATGTTACGATTAATAGCATTCTTCTTAAAACTATATTTTAGAAACATCTTTTGAGACTCAGATAAGCCAGTAATAAACTCATCTTAGACCTAATGGGCACCATACACATGAAAAGCATAACATGAAAAGCATAACAATCAATATTATTTGTAATCGTTATTCTGATGTTTTTTGTCACAAGGTAGTTTCTGATTGAATAAACAACTTTCAGTTTAATAAGCATCGTTTTTGTTTCTGATTCAAACCGTTTCGCAGTATTGCGCACGGCCACAGGCGGCTGCATAACCAAGTTGTACCGACTGCTTGTTGTGTCTGTTGCAGATTGTAGCAAATAAGGGGTAACAATTGCCTCTATCGATACAACTCGTGACATAAATTATACAAGCAATCCCATCCACTCCAAAGAAGATGGCATGGGAGCAAACTAAGGGAGTCATTTGTCAACATGAATGAGCATTCAGAAGCGAACGGCTAAGGAAGTTTGCTAAAGCCTTGCTGAACAATCAAGGAATAAGCATAATAATGCAATGCTATCACATTTGGACAACTCATCAGGATGATTGAGCGCGAACATTTGATTCAGGTTTGATTCCAATTTGTTTATTATTACATAACATAATAATAACATTAATCAAGCCCAGAACATACATGCGCTTTGTTAATCACAAGTTAATCAGGGATTGTATTCAGGAAACTTAATATTTGGATGTTTCCTCACAAAAACACGCCGATCAGTCGTAAGACATATGTAATATTCATGGTAGGGCGTTCTTTGGGTGAGAACTGAACTTGATTGGACACCACAAGAATCGTCTAACGATAAAACACAATTAATCGAAAGTCAAATCAACACGCTAAAATCATATATATGATTAGACAAATTAAAATATGTAATTTCAGTCTGAAAGCAAAAGTAACAATAAGATAAGAAGTTCACAGGTGTTATTTTCCCTATCGAGAAATGTTAGAATGAGTAGCTTCAAATATATGCAGTTACAGAATGCAATTAACGCTGGAGGGATGTTACAGCTTGAACAATTAACCTACATACAGGATAAATGCTGATGTTTGTTTGGGGGTTGAGTGCTTGTGATGTCTTTACATCATGGTCTGATACCTTATTCATATGATAATTTAATCGATCCAGTCTTTGATAAGTCGAACTTTGCCAGTTTGGCCAGTTGTTGTCAAGAGTTGCTCACACTATGATTGCGCCCTTCACATTGCACATTGTAATAGTACAAGGTCATTGTTACAGTAGTCTGCCTTTCTCTTGGTGACTATACATACCAGAGCATCTTGCGTCAAGCTTGTGGTGGTTGCCGGGTTGACGCTCAGCAGCTGTTGTTGGTCATCAAGGCTGAAAATATCTGGCTGTTATTATCCTGTATTTTGAGAACAAAGGCTGCAGAAACGTCGCGTTTTAGTTGCAATGATTCATCACCATGTAGACAATCAAATTCAACTTTTTGTATCCTATTGCAAACACTTCATATTCGTGTAGTCAGCAAGTTGTATTGATAGAACATCTGATTAAGAGCTGCGGGTGTTGGGTTGTTCATTAAGCTAATATCACCATAGTAAGATCAAGCAGGATAGCTTGAGCTAAAACACACTGTGAAGTTGCTCGTCCTGCCATGTAAATCATACCTGACTGATGTTAACTATGCAGCCAACAGACAATGTAACTCGGCACCATGCGCAACATATCTCTCTCTTGTGATACTACCAACCATTCTGAATTCAGGCCGAAGGCGAATATAAGCAACCTGCTTTGCAAAGCAGACGATCAAAACTATGTTCAAATTTCATACGAGTCTTGCTTGGAATTATTGTTTCTTCAAACGCTATATAAAAGCATAGCGCTTTGACAAAAACCACTCCAGACCATTTAATTATTGCATGAGCGAGGCACAAATCGATAGAAACAATTAGTATGGAAGTTTCTGCACACTTATGACCAATGCACCGACCCCATAGCCCCAGTCAAGTTGTTCATATAAAGCATTGCTGTATGATATTTGTGATCAATGAAAATGAACACAAATGGACATGAGCAACATAGAATTTTGATAAGCAGTTAATGTTTATCTCAAATGATCAACATTTTGATATCGAATTGTAAACATGCAAAGGTTTTGAGCGCAAATTGCACGATAGCTGCAGCGTTGGGTTTTAGGACAACATGTTTTTTACCCTCCGAGAACATTCAATATGGGGTCAAAGTTTTACACCCCTATGATTAAGATTTGTTAATTTCGCTTTTAATTCTACAAATGATCAACATTTTGATATCGAATTGTATTGATCTATGCAAGAGAGGCGGTGCTGGGGTGCTAAAAGCCTCGAGCGCAAATTGACAAAAGATTTAGTGATGTCATATATTCTTGTTAATTATCCCAAAAAGGTATGTTTAAATAGGAAGCGCCCCTTTCATGCATACTAGATGCGTATGACAAATGCTTTAAAGATGCTGTATATCCTTACTTCATCGTAACAAACGATCAATAAAAGGAAAAAATGAAATCCCCCTCACATGGCTTTTTATGACAAAGCTGTATTCAACCATTCTTACCGATGTTTACTGCTAGTTTAAAAATGAAACGTGGACGTTGACAGTAGCGATTAACAGAGCCTAATGTTGCCAGGATATGAGCATGATTTGATAATTTTATTTCAGTCATTTAAGATTAACTTATTTATAGCTATACTTTGAGAGTAAAAGGAATTAAAACAAGGCAATATACTATCGATCATCTTGTACATTTTAACACGTTTAATCAATGGCTATTGAATGAATATAATAAACCAATTGTTTGTGACAGCTAATGACTCATTGCGAAGACTTGTGGCAATGGCTATTGAGACTCTAAACCAATCAGCATCCCATAGAGGACATTTTTTTACGCTCACAGAATAAACTCTATTGTTTCCAAAAAAGTTACTTCTGGCCATGTTTCCAAAATGTAAGCCACACGAATGACCACAGCAGAACGTCGCGTGCTGCTGCCCGTCGCGACGATAATGGAATGAAGGATTCGGCCGAGCGTGTGTTAAAGCTATTGTCCATATTGCCATCCTACCTAACAGTCGGCAGCTAATGAGCCAATACAGGATGTGTTAACAGTTTATGTATTCATCAGGAAACTGATGGCCCGGTATCAGCTTTTTACATTTTTGTCACGCAGTCGTGAGGCAACGGATTTTGTTGAAGTAATCTAACGCAAATAATGGACGTTGAAAGCTCAATTCGATGATAAATGATCCTCTCTTTTTGACAGAAGACTAATGCTAAATAATCAGCATGATTCACAATTCCTTTCATATTTATCAATTTATTTATTTACAGACGTCGTGAACGCAAAATATATCCAGGAGCCGTATTCAAAACACTGTTGCCACACTCATTGCACATGGAAAAGTATAGGCGCATTATTGTTGTACTGTTGATGTTCATGATAGGTTATTTCCTGTATTAAGGGCGCAGATGTTTGAGACCAAAATACGCTGGCTACAAAACCCGTTTATGCCATATGCTGCAGAACAAACAATGTGGATTGCCCTACCTTCGTCTAATCAGCATTTCATGATGATAGAGCATCTGAGTGGGAACAACAGATATTTTCATGTCGAAAACTGACAATAAACGGCAATCAAGTATAATAATGATAATGCGCCTTACACAGCATATGACATGAAATACCTCACAACACGCAAACCTCCAATGAACCAGCTAGTATAACCAATTCTGCTAAGGAGAATCGGTTCATGAGTGATATTTGTAGGATTCCATTTACAGTTCCTATTTGCTGCATTATGGGAGGTGGTTATAGGGGTTGAAATAACATGCTGGATTGTCGGTCGTAATTGGTGGGTTCGTGGTCTATAAGAAGTTTTTTTAGAGCGCATGAACAACACATGCATTTGACAAACAGCTACTGTCTCCGCTATTAGCTATACTGGTGCGTCACGTGGGTCAAATGATGGCGCGATAGCTACAACATTTTGTGTGCTCTAGGCTCGAATGACGCCAAGAACCTCATTTAATTCGTCACGGAAAAACGGGTTTGAAAAAGGGACACTTTTTGCAAAACATAATTCACATTGAGTAAAATTTTGCAAAACATACCATAGCGTGACTGTTACGTGAAATCATATCTGAAATGATCATTTCAATTGCATTTTGTATCTAAATGGGGATATATGTTCATGGTAGTGAGATAATTACAAAGTGGTGATCCTGTTTTATCGCCGTTTGTTTGTCCAGGTGTTTCGATTGCTCTGTAACGTTTATGGTTTATCCTTATGGATGGAATATATTTGTCGTCAGCATAAGCGGCTTGTTTTTGCTTAATGGACTTAAAGTGATTTAAGACCGAAGGTTACACAATTGTACGTCAGTTAAGGTCATATATGTCCGTATTGTCAATGCTAAATCATCCAATCCTTTTGTTTGATGAAGAAAATGTCTGGTCGTGTATTTAATGCAGCCTTTTGTGTTTCGGCTTTTGTCCTCATAAATCTCGTGAATAAAAGAGCATCGACTTGTCAAACGCAACCCATCTACTGTTCCCAGCTGCCTTATCACGGTAGAATGTAATTTCACTAAAAGCCTTTGTATGTTAAGATAACCGTATATGTAACCTTAATTGGGACCATCAATTGACTTTATTAGATGACACATACTGAGAGGTTTGTTTAAAACCCTGTACTACGCATATCTTGTCAGATACTTCAAATCGAAGCGCCTATCTGCCTGTAGTAAAATGTTCCCGGATTCTTAGTTACTGCTGTCGTTTGTTCGCGTTCTTAACAAAGCATAAAATACGGATTTCAGTAGCTATCGTCTTGGAACATCCATCATTAACCCAACATAAATGATGTATGCCGTACTTTCGAGAAGAGATGAACTACTAAATGGATATATGCATGGTAATATTGAGAGAAGTATCTCTATGGTGATTAGCTATTAATGAGCTTGCAGTTGGAACTCCCGAAATTATTTGCGTTATCTTATCTTTTTATTTCAATGACGTTACGCTGGTTGGATGGTTATCATCTTGATAGGATGTTCCTGAATAATTAAAGCAAATGATACCCTTTGTATATTATGGACTATATTGACTAATAGAAGACTACATTAGGTGGAATGGGTATACTGACAACTCCATAAACTTTAATGTAAAAGATGCAATACCATTCTATTGCCTTTGTCTATGTTAATTGCAATTGATCTCAATTCGAATTATACTTTCAATGCCGGCAAGAAGAACGTTCACATGTTGTGTCACTTACTGCCAAGTATGATATACAGTCAACAATGTCTGAAAATATCCGGCTGCTGGGTTATTCCATCGATGGTGGCAGTGGTCTTCATTATAAGATGACTCTATGTGACAGCCCCTCCTGGGCGTGGATGAGGAAGTTGTTTGGCCCATAACGTCAAACACAATTTACAGCTGGTTAATGGGTTTCTTGGATTTGAAAACATCAACAACGTCTGGTCAATATTTGCACTGCTCTTCTGATCCATCCGGGTTTTTGGGTGGCTTACGAACATCGATTTCATGTTCAATATGGTTTCAATTGAAGAAGCAAAATGAATTGATTCCTCCTAGACGAAAACAAAACGTGATTGACTATCACTCATGTATGGTCTGATAATCTATTCGTGGATAAACATTATCGATACGAATCACTTGACCCTATTGAATTCCGAGAGTTATGTGCTACACATTGACGTCAGACTGGTGTTTTTGTGCTATTGCGCTTGATAGCATTGCAATCTGAAATGATTTATGCTATTGTTTGATGGGGAAAATGATTTCAAGGATGATTGCCTTGCAACTTTATTAGATGTTCTGGATTGTAAAACTTCACGTAGGATGAAGTATCAGCGATAACACCATACGTGTCACTAAGTAGCCATGAAGCAGCTATCGCTTTCACCCACGTCATCATGTTTTCCTGGTAAGCGCCAGGTGTGAAGTACATATACGCCAGTTTTGTGGATTAGGTCGACTCCTGGTAAACGCTATTTGGTGGCGTCTGATACAATGCTAATCCGGATCATATCCTTATATTTGTGCTGCAGAATAATTTATATGAAGTCCAACTGGATGTCGCACTTGATAACCCTGACCCAAGATGTCCTCAAGCGATATAGAGGACTGCTATTTGAGGTATTGTGGCTAATGTTTTATATGATTGGGTCGACATGCTAACACATGTTATATAGGAAAGGGTCGATTGTCAGACAAAGCTGACCAAGATTTAGGAGACGCTGTCGGGCTCGTGCGTTCCTCACCACAAATCTTCCTACTTCTTTACAAGCAGTTCATATTCACTGCTCATAAAACATGCCCGATGAATAATGAAAGCAAAATCCTGGCAAATTGATGCGTTCATGGTAAAACGGTTTTTATTTCCATGATATTCTAACAGTGGAGTTGGCTATGTCTGAATACAACACTATCGCCCATCACCTTTTATAACATTAATATATCATTCGTTGTATTCAATCTACGTGCCTCGTTAGACATGAAAACAAAGCAATAAATATTTTTAACACTAACCATTGGATATCAAATGCGGACGACATTTGACTATCAGTGGAGACGCGGCGTCTTCAACTATGAAATGGTTGACGGACAAACACACACAAATGATGATCGTAATATAGGACTAGATGTTTATAGTGAGCACACAATCTGATTGCATCACATGATGTGATGTGACGTTGTTGACACTCACAAATTGAAATGCATTAGTATCATAGAAAATGCTTAAAATCACACACCGTAACCGATTGAGTGAATATGCAAGCTATTGGTAATAACAGGGATGGATTTGTATCGATTACACTTCGGTTGCTGGTTGGTTACGTATGCTATCAAGATTCAATGTGATTAAGGAGTAACAGTTTAGTGCAGAGATCAACCGGTAGGTGCAGTTTTCTACTTGTATCTTAGGTTTAATACATGAGAGTAACAGTCCTTCTGTCTTCTGTCATTGATTTAGAGAGAGAGAGAGAGAGCGAAGCTGCAAAAGCAAATCAACACTTATATTATCCAATCCGACGAACAGGGAGTATACCTTGTCATTTGAAGATATAATTGTAGCAGCAAGCATATGATGCCTGGTCTATGGTATTATGGACAACTCGTTATTGATGGAACCGCGCATCTCTTGCCTTCTTGACATTGAATCCGACGGCCATTCATTCCCTTCCTAATACCAAATGACCCATATGTTAAAAAGAATAATCCTCATTTGTTTTCAGAAAGCAGGTTAAACACTTAAATAAATGGTGTAAATATATGCAATGTAATATTGATTTGAGTATGCTTCTCCAACAAAGGAACCTTCATATTGTTAAGTAAATCAATGTGACTTAAAGATTGCCTGAAAGGGTTTGTTAATGAAACTACTGGCGGGCTTATGGCAATCAATTACAAACTTAAATAATTTATGGCATATTTCTTTTTATGGGACGTTCCACGTCAACCCGATCATCGATTATAAATGCGCATCCTATTTGATATTTTGAGCCAGACAACTTCCTCTCTTGTATTTTCATGAAGCCATTTTCTTGGCGCGACAGCATCCATAACCAATGAAAATCATTTAAGCACTGTTCCCATTGGTTTGCGCGACGAGACTGCATCACGTAACCAGGCATCCGTCTCGGCCCGGTGGTTTTGCAAAATGACACAAACAGATCGATAATCTTCTGTCACAATACCATCTATCAAGCGGTAAAAACATATTTAATGCCAGAAAGCCTAATATTGAGAACATGCAAGTAAGCAGCAAATAAAATTCTGATGGCCGACACTTGACAAAAGTCAATTCTTCTTGCTTTTGCCTTTTAATACAGTTCTACGTCGCAAAACGGAACGCCAAATTGTATGGGACAAGAAATTGATAGCTTGGTATTAGATTGTCAGCTCTGCCACACAGCCGTTTGGAAACCGTTCACAACGACGTTCGTTTAAGTGTACTATCTAATGCAAACATCTGACTGATCATTGAACAGAAACGCAGTTGAAAACCCATCTCTATTTAACTTGTCCATATATACCATACATACCACTTAAACATTATAATGAAGATGTTGGTGTTTAGCGCTGCGGCAGAACATCGCTATATTGATCAACCCTTTCAGCATTATGACATTACTGACATCGGTACCTTGATATAAAGGGGTAGATACGACTAACTCGAGAGATTCACTTTTAACGTGTTCTTTGAATGCAGGCTCATCTTTTCGTCGGGTTCTCTAACAATTCTAAAAACATCATATGGTGTTATATACATTTCGTCAGCATACCCCACATGCTATTGTAAAATGGACTATCCAGCTTAACTATGAACTTTAAATATCCCAATATCTCCACCAATCAAAGACACACTTTGTTGGGTTTTTTCCATTCTAAATCATCCAAACCGTTGGTTGATGTGGAAAATTGGTTGTTGTGAATTTGATACAACCCTTTGTGGTTCGTCTTGTGCGCTCGTAAAACTCGAGAACAAACGAACATCGACTTGCATGTCAAACACAGCCATGTATTACTGCCATAAAATATGCGTTGATGTGTTATAACAATGTTAGTGCCTGCACATTTATCACGGAAGAATATACCTTTTGTTCAGAAAAAATATATAAGTAACATTAGAAAAGGGGTCCCAACTTACCGATATTAGGTGAAACTTACTGACTGGGATTGTTTCATATCTTGTATAACGTGCATGTTATCATACAACTATCTGTTAATTGGCCAAACAATGTGTGGAAGTAGTTGAACGTTCCCCGATTCTTATGTATTGCTGCTCTCTTTGTATGCCCTTAACAGAGTATCACAGAGGGGTTTCCGTAGCTGTCGATCTGTAACATCATTCAATCCCAATCATCTGTCACAGATTGCGAATGGGGCATGCTTTCGCTTAAGTTCGGAAGCAGATTAACCACTTAAGGTGCAAATATATGCAAAGTAATATTGATTGGAATATGCTTATTCAACAAAGGAACCTTCATAGTAAAGATATTTTTGGGTGTGAGGTGTTGTGAAATCTTAGCCACGCTTTTGTTTCAAATCAGTCATTGTTAACGAACTCCTCCCCCTATTCTTTCTATTAATTCGACGAAAAAAAGGCGGTGTTTCTGCCCACTGTCATCATGATATAAGATCAATGTTAACTTATGGCGCTTCGTGCTCAATGCATAATGTAACCAAGTTGTGCAGTAATTGGGAATATACTCCACAAAGTTGTTAATGAGGGTGTGTATTAAA
>CM067344.1:24472560-24545060 GCA_034190875.2 Urechis unicinctus
GCTGACAAATAGGAAGGATGTGAGTATGAAAAAAAGCATTAGCACACGCTTTAGCTCCACCGGCGTTATTCTATTTTTCCTTTGTCGTCACCATGGGATACAGTAAACTCCGCTCTGTAGTCCACTCGTGTAGACATATGGCTGCCTATTATGAAATAAATTAGAAGACGAAGTTATGAATCTTCTTCTGGGAGGTGGTTTATAGTCACTTCTGTGAGGTGGTTCGTAGTTACTTCTGCGAGCTGGTTAATAGTTACTTTTGGGAGGTGGTTTATAGTTACTTTGGAGATAAGGCTTAAGGCTACTTCTGGGAGGTGGTTAATAGTTACTTTTGAATGGTGGCTTATGGTTACTTCTGGGGGGTGGTTTATGGTTACTTCTGAAATTAATCTTTGGATAAGGTTTATAGATACTTCCGGGAGATGGCTGATGGTAATTTGTTTGGAATGTGGTTTTAAATGACTTCTTAGAGGTTGTATATAGTAACTTCGGTGAGGTGGTTTATGGTTACTTCTGGTAGGTGGCTTAAAGTTACTTCTGGGATAAATTTTAAAGTTATTTCTGGGATGTGATTTAAAGTGACTTCTTATAGGTGGTTTATAGTTACTTCTTAGAGGTGGTTTATGGTTACTTCTGCGAGGTGTTTTATGGTTACATCTGGAAAATGGATTATAATTTATTCTGGGAGGTTGTTAATAGTTACTTCTGCGAGGTGGTTTATGGTTACTTCTGCCCCATAATGCATCATTATCTTCGGTAACCAACTAGAGCTGAGTGGAGTTAGATAATTTGATAGAGTAGATACATTGGTTAGATAACTGCAAATAATGATAGCTATACCATCAACATGATGTTACTCTGATAGGCAATCAATGGCAAATAATTGTTAATATTTCGACTTAACGAGGCGAACAATATATTCGGAGTGTCGTTGGCTTCTTCTGCTGCCCATGGCAAACAGTGGCTGTGACAATATATGTGTTGTTTATATTGTCTAAATAGTGCTGTTCTAGTGAGTGTGATAACCTATGTTGACAACTTTTAAAATGATCGACAACATTTATGCACCAACGTATCTTACCAGCTAGGAATTAGTGATTGGCCTTGCAAGCAGCGATCAATGATATTTTTAATTTTCATGCCGACCGTGTAGTTTCGTTGGTATACCCTGATGTCGAAATACCGCTGTGTTATGACAGAAGATCATTGGTCTGTTTGTGTCATTTTGCAAGAGTATCACAAAGGACTGGCTGCCTTGTTAAATGTTGAAGTCACGTCATCTATACCCATGGAAACAATGCCAAAATATTTGTATTGATCCTCACTGTTGTCGCACCCAAAAAAGATGATTGCATGACGATGGCGCTTTGGAGAGTTAGTGGCTTGGCCCAAAATATCAACAAAGAAGTTAAAGGCTTGGTGGTGCACGTCTCACCAAATGAAATATTCCATACATCATTGAGATGGAAGGTAATGGTCATAAGCCATCCAGACAATTCTTTAACCGACACTCGGTTACTGTTATCCACATTGATTTTTACACTAATATGAAAAGCGTATTAATTTTTATAGGCAGGGTTTCTCCTTCATGCGCATGTGTCATGTGATATGTGGACGGGACACGCACATTCACGAAGCTTCAATTTCAATAATAAACTACAATCGTAACAGTAACATGCACATATTACATTTATACCTCAACGGTCATTAACAGTATGCCAGCATTATGTTCGGCGTATGTATACGTTGCTAGTTTGCTTTAAAGTGGAATCAATCATTGAATGATTTCTGTTCACTAATCTAGCCGACGTATTTTGCAATTTTTATTATACCATTGTACGTGCTTATACATACTATAAAAGCCCTTACTTGGTCTGTCAAGATTACCAATGAAGTGTGGATGTTAGGGGTGAAATATTGCTGTGGTAATCATTACTGCTGTGCACAATATGTCACAATGTTCGCATAAATACATCAAATAACACAACTAACGGAGCAGATAAGCATTACCTGATTGCCATTACACATTTCCGTCATGGTATGATGGCACCGGATCGGGATTAACCATTATATACTTCATATATAGTCACCATGATAATCGAGTCTCATATTCTCTACAGGATTTGCCTAAGCATCCTTGGTTCATTACAGACATAGTTGCATTAATCGTGAATAATAGCTAATTGCCATATTTTCCTCAACAAAATTAGGAAGTAGCCCAGCGAAAGCAATAGCGGCTTAATGGGTATTGAGTGGCACTTATTGTCGGTAGCGTGTGGTGTTCTCATCGACGTGAGGTTTTAAAATAAGGAAGGTCTAATGAGGTCATGCCATACAATGATGGGGTGTAAGGTAATCAACCTTGCTCTACAAAACAACCAACGTCCAATCAATTCATATTGTGATGGCGCATCAATCGCTATGTCATCAAGCTCAAAAGCATAGAACAAAGCCTGGCCCGAAATAAATATTTAAAAGCATAAATCTCCGTTTCCAAAAGGACACAGCCGTTATTATTCGTAATATTCATCCACGAATCGGTTTTCAGGTCATATATGAATGATTGTCAATCATATTCTCTTATTGATTGGGGAAAATCCAAACATCAATTGATCAATATGAATATCCTTGGATATGAAATCAGCATTCGACCTGCCGAAACAGTTGTGTAAGAATATCACTGACAGTATGACCAGAGGTTACTGGTGTTTTCAAAACAAAGAAATCCGTTAAAACAGCTATATTGTTACTGCCTGATCGGTGTTATTGGCCAGATCGTACCTCACCGAACCCCTCGGGAGGGTAGGGGGTGGGGGGGGGGGGGCGCGGAGTAGATATCTCATAGAGCCACCCTACTAACTAGACTACAGTCAATTGCAATGGAATAACCGGGCAGCAATCATTCCGCAGCCATGTTTGACACGCCATCACTTGGAATACAATCCCTAACAGCAGAAGACAATGTCGCTGATGGTCGTGGTGCGTAAACAATGCACAGCATGATGCAGTATAGCTATCTTAAGCGGGTATCTTAGAAGAGGGACGGAAGTAATAAATATCCTGGATGTGCCTTAACGCTTACAGAGCTCCCCGTGATGCCGACGATATATGAAATGTATGGGGATTAATCCCGATCAGGTACTACCATCATATGGCGGGAATCAGCACATTGTTTTAATCCGCCAGAAGATTCACATTCCACCATAGCTTTGCAAGTGAATGGTCCTCGCAAACGTTTCAAATGCATGGGTGGTTAACTTACAACCAAGGCTTACTTCAGCTCTCGTCCGATTCGAATGATCGAGGAGCAGCACAGAACACAAGGTAGGTTGTACCCATTCATGAATACAATAGAATACTGTAATTAATCGTATCATATGACGATCATACCAAAACCATAAGCCCTTCGTGTACAAAATTGTACATTGTACCCATTCGTTGCAAGATTGTTCACACTACGAGATATATTTGTAAAGCCTAAAGCTGTCATTTCTAGACTACACCAGTGTTATGTCACCTGGCTATATACATGGAGCCGTGTAGCGTATGCTGATCCTATGATTAATGAACTCCTATTTACAGTTTATACCACTTTTATTATCCATGGTCGACTGCCCAACATACTCTTGCGATCAATTATTATCCCCCTTGTGAAAAATAAGACGGGCAATATCAGCAACAAAGACAATGTTATGGCAGCGGCTAATCGCTGAGAAACCGGTGGAACGTATTGAACACTATATAGCTATAGTAATTACCAATTGCGTTTGAAATCCATACACACAAACGATTGGTGTATCTTCGCACTCATAAATGCAATAGAATACTGCAATTAATCGTATCATATTACGTTCATACCAAAATTATATGCCCTTCGTTAACCAAACTTTATATTTCACATTGTCATTGTAGTTAAATATCTTGGTGATGTATTTGACAGTAAATGCACAGACTATTAAGACATTCTACGACAGATTAGAAACATAGAACTAGTTCCAACATTTTTAAGTTTTCGTCGAGCTCTCCACCATAAAACTACATCTCTATGGGTCATTATGTGTAATATTTTATATTTCGTGGTGCAACTATTGAAAGCATACTATGCAGAAACTGAAAATTGCGTATAACAATCCTTGCTGTAAATTGTTGGGTACTTCTCGAAGTGACAGCGCTAATATAGGCTTGAGACACCAGAGGCAAGTCTCACACCCACAAACACACACACACACACACACACACACACACACACACTCACAAACACACACACACACGCGCACGCGCGTGCGCACATGCACACACATTTCTATATATCTATATATATATATATATATATATATATATATATATATATATATATATATATACATATATATATATACATTTATATATATATATATATTTTATTTTATATATATATGTAAATACATATAAATATATATATATGTATATATATATATATATATATATATATATATAAATATATATATATATATATATATGCATATATATATGTATATTAATATATATATATAAATATATATATTATTATACATATATATATATGTATATGTATATCAATTTATATTTATACACATAGATATGTATATATACATATATATATATTTATATACATATATTTGTATGTATTAACATATATTTATATATATTTTATAAATATACATATATATATAATGAAATATATATATATATATGTATACATATATAAACATATATATATATACGTATATATATATATATCTATATATATATATATGTGTGTGTGTGTGTGCGTATAAATATATTTATATATATTGCGTTCACTTGCTTGTCCCCTAATGTATATTGTGTGTGTGTGTGTGTGTGTGTGTGTGTGTGTATTGATATATTTTTATATATGTATTGTGTTCATTTGTTTGCCCCCTTATGTATATAGCTAGATCCAGGCTATTGGAGATGTATATGATCATTTAATGCATGCCATACTTGCTTTTTCTTAATGATTGTAACAACTGTTTTGTCCATCTACATGGCACAGACATATTATTTTTCAGTGGACACATAATCGATAGAACATTGGTATGTGACTGATACGATGCCTCATTGCCATATATTTGATCGCTGAACATTCAATAAAGTGAAATGGATGGCAAATTTGATACACACCCACATAAACAACTTTGTGAAGTATATTGCTGTCATCTTTGTGTCACCGAACGAGTGCATGACAGCAACCAACGAATAACACTGCCAACACAATAGGTTCTCTTTATCTGACTTCCAGTACACATTCCCGCCATATAATGGTGGCATCTAATCGAGATAAATCATCACACACTCCTAGATGATCAGCATCACGGGGAGCTCAGTAAGCGCTAAGCACAGCCAGGACATTTGCTATACTCATCCTCTTCTAAAATATGCTCGTACAAAAACGCTCTTTACTAGCAACACAATTGATAGCGCTGTAGTAGGATGCTGTATTTCAGAATTCCTCATTTCAGCACCATGACCATAAGCGACTTTGTGCTTTCTGTTCTGGGGTTAATCTGTTTACTACAACAGTAAACAGTCAGGATGCACTGCTAAAATGCAATCAGTTCAAACACACGGAAATAAGTGCTTAAATATTTTTACGTCTTACAAGTAGTATGGCTCTATAAGACAGACGGGAGTCACAGCGTGCGTGTTAGAGAAAGTGATCTAGCCCATTACATCAACCATAGGCTGCATTTATAACTGCTTCATTTTACAATGCAAGCACCATCATTCCCAATGATGGTAATGGTCTTGAAGCAATTGTTTGACACTTTGCAGTTCCTAATTTAAATCAATGACAGAAGACAGAAGGACTGCACCTACCAGTTTATCTCTGCAATAAACTGTTAATCACTTGGAATCTTTATAGCATACGAAACCAACCAGCAACCGAAGTGTAATCGATACAAATCCATCCCTGTTATTACCAATAGCTTGCATTCACTCAATCGGTTATGATGTGATTTTAAGCATTTTCTATGATACTAATGCATTTCAATTTGTGCGTGTCAACAACATCACATCATATCATGTGATGTAATCCGATTGTGTGCTCACTATAAACATCTAGTCCTATATTACCATCATCATTTGTGTGTGTTTGTCCGTCAAATATCGTCCGCATTTGATATCCAATGGTTAGTGTTAAAAGTATTTATTGCTTTGTTATCATGTCTAACGAGGCACGTAGAATGAATACAACGAATGATATATTACTATTATAAACGGTGATGGGTGATAGTGTTGGCCAACTCCACTGTTAGAATATCATGGAAATAAAAACCGTTTTACCATGAACGCATCAATTTGCCAGGATTTTGCTTTCATTATTCATTGGGCATGTTTTATGAGCAGTGAATATGAACTGCTTGTAAAGAAGTAGAAAGATTTGATGTGAGGAATGCACGAGCCCGACAGCGTCTCCAAAAGCTTGGTAAGCTTTGTCTGACAATCGACCCTTTCCTATATAACATGTGTTAGCATGTCGACCCAATCATATAAAACATAATGAATTGCCACAATACCTCAATATAGCAGTCCTCTATATCGATTGAGGACATCTTGGGTCAGGTTATCAAGTGCGACATCCTGTTGGACTTCATTTAAATTATTCTGCAGCACAAATATAAGGATATGATCCGGATTAGCATTGTATCAGACGCCACCAAAGAGCGTTTATCAGATGTCGACCTAATCCACAAAAATGGCGTATATGTACTTCACACTTGGCGCTTACCAGGAAAACATGATGACGTGGGTGAAAGCGAAACCCATTAACCAGCTGTAAATTGTGTTTGACGTTATG
Source organism: Urechis unicinctus (assembly GCA_034190875.2). Taxonomy (NCBI): domain Eukaryota; kingdom Metazoa; phylum Annelida; class Polychaeta; order Xenopneusta; family Urechidae; genus Urechis; species Urechis unicinctus. Next base: position 24,479,402 of record CM067344.1, read on the forward strand.
GGCCAAACAACTTCCTCACCCACGCCCATTTAACTACAGGCAGATAAGCGCTCCAATATGAAGTATCGAATAAGATAGGCGTAGTACAGGGTATTAAACAAACCTTTCACTACGTGTCATCTAATTAAGTCAATTGATGGTCGCAATTAAGGTTACATGTACGGTTATCTTAACATATAAAGGCTTTTAGTGAAATTACACTCTTCCGTGATAAGGCAGCTGGGAGCAGTAGATGGGTCGCCTTTGACATGCAAGTCGATGCTCTTTTATTCACGAGGTTTATGAGGACAAAAGCCGAACCACAAAAGGCTGCATTAAATGCACGACCACACATTTTCATCATCAACAAAAGGATTGGATAATTTAGCATTGAAAATACAAACAAATATGACCTTAACTGATATAATTGAGTAACCTTAAATCACTTGAAGTCCATTAAGCGAAAACAAGCCGCTTATGCTGACGACAAGTATATTCCATCCATAAGGATAAACCAGAAACAGCATAGAGTAATCGAAACACCTGGACAAACAAACGGCGATAAAACAGGGTCACCCTTTGTAAAACCACATGAAACGTAAGATTCTATGTAATTATCTCACTCCTATGTAAATATATGCCCATTTAGATACAATATGCAATTGAAAAGATGATTTCAGATATGATTTCATGCTATGGTATGTTTTTCAAACTTTTACTCAACATGGATTCTGTAGTGAAAAGGGCTGTTTGCAAGAACACGGTGTCCCTTTTCCGTGACGAATTGTATTAGATTCGTGGCGTCATTCGAGCCCAGAAAACGCCATATGTTGTAGATATCGCACCATCACATTAGACCCCCGTGACGCACCAGATTCAGCTCATTATGGAGACAGTAGCTATTTGTCAAATGCATGTGTTGTTCATGCGCTCTAGAAAACTTCTTATAGACCACAAACCCCCCGCGACCAACAATCCCGCATGTTATTTCAATCCCCATTATCACCTCCCATAATGTAGCTAATGTGAACTGTAAATGGAATCCTACAAATATCTCTCATAAACCGATTCTCCTCAGACAGCAGCATGGCTATACTAGCTGGTTATGGGAGGGTTGCGTGTTGTGAGGTATTTCATGTCATATGCGGTGAAAAGTTAGGTGCATTATCGTTATCATACTTGATTGCCGTTTATTGTCCGTTTTCCACATGACAATACCTGTTGTTCCCACTCAGATGCACTATCATCATGAAATGCTGATTACACGAAGGTTGGCCATTACACAATGTTTGTTTTATAGCATGTTCAGTGTGATGGTTTTTAAATCTAGACTGCCATCTGACCTCATAGACCGCAAAAACGGGTTTTGTAGCCAGTGTATTTTAGCCTCAACCAATAGCAGCGGTGCATGTTTCATGATGGAAAAGATGTAGCGTATTTTAAGTGTAAGATATCGGCTGTATATATGTTGACTAGCACTGAACTTTCTTCATGTTCAAACCAGATACAAAGGACACTTAACATATCATCATGTTGACGGGTGTATATATTTGTGTCGTATTGCAAAGAGAGTAAGGTGTTTGAGTGTCGTCGGTTCAATAAATACCGCGCTTGATCATCATCGCAATCTGTTATAGATATATTGCATTGAATTAGAATCTCGCATTATCTGCCAATTTGTGCAATCGTTATTGCGGAGTCTTATTAAATAGTGAAATGCGACATTGAAATTGTCATTGCGCCCTTACTACAGGAAACAACCTAGCATGAACATCAACAGTACATCAATAATGCGCCTATACTATTTGCTCGTGCAATGAGTGAGGCAACATTGTCTTTAATAGGGCTCCTGGATCTATGTTGATGTCTCGACGTCTGTAATTAAATAAAGTGATAAATATGAATGGCAATGTGAATCATGCTGATTATTTAGCATCAGCCTGCTGTCTAAGATAGAGGGGCATTTATCAACGAATTGCGCCTTCAACGTCCATTATTTGCGTTAGAACACTTAAACAAAGTCTGTTGCCTCACGAGTGCATGACAATGGTGTAAAAAACGGATACCGGGCCATCATTTTCCTGATGAATACAAAAACCTTTAACACATCCTGTATTGGCTCATTAGCTGTCGACTGTCAGGTAGGATGGCGCTATGGACAATAGCTTTAACACACGCTCGGCCGAATCCTTCATTCCATTATCGTCGCGACGGGCAGCAGCATGCGACGTTCTGCTGTCCATTCGTGTAGACATATGGCTTACTTTTTTGGAAACAATAGAGCAAGAAGTAAAAAAAATGTCCATGGGAGGTGATTCAGAGTCTCCTCTGCCCCTTCTGAGTCATTAGCTGTCACAAACAATTTTATTATATTCATTCAATAGCCATTGATTAAATGTTAAGCTTTGCTAGATGATCGATAGTATCCCTTGTTTTAGTCGCCTTTTACTCTCAAAGTATAGCTATAAATAAGTTAATCTTAAGTGACTGAATAAAATTTCGTGCTCATATCCAGGCAACAGGCTCTGTTAATCGCTACTGTCAACGTCCACCTTCATTTTTAACTAGCAGTAAACATCGGTAAGAATGGTTCAATACAGCTTTGAAGTTGAAGCCATGTGAGGGGTGTTCTTTTTTCCTTTCTGATCGTTTGTTGATGAATTGTAAGGATATACAGCATCTTTAAAGCATTCGTCATACGCATCTAGTCATGCTGAATGGCATTTTCATGTTCGAAGACATGACATTGGGTGTGAAGATTAGCTCTAGCCAATACACAATTGGCCGGATGCACAGTTAAAAGTTGATTGCAGGATATATGTGATCGTTTTGAAAGCTCTTTAAAAGAGCTGCCGAAAAGTCCAAAGTTACATAAGCAATCGAAATACTGACACGCCAAGGTTACACTGTATCAGAATAGCACTTTATAGAGGCTTTGAATTGGTCATAAAAGCGAAATTTATGTACCCAAATCTTAATCATAGTCCAAAATGTAAACTTACAATAAGTCTTTCATATGGTTTGTCATTGTGGATGCCTGATCGCTTATGTGGTATAAAAACATGAAAAGAGCGCTTCCTATTAAAACAGGAATATATGACATCATAAAATCTGTTGTCAATTTGCGCTCGAGGCTTTTAGCACCCCAGCACCTCCTCTCTTGCATAGATCAATACAATTCGATATCAAAATGTTGATCATTTGTAGAATTAACATTAACAAAGGGGTGGTATTTGACCCCAATTGAATGTTCTCGGAGGGTAAATTGTTGTCTTAAAACCCAAAGCTGCAGCTATCGCGCCATCAAAATTTGCATGTTTGATAAGATACCTTGAGATAATATCTGCTTATTAAAATTCTATGTTGCTCATGTCCATTTGTGTTCATTTTCATTGATCACAAATATCATACAGCAATGCTTTATTGGAACAACTTGACTGGGGCTATGGCGTCGGTACATTGGTCATAAGTGTGCAGTAACTTCCATACTAACGACCGGAACTCCTATCTCAATCGTTTCTATCGATTTGTGCCTCGCTCATGCAATAATTAAATTGTCTGGAGTGGTTTTTGTCAGCAAGACTCGTATGAAATTTGAACATAGTTTTGATCGTCTGCTTTGCAAAGCAGATTGCTTATATTCTCCTTCGGCCTGAATTCAGAATTGTTGGTAATATCACAAGAGAGAGATATGTTGCGCATGGTGCCGAGTTACATTGTCCGTTGGCTGCAAAGTTAACATCAGTCAGGTATGATTCACATGGCAGGATGAGCAACTTCACAGTGTGTTTTAGCTCAAGATATCCTGCTTGATCTTACTATGGTGATATTAGCTTAATGAGCAACCCATCACCTGCAGCTCTTAATCAGATGTTCTATCAATACAACTTGATGACTACACGAATATGAAGTGTTTGCAATAGGATACAAAAAGATGAATTTGATTATCTACATGGTGATGAATCATTGCAACCAAAACGCGACGTTTCTGTAGCCTTTGTTCTCAATATACAGGATAATAACAACCAGTAATATTTGCAGCCTTGATGACCAAAAAACAGCTGCTGAGCGTCAACCCGGCAAACACCACAAGCTGGACGCAAGATGCTCTGGTATGTATAGTCACCAAGAGAAAGGCAGACTACTGTAACAATGACCTTGTACTGTTACAATGTGCAATGTGAAGGGCGCAATCATAGTGTGAGCAACTCTTGACAACATCTGGCCGAACTGGCAAAGTTCGACTTATCAAAGACTGGATCGATTAAATTATCATATGAATAAGGTATCAGACCATGATGTAGAGACATCACAAGCACTCAACCCCCAAACAAACATCAGCATTGATCCTGTATGTTACAACGCTTAATATATGTAGATAATTATCTTGTCTAATGCCTGTGTCATTTATTCTAGGTTAATTGCTCAAGCTGTAACATCCCTCCAGTGTTAATTGCATTATGTAACTGCATATATTTGAAGCTACTAGTTCTAACATTCCTCGATAGGGAAAATAACACCTGTGAACTTCTTATCTTATTGTTACTTTTGCTTTAAGACTAAAAGTACATGTTTTAATTTGTCTAATCATATATATGATTTTAGCGTGTTGGTTCGACATTCGATTGTATTTTATCGTTAGACGATTCTTGTGGTGTCCAATCAAGTTCAGTTCTCACCCAAAGAACGCCCTACCATGAATATCACATATGTCTTACGATTGATCGGCGTGTTTGTGATGAAACATCCAAATATTAAGTTTCCTGAATACAATCCCTGATTAACTTGTGATTAACAAAGCGCATGTATGTTCTGGGCCTGATTAATGTTATTGTTATGTTTTGTAATAGTATACAAATAGAAATCCAACCTGAATCAAATGTTCGCGCTCAACCATCCTGATGAGTTGTCCAAATGTGATAGCCTGTCGTAACGCTTGTATTGCATTATTATGCTGATTCCTTGATGGTTCAGTAAGTCTTTAGCAAACTTCCTTAGCCGTCCGCTTCTGATGCTCATTCATGTTGACAAATGACTCCCTTAGTTTGCTCCCATGCCATCTTCTTTGGAGTGGATGGGATTTCTTGCTTATTTGCTACAATCTGCAACCGACACAACAAGCAGTCGGTACAACTTGGTTATGCAGCCGCCTGACGCCGTGCGCAATACTGCGAAACGGTTTGAATCAGAAACAAAAACGATGCTTATTAAACTGAAAGTTGTTTATTCAATCAGAAACTGCCTTGTGACAAAAAACATCAGAATAACGATTACAAATAATATTGATTTATGCTTTTCATGTGCCGATTTAGACACACTGAAACCATACGAGATGCGTGTGGTGTATGGTGCCCATTAGGACTAAGATGAGTTTATTACTGGCTTATCTGAGTCTCAAAAGATCCAAAATATAGTTTTAAGAAGAATGCTATTAATCGTAACTTTTTCGACGTACTTACCATAATGATGCAGATGTCTGGTTGTCGTTGACAAAGATAAAACATACTGTCCTTGAATCAGCAATGACTAATCATTGTGCAATATATATAGGTCATTTGGATAAGCAGCATCTCAACTTTATTAGGTAAGTTTGGAGGAGGAAAATACATCCGGTCTTTCTGACACAAGTTTGCATGTTATCGGCATCTGAGCCAACGGCTTAATGCGTCATCATGACCACAAATGCGGTAGCCATGGATGCTAATTAAGACGCAACGACATCCCGTTTCGATTCTGTCATCTGAACACATCCGGCTAGGGTACTATCACGCCAGTTCCTGTTTGACTTCGTAAAATCAATCAAATGGCGTCCTTGTGTGCGTGACAAGGCTTTCATTCGGTGGCACAATCCCCGTCAACTTTGTTAAGCTCTTACTCAGTGTGATGAGCAAACAAAGAGGCATAATGGAATTTCATGGGAAACACAGATTCATAGTACATTCTGTGTTAGAATGACTAGAGAAAGACATATATGTACTCAAAGTTGATACAAATTGAACGGACTAATTGGCTTCAACATACCTAGATATATATTTTGCTAGCAATCATAAGCATGGTGCTGAATAAAACCAAATTGTACATTGTTTTGTTGAAAATCAATTTTTGATGATTGGTACTGGCACGATGTGAGACGAACAGTTAATTTGTGGTCCTCGTGCGAATCCATGCAACTATATATTGTCTACTGCTGAATCATGTGGCTGTAGCATTTCGCCTTTGTTTCATGTCCATTTCAGCCTAAACCAGCTTGCCTACAGAGCATGAGAGCACCCTACATAAGTATGACATCGCGCTCTATCCGAACCAGGGACAGATTCTGCAAACAAATGTACTGATTGTCTGGGTGACACAACTCTTGGAACGCGGGGACAACTCAGACTACGATCCATGATATGACGAATCAGTTACTTATCGCGCCCAAACTATACGATGAAAGATACACAAGGTAGCAAATAAGGTTTGTTAAAACATTAATTCCATGTACTGATTACTTATCGGACTAGCTTGTTGCTAATCAGTTGTATACTACTTGAGTTGATTACGTTGGATCCTCTGAATTGAGTACGAGATATATTGATTAGATCACTGCAGATGGCAGCGTCATTCGAAAGGTGATGATCTTTGGATCCTTCATCAAAGCGACAAATATACGGCAGATCATTTCATCAATAGATTATATTAATGCATCAGGATATACGTAAGTATAGCTGGAAATTTGGTGTGCCAACGATATCCCAGGTACTACACCCAAATAAGGCAATATGCAATATGTCCCTTGAACGTTTTGGTTGAAGATTAATTACCTTGCATATTAAGAGCTATTAACCGGGCCATCGGTGGCAAGTGATCGATGCATTCATGTTTCCTTGGTTTATTGACGATGTTGCGTCAGTAGGAATATCAAGGAAATCGTTATTTGCTGAATATAACATAGTAGCCATATTGCAGCAGAACATTGTTGGAGATATACTGGTCATTTTGAAAGACGCTAACAGGCACAATTCAAGGAAAGTCAATTACTAATGCTGACAAATGGCAACAAAATAACCTAATATCACCATTCTCTACTTGCCATAGTTATGGCGATTCTACCTGAACGTGGCATAGGTACATCTAAGGTATACCTGACGGACTTGTTGTGTGAAACTGCGGCATCACTCCCTGACAGTTTCCTATATAGGTTATTCCAACATAGATGACAATGGTTAGCTAGCAATTAAAATCTCCGGTTCCCTGTCATACTACAATCGATTTCATTTCAACATGCTGTAGACTCAACTACGTCATTGGTGCATTTGTCGTTGACAGGTATGCAGACTTGCTCTGCTAAAGGAACGATATCGAAATTTGATTCACGGATTTGTTCGCGTTAAGTACCAGCTTAACATAGATTATCCACTCAATAGGGTAAGAACACGGCCAACGCATGGTAACGATGTTTTCTTCCGTTTAATAGCTTGGTGTTGATATCGCTGATGCCCGCTGAGTATGATCATTTACTTCCGTAGACAAATCGGTCACATTGTTTCCTTTCACAATACATGTACTGATTTTAAGACAGGGGTTCATCGGGTGCAGAGCATGTAGTCCTACGAAGGTATCACGCTCAGTTCAATATCGAGATCGAGTTTATGCATACTGGGAAATGATGTGTTATAGTCTCCTTGACAACGGACTCTACACTAAATGACCGACACGTCGATAGATATGTTATAGCGCATTGCACGCAGCGTATCTCTGTCTTGATAAATTGATATGAATAAGCCTTCAAATGACTTCCATATATCTGGCATATCAAATATCCCTGAGGGCTCTTTCAATTATTAATGCGATTCACAACCAAACTGTAAAGGGATACGCCGCTGCACTTTAACAACAACGACTGTACAGACCGGCCTTCACACATACTCCGGAAATGTGATTACCATGACAAGTGGTGATCGATGTCTGGACATATATGGAACACCATGGAAGCATCAGAGCCGTCATCAATCAATAGACGGACTGACTGGTGCATACAGCCAGGCTGTAAGTCACACCTTAAACCAGATTCCAGGGCGAGATATCTGCTTAGGTGTCACTGCAGCTTCAATGCTGGGCTCGGATCATGAGCGATACACTGACCTAGACTCGTGGCTAATAAGTACAAATGTACAATAGGTTCCCTAATCCCCGCCATGATTCTAACCTAGAATTCTTCTAGTATTGATAACATCAATAAGTGAATGTCCACTTCTCCATTTACAGAAACACTGGATTCTCAGTTCCGATGGGAAAATGCAGGGATGTGAACTTAACTGGTGTTTGAGTTTGTACAAAACATACATTTTTTCGTATCATATGGATTGAATACAGCCATCTTGACACAATATATAAACTTTAAAGTATATATTCTGTCATAACCGTTGTATAATAATCTCAAACGCATGCGGTAGCATATTACGCTACAGGTCAATTGATATTTACGTCGATATGTTAAGATGCTGTATTTGATAGCGTTAACATCACCATCAATAAACACTAAATCCTACATATTTCTACATTGCAAGTATGAGCCTGTAAACCTCTTGAGCCGATCAGACCTTATTCTGAGGAGGTTGTTACAGTCACCAACAGGGCTGACGTGTGTGGGCGCTTGGTCAACACCAGCACCAGGTAATGATTGCTTTGAGTTGCATTATTGAAGCAGTCTTAGAAAAGAAAAGCAAATGGTTGTTCATAACGATGAATCATGTTGATCATTTATTCACCAATACACGCTATGGCAGACCATAGTCATGCTTTATAACCAACTTAAACAAATTGCCTCCGTGATGAAAAACTTCAATTGCCATTAGAACCATCGTGGTCTTTACCCTGACGTCGCCTGGTGACCAGCACACACAACAAGCTATCATTGTCATATCATGATGTCCCCCGAGTCTATATCCAAACATAAGCAGCGTGACACGGACAATACATATGTGATAACGTTTAAAATTCATCTTCCTTTATTCCCCATGGCGAACTCCAAGTGATATCAATAATACGCTTGACAGACCATGTCAAGCGTATTTTATATCACGTCATCATTTAGGTGCACATTGTGAATACGTGATATGAATAAGTGATGGATGCCCATCCGCTTCCGGAAAAGAATCGATGAATCAAACCGCAGACAATAATCTCAATGTATCATGTGAGCGCCTTATCCTCAGTACCTTACAGCGCATTAATGGTGACCTCGTGTGATCAAAGAGCTTCCTATGAAAACTTTTCTGCTTGTCCAACATCGTAACACTGGATGCGCGTAGAAAAAAGATCCATGGTAACACAACCACCTGCACATTGCAGTTGGTCCCTCGCTGGAAGAATGCCACAATAAATTGTTGTACCACTGCACCATGATAACCGCAAATACTTTCAAAAACCTAATGTTTTGAGCAAGGAGTTCTTTGTAAAAACATCATCGCCCGTGACCTAATTCACCCATACCCGCTTAGGATGTGTCAACGCGGTTTAGAGTTTGGTTTTAGAGCTCTTCCGGTGCTGAAGATGATATCTATATATGGGTCTCTCAAATAATCAATACCTCACATGACGGATGTTGGAGAATGAATGACAGGTTATGCAGGCGATAACAATCGATGTTAATCCAGTCAGGACGATATCCTGAGACGACAAATTATTTATATTTTTGTGATACCAAATGTCGCAAAAAGGGATTTGTTTCTCACGAAAACTCCCTGTGGAGATTGAGAGAAGGTCGTGTCATTTATTTCACCATCCTGCATTTTCTGACAGACGAAGCCTTGTCGCAATGCACCATAGATATATAATTGGAACGTAATAAAATGTTTTCACCAAAACATACGTTTAAAAAATATATCGCAACCAGAGCGACCTAAATCTCATTATTCAATGGTTACGCGGCACCTGCGAAATGGCCGGCTGATTTGACTTCCTCCACGTGCGTCATTTCCGCTTAACATGTAACCGACATAAATCTTGCTTCGCTCAAATGAATGTCGAATCAGTTATGTATCACTCATTGGGGACAGAAATTTCCAAACTTGACAGTGTATGGTCATCTCAGTGGTCGAATACAAACAAATATGAGGCATAGGTACCCTGGTTTCTATCAACATATTGTCTCTGGAGTCATGCATTCGTATTCGTATGTATGTTGCCCTCGGGTAACACATTTGTAATTTGAAACGTTGATGGCTTAGTACAAAATAAAGCTATTTTATATCTCACTAGTAACTTGGGCTCTCAGTGTACATGATTACAACACTGCAGATAAAAGTATTTTATTGACCCAATAAAATGAATGTACAAGTATGTACAATCTAATTAAAAGGGATGACCCTAAACAATCCCTTTACATCACCTCATTTGTGATTCAAAAGTTAATATCAGATGACAGATGCAATTTGATTACATATGTAAGTTGATATATATTTGGTCAATGCCAGTCACCGCATAAATAAATATACTACTCACTTAACAAACGTAACTTGATACTTAGAAAAAATACATATCCACCAAATAATTCACAATTTGTAAGTGGAGAATGCATATTTGTATAGCCTCAATATAATTTGGACGGAATAAATGCTTTCAGCACCATTATATATATAAAAGTACACCGCTAGCAAATATAAGCATGGTGTTGAATTCAAATATATCGCGTATCATTTAGTTGATTTTCAAATTATCCTTTGTCAATGTCCATAAGCGGTTCAACTAGCGTGGTACTTTTGGGGTTGGGTTCTAGCGCAAATCCATTCGACGAATTCAGATCGTCTCGTTTCTTTGATTCCACTTGAATTTTGCGGTAATTGATCTTGTCGCTCTCATATTCTTCACCCAATGTTTTATGTTCTTCAAGCTAATTGTAGCTTGTCTGTAGAATGTGAGAAAATATAATGTCAAGATGACGACCAGCTCCACTAGAATTAAGGCCATACTCAAAACACCTGTACTGATTGCCGAGGAGCGCTTGTCTGACTCCTTGAACGGAATCTTTTCCTGTTCTTCTTGAAACGTCATCTGCTTTATCTCGTCGCCTTATCAAATGGTGTTGAACACAAAACACTACAATAAGTAAATGATCCATAAATAGCTGCAAAATCAGTAACTGCTTAATAATATCATGGTAAGATCAGCCGGAAGGAGCTGCTGTGTTGTGCATTTCAGATTATTGAGTATGGTCATATTCATGTATCATTGATTGAGTATGGTCATATACAGGTTATCACTGACTGAGTATGGTCATACTCATGCATCATGTATCGTCTCATTCACGAACATGGCGATTATCACTAACATGACAAAGCCTATTTGTGCTTACTTCCGTGTAAATGTTACATCGATATTTTGGGGTCGTAATTGTGCTAGTGCTATTTAAAGCGAAAGCATTACTTTTATTTATGCGCAAAACGTGACGTTAGGTGATTCCGTATCACATTGATTTTTCGTAGGCTCTGTTATTAACAGGGATCTTTAACAGGGACGTCACGCTGCTTGCCGGCTAAGACGTAATGCCGTTGTGAATTGCTGAGAGCAATAGCTCTTGTATTCACCATGGCATCTTTCATGAATGCAAGACCATCGAGGCCATAGTCTAGAATATTTCACGGGAATTCAAGAGATTTGACTACAGCGATTGTGCAGGCCCACCAATAAGGCCTTTGGTAAGATACCGTCGTATGTGTATGTGGATGTGTGTGTGGAATAGTATGTGTTCCTAGATGTTTTCAGGGAGTGTGTGTTTGTATGTATGAGTGTGTTTGTATGGGTGTGAGTGTGTATGGGTGTTTAAACGGCATTGTTAGCGTCTTATTGATAATTCTTGATCAATAAGTCTCAGAAATATTTCAGTAGTCCAGGCGCCTTTTCATTGTTTTGTGGCTCTTGCACAAAGACTGGACTATGTTGTCTAGCCGTTCTACGCCCGCTGTGGAAAGGATGAATTGCACATTTTACCAGTGAATGGTCTATAACTCACGAAGTGAGGGCACACACTGCGGCCCTATTGTGATCATAAATTGGACTATTGATGTCTAGCGATGCGGGTAAATGCAACTCATGCAAAATTAATTCGTTAATTGTTTGTTGAGCTACGACGGAAGTGCAGATTATGTGATGCATGCCAGGTCATGTACACAGTGGTTCGTTGCGTCATTGGTCGATTGCGCAAAAAAATAGCATCAGGATTTTCTGCATTATTGAAAGCATAAACAATAGGCGAATGTACCCTATCCAAATAATTTCATAAGTTGCTGCTATGATATCAAGGCATGTCTGTGTCTTTGAGGGCGCTGAGCCGTGTCAAACCAAGGAGACGGATTGAAGACATTGTTGGGCCTGTCAATATTGCAAAATTACTTATATTTTCTAGCTGGCGCTTTTTGCGATAGATAATGATTAAATTTTGGCAGCTTCGATTTGGATGCCAGCATTTAAGTAGAGTTTACCCCAGCAGGCTTTTTTCTGATGGATCACGGAGAAGAAGGCAGAGCACATGAGCACTCTTATTGTGGCTCAGGTACTCTTTCCATTTTGAGTGCCATATTTATGATTTTTTTTCGGGTAAAAAAATAAATCGCTGTTCGTTTGTTAGACACAAAATGGACGCGACGGATGTCGAGTTGCGTCATGTAAAGAGTGTTGTATGGGTGTTTCATATGTACTTCACGTGGGTATATAGGTAAGGCAGACATTTGAATGCATCTTGTACATTCTTTATCCACAATAATCAGTTTTGTACTCAATGTACTGTAGACATTGCGTAAAAGAAACTATTCATGAATTAAATATTGCTCTGTTTAATGATTAGGACATTCTGTTGAATAATAATGACCTTCTAACGACCTTCCTGTAAGAGTTGTCGTTGAGTGAACAAAGGGAAAACGTCAATAACAACTAGTGTATTAAGGGTGGTCCAGGAAGAAATCCATTATACGAGTGGTCATTTTGTGATGGTGCCGATAGTGGTTCAAAGCGCGGATATTCTATGGTTCATCGGGCAGGTTGTTGCGTATGGGGCTGTCTACTGCGGCGAATGCAGACCCTGACGACATGGGTGTTATTGTTGTAGTTAAAGTTATATCTTGAACCTCAACCCTCGGGTCTGTCTACACGTTATTTAACGTTTGGCCTTCATCTTAAACTAAGCAGGGATGCCCAAATAAACTAGCGCATGTGCGGATTCTGTTCGAGCTGCGAGGTCAGTAGCTTCACTCCAAATTGAATTTAAATTAGCACAATTATACACATTTTTGAATGATTGGTGGCTTTTTAAAGCCGATTTTATTTTCAATGTTATTCAAAATGGCATAAATCGAAGAGGCATAATGTTTAGATGACATTGAAATTGATGTGTCACCACAATTTGAATTGGTTGGACGTTGCCCGTATTGGTCTGAGAGTGATTTCACGGTTGATTGCCCGGCACTCCAAGTCTGCTTGGCATAATCTCACAAAACCTTCCATATTGTCTAACATCGAACAGGAGGAAGTATCAGCGAGAACGCCAGACGCAACCACCAACTACTGTAACACACTACTCCTGAGTTCGCTGTTGCTCTCACCTACGGCAGCTTGTTTTTCAACTGAAGACCATGGTGTGTGACATTAGCGTTGAATAAACCACCAGTCTTTTCCTGGTAAGCGCGCGCGGGGATATGACTAAACAAAACATCAATAATTGGTCTGTCCACCGGGGAAGATATAATCGTAACGCGCCGCGACTTTCCAGAGCATTCAGGGCAAATGAGCTGCCAGGCTTTTTCCACCATGCCAAGTGAACCGTATATTTATTCTGGTGGGCACAGTAGACACAGTAACATGTGGTAAATTCTAATGTTCACTCTTTAGAACCATGCTCTCTGTGTCATTCTATTTCATCAAAAGTCCTGAGAAAAGTCCTATATATCAAATAAAGTACACACCTCTAACTAAACAGTCCTATATATGTCCATATGATCACACAAAAATGCTACGAAACAACTGGATAACAAACCAAAAACGAATCTCTTTAATGTTATCCGTTTTTCGTTGTCGCATATAAAAAACGGTTTTCAGTTTAGGTATTGTTGTTCGTTTATGGTTTTTGGTTTTGATTATCAAAAAACGAAAAGACGGCTTATACACGGATCTTTCGTGAAGTGTTGAAATTATATTCCTATTTGCTGTTTACTATATGTATGACTTATAAGGCGATCCGTGCACGCATATCAGAGGTCGAAAAAAACTTGTCTTTTACCAGTTTCGCTTGTGGCTCGTTGTTGTAGTCACGCGATAGCATCGAAGCATTAATATTGAATAGTGGAAACTTTTCGTATGTATGTTTATCTTTTATTGTGATTGTACGCAACCCCTAGGATAAGATAAGACAGTGATAACCTGACATAAATGTATATTAACACCAGTACAGGATCATTATTAGCGAATGCCCTTTTGTAAATTATTCACACTTGCCACGTCTGTCAGCAGATTGCGGTTCGGTGCATCTCAAGCCATAGGGGATGTGTCCCGAATACATACGATTTTGCGCCTTTAAATCTAAGGTTTTTAATATCTATTTCTCTTGCATTTATTGCAACTGTTTTGTCGCGCTTAGTCAAATACTTTATAACAGAAGATCATCGTGATCTGTTTATGTCATTTATCAACACCACCACGAACTGGATGTTCTGTTGAATGTGGCAGTCTCGTATATATCCATGAAAACAATATCAAATATAATCGTTCGTTATGACTAATGTTGCGCCAAGAAGGTGGCTCTACAAATATGGCGCTGAGGAGAGGAGAAAGTTGTCTGGCCAAAATATCTACATAGCCGCTGAACGGGTTGGTGTCGAACTTCACATCAACAGAAATATCCCATAAATTCGAAAACGATGGTAATACGCCAGTCTGAGGTTTAATTCACAGACTTTCTCCAACAGATTGTTTATGGAAATCTTCTGTGCTAATGCTCACACACAATGCGAGGTCATGACTTTATCACGTTTGAAAAAGCAAGTATTTTTCAACTGTCGTGTAAATACAGTCAAATCTTCGGAAAGTATCAAGGTATTCAATGTCATGTTTTCATAATTTTATGGCGTTTCCCATCCATCCCTTCCGATAGGTAGCCCATAGAATACATGAGCACATATAAATTAACTCAAGCACGGGATAATGTAATGTAATGTTACACAAACACGATTTGTCCCAAACTTCAATCAGTATATACTACATCTGATACAAATGTTTTCGCATCAGAATCATTGGCTCCAATTGTTGGCTGTCATCTTCAAGTAAAACACAGACTTCAGTCAGGCGCCCATGTGGCCTGCACGAACAATATTCCCACTATAAAGATAGCAAAAACATTGGTACACCCCAACACATGAGCTTGATCTGTTCCAGCATATGCGTTTCTTTCAAAACACATCATAACAGCAACATACGTTGAATAGTTTGATTCGTTAGAATTGGCAAGGAGTAAGCTTTTGTCCCTTTTCTTGAAAGGAAGAGGTGAATTATTGCTTGACCCCAAGCACAGCATTTAGGCTCCTCTAAATAATTCATCAATTCCTTTGATCGCAATTGAGCTCCTGCAAATGTAGATATATGTTCAACATAGTTCATGGCGTTAGGATCAATACTGCTGTGAGTGCGGAAGCATTGTTGTGATTGTGGTTCCTTCGCCGCATGACACTGGTTGGTATGGTAATGATAGATTTAAATATAGATATGACAATACCTGTTGTTCGGACTCAGATGCACTATCTACCTGAAATGCTGATTAGACGAAAGTTGGTCATTCCACACTGCATATTGAAAATGCTTGTACTTCAACACATATCATGCTGAGTGTCATGGTTGTGAATACAAGCTGTCATCTGACATCATAGACTACCTCAATTTGTTTTGTTGTCAGTGTCAGGCTCAAACAATACCAGCTGTGCATGATCATTGATAGAGACTCTGAAGCGCCTTAAATGTGCAAGATGTTGACACGCATAAATATTTGGACTAGTAAATGTCCGACACTGCACCTACCTTATGCTAATAAAGAATATTAACGATACCAGATATATACTCATACTGATCTATGCATTTATTTGTGTTACATTGCCTAGGCAGTGGAGTGTTGAAGCGAGCTTTGTTTTCTTCGCAAAATACGAAACACCACAATTGATCATTTTTGCCATCTATGTTAAATCTCTATGAATCTATCGCATTAAAGGGACTTGCACAGTAACTATTGTGAACACTAATTACTCAGATGACAACGGTTTGTTAACGATTGCGTGATAGAGATAAAATTTTATACCTCGCCATCGATTCCCTGTTGAATACATAAGCTGTGAATTATCCCGTTCATCGGTTCATTAGCTGCTGACAAATAGGAAGGATGTCAGTATGAAAAAAAGCATTAGCACACGCTTTAGCTCCACCGGCGTTATTCTATTATTCCTTTGTCGTCATGGGCTACAGCATACTCCGCTCTGTAGTCCACTCGTGTAGACATATGGCTACCTATTTTGAAATAAATTAGAAGACGAAGTTATGAATCTTCTTCTGGGAGGTGGTTTATAGTCACTTCTGTGAGGTGGTTCGTAGTTAGTTCTACGAGGTGGTTAATAGTTACTTTTGGGAGGTGGTTTATAGTTACTTTGGAGATAAGGCTTAAGGCTACTTCTGGGAGGTGGTTAATGGTTACTTTTGAGTGGTGGTTTATGGTTACTTCTGGGGGGTGGTTTATGGTTACTTCTGAAATAAGTCTTATAGTTACTTCTGGAAGGTGGTTTAAAGTGACTTCCTAGAGGTGGTTTATAGTTACTCTGTGGATAAGGTTTATAGATACTTCCGGGAGATGGCTTATGGTTATTTTTTGGGAATGTGGTTTTAAATGACTTCTTAGAGGTTGTATATAGTTACTTCGGTGAGGTGGTATATGGTTACTACTGGGAGGTGGCTTAAAGTTACTTTCTGGGATAAGTTTTAAAGTTATTTCTGAAATGTGGTTTAAAGTGACTTCTTATAGGTGGTTTATAGTTACTTCTTAGAGGTGGTTTATGGTTACTTCTGCGAGGTGTTTTATGGTAACTTCTGCGAGTTGATTTATGGTTACATCTGGAAAGTGGATTATAGTTGATTCTGGGAGGTGGTTAATAGTTACTTCTGCGAGGTGGTTTATGGTTACTTCTGCCCCATAATGCATCATTATCTTCGGTAACCAACTAGAGCTGAGTGGATTTAAATAAATTGATAGAGTAGATAGATTGGTTTGATAACTGCAAATAATGATAGCTATACCATCAACATGATGTTGCTCTGATGGGCAATCAATGGTAAATAATTGTTAATATTTCGACTTAACGAGGCGAACAATATTCGGAGTGCCGTTGGCTTCTTCTGTTGCCCATGGCAAACAATGGCTGTGACAATATATGTGTTGTTTGTATTGTCTAAATAGTGCTGTTCTAGTGAGTGTGATAACTTATGTTGAAAACTTTTAAAATGATCAACAACATTTATGCACATACGTATATTACCAGCTAGGAATTAGTGATTGGCCTTGTAAGCAGTGATCAATGATATTTTTAATTTTCATGCAGACCGTGTAGTTTCGTTGGTATACCCTGATGTAGAAATACCGCTGTGTTATGACAGAAGATCATTGATCTGTTTGTGTCATTTTGCAACAGTACCACAAAGGACTGGCCGCCTTGTTAAATGTTGAAGTCACGTCATCTATACCCATGGAAACAATGCCAAAATATTTGTATTGATCCTCACTCTTGTCGCACCCAAAAAAGATGATTGCATGACGATGGCGCTTGGGAGAGTTAGTGGCTTGGCCCAAAATATCAACAAAGAAATTAAAGGCTTGATGGGGCACGTCTCACCAAATGAAATATTCAATACATCATTGAGATGGAAGGTAATGGCCATAAGCCATCCAGACAATTCCTTCACCGACACTCGGTTGCTGATATCCACATTGATTTTTACACTAATATGAAAGGCGTGTTCATTTTTATAGGTAGGATTTCTCCTTCATGCGCATGGGTCATGTGATATGTGGACGGGATACGGGTGAATGGGCAATGAGTGTAAGCGGCGAGAGAGCGGGATGCCCGTGTGCCTCACTGAAGTGTTGTTAAATTCGCTAAATCTTAAATGAGACTGAATGCATTTTGTGCCTTTATCTTTGAACAGTGCTATGGGCTGCGATATTGATAATTCTTTTCCTTCATGTTTCATAAGCCACCTCATTGATACCATGTTACGGGCTTAATTTGCTTGCCCGTTACAAACAAATTGACAAATGACAAGTATGGACTTGCTGTGTATCGAAAAGCTGTCATACGACTGTTGTGGCTGACGACTGACACTCTAGGCATACTTACACAAATTTACATAAATATGAACTGCAACACATGTGGAAGCCTGAATGCAATATACTTTGTTCTACCGTCCTACTTTTAAAATATGCTTGTCTGAAACCGTGTATTATTTGCAGAGCAAGTGATCGCATTACGACGGGATAATGTCCGTCAGATCTTATTTCATCACCATGACAATAATCGTCTTTAAGCTTTCTGCATCGGGATTTATCGATTTAGTGCACTAGTTAATAGACTGTATGTGCTGCTAATATGCAGTCAGGTCAACCACTCCAGTGATGGAAATGGTAAAGATGATAGTGGGGTTGTAGGTAGCTCATAAAATTAATTTAATGGCCAGAATGCAGACCTTATAAATAGAATTAACTTGCAGCCGTTTTTATCGCAAGCACATTGGCTAGGTAAAGACTGTGATCGTCATTTAATATGGAAAGTCCATCATGTATATATATATATGTATTGGTCAAGACAGCTAGCACCTAAGATTTTGTGTATTGTATGCTGATTTCGTACCTGCTACGCATTGCTCTCAAGCTCAGAGTGTGTACCAAATTAAGCGCTTTTAAATCTAAAGTTTTCTGTATCTTATTTGTTTGTCTTGCATTTAATAGTATGTTTAATGTGTCGCGCTTATTTGATATTTTATATCAAAAGATTATTTATCTGTGTTTGCCATTTTGCAAACGACCACGCAAACATATTGCTGTTTACATATTGCAGCTGCGTAGTAACGGAAACATTGCCAAAACATCTGCATTGATTATGAAGTTGGCTCTATGAAAATGGTTCTTGGGATGGAAGTTTACTGGCCCAAAATATCAAGGAGGAGGCGCATTTATATCAGCTGAACTGGTGGATGCGGAACAAAAGTTTAATTGCATGACGCTCGGTTGATAATATCAGGCTTCCTTTCATCTATAAGTCGCAGCAATGACCCCATGGATCAGGCCCAACTTGTTTACTGCTGCAACTATATCGACAAATGACAAGTAAGACCGTCTTGAGTATTGACAATTTGTTATATGACAGCTGCGGTCTCAAGCACCCAATCTATAATGACTGACCCATTCAGCATACAAACACTGTTTGTCACTGTGATGACCAGCAACGCATGTCGAATGCTTTTTGATGTTTGATTCCATGGAGTATCTGGCCACATAGCAAATAGAAAGCATAACTTCTGCACATTCACGAAGCTTAAATTTCAATAATAAACTACAATCGTAACCGCAACATGCACATATTACATTTATACCACAAGGTCATTAACAGCATGCCAGCATTTTGTTCGGCGTATGTATACGTTGCTATCTTGCTTAAAAGTGGAATCATAGCTTTGCGAGCGAATGGTCCTCGCAAACGTTTCAAATGCAAGGGTGGTTAACTTACGACCAAGGCTTACTTCAGCTCTCGTCCGATTTGAATGATTGAGGAGCAGCACAGAACACAAGGTAGGTTGTACCCATTCATGAATACAATAGAATGCTGCAGTTAATCATATCATATGACGATCATACCAAAACCATATACCCTTCATGTACAAAATTGTACGCATTCGTTGCAAGATTGTTCACACTACGAGATATATTTGTAAAGCCTAAAGCTGTCATTTCTAGACAACACCAGTGTTATGTCACCTGGCGATATACATGGGGCCGTGTAGCGTATGCTGATCCTATGATTAATGAACTCCTATTTACAGTTTATACCACTTTTATTATCTATGGTCGACTGCCCAACATACTCTTGCGATCAATTATTATCCCCCTTGTGAAAAATAAGACGGGCAATATCAGCAACAAAGACATTGTTATGGCAGCGGCTAACCGCTGAGAAACCGGTGGAACGTATTGAACACTATATAGCTATAGTGATTACCAATTGCGTTTGAAATTCATACACACAAACGATTGATGTATCTTCGCACTCATGAATGCAATAGAATACTGGAATTAATCGTATCATATTACGTTCATACCAAAATTATATGCCCTTCGTGAACCAAACTTTACATTTCACATTGTCACTGTAGTTAAATGGTGATGTATTTGACAGTAAATGCACAGACTATTAAGATATTCTACGACAGATTAGAAACATTAAACCAGTTCCAACATTTTTAAGTTTTCGTCAAGCTCTCACCATAAAACTACATCTCTATAGGTCATTATGTGTAATATTTTATGTTTCGTGGTGCAACCATTGAAAGCAAACTATGCAGAAACTGAAAATTGCGTGTAACAATCTTTGTTGTAAATTGTTGGGTACTTCTCGTAGTGGCAGCGCTAATATAGGCTTGAGACCCACGAGGCATGTCTCACACACATAAACACACAACACACACACACACACACACACACACACACACACACACACACACACACACACACACACACACACACACACACACACACACACACACACACACACACACACTCACAAACACACACACACACACACGCACGCACGCGCGCGCGCACATACACATATTTATATTTATATATATATACACTATATATACAATACACATCTATATATGCAGATATATATGGGAGATTTAGATATATATATATATCACACATATATATCTATATATGCACGTATATATATATAGGGAGATCTATAGAGGTATCTCTATATCTCTCTCTCTATCTCACGATAATATATAGATATTTGCGTCTATCTAAATCTACCCTAATAAAGATAGCGCATAGATATCTATCATAGATATCTATATAGAATCGAGAGAGCCTGAGACTGTTATATATATATATATATATATATATATATATATACCCATATATATATAATATATATATATATGATTATATATATATATCTATATATTATATATATGTCCTATATATATGCATATATATATAGTATATATATATATATATATCAATATATATATATATATATATATATATGTATATATATATATATGATATATATCTATATTATATATATATATATATATATATATATATATGTATATCAATATATATTTATACACAGTACATGTATATATATATATATATATATATATATATATTGTGATATATATATATCTTTGATTCTTTGTATTTGATATAACCTATATGTATATACTATATATGCATATATATATATATCCCTCATATATATATCGCTATATATAATTAATATATGGGTGGCAAATTTGTATATAGCACCCAATAAACACTTTGTTAAGTATATATAATACAGCACACCTTGGTATATACTTATATATAAAACATTGAGCACAAAGTCAATAAGTTTGTTCTCGATTTCTATTGTTTCACTTGTTTGTCCCCTTATGTATATAGCTAGATCTAGGCTATTGGTGATGTAAATGGTCATTTAATGCATACCATACTTGCTGTTTCTAAATGATTGCGAACTGTTTTGTCACATCTACATGGCACAGACATATTTTTTCAGTAGACACATAATCGATAGAACCTTGGTATGTGACTAATACGATGCCTCATTGCCATATATTTGATCGCTGAACATTCAATTAAGTGAAATTTCACAACTTTGTTAAGTATATTCCCAATTACAGCACACCTTGGTAACATTATACATTGAGCACAAAGCGCAATAAGTCAACATCGATCTAATGTCATGGTGACGCTCGGCAACAATGAATGATTTGAAACAGAAGCATAGCTAAGATTTCACAACACCTCACACCCAAATATATATTTGCCATGAAGGTTCCTTTGTTGAATTGATGGAGATATTGGGATATTTAAAGTTCATAGTTGAGTGGGTTAGTTCATTTAACAATAGCAATTGGGGTATGCTGATGAAAAGTATATCACACCATATGATGTTTTTAGAATTGTTAGAGAACCCGACGAAAAGATGAGCCCGCATTCAAAGAACACGTTAAGAATGGATCTCTCGAGTTAGTCGTATCGACCTCTTTTTATCATGGTATCGATGTCAGCAATGTTAGAATGCAGAAAGAGGTGATCAATATAGCGACGTTCTGCCGCAGCGCTAGACACCAACATGTTCATCATATTGTCATGTATGGTATACATGGACATGCATAATCGAGATGGGTTTTCAACAGCGATTCTGTTCAATGATCAGTCATATGTTTGCGTTAGATAATTTAAACAAACGTCGATGTGAGGGTTTCCAAATGTGTTTGGCAGAGATGACATAATCTGATACCAAGCTATCAATTTACTGTCGCATACAATTTGTCGTTCCCTTTTGCAATGGAGTATTGAATTAAAAGGCAAATGCCAGAAGAATTGACTTTTGTGAAGTGTCGGACATCCTGATTCAGAGTGTTATTTGCTGAATGCTTGCATGTTCTCAATATTAGGTTTTCTGGTATTTAATATGCTTTTTGTGCTTGATAAATGGTGTTATGAGATAAGATTATCGATCTATTTGTGTCATTTTGCAAAACCACCGGGCCGAGACGAATGCCTGGTTACGTGATGCAGTCTCGTCGTGCAAACCAATGGGAACAGTACTGAAATGATTTTCATTGGTTATGGATGCTGTCGCGCCAAGAAGATGGATTCTTGAAAATATCAGAGAGGCAGTTGTCTGGCTCAAAACATCAAATAGGATGCGCATTTATAATTGATGAGCGGGTTGACGTGGAACGTCCCATCAAAAGAAAAATGCCATAAATTATTTAAGTTTGTAATTGATTGCCATAAGCCCGCCAGTAGTGGAACGTCCCATCAAAAGAAATATGCCATAAATTATTTAAGTTTGTAATTGATTGCCATAAGCCCGCCAGTAGTGGAACGTCCCATCAAAAGAAATATGCCATACATTATTTAAGTTTGTAATTGATTGCCATAGCCCGCCAGTAGTTACATTAACAAACCCTTCCAGGCACTCTTTTAGTCACATTGATTTACATAACAATATGAAGGTTCCTTTGTTGGAGAAGCATACTCAAATCAATATTACATTGCATATATTTACGCCATTTTAAGTGGTTAATCTGCTTTCTGGAAACAAATGAGGATTACTCTTTTTAACGTATGGATCGTTTTATATTGGGAAGGGAATGGGTGAATTGGCCGTCGGATTCAATGTCAAGAAGGCAAGAGATGCGCGGTTCCATCAATAACGAGTTGTCCATGATACCATGGACCAGGCATCATATGCTTGCTGCTACAATTATATCTGCAAATGACAAGATATACTCTGTTCGACGGATTGGATGATATGTTTTTTTTTGCTTTAGCAGTTTCTCTCTCTCTCTTTCTCTCTCTCTCTTTCTCTCTCTCTCTCTCTCTCTCTCTCTCTCTCTCCTCTCTCTCTCCCTCTCTCTCTCCCTCTCTCCCTCCCTCTCCCTCTCTCTCATTCTATGGCGTCGTAGCCACGATTCGGATGATCCCACTATTATCATACTAACAATTACAACCCAATAAGCCAATAACCAGATGGTCTGTTGCGTTTTCTGATTCAACTAGGATTTTCAGCCTTTATATCGGCCTGATTATCATATTTGCTGTCATCTTTGTGTCACCGAACGAGTGCATGACAGCAACCAACGAATAACACTGCCAACACAATTGGTGCACAATATCTGATTCCCATTACACATTCCCGCCATATGGCATCTAATCGTGATTAATCATCACACACTCCATATATGATCAGCATCACGGTAAGCTCAGTAAGCCAGGACGTTTGCTACACTGTCCCTCTTCTAAAATATGCTCGTACAAAAACGCGCTTTATTATCAACACAATTGATAACGCTGTGGTAGGATGTTGTATTTCATCATGTGATGTAATCAGATTGCATTCACTCAATCGGTTACGATGTGACTTTAAGCATGTTCTATGATACTAATGCATTTTAATTTGTGCGTGTCAACAACATCACATCATATCATGTGATGTAATCCGATTTTGTGCTCCCTATAAACATCTAGTCCCATATTACCATCATCATTTGTGTGTGTTTGTCCGTCAACCATTTCATAGTTGAAGACGCCGCGTCTCCAGCTATAGTCAAATGTCGTCCGCATTTGATATCCAATGGTTAGTGTTAAAAATATTCATTGCTTTGTTTTCATGTCTAACGAGGCACGTAGAATGAATACTACGAATGATATATTAATGTTATAAGCGGTGATGGGTGATAGTGTTGTATTCAGACATAGCCAACTCCACTGTTAGAATATCATGGAAATAAAAACCGTTTTACCATGAACGCATCAATTTGCAAGGATTTTGCTTTCATTATTCATCGGGCATGTTTTATGAGCAGTGAATATGAACTGCTTGTAAAGAAGTAGGAAGATTTGTGGTGAGGAATGCACGACCCCGACAGCGTCTCCAAAAGCTTGGTCAGCTTTGTCTGACAATCGACCCTTTCCTATATAACATGTGTTAGCATGTCGACCCAATCATATAAAACATAATGAATTGCCGCAATACCTCAAATAGCAGTCCTCTATATCGATTGAGGACATCTTGGGTCAGGTTATCAAGTGCGACATCCTTTTGGACTTCATTTAAATTATTCTGCAGCACAAATATAAGGATATGATCCGGATTAGCATTGTATCAGACGCCACCAAAAAGCGTTTACCAGGAGTCGACCAAATCCACAAAAATGGCGTATATGTACTTTACACCTGGCGCTTACCAGGAAAACATGATGACGTGGGTGAAAGCGATAGCTGCTTCATGGCTACTTAGTGACACGTGTGGTGTTATCGCTGATACTTCATCCTACGTGATGATTTACAATCCAGAACACCTAATGAAGTTGCTTTAGGCTGACATGGCGTGCAAGGCAATCATCCTTGAAATCATTTTCCCACCAAACAATAGCATAAATCATTTCAAATTGCAATGCCATCAAGCTCAATAGCACAGAAACACCAGTTTGACGTCAATGTGTAGTACATAACTCTCGGAATTCAATAGGGTCAAGTGGTTCGTATCGATAATGTTTATCCACGAATAGATTATCAGACCATACATGAGTGAGAGTCAATCACGTTTTGTTTTCGTCCAGGAGTAATCAATTCATTTTGCTTCTTCAATTGAAACCATATTGAACATGAAATCGATGCCACCCAAAAACCGGGTTGTATCAGAAGAGCAGTGCGAATATTGACCAGTAGTTGTTGATGTTTTCAAATCCAAGAAACCCATTAACCAGCTGTAAATTGTGTTTGACGTTATGGGCCTCACCCACGCCCAGGAGGGGCTGTCTCATAGAGTCACCTTATAATGAAGACCACTGCCACCATCGATGGAATAACCCAGCAGCCGCATATTTTCAGACATTGTTGACGATATAGCGTACATCTAACTACAGGCAGATAAGCGCTCCAATATGATGTATCGAATAAGATATGCATAGTACAGGGTATTAAACAATCCTCTCAGTATGTGTCATCTAATTAAGTCAATTGATGGTCCCGATTAAGGTTACATGTACGGTTATCTTAACATATAAAGGCTTTTATTGAAATATCACTCTTCCGTGATAAGGCAGCTGGGAGCAGTAGATGGGTTACGTTTGACATGCAAGTCGATGCTCTTTTATTCACGAGATTTATGAGGACAAAAGCCGAACCACAAAAGGCTGCATTAAATACACGACCACATATTTTCTTCATCAAACAAAAGGATTGGATGATTTAGCATTGACAATACCAAAAAATATAACCTTAACTGACATACAATTGAGTAACCTTAAATCACTTGAAGTTCATTAAGCAAAATCAAGTCGATTATGCTGACGACAAATATATTCCATCCATAACGATAAACCAGAAACGCATAGAGCAATCGAAACACCTGGACAAACAAAGGGCGATAAATCAGGTCACCATTTGTAGAACCACATGAAACGTAGGATTCTATGTAATTAACTCACTCCCATGAAAATATATGCCCATTCAGATACAATATGCAATTGAAATGATGATTTCAGATATGATTTCATGTGTTACAGTCATGCCATGGTATGTTTTGCAAACTTTTACTCAACGTGGATTCTGTAGTGAAAAGGGCTGTTTGCAAGAAGTCGGTGTCCCTTTTCCGTGACGAATTGTATTGGTTCTTGGCGTCATTCGAGCCAAGAAAACACATATGTTGTAGCTATCGCACCATGACATTAGACCCACCAGATTCAGCTCATTATGGAGACAGTAGCTATTTGTGCTCATTATGGCTCAAGACAACTTTTATTTAGACCACAAATCCCCCACGACCAACAATCCCGCATGTTATTTCAATCCCCATTATAACCTCCCATAATGTAGCTAATGTGAACTGTAAATGGAATCCTACAAATATCTCTCATAAACCGATTCTCCTCAGACAGCAGCATGGCTATACTAGCTGGTTCATGGGAGGTTTGCGTGTTGTGAGGTATTTCATGTCATATGCTGTGTAAAGTTAGGTGCAATATCGTTATCATACTTGATTGCCGTTTATTGTCAGTTTTCGACATGACAATACCTGTTGTTCCCACTCAGATGCACTATCATCATGATATGCTGATTGGACGAAGGTTGGTCATTACACATTGTTTGTTTTATAGCATGTTCAGTGTGATGGGTTTTAAATCTAGGCTGCCATCTGACCTCATAGACCGCATCAACGGGTTTTGTAGCCAGTGTATTTTAGCCTCAACAAATAGCAGCGGCGCATGTTTCATGATGGAAACGATGTAGCGTATTTTATATGTAAGATATCGGCTGTATATATGTGGACTAGCACTGAACCCTCTTGATGTTCAAACCAGATACATATCATCATGTTGACGGGTGTATATATTTGTGTCGTATCGCAAAGCGAGTAAGGTGTTTAAGTGTCGTCGGTTCATTAAATACCGCGCTTGATTATCATCGCAATTTGTTATGCATGTATTGCATTGAATGGGTATCTCGAAGTATCTGCCAACTTGCGCAATTAATATTGCGGAGTCTCATTAACTAGTGGAATGCCACTTTCGAATTGTCATTACGCACGTAATACAGGAACTTACCTGGCATGAACATCAACAGTACAACAATAATGAGCCTTTACTATTTGTGCAATGAGTGAGGCAACAGTGTCTTGAATACAGCTCCTGGGTAAATGTTGTGGTCTCGACGTCTGTCAATAAATAAAGTGATAAATATGAAAAGCAATGTGAATCATGCTGATTATTTACCATCAGCCTTCTGTCCAAGATAGAGGGGCAATTATCATCGAATTGAGCTTTCAACGCCATTATTTGCGTTAGATCACTTAAACAAACTCCGTTGCCTCACGACTACGTGACAAAGGTGTAAAAAGCTGATACCGGGCCATTAGTTTCCTGATGAATACATAAACCGTTAACACTTCCTGTATTGGCTCATTAGCTGACGACTGTCAGGTAGGATGGCGTTATGGACAATAGCTTTAACACGTTCGGCCACATCCTTCATTCCGATATCGTCGCGACGGGCAACAGCACGCACCGTTCTGATGTCCATTTGGATAGACATAGGGCTTATTATATTGGAATCAATAGAGCCAAAAGTAATATTTATTTCTGTGGGAGGCGATTCATAGTTTATTCTGTAGGTTTGGCTTACTTAGAGTTGGCACAAGCGCCAACGGCATGTCTTCCAACGGCAAGCCTGGGCGACCAGCAATACGGTATCAACAATATTACACAAACAAATGTTAACTCTTAACAAAAATCTCTTAATAAAAAGTATATTATGTATATATATATATATATATATATATATATATATATATATATATATATATATATATATATATGTATATATGTATATATGTATATTATGTAATATGTATATATGTACATTTATATATATGTATGTATATATATATATATATATATTTTTATATATATATATGTATATATATATATATATATATATATATTAACACACACACACTTGTAAATATACGCATATTGTGTATATATACCCGCTTTGATTGCACAGTGACATCCGGTGCACACTGTCGCTGAGACGAAAAGACGGTATATACCCGGACAGAGGGGAGCTGGTAATTATAAGATAGATGTCACAAGCTACTGTCGCTTAGATGTTTTGGCATGACCCCTAAACCAAGTCAATACAAGGCGAAAGTGATGAATGCCGCTGGTCGTAAGGTTTGGCCTGTTTTGACATGACCCCTTAAAGCCAGCCAAGTTAAGCGATGAATGCATCTGGTCGATTACGTAAGGTTTGGCCTACTTAGACACGAACTGCAGATAGCCTGCTGCTAAGCTGCTGAAGTAGAAAACATTAACGTCCTTTTTACTGTTTTCTTTTACTGTGAATGCTTAAAATACTGTTACAATCATTATCACGAGGCCAAGTTCAAATTACTGACAAAATTTCATGTGCGTAAATACAGCCGTTTCAAAGATATCAGCGACGAGAGAACTCGTAGCAAAAATCGCGATAGGTACTCTAAAATACATGTCATTATACATAGCACAAAAGGTGAAAACAAGTATTTTTATCGCCTATTCCATGCTACGATAATTGCTTGTTACAACCATATAATTCATATGCTTGTAACTGCAGTAGTTATGGAGAAGATAGTTACAGAACATTGGTGGAAAAAATGACGAAAAATCCATCCCATTAGCCTCCAACACTGCTCATGCGCGTCAAACTCGATCGGCAGTTGTGTCCCAACATGATCTATCATTCCCCAAAATTTCATGTTGATATGTCCAACCGTTGCGGAGAAAAGCCAGAATAACCTAGGCTGGAGCAAAGATCGCGATAGGTACCCTAAAATACATGTCATTATACATAGCACAAAAGGTGAAAACAAGTATTTTTGTCGCCTATTCCATGCTACGATAATTGCTTGTTACAACCATATAATTCATATGCTTGTAGCACTGCAGTAGTTATGGAGAAGATAGTTACAGAACATTGGTCGAAAAAATGACGCAAAATCCATCCAATTAGCCTCCAATTCGGGAGAAAAGCGCGAAAAACCTAGGCTGGAGAAAAAGAAAAAAAAATCGGGTGAAAACTATCGTTGGAAGACATAATAAGGTATCAGACCATGATATAAAGACATCACAAGCACGAAACCCCAAAACAAATATCAGCATCAATCCTGTATGTTACAACGTTTATTATGCGTAAATAATTATCTTTTTGATGCCTGTGTCATTTATTCTAGGTTAATTGTTCAAACAATAACAACCCTCCAGCGTTAATTGCATTCTGCCACTGCTTATATTCGAAGCTACTAATTCTTACATTAGACCTCGATAGGGTATATAACATATATAAACTTCTTATCTTATCGATACTTTTGCGCTTAAACTGAAATTACATGTTTGAATTTGTCTAATCATGTCTATGATTTAAGCGTGTTGATTTGATCTTCGATTAATTTGTTGAAAGGCGGGTGGTGTTCAATCTAGTTCTGTTCTCACCCAAAGAATACCCTTCCATTGATATCACATATGTTTTACAATTGATCGGCCTGTTTGTGATGAAACATCCTAATATTAAGCTCTGTGTACTGAATACACTCCCTGATTAAGTTGTGATTAACAAGGTGCATGTATGTTCTGGGTTAGAATAATGTTATAATTATTTTATGGCAGAATATACATA
The DNA here is from genome assembly GCA_034190875.2 of Urechis unicinctus. Taxonomy (NCBI): domain Eukaryota; kingdom Metazoa; phylum Annelida; class Polychaeta; order Xenopneusta; family Urechidae; genus Urechis; species Urechis unicinctus. Next base: position 24,509,391 of record CM067344.1, read on the forward strand.
AAGGAATCAAACCTGAATCAAATGTACGCGTTCAATCATCCTAGGCCTGAGATCGATTAGTCCTAATGTGATAGCATATCGTCACGCGCATGAATTGTATTATTATGCTGATTCCTTGATGGTTCAGTAAATGTGATAGCCTGTTGAAACGCTTGTATTGCATTATTATGCTGATTCCTTGATGGTTCAGTAAGTCTTTAGCAAACTTCCTTAGCCGTTCGCTTCTGGTGCTCATTCATGTTGACAAATGACTCCTTTAGTTTGCTCCCATGCCATCTTCGTTGGAGTGGATGGGGGTGCTTGTATAATTTCTGCCATGAGTTGTATCGATAGATGCAATTTTTATTCGCATCAATCTGCAACCGACACGACAAAGTTTCTGCTGAAGCTACAACAGTACAACAGCACCGTCGGTACAGCTTGGTAATACAGCTGCCTGTGGCCGGGCGCAATGCTGCTAAACGGTTTGAATCACTAACTAAAACGATGCTTATTAAACGGAAAGTTGTTTATTCATCATTCACTATGAACCCCTGCTGGTAGCAAAATAACGATAGTTTAATATCCTACCCCACTTAAAGGCGGCTCACGTGACCATGAAAGCCACAAGCAATGCCTTCACTCAGAAACCGCAACATCCGAATAGCGATTACAAATATTACTTGCATGCTTTTCATGTGCCGATTTAGACATTCTGAAACCATACGAGATGCGTGTGGCGTATGGTGCCCATTGTTTCTAAGATGAGCTTATTACTGGCTTATCTGAGTCTCAAAAGATGTCTCTAAAATACAGTTTTAAGAAGCTATTTGCCTTAATGATACAGATGCGACTAAGCTCATAACTGTCTGGTTGTCGTCGACACATATGAGATATACTGTCCTTGAATCAGCCATCGACTTATCATTGTGCAACATATATATATAGGTCATTTGGATAAGCTGCATCACAACTTATTAGGTAAGTTTTTGAGAAGGAAAATACATCCGACAGTTCTGACATCAGTTTTCATGTTATCGGCATCTGAGCCAGCAACTTTATGCGTCATCATCACCACATATGTGGTAGCTATGGATGCTAATTAAGACGCAACGACATCCGGCTTCGATTCTGTCATCTGAATACATCTTGCTAGGGTTCTGTCAAGTCATGTCCTGTAAAATCAATCAAATGGCGTCCTTGTGTGCGTGACAAAGCTTTCATTCGGTGGCATAATCCCCGCCAACTTTTTAAAGCTCTTAGTCAGTTTGATGAGCAAACAACGAGGCATAATGGAATTTCATGGGACAACCAGATTCACAGTACATTCTGTGTTAGATGGACTAGAGAAAGACTTTTAAGTACTCATTGTTGTTACAAATTGAACGGACAAATTGGCTTCACCACACCTAAATATGTCTTTCGCTAGCGATCATAAGCATGGTGCTGAATATAACCAAATTATACATTGTATAGAACTATCTATTTGTGGTCCTCGTGTGAACCAATCCAACTATCTATTTTCTAAACCTGAATCATGTGGCTGTAGCATTTCTCCTTTATTTCATGTCCATTTCAGCCGAAACCAGCTTGCCCGCAGAGCATGAGATCACCTTATACTAGTATGACGTCGAGTTTTATCCGAACCGAGGAACAGATTCTGTAAACAATTGTGCTGATTGCCTGGGTCACACAACTCTTGGAACACGGGGACAACTCAGACTACGATCCATGATATGAAGAATCAGTTACGTATTACACTCAAGCTATACGATTAGGCTACACAAGGTAACAAATGAGGTTTGATAAAACATTGATTCAATGAACTGATTATCAATTGGACTATATTTGCTACTCGGTTGTATACTACTCGAGTTTATTAAGTAATCCTCTGAATGGAGTACGAGGTGGCCCATATTGATTAGATCACTGCAGTTGGCAGCGTCATTTGAAAGGTGATGATCTTTGGATCCTTCATCAAAGCGCTATGAGACAAAGATACGGCAGAACATTTCATCAATAGATTATGTTGATGCATCAGGACGTATGTAAGTATGATGCTGCTTATACTTTTCCTGACTTTAGCATTTGGTATTTCAGATGCTTCTTACTATTTGCATAGCAAATAGCAGGCAACTTGGTGTGTCACGATATTCCAGGTACTCCACCCAAACAAGGCAATCTGCAATATGTCCCTTGAACGTTTTGGTTGAAGATTAATTACCTTGCATATTGAGAGCTATTAACCGGGCCATCGGTGGCAAGTGATCGATGCATTTATGTTTACTTTATTTATTGACGATGTTGCGTCAGTAGGAATATCAAAGAAATCGTTATTAGCTGCATATAACATAGTAGCTATATTGCAGCAGAACATTTTTGGAAGATATAATGGTCATTTTGAAAGACGCCAACAAGCACAATTCAAGGAAATTCAATTACTGAAGCTGACGTAGAGCAATGAAATAACCTACTATCGCCATTTTCCACTTGCCATAGATCCATAGTTATGTTTACACTATGGGGCTTATTGTTTATACTAACGTGGCTTATGTAAATCTAAGGTATACCTGACGGACCTGTATGATTAAATTAACTTACAACAGTGCAGTCACTCCACGACAGTTTCCGATATAGTTTACTCCAACATAGATGACAATGGCAAGCTAGCCACTGATCTCTCCGGTTTCCTGTCATATTACTATCGATTTCATATCAACATGCTATAGACTCAACTACGTCATTGGTACATTTGTCGTTGACAGGTATGCAGACTAGATCTGCTTAAAGAACGATATACAAATTTAATTCCCGGATTTGTTCGCGTTACTACCAGCGGAACATCGATTATCTATTCAATAGGGTAAGAACACGGCCCACGCATAGGTAAAGATGTTTTCTTTCGTGTAATAGCTGGGTGTTGATATCGCTGATATCCGCTGAGTATGATCATTTACTTCCGTGGACAATTCGGTCACATTGTTTCCTTTCACAATAAAGGTCCTGGTTTTTAGGCAGAGGTTCATTGAGTGCAAAGCATGTAGTCGTGCAAAGGAAACACGCTCCTTTCAATATCGAGATCGAGTTGATGCATACTGGGAAATGATATGTTCTAGTCACCTTGACAACGGACTATACACTAAATGACCGACACGTCGATAGATATGTTATAGCGCATTGCACGCAGCGTATCTCTGTCTTGATAAATAAATATGAATAAGCCTTCAAATGACTTCCATATATCTGGCATATCAACATCCCTGGGGGCTCTTTCAATCATTAATGCGATTCACAACCAAATTGCAACGCGATACGCCGTGGCGCTTGAAACAGCAACGACTGTCCAGACCGGCCTTTACATATAGCACTCCGGAAAATTGATTGCCATGACAAGTGGTGATGGATATCTGGACGTTTATGGAGCACCAAGGAAAGCAACAGCCACCGTTACCGTGAGGCTGAAAGTCACACAATTAACCAGATTCCAGAGAGAGATCTCTGCTTAGGTGTCACTGTAGATTCAATGCTGGGCTCGGAACATGAGCAATACACTGATTCGTGGCTAATGAGGACAAATTCTTCACGTGTACGCAGCGTAGCGCGGTATTTTAAAAAAGGTTCTCATATCCCCGGCATGATTCTAACCTAGAATTCTTCTAGTATTGATAACATCACTAAGCGAATGTCCACTTCTCCATTTACAGAGACAATGGAGACTGGATAAATGATACACTATTTAGTCCCGATGAAAAAATGCAGGGATGTGAACTTAACTGGTGTTTGAGTTTAAACAAAGCATACAATGTTCGTATCATATGGATTGAATCCAGCCATCTTGTCACGTATGTTAACTTTAAAGTACATATTCTGTCATTACCATTGTATAATAATCTAACACGTATGCGGTAGCATATTACGCTACAGGTCATTTGAAGTTTACGTCGATATGTTAAGACATTGTATTCTACCTGATTGGATAGCGTTAACATCAGCATCAATAAATAACCCAACAGTCCAACAGTGGATCGGGTACTCCCTTGTTGGTCTAACAGGAAAACCCACCGTTTATTGGTAGATTGACAAACATGCTTAATTTATCACGTTAAATCTACCTACTGAGAAGAATCTAAAGCCACCAACGGTGAGAGTATTGACTGAATTTAATTGCTTGTTTTTTTTAACCAATATCCCGGAGAACACTTGATATTCGATTAATTCCTAGCTTTTTGGCGAAATTCCACTCCGAATTCTGGTAGTTGTCAACAACCGGTCTCTTGAATGACGTTGTCGTTAACGACCGCGCGGAATTTGCTAAGTTTTTATCATACCATCATCTGCCTGATAATACATCTCACAGGTGAGTCAGTTTATACTAGATTTATACCTTATTCCTTTCCGACCTAGTTGCCTTTTCCTCTCCTTTATTCAGCATCATAACAAGTCCTTTTCCAACCGACTTACATCGCGCAATCTCGCCGCCATATTGGAATTTAGTCGGAAAAGTTAATCGCCTCGCACATTCTAGGCGATTATGCATATTTCAAGTTGTTGCAATTCCTGAGACTCTAATGCGATACATAATACTGACTGCTTATTAAATTGGACTTGTTAAATCAAATTGACATCGTGAAGGTAAGCTCTTATCATCGAATTTTCATAGGATATGCCATAGGAAAGCTCCGCTTGGTTCAAAAGTCAATAGCTAACTCCGAGGGCTTTATGAGGCTGTGTTTATTGAGACTTCAGTCGAGGTTGTCCTCGGCAAGGAGAGCCCCCTCCGTCGTAACTTGTCTTCCATAAAAGCATAACTTGTCTTCAATAAAAGCATAACTTGTCTTCCATAAAAGCCTGTTATCAATGGAAGCCATTAATGGTTACATGTGCGTCACACAAATAAGTTTGTTTTGAGTCACGGTATCATTCGTCATGTGAACAATATGAGCGCAAATATCTACCTCGCTATTCTGTGTTACCTTGTCAAAGCGTGTCTGTTATTTGGCGTGAAACATAAAGTATGTTCCATTTTGTGGGACGTAGAAGACGAGTAACTATTATACATCTCTCAGACTTGGTTTCTAGTCTTCAAGTTGAAATCTTGATTATTGATTCTAATGTTGCTTGTAACTGCAGCCGTATGAGGCCCGGAATCGTCAATACTGAAGCTTCACAAATGTGGCAATGTTAAGCTGTAAGACCATAGCAATATTTAGGCAGGTAAATTAAACATCACTTTACCAGAATATCGTTTTACTCTATCCAGGTTACTTGCATAAGCATCACACCGGGCATTTATGAAATGAATGTTTCCCAGACAATATTAGCTGACTTATGATCAGCTTGTGCCGCTGATTAGTGTTCGTTTGTGTTCGTCAATACTATATCCTTTGTGAGGTCATGAAAGTTCCTGGAAGGTTTAATGAACTTGTATAATGCCGACTTGCAAGACCATCAAGGCCATAAGCTAGAATATTTCCCGGGAATTCTTGAAACCAGTGATTGTGCTGGACCCACCACTAAGGCCTTTGGTAAGATACCGTCGTGTGTGTATGTGGATGTGTGTGGAATGGGTGTGCGATCCTGGATGCTTTCGGGGAGTGTGTGTGTTTATGTATGTGTGTGTGTGTGTGTGTGTGTGTGTGTGTGTGTGTGTGTGTGTGTGTGTGTGTGTGTGTGTGTGTGTGTGGGTGTGTGCAAGGGTGTGTAAGCGGTATTGTCAGTGTCTTATTGATAGTTCATGATCAATAAGCCTCAGAAATATTACAATAGTCCAGCCACTTTTTCCTTGGTTTAGTGGCTCTATACAAATTGTACAAGGACTGGACTGTGTTGTCTAGCCGTTCTACGCCCGCTGTGGAAAGACTGAATTGCATCTTTTTCAAGTGACTGGTCTAAAGCTCACAAGGTGATGGCACACACTGTGGCCCTTTTTTGGTCATAAATTGGACTATTGATGTCCCAGTCTGGCGATGCGGGTAATTGCAACTTATTCAATATTCATCCGTTAATTGTTTGTTGAGCTAAAGCGGAAGTGCGGATTATGTGATGCATGCCAGGTCATGTACAGAGTGGTTCGTTGCGGCATTGGTCGATTGTGAAAAAAATAACATCAAGAATAGTTGAATGTACCCTATCCAAATAATTTCAAGTTGCTTCTATGACGTCAAGGCATGTCTGTGACACTGAGCTGTATTATATTCTCTTGCTGGCGCTTTTTGCCAAGAATGAATAAAGAATAAATATGGGCAGCTTTGTTCTGGATGCCAGCATTAAAGCAGAGTTTACCCCAGCAGGCTTTTTTTCTGATGGATCACGGACAGAGCAGTATTGTGGCTAAAGCACTCTTTCCATTATAACCTGTATTCCATAAAAATAACGCCTCAACCACCACATTGGATATTAAATACCCTTTCTCTTATATCCACAATTTCACCATAATTTACAGCCCTGCCCCTATTTCTACCCCATAATTTGGAATAGTGCTTGCTGTCCATTATTTGCCAGATTTATGATTTTGTCCGTTTGCAGACGCTAAATAGACACGACAAATGTGCCCCGGATCATGTGTACGAAAACACTAGGAAAACCATCCTACCTGTATTTCTCGACGTCGTTAAAATCCGGAAATATCAAAAATTATTTTTGAAGTTCATGATTAGAATCTCGTTCAGTTGGCTGGAGTATCATTTCAATGTTACACACATCCTATGTATTACAATGGCGTTATGAACTGGTACAATCTTGCTGTGGATCTGAGGAGCATATACAGCATGTGGGATAAACAATGCATACACATCCCGTATTCTGTACACCGAGCTCAAACTCGCACCTAAGGAGTGTAGTGTGGGTGGTTCACGTGTACATCACTTAGGTATATAGAGAGATAAGGCAGACATTTGAATACATCTTGTACATTCTTTATCCACATTAATAAGTTTTGTAGAGAGCAATGTTTCTTTTACGCAATGTCACGACATTGAGTAAAAGAAACTATTCATGAATTAAGCATTGCTCTCTTTAATGATTAAGGCATCCTGATTGACTAGTAATGACCTTCTAACGACCTTCACGTAGTAGTTGTTGAGTGAACAAAGGGAAAATGTCAATAATAACTAGTGTATTAGGTCCCGGGGCGCTTCAGGAAGCTTTATGAAAGCTTTTTACGAGAAATCCATTATACGAGTGGTCATTTTGTGATGGTGCCAATAGTAGTTCAAAGCGCGGATATTCTTAGGTTCACCGGGCAGGTTGTTGCGTAGGAGCTGTCTTCTGCGTCGAATGCAGACCCTGGCGACATGTGTGTTATTGTTGTAGTCAACGCTTGGGTCAGTCTACACGTTCCATAACGTTTGGCCAACATCTAAAACTAAGAATGGGTGACTAAGGGGTCAGGGGCTTTACTGCTAATTGAATTTGAATCGGCACAATTATACACATTTCTATTGATTGGTGGCTTTTGAATGCTGAATTCAGTTTCAATGTTATTAAAAAGAGCACAAATCGAAGCCCACAATGTTTTATCCCTGGCTAATAGACGTCAATATATGATATCATGTTTAGAAATCACTCATTTATGATCTGACAACCAATACATATATGAACATAAGCGAAAGAAACCACATGTTTCTACTGAAGTCGAAGATTTATGTTGTAAATAGATGTCGGGCGGGTGTTTCCGTGCTTTTGAGTTTAGATGAGAATGAAATTGATGTGTCACCACAATTTGAATTGGTTGGACGTTGACGTATTGGTCTGAGAGTGATTTCACGGTTGATTGCCTGGTACGCCAAGTCTGCGTGGCATAATCTCACAAAACCTTCCCTATTGTCTAACATCGCACAGGAGGAAGTATCAGCGAGAACACAGCACGCAACAACCAAATTAGGTAACAAACTACTCATGAATTCGCTGTTGCTATCAACCACGCCATCTTGTTTTTTCCACTGAACACCAGGGGTGATGAACGTACACGCCATATTTGTGAATTCATCGGACTTCTGGGATGACAAAACGTAATCGATTAATATTGACTGGTTTTAAATTGAATTGGTAAAATCATGATTACCTTATATTTGAGCTGCAACATTAGTAATGGGAATTACCATAGTATGTCGCACCAGGCGACCTGAAGAAATATAACCATATCAGAGTCTGGAAAGGATAATATAACAAAGTTAACCGCGAATACTATCGTGGAATTATACACGCACAATGAAGTTATGTATGTATTAAACCTGAGTGGCTGATGTATTCCCGGAGGATATTCTTGTTGAACTGGCGGCACTACCATGCCTCTCTGCGGCTATTCTGAACCACCTCGCTAGTCATAAATCTAGCAGTGTTAGCCAAATGACACTCTAGCGATATAGAGGATGGCACTTTCAGCAACTGAGTAATCCATCCTGTTATATGCTTTGGATGACATGCCTACAACATTTATGCCGGAAAGTGTCAATTGCCAAACGATGTTGTTGTAAACCACTGTCAGGCTATTTCGTGCTAATTCTCAAGGCCGCCGGATTCTACGCAAACGGTTTGAACTGCACAGAAAATGTGCCGAATAAATCATGAAAGACAATGTCTGGCAAAATACACTGTACTGTAATACATTGTTATTTCCGTGTAATACTACAGGACACATCAGTTGACTTGGTTCAGTATGAACACAAGACTATCACTAAACACAGTGTAAGTCATTACTGTACCATTTACTGCCACGATTCCCCGTTCCTCGTTAGACATCGTCAACATACAACTAACATGTTTACCTCAGATGAAACACACCTGTCATTTGAATATCAGTGGATGCACTGCATCCTACAATCACAACTATTGCCTGGCTAACCCACAAACATACGCAACTCCTGACGAGAATATATGACTAGATCATCATTGTGTGCAAGCCATCTGATTACACACGCGCTATTTAAAGTGATATTGTTGTCATGCGAACATTGTAATGGTCTCATATTAAAAGAAATGCCCCTGCATATTGAGTATAGATATTAAACAAAATAAATATCCACTCCAATGAGCATTATTATCGCACCCTAATACGCCAATACAATGAAAGGAGCATCGTAGCTGATTCAAACCATTGGTAATTGGTATTTCTATTTATTTCAGTATTATGAACAACAATACAAATCTATCGTGCAAATGGTGTGCGTCATGTGATCCCCAGGTGCACATTACTCGCGCATATAAGATTTTATGAATTCTAGAGTTAAAAGTGTAATGGAGTGATTCACAAGTCGGTGCAGGATTTTATCTATAACGTAGCATAAACAATATTGACTGAGTTTGCTACTGTTGTCAGAGACCAGTAGAAATATAGTTGTTATAGATGCACATTTGTGTTGATATGACGGGCCACATCTCTTCCTCTCTCAAGCATGCAGTCATACTGCAATTGAAGGAATCAGCAGCGAATGTCCGCATATTCGATTGTTGCTTAAATCGATGCGTTGTACATCAAAGAATCCAGTGTAGGACAGGAAGCACATTTATATTTTGTCAATAGCAACAAATGACGAATTATCGACAACTTGAAAGGGTAAATGAAGAGAACTATATAATTGTTAAACAAAACAAACCACCTTCTCTTGGTTCAGATCGTTAAATGTTCAAAGGCGTAACTCACAAACATCTAGATTGCAAGAGCGCATGTTTAGTAAAGCTTCTTGGCAACGGATGATGCTCTAACGTTTTGATATTTGTAGTCAAATAGATGAAATATGGAACAAGAATGACGTCCAGTCGCTACCGGGAATAATATGGGTTGGCGTATAGCGTGATCATTACCCGAGTGTCATCTACCGCTGTTAAGTTACTGTCATCGATCTACTTTCACATAAGCAGATGGTTGTATTTGACATGCCAACAAAAGCGTTATTCTGCGTATGTGTGTGTGTGTGTGTGTGTGTGTGTGTGTGTGTGTGTGTGTGTGTGTGTGTGTGTGTGTGAGAGAGAGAGAGTGTGATGAATTTTACACCTCATAAGAATACTTTGTCTTGATAAAATTTGTCACAACGTTGTGTCCATGATCCATCACGTGAGATGTGCAAAATGCTTGTCTCCTTGCAGGCACTGTTTCAGCTACAGACCTTCGTGACGTTAAACCATTCATAAATGAAGCACCCTGACGTCAATGACGCTTTGTTGTGTTTGGACAATCATATCGTGTTCCAACATCTCCATGGTGTGTGACGTCAATGATGAATAAACCACCAGTCGTTTCATGGTAAGCGCGCGCGGGGATATGACCAAACAAAGCATCAGTAATTGGTCTGTCCACGGGGGAAGACTTAATCTTTATGCGCCACGACTTTGCAAAGCATTCTGGGCAAATGAGCTGACAGGCTTTTACCACAATGCCGAGTGAACCTCAATTTCTTCAGAGATATATTCTGGTGGGTACATGGTCCATTAGCTACATCCACCAGTCCGATACAACTATTCTCGCATCAGAAACACTTACCTCACAGTTTGGATGCCATCTGCATGCCCAGTATATCTCCAGACAGAAGAGCATGTGGCTTGCATGAAACATGTACTCATGAATGGCAATGCAACAGCAAAGTAATACAGACTATGACATCGGTCCACCCGATCACACACTCTCGCTTTGATCTGTCATGAGCGGTTCTTTCAAGATACACCATAACCGCAACGCACGTTCTAGAATTTTATTCCATGGATTTGTCGCATTTCTTTGAATGAAAAAAGTCACAGGTGATATCATAATGAATTTTTGTTGTCTCAAAAACTACGTCAAGCATCCTCTGAATATTTCATTCAAGTGTTGATATATGTACCAATTTGTCGATGGCGTCTCGATCAATAATGGTTTGATACTGAAATATTGACATTGAGAGCGGCTTTCTATTACATGGCTAGTGTCCCGTCGGTACATTGTAGCGTCGTTTGTGTACTATGATGCTGAAGTACCGTTTGGAACGTACATGAAGCCTGTACCGGACGTCCGCAAATGGCGGCTGTAAAGATGATCGCTCTCTAATGCGTGAGTCACGTGAGACATACAGGTGCTTACGGGCCCGAGGGCCGTACGGGACTGTAGCCTGTAGGAAGCCCGTAAGAAATATTCCCCCATACGATGTCGCGGTTACATGTTTTATGGGCGGTCTGCAGGCATTCTGCTGGTTGTTCTTATAATCTTTATAAAAGTACTAAGAAATATTAAACTATTATTAATTCTGACAAGTGTGCCTTTTGTTAAAAGTAGCCACAGTTCAGTTATTGTAAATCCTTACTATTATCGAATAGCTTTGATATATATTTTGTGTACTCCGTGCTTGTTTGTATTAATTAAAGCATCATCCGACGGTTTTTAGTATATAATACTTATTTCACAGAAAAAACCCCACCAAAAACGTAATTAAATCACCGTTTATTACGTACACCGACAATGTATTTATGTCAATAGAAATTACAATGTACACTCTATTAAGTCCTTTAGAACCAAACGCTCTATATTATTCTATTTCATCAAAAGTCCTGAGTCCTATATATCAATTAAAGTCCACACCTCTAACTAAACAGTCCCATATAGTTCCATATGATCACACGATAATGTTACTTTGTACAAGGCCATCGGATTTCGAAACGTTAGCAATTCAATAAACGACGCAAGGACACAACATAGCCGTATTGAATCGTACGGGGCCTGTGGGAGCCTCTAAGGGGTCAAGGGGACCCAAACGACCTACGGACCAGTAGAGCACTGGTAAGAAAATTGTGTGGGCCCCACACGACTGCCTACGGGCCTTCTACGGGCTTAAACCCGTAAGGAGCCCGTGTCTGAAAGTAGTGCCTGTTCAACTTCTGGCCATTTGCTGCAGGGGTCAAAAATCTTGAAACAAATCTTACGGGGCTCAAATGGGGCAGTGAGAGACGCCGTGCAGGCTCACACAGGCTCGCAGTGTTTTGGCCCATACGGGACCCGCAGACGGACCGTAAGTCTCGTGTGACCTAGGCACAATGATTTTGTTCAGTCTACCAGCTTCTGCTTTACACAGTTAGGCGTGTTTTTTTATGGTATGGATCAGGCAGTAAAAACCAAAATAATTGACTTACGTGAAGTGTTGAATTATATTCTTATTTGCTGTTTACTAAATGTGTGACTTATATGGCGATCCGTGCACGCAGATCAGAGGTCGAAAAAGTATGTCTTTTACCAGTTTCGCTTTTGGCTCGTTGCTGTAGTCACGCGATAGCATCGAAGCATTAATATTGAATAGTGGAAACTTTTCGTATGTATGTTTATCTTTTATTGTGATTGTACGCAACCCTTAGGATAAGATAAGACAGCGATAAACTGACATAAATGTATATCAACACCAGTACAGGATCATTATTAGCGAATGCCCTTTTGTAAATTATTCACACTTGCCACGTCTGTCAGCAGCTTGCGGTTCGGTGCATCTCAAGCCATAGGGGATGTGTACCGAATACATACGATTTTGCGCTTTTAAATCTAATGTTTTTAATATCTATTTCTCTTGCATTTATTGCAACTGTTTTGTCGCGCTTAGTCAAATACTTTATAACAGAAGATCATCGTGATCTGTTTATGTCATTTATCAACACCACCACGAACTGGATGTTCTGTTGAATGTGGCAGTCTCGTATATATCCATGAAAACAATATCAAATATAATCGTTGGTTATGACTAATGTTGCGCCAAGAAGGTGGCTCTACGAATATGGCGCTGAGGAGAGGAGGAAGCTGTCTGGCCAAAATATCTACATAGCCGCTGAACGGGTTGATGTCGAACTTCACATCAACAGAAATATCCCATAAATTCGAAAACGATGGTAATACGCCAGTCCGAGGTTTAATTCACTTTCTCCAACAGATTGTTGATGGAAATCTTCTGTGCTAATGCTCACACACAATGCGAGGTCAAGTATTTTTCAACTGTAGTGTAAAGACAGTCAAATCTTCGGAAAGTATCAAGGTATTCAATGTCATGTTTCCATAATTTTATAGCGTTTCCAATCCATCCCTTCCGATCGGTAGCCCATAGAATACATGAGCACATATAAATTAACTCAAGCGCGGGATAATGTAATGTAATGCTACACAAAAACGATTTGTCTCAAACTTCAATCAGTATATACTACATCTGATACAAATGTTTTCGCATCAGAATCATTGGCTCCAATTGTTGGCTGTCTTCTTCAAGTAAAACACAGACTTCAGTCATGCGCCCATGTGGCCTGCACGAACAATATTTCCACTATTAAGATAGCAAAAACATTGGTACACCCAAACACATGAGCTTGATCTGTTCCAGCATGTGCGTTTCTTTCAAAACACATCATAACAGCAACATACGTTCAATATTTTGATTCGTTGGAATTGGCAAGGAGTAAGCTTTTGTCCCTTTTCTTGAAAGGAAGAGGTGAATTATTGCTTGACCCCAAGCACAGCATCTAGGCTCCTCTAAATAATTCATCAATTACTTTGGTCGCAATTGTGCTCCTGCAAATGTAGATATATGTTCAACATAGTTCATGGCGTTAGGATCAATACTGCTGTGAGTGTGGAAGCATTGTAGTGATTGTGGTTCCTTCGCCGCATGACACTGGTTGGTATGGTAATGATAGATTTAAAGTGTAGATATGACAATACCTGTTGTTCGGACTCAGATGCACTATCTACCTGAAATGCTGATTAGACGAAAGTTGGTCATTCCACACTGCATAGTGAAAATGCTTGTACTTCAACACATATCATGCTGAGTGTCATGGTTGTGAATACAAGCAGTCATCTGACATCATAGACTACCTCAATTTGTTTTGTTGTCAGTGTCAGGCTCAAACAATACCAGCTGTGCATGATCATTGATAGAGACGCTGAAGCGCCTTAAATGTGCAAGATGTTGACACGCATAAATATTTGGACTAGTAAACGTCCGACACTGCACCTACCTTATGCTAATAAAGAATATTAACGATACCAGATATATACTCATACTGATCTATGCATTTATTTGTGTTACATTGCCTAGGCAGTGGAGTGTCGAAGCGAGCTTTGTTTTCTTCGCAAAATACGAAACACCACAATTGATCATTTTTGCCATCTGTGTTAAATCTCTATGAATCTATCGCATTAAAGGGATTTGCACAGTAACTATTGTGAACACTAATTACTCAGATGACAACGGTTTGTTAACGATTGCGTGATAGAGATAAAATTTTATACCTCGCCATCGATTCCCTGTTGAATACATAAGCTGTGAATTATCCCGTTCATCGGTTCATTAGCTGCTGACAAATAGGAAGGATGTCAGTATGAAAAAAAGCATTAGCACACGCTTTAGCTCCACCGGCGTTATTCTATTATTCCTTTGTCGTCACCATGGGCTACAGCAAACTCCATTCTGTAGTCCACTCGTGTAGACATATGGCTGCCTATTTTGAAATAAATTAGAAGACGATGTTATGAATCTTCTTCTGGGAGGTGGTTTATAGTCACTTCTGTGAGGTGGTTCGTAGTTACTTCTGCGAGGTGGTTAATAGTTACTTTTGGGAGGTGGTTTATAGTTACTTCGGAGATAAGGCTTAAGGCTACTTCTGGGAGGTGGTTAATGGTTACCTTTGAGTGGTGGTTTATGGTTACTTCTGGGTAGTGGTTTATGGTTACTTCTGAAATAAGTCTTATAGTTACTTCTGGAAGGTGGTTTAAAGTGACTTCCTAGAGGTGGTTTCTAGTTACTCTGTGGATAAGTTTTATAGATACTTCCGGGAGATGGCTTATGGTTATTTTTTGGGAATGTGGTTTACTTCTTAGAGGTTGTATATAGTTACTTCGGTGAGGTGGCTTATGGTGACTTCTGGGAGGTGGCTTAAAGTTACTTCTGGGATAAGTTTTAAAGTTATTTCTGAGATGTGGTTTAAAGTGACTTCTTATAGGTGGTTTATAGTTACTTCTTAGAGGTGGTTTATGGTTACTTTAGGGATAAGGTTTATAGTTACTTCTTAGAGGTGGTTTATGGTTACTTTTGGGATAAGGTTTATAGTTACTTCTTAGAGGTGTTTTATGGTTGCTTCTGCGAGGTGTTTTATGGTTACTTCTGCGAGTTGATTTATGATTACATCTGGAAAGTGGATTATAGTTGATTCTGGGAGGTAGTTAATAGTTACTTCTGCGAGGTGGTTTATGATTACTTCTGCCCCATAATGCATCATTATCTTCGGTAACCAACTAGAGCTGATTGGAGTTAAATAAATTGATAGTAGATAGATTGGTTAGATAACTGCAAATAATGATAGCTATACCATCAACATGATGTTACTCTGATGGGCAATCAATGGTAAATAATTGTTAATATTTCGACTTAACGAGGCGAACAATATTCGGAGTGCCTTTGGCTTCTTCTGTTGCCCATGGCAACAGTGGCTGTGACAATATATGTGTTGTTTGTATTGTCTAAATAGTGCTGTTCTAGTGAGTGTGATAACTTATGTTGAAAACTTTTAAAATGATCAACAACATTTATGCACATACGTATATTACCAGCTAGGTATTAGTGATTGGCCTTGTAAGCAGTGATCAATGATATTTTTAATTTTCATGCGGACCGTGTAGTTTCGTTGGTATACCCTGATGTAGAAATACCGCTGTGTTATGACAGAAGATCATTGATCTGTTTGTGTAATTTTGCAACAGTACCACAAAAGACTGGCCGCCTTGTTAAATGTTGAAGTCACGTCATCTATACCCATGGAAACAATGCCAAAATATTTGTATTGATCCTCACTGTTGTCGCACCCAAAAAAGATGATTGCATGACGATGGCGCTTGGGAGAGTTAGTGGCTTGGCCCAAAATATCAACAAAGAAATTAAAGGCTTGATGGGGCACGTCTCACCAAATGAAATATTCCATACATCATTGAGATGGAAGGTAATGGCCATAAGCCATCCAGACAATTCCTTCACCGACACTCGGTTACTGATATCCACATTGATTTTTACACTAATATGAAAGGCGTATTCATTTTTATAGGTAGGATTTCTCCTTCATACGCATGGGTCATGTGATATGTGGACGGGATACGGGTGAATGGGCAATGAGTGTAAGCGGCGAGAGAGCGGGATGCCCGTGTGCCTCACTAAAGTGTTGTTAAATTCGCTAAAACTTAAATGGGACTGAATGCATTTTTGTGCCTTTATCTTTGAACAGTGCTATGAGCTGCGATATTGATAATTCTTTTCCTTCATGTTTCATAAGCCACATCATTGATACCATGTCACGGGCTTAATTTGCTTGCCCGTTACAAACAAATTGACAAATGACAAGTATGGACTTGCTGTGTATCGAAAAGCTGTCATACGACTGTTGTGGCTGACGACTGACACTGTAGGCATACTTACACAAATTTACATAACTATGTACTGCAACACATGTGGAAGCCTGAATGCAATATACTTTGTTCTACCGTCCTACTTTTAAAATATGCTTGTCTGAAACCGTGTATTATTTGCAGAGCAAGTGATCGCATTACGACGGGATAATGTCCGTCAGATCTTATTTCATCACCATGACAATAATCGTCTTTAAGCTTTCTGCATCGGGATTTATCGATTTAGTGCACTAGTTAATAGACTGTATGTGCTGCTAATATGCAGTCAGGTCAACCACTCCAGTGATGGAAATGGTAAAGATGATAGTGGGGTTATAGGTAGCTCATAAAATTAATTTAATGGCCAGAATGCAGACCTTATAAATGGAATAAACTTCCAGCCGTTTTTATCGCAAGCACATTGGCTAGGTAAAGACTGTGATCGTCATTTAATATGGAAAGTCCATCATATATATATGTATTGGTCAAGACAGCTAGCACCTCAGATTTTGTATATTGTATGCTGATTTCGTACCTGCTACGCATTGCTCTCAAGCTCAGAGTGTGTACCAAATTAAGCGCTTTTAAATCTAAAGTTTTCTGTATCTTATTTGTTTGTCTTGCATTTAATAGTATGTTCAATGTGTCGCGCTTATTTGATGTTTTATATCAAAAGATTATTTATCTGTGTTTGCCATTTTGCAAACGACCACGCAGACATTTTGCTGTTTACATATTGCAGCTGCGTAGTAACGGAAACATTGCCAAAACATCTGCATTGATTATGAAGTTGGCTCTATGAAAATGGTTCTTGGGAGGGAAGTTTACTGGCCCAAAATATCAAGGAGGAGGCACATTTATATCAGCTGAACTGGTGGATGCGGAACAAAAGTTTAATTGCATGACGCTCGGTTGAAAATATCAGGCTTCCTTTCATCTATAAGTCGCAGCAATGACCCCATGGATCAGGCCCAACTTGTTTACTGCTGCAACTATATCGACAAATGACAAGTAAGACCGTCTTGAGTATTGACAAACTGTTATATGACAGCTGCGGTCTCAAGCACCCAATCTATAATGACTGACCCATTCAGCATACAAACACTGTTTGTCACTGTGATGACCAGCAACGCATGTCGAATGCTTTTTGATGTTTGATTCCATGGAGTATCTGGCCACATAACAAATAGAAAGCATAACTTCACGAAGCTTAAATTTCAATAATAAACTACAATCGTAACAGTAACATGCACATATTACATTTATACCTCAAGGGTCATTAACAGCATGCCAGCATTATGTTCGGCGTATGTATACGTTGCTAGTTTGCTTTAAAGTGGAACCAATCATTGAATGATTTCTGTTCACAATAGCCGACGTATTTTGCAATTTTTATTATACCATTGTAAGTGTTTATACATACTATAAAAGCCCTTACTTGGTCTGTCAAGATTACCAATTAAGTGTGGATGTTAGGGGTGAAATATTGCTGTGGTAATCATTACTGGTGTGCACAATATGTCACAATGTTCGCATTATGACATCAAATAACACAACTAACGGAGCAGATAAGCATTACCTAATTGCCATTACACATTTCCGCCATGAGATGATGGCACCGGATCGGGATTAACCATTATATACTTCATATATAGTCACCATGATAATCGAGTCTCGCATTGTCTCCAGGATTTGCATAAGCATCCTTGGTTTATTACAGACATTGCTGCATTGATCGTGAATAATAGCACAATAGTGTTTGCGGTTTACTTTGCCATATTCTCCTCAACTAAATTAGGAAGTAGCCCAGCGAAAGCAATAGCGGCTTAATGGGTATTGAGTGGCACTTATTGTCGGTAGCGAGTGGTGTTCTCATCAACGTGAGGTTTTAAAATAAGGAGGTCTAATGAGGTCATGCCATACAATGATGACATGTAAGGTAATCAACCTTGCTCTACAAAACAAGCAACGTCCAATTAATTCATATTGTGATGGCGCATCAATCGCTATGTCATCAAGCTCAAAGGCATAGATCAAAGCCTGGCCTGAAATAAATGTTTAAAAGCTGTAATCTCCGTTTCCAAAAGGACACAGCCGTTCTTATTCGTAATATTCATCCACGAATCAGTTTTCAGGTCATGTATGAATGATTGTCAATCATATTCTATTATTGATCAGGGAAAATCCAAACATCAATTGATAACAATATGAATATCATTGGATATGAAATCGGCTTTCGAATGGCAAGCCAAGAAACAATTGTGTAAGAATATCACTGACAGTATGACCAGAGGTTTTCAAACAAAGAAATCCGTTACAACAGCTATATTGTTACAGCCTGATCGGTGTTATTGGCCAGATCGTACCTCACCAAACCCCTCGGGAGGGTAGGGGGGGGGGGGGGGGCGGAGTAGATATCTCATAGAGCCACCCTACTAACTAGACTACAGTCAATTGCAATGGAATAACCGGGCAGCAATCATTCCGCAGCCATGATTGACACGTCATCACTTGGAATACAATCCCTAACAGCAGAAGACAATGTCGCTGATGGTCGTGGTACGTAAACAATGCACAGCATGATGCAGTATAGCTATCTAAAGCGCGTATCTTAGAAGAGGGACGGAAGTAATAAATATCCTGGCTGTGCCTTAACGCTTACAGAGCTCCCCGTGATGCCGACGATATATGAAATGAATGGGGATTAATCCCGATCAGGTACTACCATCATATGGCGGGAATCAGCACATTGTTTTAATCCGCCAGAAGATTCTCATTCCACCATAGCTTTGCAAGCGAATGGTCCTCGCAAACGTTTCAAATGCATGGGTGGTTAACTTACAACCAAGGCTTACTTCAACTCTCGTCCGATTCGAATGATCGAGGAGCAGCACAGAACACAAGGTAGGTTGTACCCATTCATGAATACAATAGAATGCTGCAGTTAATCGTATCATATGACGATCATACCAAAACCATATGCCCTTCGTGTACAAAATTGTACATTGTACCCATTCGTTGCAAGATTGTTCACACTACGAGATATATTTGTAAAGCCTAAAGCTGTCATTTCTAGACAACACCAGTGTTATGTCACCTGGCGATATACATGGAGCCGTGTAGCGTATGCTGATCCTATGATTAATGAACTCCTATTTACAGTTTATACCACTTTTATTATCTATGGTCGACTGCGCGACATACTCTTGCGATCAATTATTATCCCCCTTGTGAAAAATAAGACGGGCAATATCAGCAACAAAGACAATGTTATGGCAGCGGCTAACCGCTGAGAAACCGGTGCAACGTATTGAACACTATATAGCTATAGTGATTACCAATTGCGTTTGAAATCCATACACACAAACGATTGATGTATCTTCGCACTCATGAATGCAATAGAATACTGCAATTAATCGTATCATATTACGTTCATACCAAAATTATATGCCCTTCGTTAACCAAACTTTACATTTCACATTGTCATTGTAGTTAAATATCTTGGTGATGTATTTGACAGTAAATGCACAGACTGTTAAGACATTCTACGACAGATTAGAAACATAGAACCAGTTCCAACATTTTTAAGTTTTCGTCGAGCTCTCCACCATAAAACTATATCTCTATGGGTCATTATGTGTAATAATTTATATTTCGTGGTGCAACTATTGAAAGCATACTATGCAGAAACTGAAAATTGCGTGTAACAATCCTTGCTGTAAATTGTTGGATACTTCTCGAAGTGACAGCGCTAATATAGGCTTGAGACACCAGAGGCAACTCTCACACACACAAACACACACACACACACACACACTCACAAACAAACACACACACACACACACACACACACGCACGCGCGTGCGCACATGCACACACATTTCTATATATATATATATATATATATATACATTTATATATATATATTTATATTTATATATATATGTAAATACATATAAATATATATATATGTATATATTTATATATATAAATATATATATAAATATATATACATATATATATATGCGTATATATATGTATATTAATATATATATATATATAAATATATATATTAATACATATATATATGTATGTATATGTATATCAATTTATATTTATACACATAGATATGTATATATATACATATATATATATATATATTTATATACATATATTTGTGTGTATTAACATATATTTATATATTTATAAATATACATATATATATAAAGAAATATATATATATATGTATACATATATAAACATATATATATATACGTATATATATATATATATATATATATATATATATATATATATATATATATATATATATATATGTGTGTGTGTGTGTGTGTGTGTGTGTGCGTATAAATATATTTATATATACTGCGTTCACTTGCTTGTCCCCTAATGTATATTGTGTGTGTGTGTATGTGTGTGTGTATTGATATATTTTTATATATGTATTGTGTTCATTTGTTAGCCCCCTTATGTATATAGCTAGATCCAGGCTATTGGAGATGTATATGATCATTTAATGCATGCCATACTTGCTTTTTCTCAATGATTGTAACAACTGTTTTGTCCATCTACATGGTACAGACATATCATTTTTCAGTGGACACATAATCGATAGAACATTGGTATGTGACTGATACGATGCCTCATTGCCATATATTTGATCGCTGAACATTCAATAAAGTGAAATGGATGGCAAATTTGATACACACCCACATAAACAACTTTGTGAAGTATATTGCTGTCATCTTTGTGTCACCGAACGAGTGCATGACAGCAACCAACGAATAACACTGCCAACACAATTGGTTCTCTTTATCTGATTCCTTGTACACATTCGCGCCATATAATGGTGGCATCTAATCGAGATAAATCATCACACACTCCATATATGATCAGCATCACGGGGAGCTCAGTGAGCGCTAAGCACAGCTAGGACGTTTGCTATACTCGTCCTCTTCTAAAATATGCTCGTACAAAAACGCTCTTTACTAGCAACACAATTGATAGCGCTGTGGTAGGATGCTGTATTTCAGAATTCCTCATTTCAGCACCATGACCATAAGCGACTTTTAGCTTTCTGTTCTGGGGTTAATCTGTTTACTACAACAGTAAACAGTCAGGATGCACTACTAAAATGCAATCAGGTCAAACACACGGAAATAAGTGCTTAAACATTTTTACGTCTTACAGGTAGTATGGCTCTATAAGACAGACGGGCGTCACAGCGTGCGTGTTAGAGAAAGTGATCTAGCCCATTACATCAACCATAGGGTGCATTTATAACTGCCTCATTTTACTATGTAAGCACCATAATTCCCAATGGTGTTAAGGGTCTTGAAGCAATTGTTTTACACTTTGCAGTTCCTAATTTAAATCATTGAAATTGCAATGCCATCAAGCTCAATAGCACAGAAACACCAGTCTGACGTCAATGTGTAGCACATAACTCTCGGAATTCAATAGGGTCAAGTGGTTTGTATCGATAATGTTTATGCACGAATAGATTATGAGACCATACATGAGTGATAGTCAATCACGTTTTATTTTCGTCCAGGAGTAATCAATTCATTTTGCTTCTTCAATTGAAACCATATTGAACATGAAATCGATAACACCCAAAAACCCGGATGTATCAGAAGAGCAATGCGAATATTGACCAGAAGTTGTTGATGTTCTCAAATCCAAGAAACCCATTAACCAGCTGTAAATTGTGTTTGACGTTATGGGCCAAACAACTTCCTCACCCACGCCCATTTAACTACAGGCAGATATGCGCTCCAATATGTAGTATCGAATAAGATACGCGTATTACAGGGTATTAAACAAACCTCTCAGTATGTGTCATCTAATTAAGTCAATCGATGGTCCCAATTAAGGTTACATGTACGGTTATCTTAACATATAAATGCTTTTAGTGAAATTACACTCTTCCGTGATAAGGCGTTTGACATGCAAGTCGATGCTCTTTTATTTTTCGCGAGGTTTATGAGGACAAAAGCCAAACCACAAAAGGCTGCATTAAATACACGACCACACATTTTCTTCATCAAACAAAAGGATTGGATGATTTAGCATTGACAATACAGACATATATGACCTTAACTGACATACAATTGAGTAACCTTCGGTCTTAAATCACTTTAAGTCCATTAAGCGAAAACAAGCCGCTTATGCTGACGACAAATATATTCCATCCATAAGGATAAACCATAAACGGTACAGAGCAATCAGAACACCTGGACAAACAAACGGCGATAAAACAGGATCACCACTTTGTAATTTTCTCACTACCAGGAACATATATCCCCATTTAGATACAAAATGCAATTGAAATGATCATTTCAGATATGATTTCACGTAACAGTCACGCTATGGTATGTTTTGCAAAATTTTACTCAATGTGAATTATGTTTTGCAAACAATCTCAATCGTTTCTATCGATTTGTGCCTCGCTCATGCAATAATTAAGTGGTCAAAGCGCTATGCTTTTATATAGCCTTGGAATAAACAATAATTCCAAGTAAGACACTATCAAGTTTGAACATTTTTTTGATCGTCTGCTTTGCAAAGCAGGTTGCTTATATTCTCCTTCGGCCTGAATTCAGAATGGTTGGTAATATCACAAGAGAGAGATATGTTGCGCATGGTGCCGAGTTACATTGTCTGTTGGCTACATAGTTAACATCAGTCAGGTATGATTCACATGGCAGGACGAGCAACTTCACAGTGTGTTTTAGCTCAAGCTATCCTGCTTGATCTTACTATGGTGATGTTAGCTTAATGAGCAACCCATCACCTGCAGCTCTTAATCAGATGTTTTATCAATACAACTTGCTGACTACACGAATATGAAGTGTTTGCAATAGGATACAAAAAGTTGAATTTGATTATCTACATGGTAATGAATCATTGCAACTAAAACGCGACGTTTCTGTATGCAACCACCACAAGCTTGACGCAAGATGCTCTGGTATGTATAGTCACCAAGAGAAAGGCAGACTACTGACACAATGACCTTGTGCTGTTACAATGTGCAATGTGAAGGGTGCAATCATAGTGTGAGCAACTCTTGACAACAACTGGCCGAACTGGCAAAGTTCGACTATCAAAGACTGGATCGATTAAATTATCATATGAATAAGGTATCAGACCATGATGTAAAGACATCACAAGCACTCAAACCCCAAACAAACATCAGCATTGATCCTGTATGTTACAACGCTTAATATATGTAGATAATTTTCTTGTCTAATGGCTGTATCATTTATTCTAGGTTAATTGTTCAAGCTGTAACATCCCTCCAGCGTTAATTGCTTTCTTCAACTACTTATATTCGAAGCTACTAATTCTAACATTAGACCCAGATTGGATAAATAGCACTAATCAACTTCTTATCTTATTGATACTTTTGCGTTCAGACTAAAATTACATGTTTTAATTTGTGTAATCATATCTATGATGTATTTTATTGAAAGATGTTTCTGGCAGTGTCCAATCAAGTACAGTTTTCACCCAAAGAACGCCCTACCATTAATATCACTTATGTCTTACGACTGATTGGTGTGTTTGTTTCCTAATATTAAGCTCTGTTTCCTGAATACAATCCCTGATTAACTTGTGATTAACAAAGCGAATGTATGTTCTGGGTTTGATTAATGTTATGATTATGTTATGAAATAATATACAAATAGCAATCCAACCTGAATCAAATGTTCGCGTTCAATTATCTGAGTCCAGAGATCATGTCGTTCAAATGCGATAGCCTATTGTCATACGCTTTAATTGCATTATCCTGCTAATTCCATGATAGTTCAGTTAGGCTTCAGCAAACATCTTTACCCGTTCGCTTCTGTTGCTCATTCATGTTGACAAATTACTCTGTTAGTTTGCCCCCATGCCATCATCTTTGGAGTGGATTGGAGATCTTGTATAATTTCTGTCATGAGTTGTATCGCAAGATGCAATTTGTACCCCTTATTCGCTACAATCTGCAACCGACACGACAATGTTTCTGCTGTAGCAACAATAGTACAACAGCGCAGTCGGTACAGCTATGCTTAGAAACGATTCAGAAGCATAAACGCTGCTTATTAAACTGAAAGCTGTTAATTCATTATTCACTATGCAAAATAACTATAGTTTAATATCCTACCCCACTTTAAGGCGGCTCACGTGACCATGAAAGCCACAAGAAAGGCCATCACTCAGAAACCGCCTTGTTATAAAAACATCCGAATAACGATTACGAATAGAAGTTGCATGCTTTTCATGTGCCGATTTAGACATACTGTAACCATACGAGATGCGTGTGGTGTATGGTGCTCATTAGGTGTAAGATGAGTTTATTACTGGCTTTTCTGAGTCTCAAAAGATGTTTCTAAAATATAATTTTAAGAAGAATGCTATTTATCGTAACCTTTTTCGGGCTACTTGCCATAATGATACAGATGTCTGGTTGTCGTTGACAAAGATAAAACATACTGTCCTTGAATCAGCAATGACTAATCATTGTGCAATATATATAGGTCATTTGGATAAGCAGCATCTCAACTTTATTAGGTTAGTAAGGAGGAGGAAAATACATCCGATATTTCTGACACCAGTTTGCATGTTATCGGCATCTGAGCCAACGGCTTAATGCGTCATCATGACCACAAATACGGTAGCCATGGATGCTAATTAAGACGCAACGACATCCCGTTACGATTCTGTCATCTGAACACATCCGGCTAGGGTTCTATCACGTCAGGTCCTGTAAAATCAATCAAATGGCGTCCTTGTGTGCGTGACAAGGCTTTCATTCGGTGGCACAATCCCCTCCAACTTTGTTATGCTCTTACTCAGAGTGATGAGCAAACAATGAGGCATAATGGAATTTCATGGGAAACACAGATTCATAGTACATTCTGTGTTAGAAGGACTAGAGAAAGACATATATGTACTCAACATTGATACAAATTGAATAGACAAATTGGCTTCACCATACCTAGATATATCTTTCGCTAGCAATCGTAAGCATTGTGCTGAATATAACCAAATTGTACATTGTTTAGTTGAAAATCAAATTTTGATGTTGGGTACTGGCATAATGTGATACGAACCGTTAATATGTGGTCCTCGTGCGAATCCATTCGACTATCTATTGTCTACTGCTGAATCATGTGGCTGTAGCATTGCGCCTTTGTTTCATGTCCATTTCAGCCTAAACCAGCTTGCCTACAGAGCATGAGAGCACCCTACATAAGTATGACATCGCGCTCTATCCGAACCAGGGACAGATTCTGCAAACAATTGTACTGATTGTCTGGGTGACACAACTCTTGGAACACGGGGACAACTCAGACTATGATCCATGATATGACGAATCAGTTACTTATCGCGCCCAAACTATACGATGAAAGATACACAAGGTAGCAAATGAGGTTTGTTAAAACATTAATTCCATGTACTGATTACTTATCGGACTAGTTTGTTGCTAATCGGTTGTATACTACTTGAGTTGATTACGTAAGATCCTCTGAATTGAGTACGAGATATATTGATTAGATCATTGCAGATGGCAGCGTCATTCGAAAGGTGATGATCTTTGGATCCTTCATCAAAGCGACTAATATACGGCAGAACATTTCATCAATAGATTATATTAATGCATCAGGATATACGTAAGTATAGCTGGAAATTTGGTGTGCCAACGACATCCCAGGTACTACACCCAAATAAGGCAATCTGCAATATGTCTCTTGAACGTTTTGGTTGAAGATTAATTACCTTGCATATTAAGAGCTATTAACCGGGCCATCGGTGGCAAGTGTTCAATGCATTCATGTTTCCTTGGTTTATTGACGATGTTGCGTCAGTAGGAATATCAAGGAAATCGTTATTTGTTTTGTGAAACAGCGCCATCACTCCCTGACAGTTTCCTATATAGGTTATTCCAACATAGATGACAATGGTTAGCTAGCAATTAAAATCTCCGGTTCCCTGTCATACTACAATCGATTTCATTTCAACATGCTGTAGACTCAACTGCGTCATTGGTTCATTTGTCGTTGACAGGTATGCAGACTTGCTCTGCTAAAGGAACGATATCAAAATTTGATTCACGGATTTGTTCGCGTTAAGTACCAGCTTAACATAGATTATCCACTCAATAGAGTAAGAACACGGCCAACGCATGGTAACGATGTTTTGTTTCGTTTAATTGCTTGGTGTTGATATCGTTGATGCCCGCTGAGTATGATCATTTACTTTCGGGGACAAATCGGTCACATTGTTTCCTTTCACAATAAATGTACTGATTTTAAGACAGAAGTTCATCGGGTGCAGAGCATGTAGCCCTACGAAGGTAGCACGCTCAGTTCAATATCGAGATCGAGTTTATGCATTCTGGGAAATGATGTGTTATAGTCACCTTGACAACGGACTATACACTAAATAACCGACACGTCGATAGATATGTTTTAGCGCATTGCACGCAGCTTATCTCTGTCTTGATAAATTGATATGAATAAGCCTTCAAATGACTTCCATATATCTGGCATATCAAACATCCCTGAGGGCTCTTTCAATTATTAATGCGATTCACAACCAAACTGTAAAAGGATACGCCGTTGCACTTTAACAACAACGACTGTACAGACCGGCCTTCACACAAAGCTCTCCGGAAATGTGATTGCCATGACAAGTGGTGATCGATGTCTGGACGTATATGGAACACCATGGAAGCAACAGAACCGTCATCAATCAATAGACGGACTGACTGGTGCATACAGCCAGGCTGGAAGTCACACCTTAAACCAGATTCCAGAGCGAGATATCTGCTTAGGTGTCACTGCAGCTTCAATGCTGGGCTCGGATCATGAGCGATACACTGACCTAGATTCGTGGCTAATGAGGACAAATGTACAATAGGTTCCCTAATCCCCGCCATGATTCTGACCTAGAATTCTTCTAGTATTGATAACATCACTAAGTGAATGTCCACTTCTCAATTTACAGAAACACTGGATTCTCAGTTTCGATGGGAAAATGCAGGGATGTGAACTCAATTGGTGTTTGAGTTTGGACTAAACATACAATGTTTGTATCGTATGGATTGAATACAGCCATCTTGTCACAATATATAAACTTTAAAGTATATTTTCTGTCATAACCGTTGTATAATAATCACAAACGCATGCGGTGACATATTACGCTACAGGTCAATTGATATTTACGTCGATATGTTAAGACACTGTATTTGATAGCGTTAACATCAGCATTAATAAACACTAACTTCTACATATATCTACATTGGAAGTATGAGCCTGTAAACCTCTAAAGCCGATCAGACCTTATTGTGAGGCTGTTGTTACAGTCTCCAACATGGCTGCGTGTGTGGGCGCTTGGTCAACACCAGCAACAGGTAATGATTGCCGTGAGTTGCATTATCGAAGCAGGCATAGAAAAGAAAAGCAAATGGCACCTGCGAAATGGCCGGCTGATTTGACTTCCTCCACGTGCGTCATTTCCGCTTAACCATGTAACCGGCATATATCTCGCTTCGCTCAAATGAATGTCGAATCAGTTATGGACATTGGGGACAGAAATATCCAAAGGTGTCAGTGTATTGTCAGCTCATTGGTCGAATACAAACAAATATGAGGCATAGGTACCCTGGTTTCTTGATTACATATGTAAGTTGATATATATATGGTCAACGCCAGTCCCCGCACAAATCAATATACTACTCACTTAACAAACGTAACTTGAAACTTAGAAAAAATACATATCCACCAAATAGTTCACAATTTGTAAGTGGAGAATGCATATTTGTATAGCCTCAATATAATTTGGACGGAATAAATGTTTTCACCACCATTTTATATATAAAAGTACACCGCTAGCAAATATAAGCATAGTGTTGAATACATATATATCGCGTATCATTTAGTTGATTGTCGAATTATCCTTTGTCAATGTCCATAAGCGGTTCAACTAGCGTGGTACTTTTGGGGTTGGGTTCTAGCGCAAATCCATCCGACGAATTCAGATCGTCTCGTTTCTTTGATTCCACTTGAATTTTGCGGTAATTGCTCTTGTCGCTCTCATATTCTTCACCCAATGTTTTATGTTCTTCAAGTCAATTGCAGCGTGTCTGTAGAATGTGAGAGCATGTAATGACAAGATGACGACCAGCTCTACTAGAATTAAGGCCATACTCAAAACACCCGTACTGATTGCCGTGGAACGCTTTTCCTGTTCTTCTTGAAACGTCATCTGTTTTATCTCGTCGCCTTAGCAAATGGTGGTAAACACAAAACACTACAATAAGTAAATGATCCATAAATAGCTGCAAAATCAGTAGCTGCTTAATAATATCATGGCAAGATCAGCCGGAAGGAGCTGTTGTGTTGTGTATTTCAAATTATTGAGTATGGTCATATTCATGTATCACTGATTGAGTATTGTCATATACAGGTTATCACTGACTGAGTATGGTCATATTCATGCATCATGTATCGTCTCATTCACGAACATGGCGATTATCACTAACATGACAAAGCCTATTTGTGCTTACTTCGAATAACGCGTAAATGTTACATCGATATTTTGGGGTCGTAATTGTGCTAGTGCTATTTAAAGCGAGAGCATTACTTTTATTTATGCGCAAAACGTGACATCAAGTTAGGGGATTACGTATCACATTGATTTTTCGTAGGCTCTGTTATAAACAGGGATCTTTAACTGAGACGTCACGCTGCTTGTTGGCTAAGACGTAATGCCGTTGTGAATTGCTGAGAGCAATAGCTTTTGTATTCACCATGGCATCTTTCATGAATGCAAGACCATCGAGGACATAGTCTAGAATATTTCACGGGAATTCATGAGATTTGACTACAGCGATTGTGCTGGCCCCACCAATAAGGCCTTTGGTAAGATAACGTCGTATGTGTATGTGGATGTGTGTGGAATGGTATGTGTTCCTGGATGTTTTCAGGGAGTGTGTGTTTGTATGTATGAGTGTGTGTGTATGGGTGTGAGTGTGTATGGGTGTTTAAACGGCATTGTTAGCGTCTTATTGATAATTCCTGATCAATAAGTCTCAGAAATATTTCAGTAGTCCAGGCGCCTTTTCATTGTTTTGTGGCTCTATACCAATTGTACAAGGACTGGACTATGTTATCTAGCCGTTCTACGCCCGCTGTGGAAAGGATGAATTGCACATTTTACCAGTGAATGGTCTATAACTCACGAGGTGAGGGCACACACTGCGGCCCTATTGTGATCATAAATTGGACTATTGATGTCCAAGTCTAGCGATGCGGGTAAATGCAACTTATACAAAATTAATTTGTTAATTGCTTGTTGAGCTACGACGGAAGTGCAGATTATGTGATGCATGCCAGGTCATGTACACAGTGGTTCGTTGCGGCATTGGTCGATTGTGCAAAAAAATAGCATCAGGATTTTCTGCATTATTGAAAGCATAAACAATAGGCGAATGTACCCTATCCAAATAATTTCAAGTTGCTGCTATGATATCAAGGCATATCTGTGACGTTGAGGGCACTGAGCCGTGTCAAACCTAGGAGACGGATTGAAGACATTGTTGGGCCAGTCAATATTGCAAAATTACTTATATTTTCTAGCTGGCGCTTTTTGCGATAGATAATGATTAAATTTTGGCAGCTTCGATTTGGATGGCAGCATTTAAGTAGAGTTTACCCCAGCAGGCTTTTTTCTGATGGATCACGGACAGAAGCAGGCACATGAGCAGTATTGTGGCTAAGGTACTCTTTCCATTTTGAGTGCCATAATGATTTTGTTCGGGTAAAAAAATAAAACGCTGTTCGTTTGTTAGACACAAAATGGACGCGACGGATGTCGAGTTGCGTCATGTAAAGAGTGTTGTATGGGTGTTTCATATGTACTTCACGTGGGTATATAGGTAAGGCAGACATTTGAATACATCTTGTACATTCTTTATCCACATTAATCAGTTTTGTACTCAATGTACTGTAGACATTGCGTAAAAGAAACTATTCATGAATTAAATATTGCTCTGTTTAATGATTAGGGCATTCTGTTGAATAATAATGACCTTCTAACGACCTTCCTGTAAGAGTTGTCGTTGAGTGAACAAATGGAAAATGTCAATAACAACTAGTGTGTTAGAGGTGGTCCAGGAAGAAATCCATTATACAAGTGGTCATTATGTGATGGTGCCGATAGTGGTTCAAAGCGCGGATATTCTATGGTTCATCGGGCAGGTTGTTGCGTATGGGGCTGTCTACGGCGGCGAATGCAGATCCTGACGACATGGGTGTTATTGTTATTATTATTGTAGTTAAAGTTATATCTTGAACCTCAACCCTCGGGTCTGTCTACACGTTCTTTAACGTTTGGCCTTCATCTTAAACTAAGCAGGGATGCCCAAATAAACTAGCGCATGTGCGGATTCTGTTCGAGCTGCGAGGTCAGTAGCTTCACTCCAAATTGAATTTAAATTAGCACAGTTATACACATTTTCGAATGATTGGTGGCTTTTTAAAGCCGATTTTATTTTCAATGTTATTCAAAATGGCATAAATCGAAGAGGCATAATGTTTAGATGACATTGAAATTGATGTGTCACCACAATTTGAATTGGTTGGACGTTGCCCGTATTGGTCTGAGAGTGATTTCACGGTTGATTGCCCGGCACTCCAAGTCTGCTTGGCATAATCTCACAAAACCTTCCATATTGTCTAACATCGCACAGGAGGAAGTATCAGCGAGAACGCCAGACGCAACCACCAACTACTGTAACACACTACTCCTGAGTTCGCTGTTGCTCTCACCCACGGCATCTTGTTTTTCAACTGAAGACCATGGTGTGTGACATTAGCGTTGAATAAACCACCAGTCTTTTCATGGTAAGCGCGCGCGGGGATATGACTAAACAAAAACATCAATAATTGGTCTGTCCACGGGGGAAGATATAATCGTAACGCGCCGCGACTTTCCAGAGCGTTCAGGGCAAATGAGCTGCCAGGCTTTTTCCACCATGCCAAGTAAACCGTATATTTATTCTGGTGGGTACAGTAGACACAGTAACATGTGGTAAATTCCAATGTTCACTCTTTAGAACCATGCTCTCTGTCATTCTATTTCATCAAAAGTCATGAGAAAAGTCCTATATATCAAATAAAGTACACACCTCTAACTAAACAGTCCTATATATGTCCATATGATCACACAAAAATGCTACGAAACAACTGGATAACAAACGAAAAACGAATCTCTTTAGTGTTATTCGTTTTTCGTTGTCGCATATAAAAAATGGTTTTCAGTTTAGGTATTGTTGTTCGTTTATGGTTTTTGGTTTTGATTAACAAAAAACGAAAACACGACTTATACACGCACCTTTCGTGAAGTGTTGAAATTATATTCCTATTTGCTGTTTACTGAATGTATGACTTATAAGGCGATCCGTGCACGCATATCAGAGGTCGAAAAAAACTTGTCTTTTACCAGTTTCGCTTGTGGCTCGTTGTTGTAGTCACGCGATAGCATTAAAGCATTAATATTGAATAGTGGAAACTTTTCATATGTATGTTTATCTTTTATTGTGATTGTACGCAACCCCTACGACAAGATAAGACAGCGAAAACCTGACATAAATGTATATTAACACCAGTACAGGATCATTATTAGCGAATGCCCTTTTGTAAATTATTCACACTTGCCACGTCTGTCAGCAGCTTGCGGTTCGGTGCATCTCAAGCCATAGGGGATGTGTACCGAATACATACGATTTTGCGCCTTTAAATCTAAGGTTTTTTATATCTATTTCTCTTGCATTTATTGCAACTGTTTTGTCGCGCTTAGTCAAATACTTTATAACAGAAGTCATCGTGATCTGTTTATGTCATTTATCAACACCACCACGAACTGGATGTTCTGTTGAATGTGGCAGTCTCGTATATATCCATGAAAACAATATCAAATATAATCGTTCGTTATGACTAATGTTGCGCCAAGAAGGTGGCTCTACGAATATGGCGCTGCAGAGAGGAGGAAGTTGTCTGGCCAAAATATCTACATAGCCGCTGAACGGGTTGATGTCGAACTTCACATCAGCAGAAATATCCCATAAATTCGAAAACGATGGTAATACGCCAGTCCGAGGTTTAATTCACAGACTTTCTCCAACAGATTGTTGATGGAAATCTTTTGTGCTAATGCTCACACACAATGCGAGGTCATGACTTTATCACGTTTGAAAAAGCAAGTATTTTTCAACTGTCGTGTAAATACAGTCAAATCTTAGGAAAGTATCAAGGTATTCAATGTCATGTTTTCATAATTTTATAGCGTTTCCCATCCATCCCTTCCAATCGGTAGCCCATAGAATACATGAGCACATATAAATTAACTCAAGCGCGGGATAATGTAATGTAATGTTACACAAAAACGATTTGTCCCAAACTTCAATCAGTATATACTACATCTGATACAAATGTTTTCGCATCAGAATCATTGGCTCCAATTGTTGGCTGTCATCTTCAAGTAAAACACAGACTTCAGTCAGGCGCCCATGTGGCCTGCACGAACAATATTCCCAATATTAAGATAGCAAAAACATTGGTACACCCAAACACATGAGCTTGATCTGTTCCAGCATGTGCGTTTCTTTCAAAACACATCATAACAGCAACATACGTTCAATATTTTGATTCGTTGGAATTGGCAAGGAGTAAGCTTTTGTCCCTTTTCTTGAAAGGAAGAGGTGAATTATTGCTTGACCCCAAGCACAGCATCTAGGCTCCTCTAAATAATTCATCAATTCCTTTGGTCGCAATTGTGCTCCTGCAAATGTAGATATATGTTCAACATAGTTCATGTCGTTAGGATCAATACTGCTGTTAGTGTGGAAGCATTGTAGTGATTGTGGTTCCTTCGCCGCATGACACTGGTTGGTATGGTAATGATAGATTTAAAGTGTAGATATGACAATACCTGTTGTTCGGACTCAGATGCACTATCTACCTGAAATGCTGATTAGACGAAAGTTGGTCATTCCACACTGCATAGTGAAAATGCTTGTACTTCAACACATATCATGCTGAGTGTCATGGTTGTGAATACAAGCAGTCATCTGACATCATAGACTACCTCAATTTGTTTTGTTGTCAGTGTCAGGCTCAAACAATACCAGCTGTGCATGATCATTGATAGAGACGCTGAAGGGCCTTAAATGTGCAAGATGTTGACACGCATAAATATTTGGACTAGTAAATGTCCGACACTGCACCTACCTTATGCTAATAAAGAATATTAACGATACCACATATATATTCATACTGATCTATGCATTTATCTGTGTAACATTGCCTAGGCAGTGGAGTGTTGAAGCGAGCTTTGTTTTCTTCGCAAAATACGAAAAAACCACAATTGATCATTTTTGCCATCTATGTTAAATCTCTATGAATCTATCGCATTAAAGGGATTTGCACAGTAACTATTACGAACACTAATTACTCAGATGACAACGGTTTGTTAACGATTGCGTGATAGAGGATAAAATTTTATACCTCGCCATCAATTCCCTGTTGAATACATAAGCTGTGAATTATCCCGTTCATCGGCTCATTAGCTGCTCACAAATAGGAAGGATGTGAGTATGAAAAAAAGCATTAGCGCACGCTTTAGCTCCACCGGCGTTATTCTATTATTCCTTTGTCGTCACCATGGGCTACAGTAAACGCCGCTCTGTAGTCCACTCGTGTAGACATATGGCTGCCTATTTTGAAATAAATTAGAAGACGAAGTTATGAATCTTCTTCTGGGAGGTGGTTTATAGTCACTTCTGTGAGGTGGTTCGTAGTTACTTCTGCGAGCTGGTTAATAGTTACTTTTGGGAGGTGATTTATAGTTACTTCGGAGATAAGGCTTAAGGCTACTTCTGGGAGGTGGTTAATGGTTACTTTTGAGTGGTGGTTTATGGTTACTTCTGGGGGGTGGTTTATGGTTACTTCTGAAATTAATCTTTGGATAAGGTTTATAGATACTTCCGGGAGATGGCTGATGGTAATTTGTTTGGAATGTGGTTTTAAATGACTTCTTAGATGTTGTATATAGTAACTTCGGTGAGGTGGTTTATGGTTACTTCTGGTAGGTGGCTTAAAGTTACTTCTGGGATAAATTTTAAAGTTATTTCTGGGATGTGATTTAAAGTGACTTCTTAGAGGTGGTTTATAGTTACTTTAGGGATAAGGTTTATAGTTACTTCTTAGAGGTGGTTTATTGTTACTTCTGCGAGGTGTTTTATGGTTACTTCTGCGAGTTGATTTATGGTTACATCTGGAAAATGGATTATAATTTATTCTGGGAGGTTGTTAATAGTTACTTCTGCGAGGTGGTTTATGGTTACTTCTGCCCCATAATGCATCATTATCTTCGGTAACCAACTAGAGCTGAGTGGAGTTAGATAATTTGATAGAGTAGATATATTGGTTAGATAACTGCAAATAATGATAGCTATACCATCAACATGATGTTACTCTGATAGGCAATCAATGGCAAATAATTGTTAATATTTCGACTTAACGAGGCGAACAATATATTCGGAGTGTCGTTAACTTCTGCTGTTGCCCATGGCAAACAGTGGCTGTGACAATATATGTGTTGTTTATATTGTCTAAATAGTGCTGTTCTAGTGAGTGTGATAACCTATGTTGACAACTTTTAAAATGATCGACAACATTTATGCACCAACGTATCTTACCAGCTAGGAATTAGTGATTGGCCTTGCAAGCAGTGATCAATATATATTTTAATTTTCATGCAGACCGTGTAGTTTCGTTGGTATACCCTGATGTAGAAATACCGCTGTGTTATGACAGAAGATCATTGATCTGTTTGTGTCATTTTGCAAGAGTATCACAAAGGACTGGCCGCCTTGTTAAATGTTGAAGTCACGTCATCTATACCCATGGAAACAATGCCAAAATATTTGTATTGATCCTCATTGTTGTCGCACCCAAAATAGATGATTGCATGACGATGGCGCTTGGGAGAGTTAGTGGCTTGGCCCAAAATATCAACAAAGAAGTTAAAGGCTTGGTGGTGCACGTCTCACCAAATGAAATATTCCATACATCATTGAGATGGAAGGTAATGGCCATAAGCCATCCAGACAATTCCTTCACCGACACTCGGTTACTGATATCCACATTGATGTTTACACTAATATGAAAAGCGTATTAATTTTTATAGGCAGGGTTTCTCCTTCATGCACATGGGTCATGTGATATGTGGACGGGACACGCACATTC
>CM067344.1:24550060-24553675 GCA_034190875.2 Urechis unicinctus
TTAATATGCTTTTTGCGCTTGATAAATGGTGTTATAAGATAAGATTATCGATCTGTTTGTGTCATTTTGCAAAACCACCGGGTCGAGACGAATGCCTGGTTACGTGATGCAGTCTCGTCGTGCAAACCAATGGGAACAGTACTGAAATGATTTTCATTGGTTATGGATGCTGTCGCGCCAAGAAGATGGATTCTTGAAAATATCAGAGAGGAAGTTGTCTGGCTCAAAATATCAAATAGGATGCGCATTTATAATCGATGAGCGGGTTGACGTGGAACGTCCCATCAAAAGAAATATGCCATAAATTATTTAAGTTTGTAATTGATTGCCATAAGCCCGCCAGTAGTGGAACGTCCCATCAAAAGAAATATGCCATACATTATTTAAGTTTGTAATTGATTGCCATAGCCCGCCAGTAGTTACATTAACAAACCCTTCCAGGCACTCTTTTAGTCACATTGATTTACATAACAATATGAAGGTTCCTTTGTTGGAGAAGCATACTCAAATCAAAATTACATTGCATATTTTTACGCCATTTTAAGTGGTTAATCTGCTTTCTGGAAACAAATGAGGATTACTCTTTTTAACGTATGGATCGTTTTATATTGGGAAGGGAATGGGTGAATTGGCCGTCGGATTCAATGTCAAGAAGGCAAGAGATGCGCGGTTCCATCAATAACGAGTTGTCCATGATACCATGGACCAGGCATCATATGCTTGCTGCTACAATTATATCTGCAAATGACAAGGTATATTCTGTTCGACGGATTGGATAATATAAGTGTTGATTTGCTTTAGCAGTTTCTCTCTCTCTCTCTCTCTCTCTCTCTCTCTCTCTCCTCTCCTCTCTCTCCTCTCTCTCTCTCTCTCCTCTCCTCTCCTCCTCTCTCGAGAGAGAGAGAGATAGAGAGATCTCTCTCTCTCTCTCTCTCTCTGTCTCTCTCTCTCTCTCTCTCTCTCTCTCTCTCTATCTCTTCGTCTTCTCTACTCTCTCTCTCTGCTCTCTCTCTCTCTCTCTCTCTCTCTCTCTCTCTCTCTCTCTCTCTCTCTCTCTCTCTCTCTCTCTCTCTCTCTCTCTCTCTCTCTCTCTCTCTCTCTCTCTCTCTCTCTCTCCCTCTCTCTCATTCTATGGCGTCGTAGCCACGATTCGGATGATCCCACTATTATCATACTAACAATTAGAACCCAATAAGCCAATAACCAGATGGTCTGTTGCGTTTTCTGATTCAACTAGGATTTTCAGCCTTTATATCGGCCTGATTATCATATTTCTGTCATCTTTGTGTCACCGAACGAGTGCATGACAGTAACCAACGAATAACACTGCCAACACAATTGGTGCACAATATCTGATTCCCATTACACATTCCCGCCATATGGCATCTAATCGTGATTAATCATCACACACTCCATATATGATCAGCATCACGGTAAGCTCAGTAAGCCAGGACGTTTGCTATACTGTCCCTCTTCTAAAATATGCTCGTACAAAAACGCGCTTTATTATCAACACAATTGATAACGCTGTGGTACGATGTTGTATTTCATCATGTGATGTAATCAGATTGCATTCAATCAATCGGTTACGATGTGACTTTAAGCATGTTCTATGATACTAATGCATTTCAATTTGTGCGTGTCAACAACATCACATCATATCATGTGATGTAATCGGATTTTGTGCTCCCTATAAACATCTAGTCCCATATTACCATCATCATTTGTGTGTGTTTGTCCGTCAACCATTTCATAGTTGAAGACGCCGCGTCTCCACTGATAGTCAAATGTCGTCCGCATTTGATATCCAATGGTTAGTGTTAAAAATATTCATTGCTTTGTTTTCATGTCTAACGAGGCACGTAGAATGAATACTACGAATGATATATTAATGTTATAAGCGGTGATGGGCGATAGTGTTGTATTCAGACATAGCCAACTCCACTGTTAGAATATCATGAAAATAAAAACTGTTTTAGCATGAACGCATCAATCTGCCAGGATTTTGCTTTCATTATTCATCAGGCATGTTTTATGAGCAGTGAATATGAACTGCTTGTAAAGAAGTAGGAAGATTTGTGGTGAGGAATGCACGAGCCCGACAGCGTCTCCAATAGCTTGGTCAGCTTTGTCTGACAATCGACCCTTTCCTATATAACATGTGTTAGCATGTCGACCCAATCATATAAAACATAATAAATTGCCACAATACCTCAAATAGCAGTCCTCTATATCGCTTGAGGACATCTTGGGTCAACAAGTGCGACATCCCTTTGGAGATCATTTAAATTATTCTGCGGCACAAATATAAGGATATGATCCGGATTAGCATTGTATCAGACGCCACCAAATAGCGTTTACCAGGAGTCGACCTAATGCACAAATATGGCGTATATGTACTTCACACCTGGTGCTTACAAGGAAAACATGATGACGCGGGTGAAAGCGATAGCTGCTTCATGGCTACTTAGTGACACGTGTGGTGTTATCGCTGATACTTCATCCTACGTGAAGTTTTACAATCCAGAACATCTAATAAAGTTGCAAGGCAATCATCCTTGAAATCATTTTTCCATCAAACAATAGCATAAATCATTTCAGATTGCAATGCTATCAAGCTCAATAGCACAGAAACACCAGTCTGACCTCAATGTGTAGCACATAACTCTCGGAATTCAATAGTGTCAAGTGGTTCGTATCGATAATGTTTATCCACGAATAGATTATCAGACCATACATAAGTGATAGTCAATCACGTTTTATTTTCGTCCAGGAATAATCAATTCATTTTGCTTCTTCAATTGAAACCATATTGAACATGAAATCGATGTATCAGAAGAGCAATGCGAATATTGACCAGATGTTGTTGATGTTTTCAAATCCAAGAAACCCATTAACCAGCTGTAAATTGTGTTTGACGTTATGGGCCAAACAACTTCCTCACCCACGCCCAGGAGGGGCTGTCTCATAGAGTCATCTTATAATGAAGGCCACTGCCACCATCGATGGAATAACCCAGCAGCCGGATATTTTCAGACATTGTTGACTGTATATCATACTTGGCAGTAAGTGACACAACATGTGAACGTTCTTCTTGCCGGAATTGAAAGTATAATTCGAATTGAGATCAATTGCAGTTAACATGGACAAAGGCAATAGAATGGTATTGCATCTTTTACATAAAAGTTTATGGAGTTGTCAGTATACCCATTTCACCTAATGTAGTCTTCTATTAGTCAATATAGTCTATTTGCTTTAATTATTCAGGAACATCCTAACAAGATTATCACCATCCAACCAGCGTAACGTCATTGAAATAAAAAGATAAGATAAGTCAACCGCAAATAATTTCGGGAGTTCCAACTGCAAGCTCATTAATAGCCAATCACCATAGAGATACTTCTCTCAATATTACCATGCATATATCGATTTAGTAGTTCATCTCTTCTCGAAAGTACGACATACATCATTTATGTTGGGTTAATGATTGATGTTCCTAGACGATAGCTGCTGAAATCCGTATGTTATGCTTTGTTAAGAACGCGAACAAACGACAGCAGTAACTAAGAATCCGGGAACATTTTACTACAGGCAGATAGGCGCTTCGATTTGAAG
>CM067344.1:24553775-24748793 GCA_034190875.2 Urechis unicinctus
AGATGATACTAAAGCTCCCATTAAATATTCTATTTAATATGCCCTGCATACATTTGTGGAATTTTTATCAGAACCATAAAAACACATCATCTGCAGCCATATTTTTTTATTAATTCACATTACAAAGCCTTGTCCGCGCAATACCAGCAGAAACAACAGCTACGAGCCAGTGTTTTGATAAATTGTGTGTGTATAACAACATGATTGATGTTATGAGGCAGATATCCTGCGACATTCTGCTACACGCTGTTCTGTCTAGGGTCTTATTGACTATTTGCGTGGCAGCTTTATGCAAATATATCTTGGCGTGGATAGGATCCGTGCTTACAGCGCTGTGAAGCAGACGAGTAGACAACTGCCAAGCAGGATAAGGAGCGTTTGAATATGTAGCTTAATCGGCGAGTAATGCACCTGTGTTTATTCCTAGCAATGTTTTCCATAGCACATTATGGACCACTGGTGATAATGTGTTAACGTTAAGGAGGGCAAAGGAGAGAAATTTTATTTCTTTGTGTTGCGTTGAATCAATGCAAAGTGGCTTGTGGGAAAAAGGAACAGCATATTGCTACTTATTGTAATGGGATGGACTTTTATCCGATTGACCATTCTAGAATGCATCAAGTGGTATGGTGGATTGCCATACTAATATGTTTGTCAAGGAATATTGCGTATATAATTGGGATGATTAAGTATCCACTGTTGGACGAATAACCAAATAATCATGGACGGAATACTCGGATCCTGCATGCATAACCTTCGTAATTCAAGTTGAGTGAACGAGAAAGTACTTTATTCACTCATAAATATAAATTAGCATTTCAATTCTAATGGTGCCGCTCGGTTGATTTTGTGATAATCAGCCATTT
Source organism: Urechis unicinctus (assembly GCA_034190875.2). Taxonomy (NCBI): domain Eukaryota; kingdom Metazoa; phylum Annelida; class Polychaeta; order Xenopneusta; family Urechidae; genus Urechis; species Urechis unicinctus. Next base: position 24,554,642 of record CM067344.1, read on the forward strand.
ATTGCACACACATTGCCATCCACTTCCTATATATTTCGGTGTAGGTATACTTTGTACAATACAGATATCGAACGTAAGTTGTTGTTACGTGCATGCTATCATACACCATTCGCTATTGGCCAATCTTACAATTGAGTCCGTCATTAAGCAACAGTGTCTCTATATAGTCTGCTTCATGGTCCCATCCTTGGATCGCCTCGACTGAGGTTCACTATGTTGACAGAACAGAGATGATCATCAATCTGTCATTGAAAGTATCCCCGGCATCAGAAAAGTGCGGAATGGTTTACAGAAGAGCACTGGGTGCGAAGTGCTGAATTCTTTTTGATATCCTGAGCAGGGTTTTCCCATGAACAAGCACAGTTACTGGGTTGGGTAATAGACAACGCTCTTTGGTTTGGAAATGAGAGGCTGCCATGCAATTCAGTGATATTTGCCACAACCAATTGAACCAGTGGAGCATCTGTCTTGTGCGGGATGCCAACTCAAACGTTCAGATGAAATCTCTTCGAAATCATTGCGCGCCCATTCTAGGCAACAACACGTATGTACATTGTTCTCTCGGGTAATTGTGCGCTTAAGCACATAATAGACTGATGAATAAATGAGGATAATTGTCGGCCCAAACGGATTCCAACGCTGTTGATTGAATTCAGTTGCCTCCATCAATTCAATTATTAGTTTTGTTAAGCTTTTGCGCTTTACTAGTAGGTGATACTGTAAGTTCCAAATGATGTTACAATTGGCAACTTACGAAGGATGATTGAGCACTAACCCAAGGACCGCTGTTAAACGCAGGCGGAATTTCCATACACAACCAGATGATGGATTGCTCCGTCGATTGAGAAGCGTCAGGTCTGTTTGACGATAGACTAAGTAACATATCGCCAAAAAACAGAAGATGGATGGTCTGGCTTCGGTGCAGCAGTACTAATGGGCATGTGTATCGCAACTTGTGTGGTATTCTCCATGCTGGCGAGTTTTAGCAGTCACATCCGCTCTCCTCCCAGACGTGTCGCCTCGCTCCCTCGCTGTGAGATACCTAGATTGCAGATGTGTTTCCTAGCTTGCTCGTTGCAAGATGCAATGATTGGAGAATTGGTGCTTTGCTCGTTCGCAGACGCGTTGCCTCGCTTAATCATACCAAGATGCCAATATTGCAGATGTGGTGCCTCGGTCGCTTGCACGAGATGCTTAGATTGTAGACGCCTTGCCTCGCTTGCTCACTGCAAGATGCCTTGATTGCATCCAGTTCAAAGCAGAAGTTCCTGTTTTATATAGAAAAGCTTGATTGAGAAGAACAAGTATCGCCGGTCATGGTAGGTTATTCCACGTGGCAACATCAAGATGTTAAACCATTTATTTGTTGTTCCACGGAACTAACATCAACAGAACTATTGCGGATGAAGTTCCTAGCCCTATGTGAACATGTATCTACCAAGTCGGTGATGACATGTGAGTCACGTTGTCGAAGTATCAAAACCACCTTCTTCCATCACCACCTCTTTCTTCAAAGTGACGTTTAATCCTGGTAAAGACAAAACAGAACCAAACTTATGTCATGACATAAATCTGATGTCTAATCAAACCACAACAATGATTGTTAACTTGGTTTGCGGTAAATATATCCTGTGTTACTTCTACATATCCTCCATTCCGTGAGCCTCTACGCGGTTGTTACTTCTGATAACAGAGATCATTTAACATTCAGAAGGGAATATTTCCTCTGGAGCCACTAGCACGGAGCAGGTGCGTAAGCAATACACGCTGAACGCGCATCGGGAGCATAGAGATATTCCTTGGATGAATCTCTGATGCTCATTATATGATTGGCTTGCAGAAACGCAGTGCAAGAGATTATTTCCGAATATTGTTTATCATCACTAATCCCATTTGCACATTACCACGAAGATTAATCTCATCAGACAAAGTGCATGCGACTTTCATTTATGTCATTGGCAGTCACTCGACATGCTGTGGTTTTTAACATATTTTGGTTCAGGGAGTTAAGCCGTTGCAAGCACTTTGGGGTGAGCGCAATGTGAATTGCTGAAAGAGAAAGAGCCAAGCAGCTGTGTAGTTAGGTTAAGTGGTTAATAAATTGTAACATTTGGTGAGAGCTGTCTCCTGGAATAAGATGATCGTTTATTGTTATTATCTACTAACTTGTAGGTCAGTCTTCATTTCTGCTCGGAATCTCTTAAATATTTCGAGTAGGCTGAAAACTTTCTCTTTATGTCTCTTGGGAGTAGCTGACAGGAAATATTGCAGCGGAATTGAAGGTTTTGGATTATAGTAAATATATCGTAATGCCATTATAACCATGAACGAAACGTAAAGAATCAATCAAAAGACCAATGATGTAATGCATTTCTACATATCCACAAATCCAACTTCAAAATTATTGGTCAATTCTGCAGCAATTCTGATGAATAATTAAGTACAACGATATTGTTAAAGGTAAGAGGATTCCATCATGTGCGTGCGATTGTTTCGAGTTTATCCACTCTATTGCATGTCCGTGTCTTTTGCAGAGGTGTTCCTATCTCAAGGATGATATCAATCGCCTAAATTTGTTTTTTTTCGAAAAATAGTGAGTGTAAGTGTATAAATAAACCACTAGCTTTGCGCTACTGCCGACCAGTTTGTTCGACAAAATGTAAATTAATGATTATCAAATGACTTTGTTACTATTATTAAGTATAATTACCAATGCGATATAATTTAAGTGCAAATCCGTTAATATGGTTCGCTGGGTTCTAGTTATCCTATAGGACTGCGGTCCCTACAGTGGTCGGTATTCCATGACTTTAGCTGGGCGCCTGATATCACTGCTACATAGGGGTTTTCTTTCTGCAGAATCTTGTAATACTGTGGGGCATGAGCAAAATGCTAAGAACTCTACAAGTGATTACATTCAAATCATGACCAAATACGATTACCGAAAGAGAGGTTTCACGCAGCAACAAACTTCAGCAACAGACCGGTAATGACAAGTGGCCTTGCTCTCATGCTTATGATGTCTGAAGATAGCCGTAACCTCGGCGAAAATAGCCGTTCCAATGGTCTATATTAAAGAACCACATTGAGAATGAAATGTTATTACATGCAAGATACCCTTCTACGTCACTTACTACACATAGAAATGCCTCGTAGGTAGAGCTATGTTTGTGTTTCGTAATAACGTGCATCCATTATGCAGTCCAATTGTGAGTGACGACGACTACTTATGGTGATTACATCAGCTATATTGTTGACAGCACTCAAAGTGTACTATTACATTCAAGCTGGCCTCCTGTTGCCTGGATCTACTCTATAGATCCGTTAGTTCAAGTAGCTTCGGGTCACTCTGTGGGTTCATGCTGTTATAGTTATATCCGCTGGTTCCATTTGGGTTTGTCTATAACAAAAAACTGTCAATAGTAGTAATGGGTTCATATACAAATTGTTGTCGCACCAGACTGCTATGGAGACCTATATACATGCGACGGTTTGTTAATTCCGAAGTCAAAACATCGGTGCGCTTGCGGGAATCAGTCAGTTTGAGCTATTAACTAAGGTTGCATTTGTTCTATATCTCCAACAAATCAAGCTTCTTTACTTCCGACAGCTTATGTTGCCCCGGTTTAAGTCGTATTGTTTGTTTACACTAAGGAAAATATGATCAACAAACCCTTTTTATGACGTAAAACCCAATGTAAGTCATATTCTTAGTTTGTTGAATATAATCAAAAACATTTAATTTTTCAAACTCTTAATAATCGCCTGTATATTATTTTTGCAAAAGAGGAATCATGACTTTCCGATGATTTTGCGCCAACAGTGCCAAGAAAGACTGCAATTGAATTATTTCATCGACTAATCCAACCGCAGTTTAAACTGGTATAATGCGTAACTACAACGATTCTTTTGCGGTTATACTACATGAACAAAAGTAAGTTATTAAGTCCTTTATTAGCCACGATATGCGGCTGTTCAGTGGTGCCGTGATGCAAAACTGCTTTGAGTGAATAAAATTACTATCAGTATTGATGTTTAATGTGAGTCTTTCATAAATAGCATTGCTCCCTTGATTGACATCAGCAGTGACACAACAATACCGATGTGCAGTCCGGTGTGCATTGGTACATGTTATAAGCGGACAAACAAAAAGCCTTTCCGGAAGCCAGCGTATAAATTTGATTAAGAGATAAGGTCCATTTGCAGTAGCTTAATAGGAGAGCGTACCCTGTTTATACAAACACGAGATTGTATGATACCTACATACTTAGGCGACGGAAGGTAATCCATTGAATGATGTTTTGTATCCTCTGCAGGTAGCAACCAGTCTGTGATATCATACACATCGCATTCATTATCGCATTCATTATCGGACAAAAACGATTCAGTTATAAATAGATGAATTAATTTAGTATATGATTCATTATAAGGCGACGAATTTATCCAAACCATGGTAGATAATCGACCATTTTAATAGAATCGCTCACACTTGCCCTTTACTTTCCTTCTTATCTTATCTGTTGGCATTTTACAATCGTCAACGATAGATTGATGCTATTTGATTAGGAAATCCATTCCAAAATGATATTTAAAGTTAGTACTATCGAGGAAGTTGATGCTACTTTATATTACTCAGATGGTAGCTTCTTTGTCACTTGATTATACTTGACTTCTATCAAAACCCAATTGTCATGTGAATGAGACCTGATGATGTTGGGAGTGGAGGCGCTACATGCTACCCATATAAGATGAATAACCCACGTAATACCGGTCATTTCTCGCATTCGTTTCTGTGAAATGCTGCCGTGTTTCTGTAGTTATTAGTTCTCACAGTCACCTCCTCACCCAAAACAATAGTCACCTTTGTGTGGGTTCATATATCTACATGAGGTATCCATAACATTGTTAATACAGTCTCTTGATTAAGTGTCGACTCAATAATACTTCCAATCCGTCTGCTATTTAAACCAGACAACTTGTACGCACTGGTGAACAAATAACACGCATTGGTGAACGTGTAACAGGAGTGTTATGAGGGTAGTTTTTCCAACTGCATGTTTCTCTGATTCTATGTGTTTGAGTTCTCACAAATCATGTCGACGACGCTGCGCAAAACATATAAACCCTCAGACACCTATCCGAGCCAATTTAGTTAATTGCTAACCGCAAAATAGCTATCAGAAGTCTGGCTGCATGTAAAATGGGTCGCATCAATTAGAAAAATGCATAACTATTACTTCGCATGGGGGCGTTGTTGTCTTGTGTGCATTAGATCTCATTATAGATAATGTGCATGTGTTCTGAATATCATGCGTTTGTACTGCCAATGTGGCGTTCACTGCAGAGTTGCAAGCTTTGCTCCCACTTACAAAGTTTTGCTGGATGGAAGCGATGTGTGATTTTACGCGGCAAGAAGCGTCTTCAATGTAATGATGCTTTACTGCACGTTTATCAACAGAACTATTCTTAGAATACAAAAGTCGGTCACACGGGTGAACATCTCTGGCATCATAGACATTGCTTCTGCCTGGCCTATGGTGTTTGTATAGATAGGACAGACATATGAATAATCTGCATTGGTTCTGAATACCATGCATTTAAACTGGGCAGTATACTCCAGGGTTCTGAGGAACCCTGAGTTCCCATTAAAGGCACCTGCGAGATTGCAGTCAGACATTCAGCAAAACGGTACGCGGATCCATGCGACCTATGGAGGCACCTTGAACGTCAGTCACGATTGATAAAGAGAAATCTTTAGTTTATTGTGCATGTTGTCAGATGACCCCTGAACTTATGAATGATGACGCCAATAACCTGATGATTGTCGGATTATTACAGCTGGTATGCGGAAAACAAATAATTGGCATTTTAGAAATCATGTACTGACGGGTTTGCCAGCCCGATAATTTTTATACACTTAATTGATTATTTACCCTATCCCAATTAGTTCTACCGTTTTGTGATAACGTACGCGAGATTTACGCCTACCAGATTAGCAATTACCAAATGGGCGAACAAAGGGGCTGCTTTATGTTGTTATCTTCTAGTGCTATTTACACAGTTAATCATACGACTGAAACCTCTTATTCTACAGACTGTCATTAACCGGCATGTGATTACCGTGTTGATTCACCCATAGAGCAACCGGTGTGGATCTATTTATAGAATTATTTACCTGAAAAATTATTTGCCTGCAATAGAAGGATATCCTCTCGACACCTTTGGGCATGAGTTCATGATAATTGGAGATGTTTAATATACAAGCGTACAACAACTGGGAGTGTAGAGATGTTTTAAATAAGAAATTACTGTCACTAGATACATCGCCTTTGAAATACTTTGAAGTCTGTGGGGTTGCATGATCAGACCGTTTAGTGATCCATTGTATCCATGCATCGTCAGTGGCAATTAGCATCTGTGCGTATGGTCGGGTAATGCTGTCTCAGAGGTAATAAGTTGGCAGTGTTTCGACTAGATATTGGTATGAAGCCACATTAACTATTTGATGCAGCCGCTCAGTGCGCGGTGGAGCTTTAACTCGTTTTCCTCCTTTTGTCACATGCGTAGGGTTTGACAAAACATGCTGTATTGTAAAGGTTAGGGATGGTACGTTTGTATGTTTTGTGCATGCTCGCATCCATGATGTGCATAAACATTCCTAAATACTCGTTTAGCCCGATGTATGATGTAACATCTGTTGTGCGCTCGTCAGCGAGTTATGTTTGATACCATAGGCAGTTTGCTTGCTTACTTCTTGTTAGAAGTTTAATCAAAAGAAAACCTAGTATTGAACATTTTGGGGCTTACAATAAGCAAGCTTCAGTGAAGTGAAATCTCGAATTTCTGGCATTGGTGAATCCTTTTACTGTTTCATCATACAACTAGAACTTGTTGTCTATTGCCATTGTATAATGTTTACTGCAAGTACCAACTGATTGGCACGATAATTGTACGTCACAAATACGAATTATGATAATGATACATTAACGTAATTTTAACGATATTTCATACCTAATGGGCTTCACCAGACCTATAGAGTGAGTCTTTCCCGTTTGCTTACTTTGTTATTCATGATAGTCTAAATATGGCACTGTTTCACATTATTTACGAAGAGCATCGTCGATAGAAAAACTGCATCTCAGCCAGACGAATTCTTATGTTTGCAATAAAACCAATGCGGTGGGACCACCAGTGCTTGCAGAGAGAACATACAACAAGGACGTACTTTGGTGATTATTGCCATACCAATGGTCCAATCTGATCAGGCGTTCCATTATGACATTAGTCTATGATATGTATTGAATATCGATAGCCAACGCCAATTTCGTTTCATTTTGTTCATTTATAGACTAATACACGATCTGTCCATGAACATAATAAGTAAATGATATACGATATCTTCCAAATACACCTCGTTCGCTTAAAGGGTAATTTGATTGATGTTAGATCATTGCATTATCCGCGGGTTGTTAATAAGCTGAGGAGCATTATCACATTGAGGTAGCTATATTGCCATGCTTATTAAAGCTCAGCCCCGTGATCTCTTCAAAGACAATTGGTCATGGGATGTCTTAAAGACAAGCTTACAATAGAATGAGCTATTTTTCAATAGGCAGCCCACGCGTATGACGGATAGCTATTATTTTAATAGCGATAACCTTCGCAAACCTATAAATATCCATATTCTGGTGAAATATGTGGTCTATCACCTACCAATAAACGAGTTTTGATAACCATGTATGTATTTGTGGAACTCGTCTAAGATGATTGAGAGATAGTAGTCATTCAATCGGTGCATTGATAAGTCACTTTAAATATTGGACATTGCGGAATTGCATCTTGTCTACTTAGCCGTGTGCCACTATGCTTTCTCATTAGTCTTGGCTGACCTAAAGATATGCATCATTTTTCCTATTAACATCAGTGGCGTCTGTAAATATTTCTTAATTAGTATTGTGAGTACATGCACTTAACACGATTATGTCCATTGACCACGCAAATGCACCGGTATACAATAATATTTTGCTCGTCAATCTTAAAGAAGTTTTTATCTAGAATTTCCTTGCTTGGATTTATCCGACAGGATACTAATTACAACTACCACAGGGCCTTTATACATGCGTTTTTGAAATGTACGAACTATCATGGCAAATGAACGTTCGGTGGAATAATTTACTTTAGACCCTAAAAAAAATCAAATTAGTGCATGTGTAAGCTGAAACTCTTTCGTGTGCCAGATGTTTAGTATCCTGCTAAATCTGCGAAAATATAGATTTGTGCGAATATATTTGCTCATGCTTAAAGTATTGGACACACCATACCACTATTCTGAGTTATTGGCAAAGTATTTCAATATATGATATCCTTTTCCATCAAATTCATGTAAGCTGAACGTTTTCTGGTGTACATGTAATGTGTGCACTCGAGATTAAATTGATATTGTGTTAGGCATAATAATATTTCCATGATATATACTGTACAGGCTTTATGCTGTGCTTTGTTATCTAAATATGTCGAGCTGGTCATTGTTATTTCTTATCTTTGTGCTGGCTTGGACCATTGGCGGGTTTACATCTGAGCAGGTTGTAGTGTACAAGCTGTGCTATATTATGAATAAGTTATAGAACATTTATCTTTAGCAAAGGTTTCCCCAGCTGATATTTGTTCTCACCAACAGTTGATTTTGATTAAAACATCAAATGCCAGATTATCTACTCCCTGTATTTGCTTGCAGAATCCAAGATTATATACAATGTCATATCTGCATGTTTAGGCCAACACTCTGCAATTAACTGCCATCTTATAACCAGAATGCAGCTGTCAAGGAGGTGATAATATGTACACTCAATAAACTTGCAAGCCCTGCATTACAGTTTCACATACAGCCTCCCGCTCGGAGGATCGATGCAGTTTAGACACGCGGACTCCATTGATGTTAGTCGATTTCGTAATCCGTTTTGCGTTTATTGCTTTCCTGTGATCTTCCTTCTGTGTTTGCGGTTTAATGATCCTGTACACAATTCGCTGCACACATGCAGCCCGGTATCAGACATCGGTATCTATGTGCAGAGTGCTTCGTTATGCCCTAATTTTGTTTGCGACGGATTGATCAATAGAAATATGTGCCACTTAGTCACTCGAGGTATCTCTGATATCAATACAATGTGGAGTGGTAGGTCTGTTTGACCGTACACAACTCGTATTTGTTAAGGTGCATCGTGGTGTGATCCATGGAAATTGGCAACAACCGTGTGAGTCAACGCGGAATGAAATCATAGAGACTCGGGGTTGATGGTTGACCGAGTTGAAGCGCTATGGTTTGACATCACTTGCTACCAGCCCCTGAAATGTTTTAAAAAACTGGAAAGATGACTGTCTCTGGTGGGAATTAAGTCTCTCCTGGGTCCGGCCAGAGACCACTAAGACACCAAGTATACCAATAAAAACCTACACTTTATGAGAAGGCGTGCAAGTACCACTGAAAATTTGGTGAAGGATCTCCCTTGGCTGTTGCACAGCCATTTTCACTTCGAAGGGTGCAATTCTTTTTTGAGAGGTTCCTCCACAGCTTTTCAGGGAAAACCTCCCGGGGTTTACAAGTCAAAAAGTTGAGGGATCCACCCGACAGCAGGGCGAGAGAAAAACGGAATAAAAGGACGGAGAGCGGGGGGGGGGGGTGAAATTGAAACTTTGAGGCAACTCACAACCAGCTTCGCAGATCAGAAAGTATCCTTCAAAGGGGACCGAGCACATATGATATGCCCCTATTCGTAGTTGTACGTTTTAATGGGCATATTGAGGTTCCCCTCGAATACAAAGAACCAAACGGGGGCAGAGGAGGAGCTCAAAATGATGAGGGTCCTAGCCAAAACCTTACCCCATGGCTTGACACTCAAGGGTTGGCGCACACATCGTGGACCAAGCAATTGCCACATGAGCAATACGGCTTTGTAAAGAGAACTCCCTCCGGGACCCTACCGCGTCACTGGAAAGTACCTGGAAGTACCGAGGAGCAATCAACAATGCTTGTAGTTTCGTGATGCGTCTCAGCCCCCAAATCACCACAAAAACCCGTAGTTTTTCACAACTGGCATGGCCCAGGATTCTTATATCCTGTTTATGCTAGTATAATCGAGATAAGCTGGTGACTTGGAGCCCGCCGAAAATCTACCATGTTAGAGCTGCTTCGAGGTTGAACCCTGCTGTCTACCTTACAGGGACAAGAACTACTCAAAGTGGCTCGCCGAGCTTCCTTCGCCGCCAATGTGTGTCTTCTAAAGCATGCCCGAGAAGAGACCACGTACCATACGCCACCCACCAAAAGCTGTGGGGGCATTTGATGCCCCGCAAAAGGAGACTACTATGAAAATGTACAATCGCACTTTGGCGTCCTCCTCTTGGCAGACGTGTAAGAGGCCTTTCGATAGACCTGCCCACAGCAGAACGCCTGGACCCCACATAAATCCTCAGCCTTGGCTTATTATAGGGTGCTCTGCTCAAGAACACCGATCTCGGGGCTCGGCTGCCGACGGGTGTGGCCAATACCTCTTTATTGAGAAGGGGATGCGTGGCGGAATATTCATGGTCTTGCCAGTGCCCAAATGATGGCGAATATAACCTGATCGACGGCTTTTGATTTTCCCCAAACCGTAACCCCGTTTTTCTACCGGATGAAAAGCAACTGGTATGGGCGGGCGGCTTCAGTGGGTGGAAGGGAGAGTTGTTGTTTATTTGGGAACCACCCGGTGACAACTCAGTCTAGAATGAGACCTTGTGTAAGGGAGGGACAACACCTACCCGTAGGTTCCGCGGAAACGCACAGTTGACAAGAATAATTGGAAGTCTGAGAGTCAGCAAAACCGGTAAGGTTTGGGATAGTGCCCACCCACGTTGATTTGATATAAGAGGGAAAAATGGATAGAAAGGTTGTTGTAAAGAAACAGATCCATTATAAGCAGTTTTTAAAGAGGTTCTTTTCAAACGTACAACTTTCCACTACAGGACAATTAACGGACCACAGCTGGGCATAAAAAAATGAATAACCCAAAACAGCAGACCACAAAAGGTCTAGACCATGAGGATGCCAGTGCTTTCAGTGCACCGTGGTAAAACCCATTTGGGGACAGCTTGATGTCGGGTTGCTTCATCGGTAGCTCCTCTTGGGCCCAAAGGGCCCTGGGTAGGCATGCCCCGCAAACGGTAGTGTCTGGCTCATCAGACTTTGTGACAGAACATGCTGGTGCCCCAAGGGCCGTTCCGCATGAGTACGGTTAAAGTGTTCTAAGGTAGTTTGGTCCGCTGAGCACCCCACACGGTCACGGAGGTGGCAGGTGGATATCCACAATTCTGCTCTTGAAGTCTACTTCGGTCAACTTCATCTGAAAAACCCCGGCGGCTGCTTCAAAGTACTTTGGCGACCATCCCTTTCCAACAGCCTCTGGAACTAGATATATATATATATTTTGCATGCGACGAGTCATGTAAACCCATCGTTATGTTTCCTTCAGAATCTAACAACAAAACCTGTTGAAAAATCATCACTCAAAACCCCAGTAAATCAGGTTGCGGCGGCATATAATAACTCACAATGCAAAGCAGATGACAGTTTTTCTAATTACTTTGCAAGACCAGGCCAATCGCTGGCATTCCCAGGTTAATGACCGTCACCTCACGTCGTTTTGGTTGACTGACAGCACACAGAATCTGTTATTTAGCATCTAGAGAATCAAATTGTTTCTACGGAAGGCAAGGGCGCAAAAGGGTGCCCCTTCCCCCAGGATAATTAAAACCGATATCATCTTGGTGTGCCTGTTGTTTGATAAGGATGTCTTTTGTTGCCATTGTAAGTTTCACGTGGCATGAAGTCAAGAAAAGGGGATGCCCCTCTAAGAGCCTTTTTCTAGATTTGAGAGGAGGTATGAAACAACCAAAGCATGGTTGTGACTTTTTACAATGTGTAAAATTTAACAATCGGTAACTGGGGCAGACATGGTGCAGCACTTTATCGATGCACTAGGGCCCCTGCGACCGCAACCCGGAGCCCATATAGCCACGCAGTCACTACATCATCCTTTGGTACCTTGTGGGACGCTGCTGCGCTCTTAGGGAACCTTGACCTTGAACTGGCGGACCTCATTTAGAAACTAGTTCTGCTTGACCTTAAGGTCTGCCGCATCACTACGCCCCCCGGCAATGTTTTTCTTTTTATTGGGGGACACGTTCAGGTTGGACTCAATTGTAACATCTCCACTTCATTTGAAGTCATCGTTTTCTTTCACTGACATAAGCAAATTTCCCATGTGAAATTTGTTGCTCACCAGACATTTGTCTCACATCCCAGTGATTATAAGATTTTAAGGTTTTTTTTGAGATTGCATACAAACAATGGTGGATGGGATAAAGGGAAATTTAAAAAAACGTGTAAGCAATGAGTCACAAGAAGAAAAGGAAGTGATAATCGCCCCTATCGGCAAAGTGACAACCACGTGGGGCGGTAAGCCGTTTTGCCAACAGAGCACATGACCATCGGGCAAGTAAAGGGCGAGAGGAAGCCAAACATTATGACATTACCAATCGCTTGATTCCCAAAAATTATAATGCAGAAATATGAAGCCTGTATAGCAACAAAACCAGTCAACACATGAATCACCGCCATGAATACAATGTATTTCCTTTCCACAATGCCCTTCATAGCGGCTGTAGCTTTAATAATCAAATTGGACTATAGGGAGGCTTCTGAGAAGAAATAAGGTGGACCTTTATGGTGCTTGAACTTTGTAAACTTGAGGCTGATAAAGTTATCTTCGATAGACAGCTGATGAAATGCATGTAATGTGTGGCATATGTCTAGATTTTGCAGTGAATTTGCCAAACCCCCAGAAATCATAAAAGCCAAAATATACATGGCGGAAATGAGAAGGCTGTTAAAACGGGAATCACTGATACGTGGGGGTTTGGGGGGTAAATCAGTTTATGGAGCACGGATGGAATGATGGGGCCAACAAGCGAAGGACGGAGGTTACAAGCGCCTTGGATAACCTTTTTGACCACGAAAGCGGCAAAAGGGTCCACAGCAGAACGCCTCTTGTGATAATTAGAAATGGCTGTTGTATAGTGGAAGAGGCATAAGCTGAGGTAAAAAGATGTACAATGTATGAAAAGACCAACTGGAATTTTGGCAGGGAACCCCTGAACGTCTGGGCGAAGGTTGCTTACAAACTGTCTAAACAATGCAATTGATTTAGCATAAGGCTGATGCGTTGTGTAAGAGAGAGGAGATGACCAATTCCAGATTGACTATGAACTGGAATGTAAGTCGGAGACTTATTGAGGGAGTGGTCTTCTATGATTTCCAACAATTCTGGAACGAGAAAGAGTCAGCAACAAAATCATCCTTGCAGGATAAGGATATCAGATTTTATATTTTTTGCATGTGAAAGTGAGGCGTCTGATCAACTTCAACATATATTCATCTGTGGAAGTTTGGTTATTAATGACCTGAACAAACCGCCATGATATCACAGACATAATATCCAGGAGCGGAAGCATCGAATGACAAATTGTTACCGAGAAATGCATCCAGGGTTTCACAGCATGCCCAAAAATTTCCATTAAAAATGGATTTAAAACATAAGCCATGCTTGGATATCCAAACGAACGAATGTGTAAGGCGAATATGATGGTGTTATTTAGAAAATGCCACAAGTTAAGTCAAAAACCTTCGAAGGAATGGCCGACCTGGTACTTTAACCCTACAAGCAAAGTTAAAGTGCCGATTAAAAATTGCATTTCTTTCAGAGTGACAGATCTGCGTCGAGCAAAAGGAGTGAGGACAATAATGGCAGAGGCAATTTTAACGGGGAACAAACGAGCCTCCATTGCGGTCGTATCAACCTCGATGTAAAAAAGTAAGGGGGCAAGCCCAGTTTTGCTAGCTTTAATGGGCAAATTGATGGACTTTGCCATGGCGAGGAATGCATTCTCAGCACTACGAAGCTGTAAAAACTAATCAACTCTATCATCCATTTCAATTGAAAATTTTGTAAATATGTTGGGGTCCCCCCAATATTTATGTCACACTGAAGAATGGTGACCACGCCTGAATTGCATATTCTAAATGTGGCCTTACAAATTACTTTCATGTTTGATTAAAACTCCCCCAGAGCGACTAGTTTAACGTACGTTTGATCATCCCCGGAACTCTGTTAGCCTTAACTGCTGCCTGCTCTGCATTGATTGCTTGATAAAAATGAAGATTTTTCATGATATCTAAGTAGAATCGCCCATTCGGTGCTCTAACTTTTCATTTGCCCGACCTATAGCAATATTTCTGAGTTACGCATTATGTAAGCTTTGTAGTAAGTATATGCCTGATTGTTGGTCCTCACTATGGAGTAAAGTAAGGTGTCTTCAGCAATTTGATTCAACATTATTCATAGCACAGTCTGGATTATTTTTGTAAAATTAGAAAAACAATGGGTCCAAGGGCCGACTTACATTGCTTCATAGGTCTTCTGCTTTTTCTTCCTGTTTTAATCCCCACAGCACCGGATTAAGCAATTTTCTGGCAAATTTAAATGGTTAATGCCCCAGACATACACAGAGCTGGTAGATACGCAGCAGTAAAAATAACTTCATTACGCCAAAGCATATCGGTAAACCTAGATTTTGACGTCCCCACACAATAAGGATATAAAATACTGACACTCCGCCATTATGTGGAGTGAAGATAAGTGCTGCATCGCATAGCGCATTCATTTAAGCAGTTTATTACGGCAGTTTGGGTAGCCTTAATGATTGATGGAGATGGCTGGACTCTTATCCAAGAGATGATTGCGTATTTGGGTTACAAACTCGGATTCCGGAACAAGAACCGATATTGTGTGGTGGTTAATGCCCATGAGTCAGGCTTAGTAATGGAGGCTAACAACGCAGTATTGATCATTCGGTGTTCGTGTTACGGTGACGATATGTGATGCCTTTAAATCGGGCTTGCGTTAATACTGCAAAGTTTGCTGTTTGCTCCAAGGTCGCTCGTTCTAATTAGCGAATGCAGCTGTCATTCTATTCTGGCAAATGTGTACCTTGCCTACAACAAATTAGGGGGATTCTCGAATGGCACATAAAATCATTACCCCTTTTACTGATTTCTGGTTTTACGTAGTGGTCGACCACAGCTAGCGATCTCTCTTTACCCGTAACACTATCATAAGCTATGGCGACTCAATGACCATTATGTTAAGGAGGTGCCTTGTTTCTGGTTGTTAATCTATGTCATGTTCATTAGATATAAGCCTCAGCTGAACTGCTGACGACGGATCTTGTACGCGCTATGGGGATATAAAGCATTGGGGAAAATGAAGTGGCATACGTCCGAGCTATCAACTCTCGTAGTACTAACAACCCCCGGGACTATCTGTCATCGTTTGCAAACAGTTGAAAAATTACAAGCAAAGCATAAACATGTTCTGACATAAAAAGGCAGAGGCTTGTGATGGGGTTTCGTCCCCAAAACGATTGTGGCTACCAAGAAAAGAAGACAAGGGCAAACAGGAAAAGGGGTCATAATGCACATGTGTAAGCACCTAACCTTTATATAAATATGTATATACAATATATATAGATAATCTAATAATATTATATATATATCTAAAATAGATATTTATATATAATATATTATTATAAAATTATATATATATTTTCTATAAATCATACTATATTGTTCATTCTATTATTATTTTATCTTAATTATGTAATACTTTTATGGTCTCCTCTCTCCTCTCTCTCTCTCTGCCTCTCTCTCTGGATCTCTCCTCAACTCTCTGTCTCTCCCCTGCGCGGCCTCCTCTCGTACTGCACCCTTTTCCGTTCCCCTACGCCAACCTCATGGCTCGTGTATGCCAAATGGTTTTCCTGGTGTCATTTATATGGAATCTCACTTCAGATCTGGATGCTTCGAGCTAAAAATGCGGCGGCCAACCAGCACCAACCATTGCACATAGCATGTAGATTAAGTCCTAAAATGCAGTCTAAACTTACTGGGTCCTTAAACTTCCATCATCCCTCATTTAGAACAACCACTACAATGCGGGTTTTTCTTTGCTTCCATACAAGGTCATCTTCCCTGCATGCCACAACCTTTTTTAGCCAATACACGAGTCAATGATGTTTAGTCGATTGTAACGTAAAATGTCAGTAGATAGGATGGCCGCTCAGGTATAAGGTTTTGTTCCCGTAGCGGGGAAAGCTGCATATATCCGCATATATTCTTAAATGCATCGATGCTTGGACACGCGGCAATCCAACGGTTCCTATATAGACCACCATTGCAAGTTTAAAAAAAAAAGGTCAAAACACCAAAACTGTAAATCAATATTATACAAAGAAGGGACAACCTTATCATCTGCAAGCGCTTAAGGTTGGATATCCAGTGGTTGTGTTTATGCATAAACGCAGTTTGCAAACACAAATAATCCAGTAAGCGCAGGAAAAGCTGCTGATGACAAGCACCATTATCTTTTTTGTTAATGTATTACATTTAATGATACAATTTTGATAATGCTAGATTGAAGTAGTATTGTTGAGATTCACCTAAATAATCGCTATGAAGCATCAAGTGTGGTTTGCACTAAGCCTGATAAGAAATGGGATTATCGGACATGCAGTGATATTTTTGTACCATGTGTTTTTCATTGACATCCATGCTTATGAACAAAGCAAACTACACAGGAATGCTCAAATCTGCATGTAAATCTGTTCCATGTGGGCGCCCATGTTTTGCCATACATGTACATGATTCTACAGTGTGCTCTGATCACGAATACAACACCCGCCGTTATTACCATTATCATCAGATGTCAGTCAGGAACTATAGATGACATCAGCTATATGCTTGGTTAGAAAGAACATTATACCCTCTAGTCTTATCAGTGGTTCTACTAATATCTTTTAAAGTGTAGCAAATTGTTACCCAAACGAATCACCAGGTGAAACTATAACCCTACGTAATAGCAATGCCCCCTTGCCACCATCACAAGATATCTACCTAAATGGGTGAATGAACTGTTTGCGTTTATGACCATGTTTTACGTTTGAACGTTGGAATGCGGCTGCAATTTAATTCATGAACATGGTGAATACACATATCATTATCAACCAGTTAATACCGTTTGTAAATAAGTTAAGAGCCGCTCCACCTTTGAGTGTATTTATACTAAGCACCCATTTCAGACACTAGAAAAAGTGATCTGAATACTGACCAGTTACAGTCACTAATAGTGGATGTATGGTAACACTAAGTTCACAGACTAACCCAAGTGCTCGGTGGGACCCAAACCGTTGATGTACATTCTATGGCACTAACATCCCTGACGTATCCTCCCTGACTGTGTCAGGCAACGGTACGGAGTTAGGTAATCATCACTTTAAATGGGCCTAGAACAGATTGCACTGCTCTGTGTTATTTTGTAGAGCAACAAGGGATCGCTTATCCCAAACCCTAGTTATAGTGTCGATGTTTAGTAATGTACTGATCTGTGAGAGTAAAAGGCCATGAGTTGTGTGCTAACCATTTTCTGTTTTGGGGACGTGTCTCAAAGCTTTAATGAAGATTGCTATGACCCAGTATCAACGTCCGCTTTAAATTTTATCTATTGCGTCACGGTAAGCTGCTGTCAGAATAGCCCTTAATGCGATTCTTGAAAAATACTAATGTGCTATTTCAATTACCGAGACATCAACCGCGTGGCATCTGTTTCATAACCGAGCTTTAAAGAAGCAATTGATACGTACTGTTTTGTGTCGGAGGTGACGTTATATTTTTTAAATATAGGAAACAATATATGCGTGCCGACACTTGGATCAAAAAATTGTAAACGCAGTGCTCGATATCCTCGTGGATGTAACTTTTCATTGCAACTCAAATTAAATTTTTATGGTACTCCAATACGCTAAAGTGCATTTGAAGACTAGGGGCTACAGCAATGGCATCAGAATACCAATATAATATAGTATGTTTAATTCGCAAGTCCAATTGATCGCGCATGTATAATGCTGGTTTAATATACATCTTGGGGAAAGGGTTCGTCGCCGCGCCCCCAGAGAATACTATAGACACTGACTTTTGGGTTAAGCATGAAGAAAATAGAATACAACAATAAAACTCATTACTTCACACGGCTGAATCAGTCTCAATTGACAATTGGTCGCGTTGATCTAAAAATATCTTTTTATTGTTCCACATGCAAAGCGAGGCGCCCCAGGTCATCAATGCGTGGGGTTGTGTGGGGGGGGGGGGGGGGTTTGGGGGTTACCTTTACAATGCTAGAGAAAGGTGATTAAAAAGGAGTGGGGGTGAAGTGGCTTCAATGGTTTTACATGGCATCTTTACTTTCCACTACAGGACAATTAACGGACCACAGCTGGTCATAAAAAGATGAATAACCCAAGACAGCATGACCACACAGGTCTAGACCATGAGGATGCCAGTGCTGCAGTGCACCGTGGGTGACAACCCCATTTGGCGACAGCTTGATGTCGGGTTGCTTCATCGGTAGCTCATCTTGGGCAAGGCCATGGGTAGGCATGCCCAAGCAAACGGTAGAGTACTGGCTCATCAGACTTTGTGACAGAACATGCTGGTGCCACAAGGGCCGTTCCGCATGAGTACGGTTAAAGTGTTCTAAGGTAGTTTGGTCCGCTGAGCACCCACACGGTCACGGAGGTGGCAGGTGGATATCCCACATATTCTGCTCTTGAAGTCTACTTCGGTCAACTTCATCTGAAACCCTGGCGGCTGCTTCAAAGTACTTTGGCGACCATCCCTTTCCAACAGCCTCTGGAACTAGATATATATATATATTTTGCATGCGACGAGTCATGTAAACCATCGTTATGTTTCCTTCAGAATCTAACAACAGACCTGTTGAAAAATCATCACTCAAACCTCAGTACTCAGGTTGCGGCGGCATATAATAACTCACAATGCAAAGCAGATGACAGTTTTTCTAATTACTTTGCAAGACCAGGCCAATCGCTGGCATTCCCAGGTTAATGACCGTCACCTCACGTCGTTTTGGTTGACTGACAGCACACAGAAGTCTGTTATTTAGCATCTAGAGAATCAAATTGTTTCTACGGAAGGCAAGGGCGCAACGGGTGCCCCTTCCCCCCAGGATAAATTAAAACCGATATCATCTGGTGTGCCTGTTGTTTGATAAGGATGTCTTTTGTTGCCATTGTAAGTGTCACGTGGCATGAAGTCAAGAAAAGGGGATGCCCCTCTAAGAGCCTTTTTCTAGATTTGAGAGGAGGTATGAAACAACCAAAGCATGTTGTAGAGCTTTTTACAATGTGTAAAATTTAACAATCGGTAACTGGGGCAGACATGGTGCAGCACTTTATCGATGCACTAGCCCATGCGACCGCAACCCAGGAGCCCATATAGCCACGGCAGTCACTACATCATCCTTTGGTACCTTGTGGGACGCTGCTGCTGCTCTTAGGCAACCTTGACCTTGAACTGGCGGACCTCATTCAGAAACTAGTTCTGCTTGACCTTAAGGTCTGCCGCATCACTACGCCCCACGGCAATGTTTTTCTTTTTATTGTGGGGACACGTTCAGGGTTGGACTCAATTGTAACATCTCCACTTCATTTGAAGTCATCGTTGCTTTCACTGACATAAGCAAATTTCGATGTGAATTTGTTGCTCACCAGACATTTGTCTCCACATCCGCAGTGATTATAAGATTTTAGAGGTTATTTGTTGAGATTGCATACAAAACAATGGTGGATGGGATAAGGAATTAAAAATCGTGTAAGCAATGAGTCACAAGAAGAAAGGAAGTGATAATCGCCCCTATCGGCAAAGTGACAACCACGTGGGGCGGTAAGCCGTTAGCCAACAGAGCACATGACCATCGGGCAAGTAAAGGGCGAGAGGAAGCCAAACATTATGACATTACCAATCGCTATGATTCCCAAAACTATTATAATGCAGAAATATGAAGCCTGTATAGCAATCAAGACCAGTCAACACATGATCACCGCCATGAATACAATGTATTTCCTCTTCCACAATGCCCTTCATAGCGGCTGTAGCTTTTAATAATCAGAATTGGACTATAGGGAGGCTTCTGAGAAGAAATAAGGTGGACCTTTATGGTGCTTGAACTTTGTAAACTTGAGGCTGATAAAGTTATCTTCGATAGACAGCTGATGAAGCTGCATGTAATGTGTGGCATCATGTCTAGATTTTGCAGTGAATTTGCCAACCCTCAGAAATGCATAAAAAGCCAAAATATACATGGCGGAAATGAGATGGCTGTTAAAACGGGAATCACTGATACGTGGGGGGTGGGTGGGGATAAATCAGTTTATGGAGCACGGATGGAATGATGGGGGCCAACAAGCGAAGGACGGAGGTTACAAGCGCCTTGGATAACCTTTTTGACCACGAAAGCGGCAAAAGGGTCCACAGCAGAACGCCTCTTGTGATAATTAGAAATGGCTGTTAGTATAGTGGAAGAGGCATAAGCTGAGGTAAAAAGATGTACAATGTATGAAAAGACAACTGGAATTTTGGCAGGGAACCACTGAACGTCTGGGCGAAGGGTGCTTACAAACTGTCTAAACAATGCAATTGATTTAGCATAAGGCTGATGCGTTGTGTAAGAGAGAGGAGATGACCAATTCCAAGATTGACTATGAACTGGAATGTAAGTCGGAGACTTATTGAGGGAGTGGTCTTCTATGAATTTCCAACAATTCTGGAAACGAGACAAAGAGTCAGCAACAATATCATCCTTGCATGGATAAGGATATCAGATTTTATATTTTTTGCATGTGAAAGTGAGGCGTCTGATCAACTTCAACATATATTCATCTGTGGAAGTTTGGTTATTAATGACCTGAACAGCCGCCATGATATCACAGACATATATATCCAGGAGCGGAAGCATCGAATGACAACTTGATTACCGAGAAATGCATCCAGGGTTTCAGCAGCATGCAAAATTGGCCATTAAAAATGGATAAAACATAAGCCATGCTTGGATATCCAATCGAACAGAATGTGTAAGGCGAATATGATGGTGTTATTTAGAAATGCCACAAGTTAAGTCAATAAACCTTCGAAGGAATGGCCGACCTGGTACTTTAACCCTACAAGCAAAGTTTAAAGTGCCGATTAAAGATTGCATTTCTTTCAGAGTGACAGATCTGCGTCGAGCAAATGGAGTGAGGACAATAATGGCAGAGGCAATTTTAACGGGGAACAAACGAGCCTCCATTGCGGTCGTATCAACCTCGATGTAAAACAGTAGAGGCAAGCCCAGTTTTGCTAGCTTTAATGGGCAAATTGATGGACTTTGCCATGGCGAGGAATGCATTCTCAGCACTACGAAGCTGTAAAAACTAATCAACTCTATCATCCATTTCATTGAACATTTTGTATATATGTATGGGGTCCCCCCAATATTTATGTCACACTGAAGGAATGGTGACCACGCCTGAATTGCATATTCTAAATGTGGCCTTACAAATTACTTACACTGTTTGATTAAAACTCCCCCAGAGCGACTAGTGAACGTACGTTTGATCATCCCAGGAACTCTGTTAGCCTTAACTGCTGCTGCTCTGCATTGATTGCTTGATAAAAGTGAATGATTATTCATGATATCTGAAGTAGAATCGCCCATTCGGTGCTCTAACTTTTCATTTGCCCGACCTATATGCAATATTTCTGAGTCTACGCATTATGTAAGCTTTGTAGTAAGTTATATGCCTGATTGTTGGTCCTCACTATGGAGTAAAGTAAGGTGTCTTCAGCAATTTGATTCAACATTATTTCAATAGCACAGTCTGGATTATTTATGTATATTAGAAAAACAATGGGTCCCAAGGCCGACTTACATTGCTTCATAGGTCTTCTGCTTTTTCTTCCTGTTTTAATCCACACAAGCACGTATTAAGCAATTTTCTGGCAATGAAATGGTTAATGCCACCAAGACATAGCACAGAGCTGTGTAGATACGCAGCAGTAAAAATAACTTCATTACGCCAAAGCATATCGGTAAACCTAGATTTATGACGTCGCACACAATAAGGATATAAATACTGACACTCCGCCAAATTATTGGAGTGAAGATAAGTGCATGCATCGCATAGCGCATTCATTTAAGCAGTTTATTACGGCAGTTTGGGTAGCCTGTAATGATTGATGGAGATGGCTGGACTCTTATCCAAGAGATGATTGCGTATTTGGGTTACAAACTCGGATTCCGGAACAAGAACCGATATTGTGTGGCTGGTTAAATGCCCATGAGTCAGGCTTAGTAATGGAGGCTAACAACGCAGTATTGATCATTCGGTGTTCGTGTTACGGGTGACGATATGTGATGCCTTTAAATCGGGCTTGCGTTAATACTGCAAAGTTTGCTGTTTGCTCCAAGGTCGCTCGTTCTAATTAGCGAATGCAGCTGTCATTCTATTCTGGCAAATGTGTACCTTGCCTACAACAAATTAGGGGGATTCTCGAATGGCACATAAAATCATTTACCCCTTTTTACTGATTTCTGGTTTTACGTAGTGGTCGACCACAGCTAGCGATCTCTATCTTTACCCGTATAACAACTATCATAAGCTATGGTCACGACTCAATGACCATTTATGTTAAGGAAGGTGCACTTTGTTTCTGGTTGTTAATCTATGTCATGTTCAATTAGATATAAGCCTCAGCTGAACTGCTGACGACGGATCTATGTACGCGCTATGGTGATATAAGCATGGCAAAATGAAGTGGCATACGTCCGAGCTATCAACTCTCGTAGTACTAAACAGCCTGGCACTATCTGTCATCGTTCGCAAACAGTTGAAATAATTATCAAGCAAAGCATAATACAATGTTCTGACATAAAAAAGGCAGAGGCTTGGTTGATGTGATGTACGTCGCAATACGATTGTGGCTACCAAGAAAAGAAGACAAGTGCAATACATGAAATGCGTCATAATGCACATTGTGTAAGCACACTAACCAAGTGATATAAATATGTATATACATATATATATATATATATATATATATATATATATATATATATATATATATAGATATTTATATATATATATATATATATATATATATATATATATATATATTTATATATATATATATACATATATATATGTATATATATATATATATATTTATATATATAAATATATGTAAATAAATATTTATGGATATATATACGTATATATATATATGCATATATATATGGATATATAAATATATATGTATATACCTGAGCGGCATCCTATATACTGACATTTTTACGTTACAATCGACCAACATCAATGGCTCGTGTATGCTCAAAATGGTTTTCCTGTTGTCATGTGATCATGGAATCTCACTTCAGATCTGGATGCTTCGAGCTAAAAAGTAGCGCGCCAACCAGCACAACCAGTGCACATAGCATGTATATTAAGTCTAACGTTACTGGTCATTAAAACTCCACATCCCGCATTTAGAACAACCACTACGATGCGGGTTTTCTTCCATACAAGGTAATCTTCCCTGCATGCCACACCCTTTTAGCCAATGATGTTAGTCGATTGTAACGTAAAAATGTCAGTATATAGGATGCCGCTCAGGTATAAGGTTTTGTTCCCGTAGCTGCATATATCCGCATATATTCTTAAATGCATCGATGCTTTGGACACGTGGCAATCCAACGGTTCCTATATAGACCACCATTGCAGTTTTAAAAGAGGTCAAACACACTGTAAATCAATATTATACAAAGAGGGACAACCTTATCATCTGCAGCGCTTTAGGTGGATATCCAGTGTTGTGTTATGCATAAACGCAGTTTGCAAACACAAATAATCCAGTAAGCGCAGGAAAAGCTGCTGATGACAAGCACCATTACTTTTTTGTTAATGTATTAACATTTAATGATACAAGTTGATAATGCTAGATGGAAGTAGTATTGTTGAGAGTCACCTAAATAAGCGTTATGAAGCATCAAGTGGTTTGCACTAAGCCTGATAAGAAATGGATTATCAGACATGCAGTGCATTTTGTACCATTTTTTTGCAATTGACATCCATGCTTATGAACAAAGCAAACTGACACAGGAATGCTCAAATCTGTATGAAATCTGTTCCATGTGGGCGCCCATGTTGCAATACGTGTACATGATTCTACAGTGTGCTCTGATCACCGAATACAACAACGCCGTTATTACCATTATCATGAAGATGTCAGTCAGGAACTATAGATGACATCAGCTTATATATTGGTTTAGAAACAAATTACACCCTCTATCGTAGCAGTGTTCTACTAATATCTTTAAAAGTGTAGCAAATTGTTACCAAACGATACCAGGTGAACTATAACCATACGTAATAGCATGCCAATTGCCATCAGCAAGATATCTACCTAAATGTGAATGAACTGTGTTGCGTTATGACCAGTTTACGTTTTAACAAGTTGGAAATGGCGGCTGCAATTTAATTCATGAACATGCGTGAATACACATATCATTAGCACCAGTATAATAACGTTGTAAGTTAAGCCGTCCACCTTTGAGTGAATTAATACTCCTCATTTCAGACACGAGAAAGATTGATCTGAATACTGACCAGTTACAGTCACTAATAGTGGATGTATGGTAACACTAAGTTCGCAGACTACCCAAGTGCTCAGGTGACCCAAAACCGTTGATGTACATTCTATGGCACTAACTATCCTGACGTATCCTCCCTGACTGTGTCAGGCAACGGTACGGAGTTAGGTAATCATCACTTTAAATGGGCCTAGAACAGATTAGCACTGCTCTGTGTTATTTTGTAGAGCAACAAGGGATACGCTTATCAATCCCTAGTTATAGTGTCGAGTGTTTAGTAATGTACTGATCTGTGAGAGTAAAAGGCCATGAGTTGTGTGCTACCATTTTCTGTTGGTGATCGTGTCTCAAAAGCTTTAATGAAGATTGCTATGACCCAGTATCAACGTCTGCTTAATTGTATCTATTGCGTCACGGTAAGCTGCTGTCAGAATAGCCATTAATGCGATTCTTGAAAAATACTAATGTGCTATTTCAATTACCGAGACTATCAACCGCGTGGCATCTGTTTCATAACCGGAGCTTTAAAGAAGGCAATTGATACAGTACTGTTTTGTGTCGGAGGTGACGTTATATTTTAAATATAGGAAACAATATATGCGTGCCGACACTTGGATCAATAATTGTAAACGCAGTGCTCTGATATCCTCGTGGATGTAACTCTCATTGCAACTCAAATTAATTTATATGGTACTCCAATACGCTAAAGTGCATTTTGAAGACTATGGACTACAGCAATGGCATCAGAATACCAAATATAATATAGTATGTTTAATTCGCAAGTCCAATTGATCGCGCATGTATAATGCTGGTTTAATATACATCTTGGGAAGGATTCGTCGCCGCGCCACAGAGAATACTATAGACACTGACTTGGGTTAAGCATGAAGAAAATAGAATACAACAATAAAACTCATTACTTCACACGGCTGAATCAGTCTCAATTGACAATTGGTCGCGTTGATCTAAAAATATCTTTATATTGTTCCACATGCAAAGCGACGGCGCCCCAGGTCATCAATGCGTGTGTGTGTGTGGGGGGGGGGGGTAGGGGGTTACCTTTACAATGCTAGAGAAAGGTGATTAAAAAGGAGTGGCGTGAAGTGGCTTCAATGGTTTACATGGCATCTTTCCCTGTTTTCATCCACACAAGCACGAATTACATGGCTTGCAATTTTCTGGCAATGAAATGGTTAATGCCACCTAGACACAGCACAGAGCTGTATAGAGCTGGATCATTGATAATAACTTCATTACGACAAAGCAGATAGGGTTAATCGAGCTTTATGGCTAATGAAAACAATCACTCCTGCTGTGACTTTTTTACCTCTCTACATTTGCAAAATACTTCATAAAATATACCGCCTTTTATCCTTCTTGTTTTTGAAGAAAGAACAGCACAGAGTGCTCTTTGTTGGAATTACTGTCATCTTTTTGAGGGCGTTCTTCGGCAATGAGTCATCTTGGTTCGTGAACATAGAATTGAAGGTTGTGTTATGTAATGTACAGCACAGACATGTAGATAGAAGATGTGTAATGTTTTGCACACAATAAGGATATAAATATTGACACTCCATCAGAGTATTGGAGTGAAGGTAAGAGCATGTATAGCATAGTGTAATCATCTAAGCAGTATATTACGGTCATTTGGGTAGCCTGTAATGTTTAGTGGAGATGGCTGGACTGTTACCCAAGAGGTGATTGCATACGAGATATTTGGCGTACGAATTCGGATTCCGGAACAAGAAGTGATATTGTATGGCTGATTAAATGCTATGAATCAGGCTTAGTAATGGAGGTTAACAACGCATTATTGATTATTTGGTGTTCGTGTTATGGTGGACGATATGTGATGCCTTTAATTTGGGCTTGTATCAATACTCCAGCGTCTGCTGTTTGCTCAAAGGTCGCTCATTCTAGTTAGTGAACATAGCAGTAATTCTCTTCTGGAAACTGTGTACCTTACCTACAACAAATTACGGGGATTTATGTAGTGTAATGGGGAAAATGGATACAGCTTTTTATTCTGTCTTTCCAAGATCTAACTGATCCGACTGATGAAAAGCTAGTAATGTACATTATTGGTGTCTTTCTCGACTGGCAGTCTGGCACATATAATCATTCACCCCTTTTTACTGACCGCTGGTTTTACGTAGTGGTCGACCACAGCTAGCATCACATGACAACGGGAAAAACAATATGAACATACACGAGCCAATGCCGTAGTAACGTTAAAATGTCAGTGTATAGGATGCCGCTCAGGTAATAGCTTTTGTTCCCGTAGCTGCATATATTCGCATATATTCTTGTATGTATCGATTCTTTCTTACAAGTTAATACATCCGCTGGACATACTTGATAATGCATAGCCCAGCAGAAATATTGTTTGTTGATGAGCACAGAATAGAGTGCTGTGGTCACGCGGCAATCCAAAGTGCAACGGCCCCTAAATAGGCCCACATTTTAGTGCTCAAGGAAGGTAAAATTCACTGAAAATCAATATTTCACAAAGAGGGACAATAATATTGTCTGCGATGTTTTCCCGATGACGCTCAATGCATACACACACGGAGAATTATACGGCACTGTTAAACTTGCAATCGTGTTTCTTTGTCCATTAGAAGGTACACAGATAACACAATGTTCGAGGCTCTAGCAGGATTTCATTCATTGTGAAAATATGTCGCCAGCTGTCGGTAATCAACTGTGCGTTTTCGCCGGAGTTAATCCGAACAAACTTCGTCATAATAGTGAATTCGCCTATCCACGGGAGCCTGGCATGGACATATATTGTCCTTATGTATTTTTAGTTATTAGGCTTCAGTGTTAAACTGTCATCTTCGTGGTCCATTACCCTCGTTGTCAATATACTGTCATCGTAAAACACCTATACCATTACAGGCTGAATAAAATGACGATGTTGGTCAGTTACTGAACAGAGATAACCAAAACTGCTACATATATGCATTAGTAAATATTTACAAAAATGCCAAAGCAATTAAGCTTTTTATAGCACCATATAAACAAACATCAATATTGTTGTTGAATCAATAGTAAATGAAGCAATGGCTATATCCGGAACTATCAACTGTATGGAAGTATTAGTAGTTCCTATTTGTACAAAGTTATGTTCCAATCTATCATGCATATCAATGAATTCCTTTGACAAAGTCACGGCAATACAGACAATACAATAATTATTTGCACACATCAGAGAAGCACGCTTAACATTCAAGCCCGCTAATGCCCAATTGCAAGGCACTTGCTGCTGCTGCGCTCATGTGTGATGTCTTAATAAAACATAAAAAGTCATTTAATGCTTGAACAATGGGAAATATTCCTTCACTTTTTTTATCATCGGGATGACATGAAAACAAATTATCTAAAAAGCATTCGCTGAATTCATTGCTGCTGCTGTATTCAAAAAGTATCTTTTGACACCCTCTATAAGGTCTTCATAAAACACAAAATAGGATGTTCCTTGTTCGTTAGAAATAGCAGCAGATTAATTCATCAACAACCTTTGCCATGGTCATCCGTGATAGCTTGTCCAAAATGATGTACAGATGGATGATAGAGGTGAACAATCACAATAAATGTTAATAAACGTAAAACGCTGCTAAATGGAATGTCTTAACAATGAGTCACAAGAACAAATAATTCTGCTTCCGATTGATCGGTTTCAGCAAAGCAAATGATCATCTTCATTAGAAGCCCGAACATCTTGTTTTTTTGCGTAGCACTTGTATTACAATTAATAATGACACAATATCTGGATGTTGCATTGTGTGGATGACGTGGCGTGATGCAGATTGCGAATCCAGCACGTGGACCCACCAAGCGTCTATGTGAACAAATAAATGTCACATCCTGTCTACATCCTCTTGTTCACTTGACTTCATGTCTCCAAAAGCATGCATCGCAATGTCTTCATATATCCCCTCCCAGCTGGATAAAGCTCCCATTTATAACCACCAAGCGAATCGTGGTTTTGCTCCAACCGCATTCTTGATATGGAACTATGACGACAGGATGGGTCATGGATCTGTAACACACAAAGAAAAGATATCTAATCGCAAATAACACAGTTACTTGCAGATATTGCGAAGTTTTGGTAATGTTGAGCACACGCTCATGTTGTAATGCTCACAAATGCGGTGCAAAGATGACCGTCAATGTTATTGGCTCGCAACAACGCCCTGCATAGCCCGGCCACGTCATTGTAGTGAGCATTCGCACCAGGATCAAAGTTGTCATCGACGTCCGTACAGCTGTGGTCAGGTACTCGGTACCAGTAACGCAGGCGGTGCCCGTCTATCCTGCACACATAACGTTGTAACTATATAAGAGCATGTAAGGGGCGACAATATGAATGCGTTGAATTTGTTTTCAGTGACAAATGTCGGTGGCTTGGTTAATTGTTACTTCATATCACGACAGGCCCAGGTCTCTGACTGGAACACCATGTCCGACTCCACAGGGTTGCTGCATGTCACCACGCGGTGGAATACCTCCGTCCTGTTGGGAAATGGAGATTCTGAAACCCCAAAACGAAACTCGATTAAGTTTAAATTAAGAGACGGAATGATATGCATTATGTATGTGACAAACAAATCTTACGATTTCATTCACCACTTTAAAGTGTATTATAATTGAACTCATCACATTGTTGCATGTCCAGCAGCTCCAAGCAGTAGTTTCAGTGATAAAGCAGCCTCTCCGTCGCAAGAGGATTAATCCTATTCCAACTAATTATCTCTAACGTTCCGGCAAATATTTTCCTTTAATATCTACTTCGCCACAAAAATATTAATATCTAATTCGCCACAATCATACTGTTCCCAGACTCAAGGCAACATTACAATTCGTTATATCTCACAGACGAACCCAATATCACCGCATGGCATAATACTTCATAAATCCAACCAGTCACAGCTGTCCTTTTTTTAGTGTTACGACCGACCGCAAATTAATGGATCTGTCAGAAGTAACCTCATACGTCCGTCAGCGAAGTGACATTACGCAGTTACAGCGGATAGACTGACACGACAGCTTGTCCATGCGAGCTATGTCAAGTTGCTTACACATTATTGTAATCCACTCCAATAAAATTCGATTCAACTAGTTGTTAACCTGCATTATAAACCATGCCAACTCAATATTACATATTTACAATAATGAAATATCTATGAATATTGATACGAATTGCCTTTGCCAAGCCACAAAACCCTTCTCTCGGATGCATCCTTTTACCCAAAGCTATGTTTGACTATCGAATCGATTTCACAGAATCTTCTTCAAGCTACTGATATGTGCAGACAAAACCGTCGAGCAACATGAGGTTTTGCATAACCACGATCGACAGGTTAAGATTATGCGCTAAGACAAGTGAATACCCTGAATGAATAATTCACATATGCAGCAAGAAAGTTACCAAGGACCTTATGAGAAAGATGTCGTCATCAGTGGCGCAACCTGTTATGTCCATTATGAGGACGATGCAATTATAAACAACACAGGTAAACGGTAGACCTCCAGGAGGCCGCACATATATTCACAGAACCAGCATTGTTAGTTGCAGCAATATTTAGAACTCATCCGTATGAAAACCAATGGCTGCATTTGATTATACAATACTTGAATTACCAATTACTGGTTATTGAAATGTGTCTATTATAGCAGCACGACATCGTTAACGAAGTCTCATGGATCAATTACATAAGCTCCGAGTTGATCGATTATTTGTGACATACTATCGATAAGGAACTATTCGCCCACATATCTGACACCCCTTGAGTTTTGGTCCTATCGAATGCTACGGTTGTAGTCGGACAAAAACGGACCCCCGCCTTTTCTTTGCATGAAACTCAACTTCTACATGGAAATGGTTGTATGATGGAAAGGCTATGAAGCAGACTGACAAGCTGTAGCAAGGGTCTACGAACATCGCAGCCTCCTTCTACTGTTTACTTGCACGTGGCAACTTCGTGTGCTCTAGAAAATACCAACCTGTGTATCTCTTATGATCTGCATTAATCCCGCTCCACGCTGTTGCTAATAAAGCACTAACAGAGGATATCCAGAACCAAAGTTGATTATCCATAATCGCTATCAAATGTTATCCACACGAGAAACAGACACGCCCGCGTCGAGAAGATGGCTCCGATGTCAGTGTTGCTAACGCGTGTGATCAACTCTCACTATCCACAATGGTTCTATGGATATAAGTGCAGTGAAGCAATATGAAATCCATGTGACCTCACGCTTATGTCGAGTAAACAGCATGTCACGACTGATTAATATTGGTTAAGATCCACCCAAAATGTCTACATAAATGCAAACAGTGTAACCTCCACGTCCCTCAGCGAGCGGGCGGTATTAATGCGCCTGCCGATTGAAGCACGCCTTGCTTTTATGCAGCAGGACTTGGTCGGTAGCGCTGCGTACAGCAGCTATTCGCCACCAGAGAGAACAAGGCGCAATGCGCATCGCTGGCTGACCTGCTACGCCAGCCTCCCTAGTCGGCCACTCTCAGGCTCAATGGTGTTCCGATGCATTATCAATCTTCGTACTGAACCCAAGCCACTAGACAATAGATGCAATAGGGAAAGTGCGTCGGGCTTAAGCAGTCATCATCGATCGGAGGATGGCAGCTCACACAATATCAATGAACAGTTTCGATAGCCGACTGGGCGTAAGATTAGCCTCATTTAGTCATCAGTTCATTAAGGCGATTAGGTGCTGTGGAAAAGGAATAGGGGCCGTGCGCATGTGTGATATTGCCAAGTAACATGCGCTTGGTGAGCGCAGAGGGAATACAGCAGCCCCCGTGGGCAGGTAAACCTCACGAGGCAGCTGCGCCTTTGGCACAGATGTTTGTTGCAAATCACATCGGTTTACGCCTTAATCTCTCAATACTAACCAACACAAGTTTAAAGTTGTCTACAATAAACATGTTTGCTTAGATTATCCCGGGGAAAACAAGCTTAGGGATATCACATCGCATCACACACCATGCACAATTTTGTATGCTGCTGATGCTGGCGTTAACCCCCAGTGACCAAATGGTACATATTTCTCTTGTGTAAACCTATTGCAAACACAAACCAAGTATCAAACAGGCCGTGCGTCTTGTATTACTTGCATTATAGAAGGAAGGTTTGGGGGTTAGCAAATTTGGTTTTTAGCAAATCGTCAGAGCCGTAGCTTTATCACCATTTACCACACTAATAGACGATGACTAATTTGTTCGATTGCCCCAGCTTTCTTACAATAAAGTAAACCAAAATTCTTTTTGTCGAAAAAATTCACATTCCATAGGTTTATGTACTTGTCATAAAATTTCGTATTCCCATCCAAGCCATAATTCCTCGCCATTCAACTTTACATATATGCTTTTTCCGCTTGTAAGGTTCTATTCACCTTGACGATATAGCCACGATATATTCACATTAGAACGACTGCTATTGAAGCTAAAACCGACGTTGCATTGTAACACATCCATTTCCAAGTTATGCGCTGGTAAATACTCAAGACAAGACCTATGGTGCATTGCGTGCATGCAGCATCACATCGTTAGCGGAATTAGCCGGAACCCTGCTCCCTCTACCTTCTATGTTTAACTCGGGCTGATGCATTGTCTATCCGTTTGTGATACAGACGGTTTTATGCGTTCAGAAACACATGCTGATATAAAATATCCCCTACATCGATCAGCTCTTGGCATCGTGGCACCTGAAGCACCTTGTTGTCATTTTGCAATGCGATCGAGGTTAAGTAAGGTTGTGCTGATAGAGCACGGCTTTATCGTGTATGTCTCATACTGACGTAGTCGACCGGCGGTATCAACTAAACTGGCAATCTTGAAAAAGCATTCGGAGATGATTCTGGCCACAGACATTGAAGCAAGCTCTAGTGTGTATCACCGAACCCAGTATGTCAGCGCAGTAATGCATGGAGCAATAACAAACACCAGTAATGACACAACAACACTTTGGGCGGAAAATGTGGTAAATTTGTCAATAATCTAAATTATGTTAAGCGTTACAATCAGCTGTTTGAGCGATTAGTACTAATTGCCTATACTGATATCTCTGCCATCGCGGGGTATGACGCATTTTCTTTTATCTTCGATCAAATGATTTATGCAAACGTTCGTATTACTTGGAGTAATGCCTGCTCCCTTGAGGCGATTAAAGGCCCAAATGTAGCCATTTCCTGCAGATAATTTGACAAGGTAATGAAAGAAAACGACCTTTGGGCCGCAGCAGTTGTGATCAGTTCTCATTAAGAACCGGATATCTAAGGTACAGTAAATCGGGAGGCTGGATATCATAACGACCTTTATGGCATTGTGTAAGCGAAAGGTAGAATGCAAATGGATTAATCAGAATAACATTAAGCTTGTTATTAGTGCATACATCACTTTAATAGGAAAGTCAATTGGCTATCGCGAGGCGAATGATTATCAATTCAATGGGTTTGATACTGATTTGAAGCACCATATTCATATTTTATAACCATAACGCCTGAATGCCCTATCATGTAATACATGCTAGGATCCAGAACCCCTAAACCGCCTCATGTTGTTTCCATTGCATAGTAATTTTCCTAAGGTAACAGATCTTACAATATATTAATAAAAACGATCTTATAATACACTTTGACAAAACGACTCAGCATCGCACAAAACTTCAGAGGTTATTTGTTGAGATGGCACGGACTCGCTGCATGGGTTAGGTATGGGGCTTTGATGGATACGATCTGAATGGCAAAAACGTTCAACCCTAGGGCCTGATTGTTTTAATGATATCCGTAGCATTGGCACACAACGCGCTTCATAAAATTCGTTCAAACCACTTGGTCAAAATGTACCTGGGATAGGCAAGCTATACAAAAAAACGGTCCATTGGCAAAGGTCGAGCCAATAAGCGCTGCTATTAAGCAATATTCCACGAAAAATAAATACACAGGCAAGACATTTGCTGATGCAATTAACTTACTTACTATAAACGACTACACTTACAAATGCATAATTTATCGCATCGTACCACATAACCACAACGTCTCGTGAGGATTGTGAAGACAGTGATATAAATATCTGTACAGACTGACATGACATATCCACGATGGCTATGTCTTTTATTGTGACCTTCCATATATACCTAAGTAAAGGTCATGTGGTTGTTTGAGAGGAACTAGATGGCGATATCACTTCTGCAGATGCCAATACATGCAAGGAATTCATTGGTGGGTGCGGTATTTAAGGCCTTGTCCATATCTCTACAAAATGGCTGTCATTACCACTCAGCTATACGTTTCTAAATTAACAAACACATGTTCACCAGCTAAATAGTTGATGGCAGTCAATCATTGATGATAGAGTGGATTAAATAAGGAGCAGACTAAGCCACACTCCTTGGTCAGCACAGGTTATGCGATTGCTGCGCAGTGGAACATCACGCCTATGCAATAGAGATCCTAATGTGTCGTACATTTAACTACATAAAACAAGCATTTGTTGCTGTGTCAAATGGAAACGCCCAATTCTGGCCTTTGCCTAATTGCTCCTAACCAGGCAACCGTTCGACCTGCCGGATGTGTTTATCTTTCAGTTATGGTTCGTGTTCAACTGATCTCGTTAAAGCAAATGCTTCATTTTTGAGGCAGCCTCGCCAATGCCTCTATTTCTGTCGGTGTGGTCTGCCACTCAACGGTGTGGTCTGCCACTCAACAATTTTTAGACTGGGATGTTCTAAGGGCACGCGATGACAGTCTGTCACGTAACGGATCGTTCGTTGCTGCTTTTCGCAGGAGCGACTACAAACTTGCATGGAGATGATCACAGAGGCAATGTTGAAATCATGCATATAAGCCCACAGTAAATAGATATTCCGGGCACAAATACAACAAATAATCGCAAAACCAACTTACGCAGGTATATTTCTAGCCACTCCAAACTTGCAAAAAGCTAAATGTCATTCAAACAGGCAGCATTATACTACAGAATATATTTGCAACTCTCTCGGCTCATATAATTACACGTCGTATATAAACATATATATATATATCAATATATGTACGCATACATCAATACGAATATAAACCAACACACACACAAATACACACACACCAAGCACACATACACTCACACAAAACACACATACATACACGCACACACACACATACACACATGCACACACAAACGCACACACGCACACACACACGCATACACACACACACACATATATATATATATATATATATATATATATATATATATATATATATATATATATTTATATATATATATATCTATATACACACACACACACATATATATATATATATTTTATATATATATATATAAATCTATATATATATACATATATTTATATATATATATATATATATATATTATATATATATATATATATATATATATATATATATATATATATATATATATGTATATATATATATAAATGCATGAAATTCTGCGAATGGTATTGTAATAACCTTTATTCCTTTTACCGTACAATTATAGCTCAACAAATTGTTCAATTATATTGGGAACCTTAATATTGCCCGCGACTTAATTGCAATACTTCAAGTATGCATCCGGTGCCTCCTAGTATCTCATTTACCTTTCACCCGAGGAATGGAGATCTACATGGTATATGGTTTATTGTGCCAACATTTCGTTGTGTGATTGCTTATATGCCAGTCACTGGCTGCGATTGACAAGGGAATTTTACATGGCGTCGTATGATGGTTAGAATCAAATGAGGCATCTTTCGAGGGAGTCGTTCGTTGCCGTGGTACCGATGTAAAAGTGGTCTCATAAATTAGATTAAAGCATCCCAAACACAGTTCCCCCAGTTTCGGTTGATGAAATTACCTTATATGTCGAACAACAGTATAACAATCGTCGATTGGGAACGGATGATGATTTCTGATATAAAGTTTTTTGGCATGGAGCCATCTGTTACATCCCCTCAACGCTGACTATCATTTACCGGATACATGTGGCAAACACGATATTGTTTATCAGTTCGGAGCCTAATCATCTCTTCGAAGTATTTACTCCAAGGCCGAAAGCTATGGTATCTGATCGCAAACGCGATCTTGGTTCTTTTTGGGGTATCATAATCACACCACAAGACAGAGACGCATGATTACCCCGATTCAACTTAAGACTAATCGCGTCATGATGATTAACCACGTTGCACATAAATAGTTCCTAAACGCGCCTGAGGCTCAGATCATGCCCTAATTATAACAACTTGGCTGAAGGAGTATTTAATGATATGGGTTTGAACATGTAATTACAAAACGCGTGAACGACCTAGGTTGCTATATCTAAACTGTATTAGTGTATAACGGTAGCTTGAAATGTCTTCAAGCGGCAATACTGAAACAGATATTTGCGACCTGTAATGCTCCTTATTGCTTCTATTGATACTTCCTATGGGTCTCCCCTGCAACATGCATGCATGACATATATTTGTGGTCAAACTATGTTATGATTGGATAAATAATTAATATTTAAGAAGGGATGTGAAGGAGAAAAAATGAAAGAGGACGTATCCAGTAAGCCACACGCGTTATATAGCCATACAGCGCATAGCATTACTACAGTGTGCATTAAGCTGAATGTAATGTTATGCAACAGCTCGTAAAAAAACAATATTTGTGTTGAATCGGTGATCAAATTATGCTCGTTTACACTATCGCATTTTCATTATTTGCATTAAAGTGCTCTGTAAATCATTTCGGCTGTCGGCACATGTGGTTTTGAATTATAACGCTCAGTAGATCCCCTCGGCTGTCGGCACATGTGGTTTTGCATTACAACGCTCAATAGATCCCCTCGGCTGTCGGCACATGTGGTTTTGCGTTACAACGCTCAGTAGATCCTGTCGGCTGTCGGCACATGTGATTTCGCATTAAAACGCTCAGTAGATCCTGCCGGCTGGTAAAGAGTGCTGAACAAAGAAACTATCCCGTGCATAGCGTCTTAAGAGCGCGCAAGGCAATTAGTTGAAAACACAGGTAGTCGGAGTGCCAATTGGAGGGTGCTCTGATACCCACCTTTCCAGCATTGCTCCCAAAACAGTTATGAAGCAATAGTCTGTGCCACGTCTATTGGGGATATACCATTCGATGAAAGTAGGAAATTTGACCTAATGACGCAATAGTTAACAGTTAATATGATCCATCTTTTGTCGACTACATCGTTATCCGATGCATTTTGAGGCGTTATAATTTAGTCTCGGGCATCAAGCGAATGTTGTTATTCCTTAGTGTAGTGACATAAGTGTATTGCACCGAACTCCACTCTGATAACAGAGAAATTCTAGCCAGCGCATTTATCAACTGTGTTTCCAGTGTGCTTACATCAGTTAATCATGTTGTTCAATATTAACAGCACGGGTCGTGTACCCTTTTAGTATCCGCCATGAAATTGTCTAAACAATAGGCTACTGCTGTATTTTAATAAAATATTGATGTACAGCAATTGCTTTGTTTAAAGATACAAATGAGTAATGATACAATGTAAAAACACAGCAATATAAACAACAAAATGTATGTCATTGAGCTCAAATATTTAATCGTTCCTTGACACTGCGTTAACAGATTTAAAACAAATATTTGACTGACCAACAATGCGCTATTATTTTTCCTTGTTTGTGTTGTCGAGGTAGGAATCTGCAATCTGCTTGGTCCGTATCCTAAGACCCATGGATTAGGTCATGTGAAGAATGTCCTATTTCAATGTTTATATCTACCCTGAACTAATCCATTGTAATGTCAACTACATGCGTGTGATCTTGTGTAACCCACCCAACTAATTTTCAGCACTATTTTACGAGAGTATCACACAAGTGTTGTGTTTACAATTGTTATACCATTGACTTCTTTTTCACTTTGTTCTTAAATTTTGTGTTTTAAACGCGCCGATGTATTTTTAAAACCCATTCCATTAGTGTTGTCAGTTCCCTTGGCATATTAATGTCACTTATTACAGATTTAATGGGAAAGTTGTTCGACACTAAACCACGTTTAGTCCATTAAATTTCGCTTACAATTCTTTCCCATACAACACAGTAGATGCACACTCACTGCGCGAAGAATATAATCTACAATTATTTTACCAAAAGGCGAATTTAACGAATTGTCAGAAACAAATTTGCTACAAAGCATCCCTATTAATTACTAGAGATATTGTTCTATGAAGCTTTCTGGGACACGTCTGAACGTGAGCTCGAATTGCCGAACATATTGATTATATTATAACGCTGGGATACCGTTAACCGTGACTGCACTTGCCATAACATAAAGTGGAGCAAGTTGCTATCACACAACAGCCAACAGCGATGCGATAATAGAACATAGTGGTACCAAATAATGCATTTGAACCATTTCCAGGGATCGCTTCCATTTGTCCTACCAGAGTGCACTTAGCAGTTAATAATGATGTATTACTAGCAAAAACCACGCCATGGATTGTAGCGATGCTACTCAAGGCAAGAATCGTGCTATAACCCATTGTATGTCGCACATCCACAGCTGCGATATAGCAAAACTTAACTTATGTCAATATCATGCTCATAAGAAGGCAATATGATGAAACTTCGTGAGAGAAAATCTGCCATGGTAGACAGATAATGTATTAAATGATATATTTTCCCTTCACACTAAGTTGGCAAGTAACTATCTCAAATAGTTGCTGAAAATCTACAGCATATTTTGCACTTTGTATAGAAAAGTTTATATATTACACTGCTAGCAAATACAAGGGGCAGAACGGCCACATACTCGCGTAGCAGGATCGATTACATGCAAATATATAGAAGCATTAAATACCAAACCACGTAAATGTGTTATAACAAAATATAAAGATCAACAGTCAACAATGCTGATGGGTGATGCTCTCTTTAATAATACTAGTGGTGTAGAATCCAGTTCTTTTTGCCTGATCTCAACAATCAGAGGAAGGTTTTAGCTAGGTATTTGAATGTGTGTACTCACATCCTTGTTTTTTTCAATATGGCAAAGCAAACATGCAAAAATATCTATGATTATCGAATGCGACGAATATCAATCATAAAATCCAACGATCGAGCATCCATCTACATCCGATAATTGCGACCGGGGTTAGACTCGTTCTGGACCAGTAACGAAGAGAATGGGCGATCCATCTTTAAAGCTGCTTTGTTGCGGATTTCGACTTCACAATGGATAGCCACGTCACGTTGCAGTGTCTCCTATCCATTATATGATGCATTCTTGCCATATATGCCCCACTTATGGATGATAAAGCCGGTCGAAAAGCTAAGTGAAAAATAATGATGGTATAATGTTCATGATTTGAAATCGCATAAAAATACATTATAACGGTTCATGTGATACTCGAAATTGTCTTTGTCATTGATTTTGTTCGGATGGGGGGATGTATTTTCGTAAATAAATATCTTTATTTGAACGGTTAGGTGCGATAGCGCCCTGGCTGTTAATGGAGAACAGATGCAAATGAATTTTACGATCTTGATCGCGCTTCCGAACGATAATTTGTACACATAACTTGACTGCAATAACTAACACACTTCGCAGCTTCATTGCGTTTCGGTACTATTTATTATGGGAGCGCTAGTTATACCAGAGGAAATATTCATGGATCAAAGTGCTGATGATACATTGTGGTCGGCTAAGAGGCTATCAATCCGATAACATACTTTTGTCTCACATAAAGTACGCTTGCGTCACTAAGAAATTTCATTGAGTAAGACTTATGAAAATGCCCAGAATCAAGCGGGACGCATAGAGGACACAGAAATGACGCTAACGCGACACATGTAATTGAAAACACTGCTCGTCTGCTGTCAGGGATTAGATAAATAGGAGTTGAAGATACTGGTACTAATAATAGGTCCCTCGTGCATTCACCATCATACGACAGTCTAATTGGGAAAGCAGAATTGTGCTTTTGCATAAAAATTGGATGCACCGAATGTACGGAATGCACAATACGACTTTGTCCATTAATTGCAGCCCTTCTGTAGTAAGATAGGGGCATATTGTATTCTCTATTCGAAGAAAGCCAAGACAGAGCTAGATCGAGATAACTGAGATGATGCAAGAAATTAATTTTCTGGCCACTAAAATCTGCTGTAATGCAATTGTTTTTAACCATGCCATCATAGTTTTTGCTGAGCGTTTCTGTGACGTAGACTTTTGAAGAGCATTCGGTTTTGTAGAGCAAAGGTTAGGTGGATTGCAAAATGCCAAGCAAATGATGTTGGACATCTTTGTTGGCCATGTTTAGTCCGAACTTTTATATCATTTTGAGATTATTGTTTAGTTATCAGATTAATTGCTTACTAACAGCAACTCGGTTTAAAACAATCTCCTTATAGATATCAATAAGAAAACCGATGTAATTTCATCATCGTCCACATTAATTTTGCTTAAGATATATGCATATATATATATTTCCATGTATATATGAAAATGTATATACACATATGTGTATGCATGTATATATATATATTCATATTTATATATATATCTGTATACATACATATATATATAAACATACAATAACGGTTTTTGGTAAATAAGTTGGGAATATTCTGCACAATTGGGATATCCTAGTTGAATATGATACTAAAGCTCCCATTAAATATTCTATTTAATATGCCCTGCATACATTTGTGGAATTTTTATCAGAACCATAAAAACACATCATCTGCAGCCATATTTTTTACTTAATTCACATTACAAAGCCTTGTCCGCGCAATACCAGCAGAAACAACAGCTACGAGCCAGTGTTTTGATAAATTGTGTGTGTATAACAACATGATTGATGTTATGAGGCAGATATCCTGCGACATTCCGCTACACGCTGTTCTGTCTAGGGTCTTATTGACTATTTGCGTGGCAGCTTTATGCAAATATATCTTGGCGTGGATAGGATCCGTGCTAACAGCGCTGTGAAGCAGACGAGTAGACAACTGCCAAGCAGGATAAGGAGTGTTTGAATATGTAGCTTAATCGGCGAGTAATGCACCTGTGTTTATTCCTAGCAATGTTTTCCATAGTACATTATGGACCACTGGTGATAATGTGTTAACGTTAAGGAGGGCGAAGGAGAGAAATTTTATTTCTTTGTGTTGCGTTGAATCAATGCAAAGTGGCTTGTGGGAAAAAGGAACAGCATATAGCTACTTATTGTAATGGGATGGACTTTTATCCGATTGACCATTCTAGAATGCATCAAGTGGTATGGTGGTTTGCCATACTAATATGTTTGTCAAGGAATATTGCGTATATAATTGGGATGATTAAGTATCCACTGTTGGACGAATAACCAAATAATC
Source organism: Urechis unicinctus (assembly GCA_034190875.2). NCBI lineage: Eukaryota > Metazoa > Annelida > Polychaeta > Xenopneusta > Urechidae > Urechis > Urechis unicinctus. The sequence goes on from CM067344.1 coordinate 24,595,653, forward strand.
ATGGACGGAATACTCGGATCCTGCATACATAACCTTCGTAATTCAAGTTGAGTGAACGAGAAAGTACTTCGTTCACTCATAAATATAAATTAGCATTTCAATTCTAATGGTGCCGCTCGGTTGATTTTGTGATAATCAGCTATTTATTGCACACACATTGCCATCCACTTCCTATATATTTCGGTGTAGGTATACTTTGTACAATACAGATATCGAACGTAAGTTGTTGTTACGTGCATGCTATCATACACCATTCGCTATTGGCCAATCTTACAATTGAGTCCGTCATTAAGCAACAGTGTCTCTATATAGTCTGCTTCATGGTCCCATACTTGGATCGCCTCGACTGAGGTTCACTATGTTGACAAAACAGAGATGATCATCAATCTGTCATTAAAAGTATCCCCGGCATCAGAAAAAAGTGCGGAATGGTTTACAGAAGAGCACTGGGTGCGAAGTGCTGAATTCTTTTTGATATCCTAAGCAGCGTTTTCCCATGAACAAGCACAGTTACTGGGTACTAGACAACGCTCTTTGGTTTGGAAATGAGAGGCTGCCGTGCAATTCAGTGATATTTGCCACAACCAATTGAACCAGTGGAGCATCTGTCTTGTGCGGGATGCCAACTCAAACGTTCAGATGAAATCTCTTCGAAATCATTGCGCGCCCATTCTAGGCAACAACACGTATGTACATTGTTCTCTCGGGTAACTGTGCGCTTAAGCACTTAATAGACTGATGAATAAATGAGGATAATTGTCGGCCCAAACGGATTCCAACGCTGTTGATTTAATTCAGTTGCCTCCATCAATTCAATTATTAGTTTTGTTAAGCTTTTGCGCTTTACTAGTAGGTGTTGCTGTAAGTACCAAATGATGTTAGAATTGGCAACTTACGAAGGATGATTGAGCACTAACCCAAGGACCGCTGTTAAACGCATGCGGAATTTCCATACCCAACCAGATGATGGATTGCTCCGTCGATTGAGAAGCGTCAGGTCTAAGTAACATATCGCCAAAAAACAGAAGATGGAGGGTCTGGGTTCGGTGCAGCAGTACTAATGGGCATGTGTATCGCAACTTTGTGTGGTATTCTCCCTGCTGGCGAGTTTTAGCAGTCACATCCGCTCTCCTCCCAGACGTGTCGCCTCGCTCCCTCGCTGTGAGATACCTAGATTGCAGATGTGTTTCCTAGCTTGCTCGTTGCAAGATGCAATGATTGCAGAATTGGTGCTTGGCTCGTTCGCAGACGCGTTGCCTCGCTTACTCATACCAAGATGCCAATATTGCAGATGTGGTGCCTCGGTCGCTTGCACGAGATGCTTAGATTGCAGACGCCTTGCCTCGCTTGCTCACTGCAAGATGCCTTGATTGCATCCAGTTCAAAGCAGAAGTTCCTGTTTTACATAGAAAAGCTTGATTGAGAAGAACAAGTATCCGCCGGTCATGGTAGATTATTCCACGTGGCAACAGCAAGATGTTGAACCATTTATTTGTTGTTCCACGGAACTAACATCAACAGAACTATTGCGGATGAAGTTCCTAGCCCTATGTGAACATGTATCTACCAAGTCGGTGATGACATGTGAGTCACGTTGTCGAAGTATCAAAACCACTTTCTTCCATCACCACCTCTTTCTTCAAAGTGACGTTCAATCCTGGTAAAGACAAAACAGAACCAAACTTATGTCATGACATACATCTGATGTCTAATCGAACCATAACAATGATTCTTAATTTGGTTTGCGGTAAATATATCCTGTGTTACTTCTACATATCCTCCATTCCGTGAGCCTCTACGCGATTGTTACTTCTGATAACGGATATCATTTAACATTCAGAAGGGAATATTTCCTCTGGAGCCACTAGCACGGAGCAGGTGCGTAAGCAACACACGCTGAACGCGCATCGGGAGCATAGAGATATTCCATGGATGAATCTCTGATGCTCATTATATGATTGGCTTGCAGAAACGCAGTGCAAGAGATTATTTCCGAATATTGTTTATCATCACTAATCCCATTTCTACATTACCACGAAGATTAATCCCATCAGACAAAGTGCATGCGGCTTTCATTTATCTCATTGACTCACCATTGCAGTAAGCAATTTGCAAAATCAACTCATGCAGCATCTATGGGTTTTGCCATCTAAGTTTATGGCAGTCACTCGACTTGCTGTGGTTTTTAACATATTTTGGTACAGCGAGTTAAGCCGTTGCAAGCACTTTGGGGTGAGCGCAATGTGAATTGCTGAAAGAGAAAGAGCCAAGCAGCTGTGTATTTAGGTTAAGTGGTTAATAAATTGTAACATTTGGTGAGAGCTGTCTCCTGGGATACGATGATCGTTTATTGTTATTATCTACTTACTTGTAGGTCAGTCTTCATTTCTGCTCGGAATCTCTTAAATATTTCGAGTAGGCTAAAAACGTTCTCTTTATGTCTCTTGGGAGTAGCTGACAGGAAATATTGCAGCGGAATTGAAGGTTTTGGATTATAGTAAAAATATCGTAATGCCATTATAACCATGAACGAAACGGAAAGAATCAATCAAAAGACCAATGATGTAATGCATTTCTACATATCCACAAATCCAACTTCAAAATTATTGGTCAATTCTGCAGCAATTCTGATGAATGATTAAGTACAACGATATTGTTAAAGGTAAGATGCTTCAATCATGTGCGTACGAATGTTCCGAATTTATCCACTCTATCGCATGCCCGTGTCTTTTGCAGAGGTGTTCCTATCTCAGGGATAATATAAATTGCCTAAATATATTTTTTTTCTAAGGCGAAAATAATTAGTGTAAGTTTATAAATAAACTACTAACTTTGCGTTACTGCCGACCAGTTTGATCGACGAAATGTCAGTTAATAATAAGAACCATATTATCAAATGACTTTGTTACCAGTGTTAAGTATAATTACCAGTGCGATGTAATTTAAGTGCAAATCCGTTAATAGGGTTAGATAGAGTTTTCCTATATGACTGCGGTCCCTACAGTGGTCGGTATTCCATGGTTATAGCTGTGCGCCTGATATCACTGTTAAATAGGGGTTTTCCTTCTGCAGAATTTTGTAATATTACGAGTCACGAGTGATTACATTCCACTCATGACCAAATCTGATTACCGAAACCGTGGTTTCACGAAGCAACGAACTCAAGCAACAAGCCTGTAATGACAAGTGGCCGTGCTCTCACGTGTGTTTCGTAATAACGTGCATCTATTATGCAGTACAATTGTGAATGACGACGACTGCTTATGGTGATTACATAAGCGATATTGTTGACAGCATTCATAGGCTGCCCGCCGAATATGGGTTGTGAATGCGTGGGTTCATATCTGTGATTCATATATTGATATTCAGTGCCAAATTCTTAATACGTTTCCGACAGTATGTTACTATTTCATTCAAGCTGGCCTCCTGTTGCTTGGATCTACTCTAAAGATCCGTTAGTTCAAAATGAAATAATAATTGCAATAAATCGCCATGTAATATAATTGTTGCGCCTCAATATATACAACTTAGTTATTCCTTCTTATTGGGCAAGAGGCTGTCAAGACGATGAAGTACTGGTCACGAGGAGTTGGATGAGATGTTGTGATGACAGTGAAAGAGAATAATCCATCCTAAGGTCTCGGCCAACAAATAACTTATGTTAAATGCCACTTTCTTCGTGAAATTGATTCTACAGTCGACGACTCTAGATCACCACATGACAAGAGTAATATATTACATTGAGAGATCGCCATCTGAAAACAATTACGTGGTAGCTGCATTCCCAAACTTAGCTACAATTTGTACGTTTGCCGGACACGTGGTCACAAGAAAAGCGCAGCTTCCTCAGGTCACCTATTTGTATCTTCCATAACATTTTGCCATCTTCCATTACTCGATGTCATCATATTGAGTCCAACAAATTTTGTCGTCCCAAACGTATGCATTGACGACAAGATGCGAAGCACTCAGCCGAGGCTATTTTGTATTTATCGCTACATTCCGAAACAAACAATCAAAAATCAAAATAACTCATGACAGAGCTAATTCGATCAGCTAGGTACTGATGACTCTGTGTTTATTGAAACACCGATGCCACGGAAATGAGAATAGTACTACCGTTTAATCAATTACAAAGTACCGAATCCTTGCACGCGCCTTAATTTACATTGTAGTGCCACAAAATTGGGATTTGTGGTATTGCGTTGGCTTTCTGATCCAGTACCTCTGTAAATGTTATTATCTTTGCGGGTGTCAGCACCTTTGCGATTATTTATCCCAGGTTGCTCTGTGTAGGAGGTATATTACGGATGACCTCAAAAGACTTTCCGTTGGACAGAGGTCATTCAGAATTACAGCCTTATTCACGTCTGTCGACGAGTTACTAGAAGTAAGCTAAGGTAAAAAAAAGAGCACTTACATTCGCACATCAACAATTTCATTGCGTTCTGTGCTATGCGGCTGTGACACATGGAGCACAATCAAGTCGTAGATATGTGAACAAATAGCAATTCTGTGCATTGGAATTGCTCCTATTTCAACTATGTGCAAGGGAGCAGTCATATATAAACAGGATACATCCCTGTGCATCAGAGCATCATAAACCCTCTTTATCTCTTATATTCAGACTTCTTCCATTTCATATCATGCATCTTGACCAAGCTTAGCCTTATACATCTTCTTAATCGTAACAAGCATCTGTAAACGTAGTGTTCCGCATCTGATATGTGGCATGACATTGTGTTACTCGGGCTTGTTGGCCGGATATATATTTCAACCGGGCGCTTCATGCACCAATCTGCATATTTGCATCATGTAACTGTGCCAGCTATTGTTTCATTTGAGTTTCACGTTGGCGGTTAGATTATGAAGAGCATCGTCGATGGAAAAACTGTACCACAGCCAGACGAATTCCTATGTTTGCAATAAACCCAATGCGATGGGACAACCAGTGCTTACAGAAAGAACGTACAACAAGGACGTACTTTGGTGATTATTGCCATACCAATGGTCCAATCTGATCAGGCTTTCCATTATGACATTAGTCTATGATATGTATTGAATATCGATAGCTAACGCCAATTTCGTTTCATTTGGTTCATTTGTAGACTTATGCACGATCTGTCCATGCACATAATAAGTAAATGATATACGATACCTACCAAATACACCTCGTTCCTTTAAAGGGTAATTTAATTGATGTTAGATAATTGCATTATCCGCGGTTCGTGGTTGATATGCTGAGGCACATTATCACATTGAGGTTGCTATATTACTATGCTTATTAAAGCTCAGCCCTGTGATCTCTTCAAAGACAATAAGTCATGGGATGTCTTAACGACAAGCTTACAATAGAATTATTTAATAGGCAGTCCATGCTTATGATGGATAGCTATTATTGTAATAACGATAACCTTTGCAAACCTATAAATATCCATATGTTGGTAAAATATGTGGTCTATCGCCTACCAATAAACGAGTTGTGATAACCATGTATGTATTTGTGGAACTCGTCTTAGATGATTGATAGATAGTAGACATGCAATCGGTGCATTGATCACTGACACTCACAATATTGGACATTTCGGAATTGCATCTTGTCTACTTAGCCGTGTGCCACTATGCTTTCTCATTAGTCTTGGCTGACCTAAAGATATGTATCAGTTTGCCTATTAACATCAGTGGCGTCCGTTAATCTTTATAAATTAGTATTGTGAGTACATGTACTTAACACGATTATATGCTTTGATCACGCAAATGCAACTGTATAATATATTTGTGCTCTTCAATCTTCAAGATGTTGTTATCTAGAATTTCCTTGCGTGGATTAAGCCGACAGGCTTTGATACATGCATTTTTGCAATGTACAAACTATTATGACTCCGACGTATCGCCACGAAGATGTACGCAAACCCGCCAATACAAATATCAAACATCAACGACTGAGGCTGACGTAGCAGGTACACCAGTGATGCTGATTGTATTGCCTCGCCAGCTCGCCGGCAGGTGCCTTTATTGAATTCAGTACTGAGTAACAGAGTTTCCATTTATATAGGCCATCTTGATTGAACAGAAGAAATATCAGTCGGTCGTGATATGTAATTGTACATGGCAATGGCGAGATGCTACATGGATATGCTTCACCAAGCTTGTACATGGATAACTATTGTTAAAGTGGAAGTTGGATTAGATGCCTGAGTTATTGCTTCTATCTAGAGACGCATAATTCTCTTGTAGATAAAACCCAATAGCAATTATGGATAAGCAGCCTTGGTTCTGGATATCCTCCTTTAGTGATGTGATAGCTACTGTATGGGGCGGGGCTAATGCAGATAACACGGGACAAACAGGTTGGTACATTCCAGAGCCCACGAGGTTTCAATGTGCAAGTTCATTGAAACTGTTTGGTGGTTATTCATACAGCAATTGAGGGGTCGATATTTTGCTGTAACTGTTTCACTATCACCTAGCAATTGGATCGATGACTGCGCTAATGTTGCGTCTGAAATGATGCAGGGGAATCATCCCTAATCAATAGAATGTCACGAATGACGCATGAAATGCGGCCTACGTTATTTATTCTCCCAGGCAAGGACAGTGTCGAAAGATAGATTATATACAGTTTATATTTGCACCAAAAACGCTCGTGGCACTTGCTGGAAATCTAGATTTCATATCATTATGACGTTAGCAACGGGTTCGTGCCAACTCGGTGTCTCAGAATATGTCTTCCAATTCCATATCCGTAGAGAAGTGACCTTGTTATTGAAATTGACGTTGAAATGGACACCAGTGTTTCACCACATGACATATAAACATTGGACATGATACGGGTTGATTTTTCCTGTCGCTGATGCACATATCATCATTAGACTGATCACAGTTAGTTACCTTGCATTATTGTTAAACCTCTATCTGCGCTATCAATTACCTGTGCTGTCTATAATTGCAGCATGCACCATTTCCACACAATGGACCTTGCTGTCCTTGGTTACTTTAAACTAAGTGCGTGAATAGTTTCAGGCGAGGTAGGTCAAGTGAGAAAAATAAGATACTGAAACTATAATGCCGCGTTTGCATGACAGCTACTGTGAATCATTTCCTGAGGCTCTTCCGATCAAAGCACCTAGCACGGTGAGGCGTCGGATGGTAAGAATGGTTTTTTTCATGCCATTTTATATCTGTTTACAAATAGATGATGCCCTGAGTCACCGTTGTACACGTTTACCGCACTTTGTTTCATTGCGTGCTGCATGATGCAGCGCATGCTACCCATTAACCATGTAGCTCCTCTGTGGTTTGATGCACCACATACAAGGGATCACTATGCCTTCCACTTACCAAAATGTTTAAACATTCTGATGCCGTCACATATATTTCCATATAGGAGCGAAATTCTATATTATAATCTGTCCATGACTTGACCAGGCATATGTAACATCATTGATATGTTAGCCTGCCTGGCCGATATGCATAACCTCATTGTTCGAAAGATTAGTTTCCCACATTACATGAGCCGAATGGGTATTTGCACTCTAAATGCTTCCGCAAATAGAAATTAGGAGAATAAGGGTCGTCAGAAGTTAAACTGATAAATATACATAGCAGTTTCTTTTACCTCGAATTTGTTGCCGTGATTCGCCGTGCTGTGATCTTTAACGTGCTTGAGGTGTTATTGAAGTATTGCTTTATTTTTTTGTAAATTGCCGACAGAAACTCAATGCAACCAAATTATCAATGTATTAGATTTTCCGCCTTATATAAGAAAGTAATTACATCAGCAAGTATCTGTTTTATCTGCTTGAGCGTCAGATTCATTTGCAATACTAAATAAAGCTGATGATGTGCTTGCAACGAGCTCTGAAACTTGATTCCATTCTAGCTGCAGTACTGTGCCGTGTTTTGATTGGTGATTTCGACTCAAGGATGATGCGTCCCGTGAACTACTGTTAGACATTACGAAGTGAGACAGGTCCGCCATCAGCAACCCGGCGCCTTGATGCTTATGATTACAACCCTTTGTGAAATGCAAATTATTAACTCTAGTGACGCTTGGTTGCGTGTTTTTGTATAAGTATCTCTCTTTCACCACGTGGTGACATGCAGCACCCCTGTAGAGTCGGGCATGTCGTTCCAGTCACAATCATGTACCTATCGTGATATGAGGCAACAATTTACCAAGCCTGATGCATCTATAATCATTGCCGAGCACCCCATTGCAGGATAAAACAGTCGGACTGTCATTCGGTCACATGGTAAGAACGTGATGTTTTCAGGATAGGCGGGCACTGCCCACGTAACTGGTACCCAGTACCTGGCCACAGCTATACGGACGCTGATGACAACTTTGATCCTTGTGCGAATACTCACTACATTGACGTGGCCGGGCTATGCAGAGCGTGGTTGAAAGCCTTATTACAACAGCATGTTCCTTCGCATAACATGTCATTATGTTTTGCACGTCTGGTACGGATCCATGACCCTTCCTGTCATCATAGTTCCATATCAAACTTGCGGTTGGAGCAAAACTATAAATGGGAACTTTATCCAGCTTGGCGGGGATTTATGGAGATATTGCAGTGTATGCTTTTGGAGACATGAAGTCATGCTGACAACTGCTTCCTACCCCCCATAGGATGTGGCATTATTTTATATTTAGGTGGAGACCCGATGGGTCTTCTTGCAGGGAGAGTCATCTGCATAATACTCTAGCATCTAGCATCGACCGCCCAAAAAATATGCTTTCCCGATGTGGCTCTCGGAATCCAAATATGACCAGATGTTGTTAACGAAAGTGGATGAGCAAGTTAATAATGTCGTTTGCGGTGACTAAAACCGATTTGCTGGAGACTGACAGGAATACCAAAGTGCAGCTGTGTGCATTATGGTACGGTGATTGTGTGTTCCAGTCGTGACTTCTCTATATAAAACCAAAGAAGACATATATGTTTGTACTGCTTGATAGAATTAGAGAAGCTAGAAGCATATATTGTTTCGGTATAGTACTGAAGTCCTCTATGGTGTTATATATAGAGGAGTTAAATATTTGTGACTAATGTGTTAGCAATGACTTGACACGCTCTGTGAAAGGTCACTACATATTCTGGTGCTATTGTTTGTGTTCTTGTTCAATAATCATTAAAAATGCAAATGAGCCTGCATGATTATGCCAATGTGTTTGTCAGTACAATTCAGTCGAAGTCAATTAAAACAATGGGTTAATGCCCCCAAAGACGGACAGATGACTGATTTCCAATGAAGGCTAAAATTACACATGCGGCTTGTTTATATCCACACAAGTAGCTGAAACAACCGTTTACATTCAAACCAAATTCTAGTACCCCATCAGTTCTCTGTATTTTGTAACGCTATAGTGTGGTGATTCCACTAACAAACTACTGTTACTCAGTACTGAAATGATGGTGCATATCCGCATTCTTGACCGCCTCGCCGATAACCTTCGAGGTGTGACGTAGGTGTACGACCCGGTGGCAATAACATATGTCCGGATCCATCCTAGCTCGCTACTGGTAACCGATTGACGAATGTGATATTTCGTGACATAATAGATGCGTACTTTACTGAGCCATAAAAACCCGCCTCTTAGTTGTACATCGCAATGTTATCGTGTGCCAAGTCATAGTAAACATGTAAATGGTGTTCAGCTACACTAGGCAAACGCTGGAGGCAATATTGTTGTCCCTCCTTAAACAACTTGCAGTTATAGTGAAAACGAGGAGGCATTAATAATGTATGGTAGCCGCACAATGGCACTGTTCACCGTCAAGCTGGCACATAATTCCATGCGGACATTTAATATTATGTGTTTCGAGCCAGAGAATAATCTACGTATATATCGGCTGGTAAACTTTCAAAAGATTGGCCCAGCAGATGATCTCCTTCAACAACACCTTAAATGATGAGGCGGCAAGAAATGGAGACAGCCACCTTAAATTTATCTTTGACGTCACTCGTTTTTACTCGTAGACTCGTTTTTGGCTTTCTAATTAGTAAATTGGTAGATTTGTGAATGGACGACCACAAATATGACCTCCTGAATAGAATAGCTTACAAGAGAAGAACCTGTTCTCTAAGGGACTATAAACTTTAGTATGTAATTGGATTCCTTGAAAGTCTGCAGCACTGTACGTTTGGCAATAAGACCTAAGTGCACTCTCCCGCTGAATCGGGCTCGCTTGCTCTAGCCATTGGTGCCGGACAAAATACTTAAAATTCACATTTTCTCTGGCACTGGTTGGATACGGCATTGCGCAACAAAACGTGGTGTGAATGGATATATGAAAAACGCTTTAACTTAATTGATGTCTCACATCGACTGCTCTGAAAAGCGAGGTAAATTGTACTCGAATTGTCATTTGAGCTTTCACTCCTGTCATGCCTGAGCTTGCCATTCTACCAGTGCTAAATATAACTATATTGTTACTGCGCAAACATATGCGTATAATATAGCTACATAAATACATATATGTACACAAAGTTATAGATATATATATATATATATATATATATATATATATATATATATATATATGTTAATATATATATATTTATATATATATATATATATATATATATATATGTATATGTATATTTAGACATATATATTTGCACACATACAATTAAAATATTATATACATATTTATATATATTTATATAAGCATATATATATTTATATGCATTTATATATTTATATGTAACTTTATGTATATAAATATATGTATGATAATATATTAACATATATGTGTGATAATATTTAAGCATATATGTATATATATACATATATGTATATATATATACATAAATATATATATATATGAATATGTTTTTGACGAATATATATAAATATATATATATATATATATATATATATATATATATATATATATATATATGTGTGTGTGTGTGTGTGTGTTTGTGTGTGTGTGTGTGTGCCTGTGAATGTGTGTGTGTGTGTGTGTGTGTGTGTGTGTGTGTGTGTGTGTGTGTGTGTGAGTATATCAAATTTAGTCCATGCTTAAGTTATTCATAGGAATATCCAACAGTACCTTTTGTTGGCGACTTGTTCACGGGGTTCAGAAAATACGGCTGCAGATTTATCGCAACGCGACCAGCTTCATAAATTGCACTTAGGTAAGCTGCATGACAGGTCAGACGCCAATCTAGCGTGATGAGTTCAGGCGAGACATTCTTCTTGATGAGCGAAATGAGACAACCGCGGAATTCAAATCACTGCTATACCAGTCAAATATGTGCTAGGCGACATAAATGTGACTTGAGAACAAAATATAACACATGTAAACAAAAACTAATGTGACGTACAAGGTAATATAGATACATATATACATATATGTACACAGAGCTATATATATATATATATATATATATATATATATATATATATATATATATATATATATATATATATATATATATATATATATATATACGTATATATATATTTATAAATATATATATATACACTGTCACATCTTGGCACACGATCTGAGTGCCAAAATGGTCAAGAGCTTTTTGAGTGCTTTGTTCTGCAAATTTTTATTTTAAATTTGTGTTAACTGGTAAATTATCTCCATTCACATTTATCCATTGCATCGCGCAGGTGGTAGTTCGGGACATTTGAAAAATTGTATATTTGGTACTCAGCATTTAACAGCTTGTTTTTTTGTTTTATCCCATATATCATAACCCCAACTTCTGATATATTGCTTAGAATCACATCCTTCACGAATATATTCAATCCACGTGACATTCGATCGAAGAAATAAAAAATATATATATTTGGTCTCGACGTTTTCCAATGAGCTGAGGACAGATATATATTCGCCCAGAAAACCGAAATGCTTCGGCTGGTCGGATAATTCGTAAGGCACCTCGTGCTTTGAGATGAAGTTGCGTTGCGGTCCGAAAATATCTGACGATTTGGTAAGCAACAACCACAACTCTTGAATATATTATGGCGTTATTTAAGACACTTATACCCACGTCAACCAGATGATAGCGAGAAAATATATAATGTCGCTAAAGTGTATTCAATAACCTGGGTTCTTAGCCTGGGTTTTCTGATATCGCCCACTCTGACATTTTGTGATTGATCTAAATCATGACAACGCGGTTTCGGTTTCGATAGATTGGATATATTGTGTAGTATACTCAATCTGACATTTAAATGGAATCTGCTCAATGTTTTAGGTACTTTACTTTAGCTATGTGGAGTCAAGCCGGGCTTGGCGAATCGCTTCGCCATGTTATGTTGGTTTATTGCGTTTGTCATAACGTATTTATGTATGTAAACAATATTTTGATCTGCGATACAGGTCGCAATCTCTGTCGTGAATGGTCGTATTGTGAATTTATTTGTTCGAGAAGGAAACCTATTCAATTCAGAACTTAGTGTATAATTTTATGCTCTTAATATCCGACAGTTTTCTCACAACGAAAGCTTGAAGTACAGTGGGTGTCATTTCCGCTGGCTCTTGCTAGCAACAGCCGATCTGTCGCGCTGCACAAATGTCACCGCGGCACCGCGCTCGCTCGGCTTCATCGCGCTCGCTCGGCGCTTGCGAGGCTTGGCTCCTCGTGGAAACTTAGGAAGTCGCAGCAAGGACCATTTCAATTGATTGTCAAAATATATGTAGGATATAGAGCGCGTTTACTCTCTGCTTCATTGTAACATCTATGAACATCACTGATGTTATTGCTTACACTAACAACCATAATTATAGTGGCAGCCAACTTGATATTATTTAACGTGCCTGGATACAATAGTCTTCTTGCAAGTATCATTAGAAAACACTCCAAACCCCTTGAATTGGGCGATTCCAATCAGTTGTGGAGCAAAGAAACCTAGCCTCTGACAGCGTCCGCGCTATTTATAACTTTCGAGCTTTCTCATCCGCGCTGTCTAAGGTGGCCTCGGATCATCATAGCACCAGGGGCGAGTGCCTTGATGTATTATTTTCCACTTTTGTTTTAGAAAAGTTCGTTAGCATGTGAGGATTTTGTACGTGCAAGTCTGACAAAATTGTTATGGTTAGAAACCCCAACATGATAGGCATTATGTCATGTTGCGGTTTGTCAGGTTGGCAGTAGCTTAATTATACGTCCGCGTAGGGTTAAATCACATCTTTCTTTGAAGCAGAGAAAGTTTGGAAAGATAAAGATTCTATTACTCAGTAAGTTTCCTATAGTTTACATAGTAAGAATATCTCCTCAAAAAAAAACCCGCTTTGTTGTATTCTGAGTATCATGACAGATTTCTTCCGTATTTGTTAGAAATATAGTATGGAGAGAAGAGGTGAGTTTACCAAACAATGCAGGTCAAATAGTTCATTGGGATGTTCCAATAAGCAGGGTTGATAGATTCAACGGTATGACATAAATTATTGAAAAAGTAATCTAAGCATGGCAACAGTTTCACTCACACACGCCAAATTGCTGTTAATCGTGCAAATGACTACAACAGTCCAATTGAATTTGTAAATCAGGTTAATTCCAACCTTTGACAAAGTCGCAATATGAAATCTCCGAAGGACGCGTATCGTTGTCATGACGCCGAAGCTATATGGCGTTGAGAAAAACTTTTTCCTTGGATGCATAAATCGCGACAACTTTTATTGCCTCGCCATTTGGTTAGCGATTAAAAACATATTAAATACCACCAAGACAAACGAAAATAGTATCATATGAAAAAGCTATAATGATATATTAAAAGAACAAAACGTATCATTGCATCGTTTGTTGTCCATGGTTGAGACTACCAAACGGCCCTAAAACGGCCCTGTCCAAACGAGATCGGCGCCGCGTTTGTCCTTACCCCAGGTCGAAAAATAGTGGTCCAAATGACAACATAAGTTTCATGAATATTTTGAGCGCCTATAAAACCGTCAATACGTGTCCGATGGTAATTAAAATGGTCAGTGTGCAATTTGATTGAATGAGCTTATGGGTCCAGACTTCGTAGGTGGGCCATAGTGTCAATATTCATTTTGCAGGTCTGACAGATAAGTCATCATGTCCTATGGAAAACGAATGGTAACTTATTGTTTCACTTATCAGTTACAGTGTTCCCCATTTCCCGGGTTTATGGACTGAAATCTACACTAGAACATTTGATGTTTTCTGCAGTTGTAAGCACATTAGATTTGGTTCACATTTTTATGATATCAATGTATGTTAACATTTTATTTATTTCAGCTTCGTGCCTCTATACGTTCAACCAATCATATATAAATTTTTACAAAATATATATATATATATATATATATATATAGATATATATATATATAGAGATAGATATATAGATAGATATATATAGATATATAGATAGAGATATATATATATATATATATATATATATATATATATATAGATATATATATATATATATATATATATATATATATATATATATATATATATATATATATATATATATATATATATTGGGCGTGGGGGTCACACTACCGTGTCCCTGCCACAAGTGAAAAGTGGGGACGCATCGAAGCATGGCTTTTACCCAGAATATGTTGTGGCACGAGTACGGAACAAACTCATACCCGATGCATAGTAATTGCACTCATGGCCGAGCTTCTTGCGGGTGCTGCCCTGCCAGTGCCATGTCCCTTTGTATAACACCTTAGTTAATACACCTTTTGCGCCTTATATTATTTGGTTGTCAAGCCGCATGTTGAAATGCATACATAGGAGCCTCTACAGATTACAGAACATCCTAGATGAACTTATTCTGGAATAAGTAAAGAATCGTTTGCGGACGCGCCGACACCCGCGGAGATATCAACCATACCTTCCACCTCGGCCAGAAAAATATGAAGTTACATGGGGACTAGTTCGACCCCATGCAAGCGCAGCAAGCTGGAGCTGTTCAAGAAGGAACATGAGCTTGCCTTCTAACAAGCTACATGGGTAATAGGACACTTTCCACGAGGCTCCCTTAGTGCCAACCAAAATACCTTCCCAGAGGTCGTGCACCTTCAAATACAGTGGAAACTGACCAAAGAGATTCTAGCTCTTTAGGTCCAGCTTCTGAAACCCAACCGAAAAGTAGCGGGAAATACACCAGCCCAGTGATTCGCGCAACAAGAAGGAGGCGATACTGGCCTTGAAATAGAAGCCTTTAAGCAAACCCAGGAGACGCAGATCAAATGAAATCATAGAGACTCGGGATTGTTGGTTGACCGAGTTGAAGCGCTCTGGTTTGACATGACTTGCTACCAGCCCCTGAAAATGTTAAAGAACTGGAAAGATGACTGTCTCTGGTGGGACATTAAGTTTTCATGGATCCGGCCAGAGACCACTAAGACACCAAGTATCCCAATAAAAACTTAAACTTTACGAGAAGGCGGGCAAGTACCATTGAAAATTTGTGAAGAATATCCATTGGCTGTTGCACACCCAGTCTTACTTCGAAGGGTGCAAATTCTTTTTTGAGAGGTGCCTCCACAGCTATTCCAGGGAAGCCAACAGAGCACATGACCATCTGGCAAGTAAAAGGCGAGAGGCAGCCAAACATTATGCCACTAACAATCGCTATGATTCCCAAAACTGTTAAAATGCCGAAATATGAAGCCTGCATAGCAATCAAGACCAGTCAACACATGATCACTACCATGAATAAAATGTATTTCCTCTTCCACAATGCCCTTCATAGCGGCTGTAGCTTTTAATAATCAGAATTGGACAATAGGGAGGCTTCTGAGAAGAAATAAGGTGGACCTTTATGGTGCTTGAACTTTGTAAACTTGAGGCTGATAAAGTTATCTTAGATAGACAGCTGATGAAGCTGCATGTAATGTGTGGCATCATGTCTAGATTTTGGAGTGAATTTGCTGACCCTCAGAAATGCAAAATATACATGGCGGATATGAGATGGCTGTTAAAACGGGAATCACTGATACGTAGGGGGGGGGGATCAATCAGTTTATGGAGCACGGATGGAATGATGAGGGCCTACAAGCGAAGGACGGAGGTTACAAGAGCCTTGGATAACCTTTTTGACCACAAACGCCGAAGAAGGGTCCACAGCAAAACGCCTGTTGTGATAGTTAGAAATGGCTGATAGTATAGTGGAAGAGGCATAAGCTAAGGTAAAAAGATGTACAATGTATGAAAAGACAACTGAAATTTTGGCAGGGAACCACTGACCGTCTGGGCAAAGGGTGCTTACAAACTGTCTAAACAATGCAATTGATTTAGCATTAGGCTAATGCGTTGTGTAAGAGAGAGGAAAACACCAGCGTACCCAAGAGCGGAAGCATCGGATGACAACTTGATTACCGAGGAATGCATTCAGTGATGCAGCTGCACGGCACGGTTTGCTATTAAAAATGGATAAAAACATAAGCCATGCTTTGATATCCAATCGGACAGATTGTGTGAGGCGCAATTAATGGTGTGTTTTAGAAATGACCCAGGGTAGATCAATAAACCAATAATGGCCGACCTGGTACACTAGCCCTTCAAGGAAAGTTTAAAACGCCGATTAAAGATCGAATTTCTTGACAGATTTGCATCGAGAAAATTAAGTGAGGACAATAATGGCAGAGGCAATTTTACCGGGGGCAAACGAGCCTCAATTGCGGTCTTATCAACCTCCATGTCATGTAATACGACCACAGTAGAGGGAAGCATAGTTTTGCTAGCTTTAATGGGCAAATTGATGGACTTTGCTATGGCGAGGAATGCATTGTCCCCGAAGTCTTGAATTCTTCGCACCACAAAGCTGTAAAAACAAATCAACGCTATCATCCAATCTATTGAACATTTTGTATATATGTATGGGCTATAACCATTGCAACAGGAAGTGGTTTTTAAACTCTCGTAGTATAATACAGCCTGGCACTGTCTAACATTATTCGCCAACAGATGAAATAATTATCTAGCAAGGCAGAACATAAAAAAGGCAGAGGCTTGGTTGATGAAAACTAGTGCAATATATGAAGTGCGTGATGATGCATATTGTGGAAGCACACTAACATGATATATATATATATATATATATATATATATATATATATATATATATATATATATATATATATATATATCTATGAAAATATATATATACGCATATATATACACATATATACATATATATATATATATATATATATGTTTGTATAAATGGATATATATACGTATACATATAAGTATTTAAATATATACATATATATATACGTATATATATATATATATAGGAATATATATGTGTATATATGTATACATATATATGTATTTATATACTCATATATATACGCATACATATGTAAATATATATATATATATGCATATGTTTATATATATTATTATATACACACACACACACATATATATATATATATATATATATATATATATATATATATATATATATATATATATATATATATATAATATATATATATATATGCTGTGCATTATGCAGTCAGGTAATACCATAGACATAACCATCCATGCTGCCACATGGGGTTTAAAAGGGCGTGGCATACAGTATAGATTGCCTTGTATGAATTCGGGATGATGGAGTTAAATTCACAAAAATGAAATGACCAGTAAAAGTAGACCTAATATACATGCTATGTGCGCTGGTTGTGCTGGTTGGCACGCTACTGTTTAGCTCGATGCATCTAGCACTGAGATGAGTTTCCGTGATCCCATGACAACCGGAAAAACATTTTGAACATACACGAGTCAATGATGTTAGTCGATTGTAACGTACAAATGTCAGTATATAGGATGTCGCTCAGGTATTAGCTTTTGTTCACGTAGCTGCATATATCTGCATATATTCTCATATTTATCAATTCTTTCTTACAAGTTAATACATCCGCTGGACATACTTGATAATGCACCGAATAGAGTGCTGTGGGCACGCGGCAATCCAAAGTACAACGGTCCCTATATAGGCCCACATTTCAGTGCTCAAGGAAGGTAAAACTCACTGAAAATCAATATTTCACAAAGAGGGACTACAATATCATCTGCGGCGCAATGCATACACACAAGGACTATGATAACTTAATTATACAGAAATGTTAAACTGGCAAGTGTGTTTCTTGGTCCATTAGACGGTACACAGATAACACAATGTTCGAGGCTCTTGCAGGGTTTCATTCATTGAGAACATATGTCGCCAGCTGTCGGTAATCAGCTGTGCGTGTTCAACGGAGTTAATCTGAACAAACTTCGTCATAATAGAGAATCCGCCTATCCACGGGTGCCTGGCATGGACATGTATTTTCAACTATAAGGCTTCAATGTTAAACAATTACCTTCGTGGTCCATTACCCTCGCTGTCAATACACTTTCATTGTAAAACACCTATTGATGTATTAGCATACCATTAGAGGCTGAATGAAATGACAACGTTCGATGTTGGTCAGTTACTGAACAGGGATAACCACAACTGCTACAAACATTCATTAGTAAATATTTACAAAAATGCCAAATCAATTAAGCTTTGTATAGCACCATATATACATACATCAATATTGTTGTTGAAGCAATAACAAATGAAGTAATGGCTATTTTCGGAATTTCAACTAAATAGCCTGATTGGAAGTATTAGAATTGATGGAAAAGTAGTTCCTATTTGTACAAAGTTATGTTCCAATCTATCCTGGATATCAATGGATTCATTTGACATAGTCACGTCAATACAGACAATTAAAGTGAGATCCGTGCAAGTAAAACCATAATTATTTGCACACATTAGAGAAGCAGGCTTAACATTCAAGCCCGCTAATGCCCAATTACAAGGCACTTGCTGCTGCTGCGCTCATGTGTGATGTGTTAATAAAACATAAAAAGTCATTTAATGCTTGAACGATGGGAAATATTCTTTCACATTTTTATCATCGGGATGACATGAAAACAAATTATCTAAAAAGCATTCGCTGAATTCATTTTTGCTACTGTATTCAAAAAGTATCGGATGAAACCCTCTATAAGGTCTTCATAAAACACAAAATAAATGTTCCTTGTTCGTTAGAAATAGCAGCAGATTAATTCATCAACAACCTTTGTCATGGTCATCCGTGATAGCTAGTCGAAAATGGTATACAGATGGATGATAGAGATGAACAATCACAATAAATGTTAATAAATGTTAAACGCTGCTAAATGGAATGTCTTAACAATGAGTCACAAGAACAAATAATTCTGCCTCCGATTGATCGGTTTTAGCAAAGCAATTGATCATCTTCATTAGAAGCCCGAACATCTTGTTTTTTGCGTAACATTTGTAGCAATTAAAAATGATACAATATCTGGATGCTGCAGAGCGTGGATGACGTGGCGTGATGCAGATTGCAAATCAATGCCACATCCTGTCTGCATCCTCTTGTTCGCTTGACTTCATGTCTCCAAAAGCATGCATCGCAATGTCTTCATATATCCCCTCCCAGCAGGATAAAGCTCCCATTTATAACCACCAAGCAAATCGTGGTTTTGCTCTAACCGCATTCTTGATATGGAACTATGGCGACAGGATGGGTCATGGATCTGCAACAGACAAAGAAAAGCAAATCTAATTGCAAAGAATACAGCTACTTGCAGATATTGCAAAGTGTTGGTAATCTTGAGCGCACGCTCATGTTGTTATGCTCACAAATGCGGTGCAAAGATGACCATCAATATTATTGGCTCGCAACAACGCCCTGCATAGCCCGGCCACGTCATTGTAGTGAGCATTCGCACCAGGATCAAAGTTGTCATCGACGTCCGTACAGCTGTGGTCAGGTACTCGGTACCAGTAACGCAAGCGGTGCCCGTCTATCCTGCACACATCCCGTTCTAACTATATAAAAGCATGTAATGGGCAACAATAAATTTGTTTTGGATGCGTTGAATTTGATTCCAGTGACAAATGTCTGTGGCTTGTTTAGTTGTTACTTCATATCACGACAGGTCCAGGTCTCTGACTGAAACACCATGTCCGACTCTAAAGGGTTGCTGCATGTCACCACGCGGTGGAATACCTCCGTCCTGTTGGGGAATGGAGATTCTGATACCCAAACACGAAACTCAATTAAGTTTCAATTAAGAGATCTAGATTCACGTATGTCCAGCAGCTCCAAGCAGTAGTTTCAGTGCTGAAGCATTATGTCCGCCACAAGAGGATCAGTCCTATCCCAACTAATCATCTCTAACGTTCCAGAAAATATCAACTTCGTAACAAAAATATTAATATCTAATTCCCCACAATCATACTGTTCCCCAAATCAAGGCCTCATTGCAAATCGTAATATATCACCACAGACGAACCCAATATCACCGCATGGCACAATACTTCATAAATCCAACCAGTCACAGCTGCCCCTTTTCTAATGTCACGTTCCACCGCAAATTAATGGACCTGTCAGAAGAAACCCCAAACGTCCGTCAGCGAAGTAACATTACGCAGTTGCAGCGGATAGACTGACAGGACAGCTTTCGCATTTATGTGCTCCACCCCATAAAATTCGATTCAACTAGTTGTTAACCGCATTATAAAGCATGCCAAATCAATATTACATATTTACAATAATGAAATTTCTAAGATTATTGATACAAATTGCCTTTGCCAAGCCACAAAACCCTTCTCTCTGACGCATCCTTTACCCAAAGATGTTTGACAATCGAATCAATTTCACATCATCTTCAAGCTCCTGATATGTGCAGACAAAACCTTCAAGCAACATGAGGTTTTGCATAACCACAATCAACAGGTTAAGATTATGCGCTAAGGCAAGTGAATAGCCTGAATCAATAATTCACATATGCAGCAAGAAAGTTACCTAGGACCTTATGAGAAAGATGTCGCCATCGGTGGCGCAACCCGTTATGTCCATTATGAGCACGATGCAATTATAAACAACACAGGTAAACGATAGCCCTCCAGGAGGCCGCACAAATATACACAGAACCAACAATGTGAGTTACAGCAATATTTAGAACTCATCCTTATGAAAACCAATGGCTGCATATGATTATACAATACTTGAATTACCAATTACTTGTTAATGAAATGTGTCTATTATAGCAGCACGACATCGTTAACGAAGTCTCATGGATCAATTACATTAGCTCCAAGTTGATCGAATATTTGTGGCATACTATCGATCACGAACTATCCACCCACATTTCCGACGCCTCTTGGGTTTTGGTCCTATCGAATGCTACGGTTGTAGTCAGACCAAAACGGACCCCCGCCTTTTCTTTGCGGGTCTACGAACATCGCAGCCTCCTTCTACTGTTTACTTGCACGTGGCAACTTCGTGCGCTCTAGAAAATACCAACCTGTGTATCTCTTATGATCTGCATTAATCCCGCTCCACGCTGTTGCTAATAAAGCACTAACGGAGGATATCCAGAACCAAGGTTGATTATCCATAATCGCTATCAAATGTTATCCACACGAGAAACAGACACGCCCTCGGCGAGAAGATGGCTCCGATGTCAGTGTTGCTAACGCGTGTGATCAACTCTCGATATCCACAATGGTTCTATGGATATAAGTGCAGTGAAGCAATATGAAATCCATGTGACCTCACGCTTTTGTCGAGTAAACAGCATGTCACGACTGATTAATATTGGTTAAGATCCACCCAAAATGTCTACATAAATGAAAACAGGGTCAGCTAGTCCGAGGTGGGTGTAACATCCACGTCCCTCAGCGAGCGGGCGGTATTAATGAGCCTGCCGACTGAAGCACGCCTTGCTTTTATGCAGCAGGACTTGGTCGGTAGCGCTGCGTACAGCAGCTATTCGCCACCAGAGAGAACAAGGCGCAATGTGCATCGCTGGCTGACCTGCTACGCCAGCCTCCCTAGTCGGCCACTCTCAGGCTCAATGGTGTTCCGATGCATTATCAATCTTCGTACTGAACCCACGCCACTAGACAATACATGCAATATGGAAAGTGCGTCGTGCTTAAGCAGTCATCATCGATCGAAGGATGGCAGCTCACACAATATCAATCAACAGTTTTGATAGCCGACTGGGCGTAAGATTAGCCTCATTTAGTCATCAGTTCATTAAGGCGATTAGGTGCTGTGGAAAAGGAATAGGGGCCGTGCGCATGTGTGATATTGCCAAGTAACATGCGCTTGGTGAGCGCAGAGGGAATACAGCAGCCCAGTGTTTGCTGCAAATCACATCGGTTTACGCATTAATCTCTCAATACTAACCAAAACAAGTTTAAAGTTGTCTACAATAAACATGTTTGCTTAGATTATCCCGGGGAAAACAAGCTTAGGGATATCACATCGCATCACAAACCAAGCACAATTTTGTATGCTGCTTATGCTGCCGTTAACCCTCAGTGACGAAATGGTACATATTTATCTGGTGTAAACCTATTGCAAATAAAAACAGGACGTCTCATTCATGGTGATCAATAGCTGAGGTCGTAAAACGAAATGTATAGAGATGCCATGGCCTGATGACGAAATAAGTAGTGTTGAAGGCCAACAACGAATTGTGTATCATAGCATAAACACAACAACTAATGAGCGATGGCTGCATTGTACAAGAACGTAGCAGCATCAACAGAAAACCAATGACACAGGAATAGCATCACTGCACCATGGAAGGCTGCTCTTCATTCTTATGCAAGGGGTGTTTAATTGCTACGTGTACCATAAAGGCCGATCGGTTTGGAACCAGATCCTTTGGCTATCAGTCTTGTTGTGTGGTTTTTCACTGACGTCACATTCGATTGCCGTAGTGCAGCGTCACCGTGCATGGTGAACCTGAACAACTGGAAAGAGAATCTTAATTCATATCCCCAAATGCAACCTGTTACCACGTTAATCCTTGAATTATGTTTGCTATGCGATTGTAGACTAAAGAAACGGATTGAAAGGCAACACAGTAAAGATGAGCAGGAGTGTTGATGACTGTAATTACTTACAACGATAAATTCCCTTTACTTGCAGCCGATGGGCGAGGCGATAGCTTTTATTGATAACCCGTTCTGAATACCGCTTTTTTGTTACAATTTTTGTATGCATTATAGGAGGAAGGTTTGGGGATTAGCAAATTTGCTTTTTAGCCGTAGCTTTACCACACTAATAGACGATGACTAATTTGTTCGATTGCCCCAGCTTTCTTACAATAAAGTAAACCAAAATTCTTTATGTCGTAAAATTTCACATTACAAAGGTTTATGTACTTGTCATAAAATATCTTATTCCCATCCAAGCCATAATTCCTCGCCATTCAACTTTTCATATATGCTTTTTGCGCTTGTAAGGTTCTATTCACCTTGACGATATAGCCACGATATATTCACATTAGAACGGCTGCTATTGAAGCTAAAACCGACGTTGCATTGTAACACATCCATTTCCAAGTAATGCGCTCGTAAATACTCAAGACACGACCTATGGTGCATTGCATGCATGCAGCATCACGTCGTTAGCGGAATTAGCCCGAAACCTGCTCACCCTACCTTCGATGTTTAACTCGGGCTGATGCATTGTCTATCCGTTTATGGTACAGACGGTCATATGCGTTCAGAAATATATGCTGATATAAAATATCCCCTACATCGATCAGCTCTTGGCATCGTTGCACTGGAAGCCCCTTGTTGTAATTTTGCAATGCAATCGAGGTTAAGTAAAGTTGTGCTGATAGAGCACGGCTTTATCGTGTATGTCTCATACTAACGTAGTCGACCGGCGGTATCAACTAAGCTGGCAATCTTGAAAAAGCATTGGGAGATGATTCTGGCCACAGACATTGAAGCAAGCTCTAGTGTGTATCACCGAACCAAGTATGTCAGCGCAGTAATGCAGGGAGCAATAACAAACACTAGTAATGACACAACAACACTTCGGGTGGAAAATGTGGTAAATTGGTCAATTACCCAAATAGTATTAGGGATAGTCATTGGCTGTTTGAGCGATTAGTACTAATTGCTTATACTGACACCTCTGCCATCGCGTGGTATGTCGTAATTCATTTTATCTTCGATCAAATGATTTATGCAAACGTTCGTATTACTTGGAGTAATGCCAGCTCCTTTGAGGCGATTAAAGGCCCAAATGTAGCCATTTCCTGCAGATTATTTAACATGGTAATGAAAGGAAATGACATTTGGTCCGCAGCAGTTGTGATCAGTTCCCATTAAGAACCGGATATCTTAGGTACAGTATATCGCAAGGCTAGATATCGAAACGACCTTTATTGCATTGTGTAAGCAAAAGGTAGAATGCAAATGGATTAATCAGAATAACATTAAGCTTGTTATTATTGCATACATCACTTTAATAGGAAAGTCAGTTGGCTATCACGAGGCAATTCAATGGGTTTGATCCTGAATTGAAGCACAATATTCATATTTTATAACCCTGACAGCTGAATGCCTTATCATTTTATACATGCCAGGATGCAGAACCCCCAACCCGCCTTACGTTGTTTCCATTGCATATTAATTTTCATTAGGTAGCAGATCTTACAATATATTAATAAAAAAAAGATCAGAGGTTATTTGTTGAGATTGCAGTGACTCGCTGTATGTGTCAAGAATGGGTGTTTGATGGATACGATCGGCACAACCATTCAACCGAGCCTGATTTTTAGATGATATCCGTAGCATTGGCATACAAAAAATCCGTTCAAACCCCTTGGTCAAAATGTACCTGGGATAAGCAAGCGTGGTGCAGAAATCTTGATATGTAATCACCTGTGAGTAGTCATTTCTGTAATTGGTTAATACGACCTCGCTATGGCAAAGCAATCATTAATAAGCGAATGTGATCAACAAAATCCTATTCTATCTTGTGAATGCTCAAACCTTCCTCATAATGCATAGCAACGTTAGCTAATTAATGCTATCACTGCCGGCATTCCCATGTACTGCATGTGCTTTGATGGTTTATTATCCTATCTTTGATCAGCTTATCTCACAAAGCATGGTGTGGCCAACTACTGCCATACTGACTAGCTGCCATGCATCGTAATTGCCTCTTTGTCTTATGCGCGAGTTTCTCTTACAATATATCCTTAATCGCTACAACAACCCTGCAATGAATATAAAAATGCATGATATGATTAACAGTAATGTTACCACTAGTAACAAATTGAAACTAGTATCGGCCAAAACTCGCCTCATATTGATGTCACAAACGCCAGCTTTATATCATACTTAGCAATCACCTGGACCTGCAATGAGGTTAGTTATGCGTTTGACAGCAACCAAAGGGCAAATGGCATGGCGTGTTTGATCTCTATGTTACCTATTCGTTAACATGTTAGGTAATAACACCCTCTTATTCATTCAGGAAGTCGTCAATTACACAAACGACTATATCTGCTCTAAGCAGTCAAGGGTGAACGCAATTCACGTATTTACTATCAACGACTAGACTTACAAATGCATAATTGATCGAATCGTATAATGTGCCCCATAACCACAACGTCCCTTGAGGATTGGGAAGGCAGTGATATTATTATCTGTACATAATGACATGACATATCCACAAGGGCTATGTCTTTTATTTTGACCTTCCATCGAATAATAGATATACCAAAGTATAGGTCACGTGGTTGTTTGAGAGGAACATTAGATGGTGATATTAATTCTGCAGATGCTAATACATACAAGGAATTTATCGGTAGGTACGGTATATATGGCCTGGTCTACATCTCTACAAAATGGTTGTCATTACCACTCAAGCGATACGTTTCTAAATTAACAAAACACCTGTTTAGCAGCTAAATAGTGATGGCAGTCAATCATTGATGATAGAGTGGATTAAATAACCCAGTGTAAAGGAGCAGACTAAGTCACACCTCTTGGTCAGCACAGGTCATGCCATTGTTGCGCAGTGGAACTGCAATAGAGATCCTAATGTGTCGTACATTTAACTACATAACACAAGCATTTATCGCTGTGTTAAATGGACTAATTGCTCGAAACCAGGCAACCTTTCAACCTCCGGGATTTGTTTATCATTGTGTCATGGTTCGTGTTCAACTGATCTCGTTAAAGCAATGTTTCGCCATTTTTGAAGCAGCCTCATCAATGTCCCTATTTCCATCGGTGTGGTCTGCCACCAAACGGTGCGGTGTGCCACTCAACACTTTTTAGACCGCGATGTTCTAAGGGCAAGCGATGACGGTCTGTCACGTAACTGATCGATCATTGCTGCTTTTCGCAGGAGCGACAACAAACTTGCATGGAGATGATCACAGAGGCAATGTTGAAATCATGCATATACGCCCACAGTAAATAGATATTCCGGGCATAAATGCAACAAATAATCGCAAAACCAACTTACGCAGGTATATTTCTAGCCACTCCAGTTTGCATAAAGCTATTGCTAAATGTCATTCAAACAGTCAGCATAATACTACCGAACATTAGTTGACAAGCACATATTTGCAACTCTCTCGGCTCATATAATTACACGTCGCATATAAACATATATATATCAATATATGAACGTATACGCCAACAGGCATATAAACCAACACACACACATACGCACACGCACACCAAGTACACATACACACACACCAAACACACATACACACACGCACACAAACGCATACACACACGCCCACACAAACGCACACACGCACACACACACAGATATTTATGTATATAAATGCATGCAATTCTGCGAATGGCATTGTAATAACCTTTATTCCTTTTACTGTACAATTATAGCACAACAAATTGTTCAATTATATTGGGAACCTTCACACAGCCTGCGACTAGTGTCTTACCTACCTTTCACCCGAGGAATGGAGATCATCTACATGGTAACTGGTTTTTTGTGCCAATATTTCATTGTGTGATTGCGTATATGCCAGTCACCGACTGCGATTGACACGAGAATTTTATATGGCGTCGTATGATGTTCAGTTGTTCCCCGGACGAATCAAATGAGTCATCTTCCGAGGGACTCGATCCTTGCTGTGGTACCGATATTTAAGTGGTCTCTTAAACTAGATTAAAACACCACAAACACAGTTCCCCCAGTTTCGGTTGATGATATGGCCTTACATGTAGAACAACAGAATAACAATAATCGATTTGGAACGGATGATGATTTGTGATGTAACGTTTTTTGGCATGGAGCCATCTGTTACATCCCCTCAACGCTGACTATCATTTACCGGATACATGTGGCAAACACGATATTTTTATCAGTACGGAGCCTAATCATCACTTCGAAGTATTTACTCCAAGGCCGAAAGCTATGGTATCGGATCGCAAACTCGACCTTGGTTCTTTTTGGGGTATCATATTAACACCACAACACAGACGCATGATTACCCCGATTCAACCTAAGACT
The DNA here is from genome assembly GCA_034190875.2 of Urechis unicinctus. NCBI lineage: Eukaryota > Metazoa > Annelida > Polychaeta > Xenopneusta > Urechidae > Urechis > Urechis unicinctus. Next base: position 24,622,997 of record CM067344.1, read on the forward strand.
AATCGAGAGAGCGTTATGATGACTAACCACGTTTTACATAAATAGTTCCTAAACGCACCTGCGGCTCAGACCATACCCTAATTATAACAACTTGGCTGTAGGAGTATTTAATGATATGGGTTTGAACATGTAATTATCCAACGCGTAAACGACCTAGGTTGCTTTATCTAAGCTGTATTAGTGTATAACGGTAGCTTGAAATAGGCGAGTCAAAGTAAGGTTTGACCCCCAAAAAATTGCAAGAAAAGCTTTTTTTGTCTTTTTGTGTTAAATTAGCTGTACTTAAGCGCATCCTAAAAGTTTACCAAATTTTAGCCACCGGAAAGTGGTGAAATAACATAATATCCAATATGGCCGCCATTGAATTATGAATGTACAGCAAACTTTTTAATGGTTGGTTTTAGACCCCATAAATGTATTACAAACATATATAAATGTGATACCTTAGATTCAAATAAGGTTATGATGAATTCACCTGGATGTCCCTATGACGTAGTATTGCATCATCATGACGTAGTGGGTTGCTGAACAGATCAGGACCGCCAGAATTGGTAGAAAACCAACATTTCGGCTCTTGATAATTAATCAGATGTACATACACAAGGAACCACAACTTGGAAGGGCTATTGAACCATCTACATCATGGTCATACGCCATACGTCACACATCATAAATTACCAAAATGTCCCAAATAATTGACATAGTACACACCTGAATTTTCCTATCAAGTTCAAGTGGCATTCACACAATATAATTGTTCAAAACACAGCATGGTTATTATCATCACAATCTTCTTCCTCGGAACCGTCTATGGCAGGGTCCACAAGCAGATGTACATGGAAGACCGTACTTCAGGCAACTACATCGAGTATTACTACAACCTGTTGTACAGTTACAATGGATAACCTTGAGAAGCCTTTCTGGAGCCGCTTTCTGGTCAGTCATAACAGGTAACAAAATGTTGTCTTCACACTTCCAACCCCAGTCCTTTGGGTCCACGTTATCATCCTTTCCCATCCACACCATGATCTGATAAAATGAACGTTGAGAGTGGAACTTTGCCGCAGATTCCGTTGGGGGCAATTTCTCGGGCTTCACAAATGATTTAGCAGATGAAACCTTTTTAGCAAGCAATGTATTTCTAAGGTTTACCAGAGATGTGCCAGCTTTTCCTCCAAACAAAGAAACAAAGACTTTGCATCTTGAATCAACTATTGTTGCCACATCCTGACCAGCTGTAGTAAAGGTCTTTGCACAAGCTTTTATCTGAGAATCATTTTTCATCACTTTTTGGAAAAGGGATTTCTTGCCAATACCATAAATCCTGGAAGTGCTATCACAACCTGTAAAAGCATGTACAAACAGCAGCTGTGACGATATGTCATTTCCCAAGAGTTCCTTCAGACGGACAATATCATATACATGTTTTGCTTTCTTTTTGTCCGAACGAAAGTAGAGTTTCTTGCTGTCCCTCTCAGTGTAATGTAGAAGCAGAATCAGAAGGTCCGTGTCTTCCCCAATCAAAGTTGTGTCTCGAACTTTTGCAGATGTTGTTGCTGCCTTCACAATATGAACATCTGCATCTCCATGCGAATTGATGACTTCGCAACCCCACTGTTTCAGTTTGTCACTGATGAGGAGGATTAGTTTCTGTTTATTAGAGTCCCTTGATAAGAAATCCTCCATTCTGCCAGAGGAAAAGACGGTATTTATTTCGGAATTTGGCGTCGAATCTGTTAGAACTGCTTTGCTGGAGCTGGAGGATTCATTTGCGTAATCCCGTAGAGCATCAGCCAACTGTGGCTTGTCAGCCTTCTGGAACACATGTTTTGCCGCGAATAGGGCAGGAGGATATGGACTAAGTTCGTAGTCCATGATATCTTGCAGTGTCAAGTCGCCAGCTTGTGAAACTACAAGACATCTCTGGAACAGGAGTTCAGAATTTATCATTTGTTCGGTATTCACTTTCACTGACGATGAGTCACCAAGAGTCTTGGCTTTGTCCTTTCGTTTAAAGGAATAAGTGAATATTGGCTGCCCAACCATTTTTTGTACTATGGCCTTGCCGACAGCTCCATTTTCATGTACATTGACATCTGCGTTGGCCACTACACCAGTCACAACATTTCTTAATGAAGAATCCTCAGCAAATGGATTGCAGTCAACTAATGTTCGCATCAGTTTAGTACTGTCCGCATGATCACGTTGCATCCTTGGCACTGTGGCGTCTTTGTGCTGTTCACTTGAGGTAAATGATTGTTTAGAGAACTCTTGCATCGCAAGGTTGTACGCAGATGACACGGATGATGGCAGTGTCCAGATGGTCCTTAGTTCCTCTGTCATGCCACTTCCTCTGGTTAGACCACCGCTACTTTAAAGGGAACGCATGAGAGTCTGTTCAATAGATCCGATCCCAATCCTGCCCAGAACTGGTCTGTCCTCATAATAACATGTAGGCCGTTTTCAAATTTTGTAACAATGTCTGGATGCTTGTGACCTAGTTCATTCATGCACTGTAGGTAGAGGTATGTAGACTTAACATAATTGAAATGTCCAGCAGCTGCGAATATCGGAATGCAATCAGACACTGCACTGAGATGCATTCTCCAGTCGCCTTAGCGATCAACAGAGACAGTCCTTAGTAAGAGCATGAATATAATGAAATCATATAAAACACAAGAGTGTGCAACCACAAGTGGGCACAGCTTATTCGAAGATGATGGACCCTTCCCTTCCGATTAATCCCATATACAGGGACGGTATATATTTTCATGGGTAGAACCCTTTAAACACGTGATAGCACTGAAACAAATTATCTACAATTTTCACTGCTTTTTTGAAATGAGCAGCTTCCAATAGCAGGCTTCTGGCAATTTTGAATATTTCTAGCTTTGTCTTCCCATATAATGTAGGCATGCCATTTAACCACATGGTTTCACTTTCATTATGACTATTCTATCTACTCAGGCATGAAATGGGCCTATTTTAATCTTGTTTCACCTACCTTCAGGATCAGGAGATGCAGAAGATAATTGGTAATATCAGAGTTGTCGACATGATTAGTTTGTTTTTGTTGATTTCAGGAATATTGTGTTAACAAGAGATAATGAAATAATGAGTTGCTTTTGTTTTGATCTTAAGTCTTTGATGAAAGAATAGATGGCAGCACTGTAATCATATGGAGAGCTAATTAGTACAAAATTACATTGAAAATCAATATTTACCTGTATCCTTATCCTTGTTAGTCATTATAATAAGGGCTTGTATGCTGGCAGTAACAACCAAATGCCAATTAGAAATGTGATTGCTTTAGATAACATGGGCCGGGATGGAGGGGGAGTGGCCTCATTGGAGGTTGGCGGGGTGGTGTGGGGGTCAGCTAGGATTACTCCTAACGAACAGGGCACCTTCATCAGAACTTTGTCTCAATGACACTGAGCTGAAATGAAAAAAACCCAACTCCTTAAGCATGCTTACAACAGCGTTTTCGTGTGAGAAATATCAAATCATGAACCAAAGAGACATTTCAAACAAATACCAAACAGGGGTAAAAATCCTGAAATTGACCAAGATTTACCCTCCAATTTTAGGGAACCTTTGCTATCTTTATGTTCAGATGTTGCAATTCCTTAATTAATTGGGAAATATAAGGTTTCCCTAATATGTACCCAAAATACCAGTTTTGGGGTAGGGATGCCCCTATTGCACCCCTATCGGGATGTCACACACGAAAGAAACCAGTTTTAGGTGAAAGTTTGACCTCAAAAACATTAGAAAACATATTTACATAATCAGTTTTGGGTGAAAAATGGCCGAGTTATGGACAGCCAAAAATATTCAAGGATTTAAAAAAATTTGGCGGCCATCTTGGAAATTGCCTAATTAACCCACTTTCCGGTCATCCGAGTTTGCTAATCTACAGAAGTTCAGGAACCAAAAACAACCAAGAAACGTTTTCTTGCAATTTTTTGGGGGTTGACCCCTTTTTTTCCATATATTGACCCGACTAAAATGTAATGAAGCGGCAATACTGAAATTGATATTGGCGACCTGTAATATTTAACAGGAGGTGTTTTCTGGTCAACCAAACGGTTGCCAACATTTTCTGCTTCTCTTGATACTTCCGACGGGTTCACACTGATACATGCAAACATGACATATGTATTTAGTCGAACTATGTAATGATTACAGCGCATAACAATACTACAGTGTGCATTAAGCTAAATGTAATGTTATGCAACGGCTCGTAAAAAACAATATTTGTGTTGAATCGGTGATCACATTTTGCTTGTTTACACTATTGCACATTCATTTTTTGCATTAAAGTGCTCTGTAAATCATTTTGGCTGTCGGCACAAGTGGTTCTGCATTATAACGCTCAGTAGATCCCCTCAGCTGTCGGCACATGTGATTTTGCATTACAACGCTCAGTAGATCCCCTCGGCTGTCGGCACATGTGATTTTGCATTACAACGCTCAGTAGATCCCCTCAGCTGTCGGCACGTGATTTTGCATTACAACGCTCAGTAGATCCCCTCAGCTGTCGGCACATGTGATTTTGCATTACAACGCTCAGTAGATCCCCTCGGCTGTCGGCACATGTGATTTTGCATTACAACGCTCAGTAGATCCCCTCGGCTGTCGGCACATGTGGTTTTGCATTACAACGCTCAGTAGATCCCCTCGGCTGTCGGCACATGTGGTTTTGCATTACAACGCTCAGTAGATCCCCTCGGCTGTCGGCACATGTGATTTTGCATTAAAAGAGGTCTACATCAATCACAGTAACGTTATTCTCTTGTCGTTGAGAGAAACCATAATAAGCCCCAAACTGTCTTTGAATGACATATCTCCAATAGACGTGGCACCGACTATTGCTTCATAACTCTTCTGGGAGCAATGCTGGAATGGTGGATGTCAGAGCAACCCTCCAATTTCCACTCCGAATAGCTGTGTTGTCAACTATTTGTCTTGCGCGCCCTTAGAACGCTATGCACGGGATAGTCATTCTCTCTCTTTGTTCAGCACTCTTTACCATTGTGTCCTATATATATTCACATCTGGGCCGTTGACAGCCGACAAGATCTAGTGAGCGTTATAATGCAAATCCACATGAGCCGACAGCCGAAATGCAAATAATGCACGTGCAAAAGTGTAAACAAGCATAATTGAATGATTGAATGACGCCTCGCATTTTATTGTGTTCGTGTGATTGTACCCCCAAAACGAATAATGTTTCCAATAAATGTTTGTTATGTGAGTACATAAGCCCTCAGATGTCTCGTGGGAGAAAATGGTGGTTGTGCTTGAGATAAAGGGGTAGAGTAAGACTATCTCTTACTTTGATACCTTTTAAGACTTATGCCAATATATTTTTTGCTTATTACATCTGTGCATCTGTAGATGCATGATAGTTTTTAATTCAAACCTCACACCAGCAATCAATTCTTCTACATGATACCAAAATAAAATAAGAGGTATTCTCTGTTGGGGTTGCTTGCTTTAATCCCACATAGATCCCGATTGCAGACGTCTTTTCATCGAGAAGACATCTATTCTATCGGGTTGCATGAATCGAGAAAATATGGTTATGAAGAAATAATCAATTATCGAACATTCCACAGAAAATCGGTACATTCGTCGAGTTCTATATTTTTCTTTTTCATATATATATACATATATATATATATATATATATATATATATATATATATATATATATATATATATATATATATATATATATATATATATATATATATATGTATATATATATATTGATATATATTTGTATATATATTTATGTTTATATATATATGAACATATGTATATTATATATATATTACATATACTTTTATATATATTATCTATTTGTATATATATGTATATATGTAAATCTATATATTTCTATCTATAAGTCTCTCTGTGTCGTATCTCTATTTATCTATGTTTATGTAGATGCTGCCCCCTCTCTCTGTATTTATATCTCTAAATCTATCTCTCTTTCCATGTTCCTCCCTCCCTTTCTCAGTGTATACCTGTCTCTCCCTCTCTTTTATCTCTATATCTCTCTCTCTCTCTATATCTCTATATCTCTCTATCTCTCTCTCTCTCTCTCTCTCTCTCTCTCTCTCTCTCTCTCTCTAGATCTCTCTCTATCTCTCTCTCTCTATATCTATATATATATATCTCTCTCCCCTACATGCATCTATATATATACATACAATAACCTTTTGGTAAATAAGTTTGGGATATTCTGCATATCTAAGATATCCTATTTTGGATATATTGCAGATGAAAATAAAGCTCCCATTAAATATTATATTTAATATAACACCATAATGTGCAACATGGGATATCATAATTGTAGATGTATATATAGCTCCTATTACATATTCTTTCTACAAGACTAACTATATGCCATCGGGTTTAAGATATGTTGATACTGACAAGAAAAATATATACGCTTACGAAGGATCCTTGTTTTCTTGCGACGATTATTTACTTCTACACCTGTCAGAAGACGTTACCAAAATGCTGAAGAAGCATTTGGATATTTACGAATTGGAAGTGTGGTTATTCTACAGATTCGGATGGATGTATGCAACAAACCAAGTAGGCCATAATGTTGACACGGTATTACTCGATCGAGTCATTACATATTTTCTCGTTTAAATCGGGACCATAAGCAAAGATTATACTCCTAAATCACTCGAGAAGGTGCCTTTGGCTAGCACACAATTCGACAAGATAAGCCTCGATCTTGTTGGCGCTGTTTAACATTACGGCAGTTTGCACGACTTGGGTGGGCAAAGCTTTTGAAATATTCCGTCCAAAAGAGAAGCTACTGGTCTGGGGAGTTGGTGTCAATGAAAGGGAGTAGGAGTATGCACGGAAACAATGGTTTGGTATTAACCGGACAGCATGACAGCCTTTTCGACATGATCTCCATATAATCGTGCGACTGGGAAGAGTAACCGAGCACTGCAATAAGATGGGATCTAACAATCGATTCATGTTTCATCAATTGCCAAATTACATAATTGTAGGCAAACTCGTTAACAACAAAGGCTTTTGAATGTTCAGACGGATTAAGCAGGCCAGAGCGTTCAGTGGTATATTAGAGCCAATGCTGCCCAGACGTATTGATAATGCGCGATAACGCCCGAGTCAGATTTGGACTTTGCTTGATTATTCATTTAGCGAAATGCATTTCAAGATTGCTCTTTGTAATGATATATTTCATGTTCATTCGTTGTATTTAATCTGATTATATTTGCCTTTCCAGCTGGTATTTCTCACACAAAACTTGCTGCTCATCTAGGGTTGCGATGAGTTGACGAAATAGAGATGTTCATCAATATGTCACTGGAAGTAGCTCCGGCATCAGCGAATTGGGGAATGGTTTACATAAGAGCACAGGGTGTGAAATGCTGATCTCTTTCTTATATCTTAAGCGGCGTTTTCCCGTGAACAAGCACAGTTACTGTGTACAAGACAAATATCTTTGAGTTGGAAATGAGAGGCTGCCGTGCAATTCAGTGATAGTTGCCACAACCTATTGAACCAGCGTATGTTTTGTGCGAGATGCCAACTCAAACATGCAGATACATTCTCTCCGTACTCATCGCGCGCCCACTCTTAGCAACATCACGTATGTACATTGTTCTCTCTGGTAACTGTGACGTTTAAGCGCTTAATAGACTGATGAATAAATGAGGATAATTGTGGGCCCAAACGAATTTCAACGCTCTTGATTTAATTAAGTTGCCTCCCTCAATTCAACAATTAGATTTGTTTAAGCTTGTGCGCTTTATCTGTAGGTCATGCTGTAAGTACCAAATGATGTTAAAATCGGCAAGTTACGGAGGATGATTGAGCACTATCCCAAAGACCGCTGTTAAACGCAGGTGGAATTTCCATACACAACCGGCTGATGGATAGCTCTTTCGATTGTGCTGCGTCAGGTCCATTTGACGATAGACTAAGTAACATATCGGCACAAAACCAGAAGATGGATGGTCTAGGTTTGGTGCAGCAGTACTAACGGACATGTGCATCGGAACTTGTGCGTTATTCTCTCTGCTGGCGAGTTACAAACGTACTCGCTCAGTCGCTTTGAGATACCTAGATTGCAGACGCGTTTTCTCGCTTGCTCGCTGTAAGATGCATTGATTGCAGACGTTTTGCCTCGTTCGCTTGCCGTGTGATACGTAGATTGCAAATGTGTTATCTTACTTGCTTGCCGCATAATGCCAAGATTGCAGATGTGTTTCCTCGTTCGTTCACTAGAGATGCGTTGATTGCAGACGCTTTGCCTTGGTTGCTCGCTGCGGGATGCCCTTATAGCAGAATTGGTCGTTCGCAGACGCTTTGCCTCGCTTGCTTATAGCAAGATGCCAAAATTGCAGACGTGGTGCCTCGCTCGCTTGCACGAGATGCTTAGATTGCCGACGCTTTGCCTCGCTTGCTCACTGCAAGATGCCTTATTGCATCCAGTTCAAAGCAGAAGTTCCTGTTTTACATAGAAAAGCTTGATTGAGCGGAACAAGTATCCGTCGGTCATGGTAGAGTATTCCACGTGGCAACATCAAGATGTTAAACCATTTATTTGTTGTTCATCAACAGAACTATTGCGGATGAAGTTCCTGACCCTATGCGAACAACATGTATGTACCAAGTCGGTGATGACATGTAAGTCACGTTGTCAAAGTATCAAAACCACCATCTTCCATCACCTCTTTGTTCAAAGTGACGTTAAATCCTGGTAAAGACAAAGCAGAACCAAACTTGTGTCATGTCATAAATCTGATGTCTAATCGAACCACAACAATGATTCTTCACTTGGTGTGAGGTAAATATATCCTGTGTTACCTCTACATATCCTCTATTCCGTGAGCCCTACGCGGCTGTTACTTCTGTTAAACCCGATAAGTCGACGGACACAGATAACTTCAACTTGATCATCGTTGCACACACCGGTTGTTTACCACTTCAGACAGCATTTTCTTGGAATTATGCGAAAGATAACCTAAATCAGCGTTAATTAATTGTTGACAATTGTCCCCTTCAAACAGCCATGCAAGATTTGCTGTATCGAAAATGTGCACGTCGTAGCGTCAATAGAAGCGAAGATTCTGAAAATTATGGTATTAATGTCTACTTCCTGCTTCACGCCGCAACCCAATACTGCTTTGAACTTAATGTAAACGACAAACTCTTTGATATTGCGGATCTATATTGTAATCTGTATTTAAGGCCAAGTTCAAGTTCGTACACGCTCAAAATCAGCTGGTCCGGTACGCTAGTTTGGGTCGCGATTGTTTGGCTTCATAAGACAACCGAGATCATTATTACAGCAAAAAAATAGATGGCTGAGTTGTTTGTACAGCTGCTCAGCAATTAACAAAATACATAAAACATTCAGAAGGGAATATTTCCTCTGGAGCCACTAGCACAGAGCAGGCGCGAAAGCAACACACAGAGAAAGCGCATCAAGTGCATAGAGATATGCCTTGGATGAATCTCTGATGCTAATTGTAGGATTGGCTTGCAGAAACGCAGTGCAAAAGATTATTTCCCTTGCCTAATTTTCCGAATATTGTCCATCATTGTAACTCCCACTTCCACATGGACTCGAAACTTAATCTTATCGGACATAGCGCATGCGACTTTCATTTATCTCATTGACTCGTCTGAATATATAAACTTAGCCTGGCAGTCAGCAATTTGTAGTGCAAATGTAGTGGTTAATAAATTGTTTGGTGAGAGCTGTCTCCTGGGATTTATTGTTGTTATCTACTTACTTGCAGGGCAGTCTTCATTTCAGCTCGGAATCTCTTGAATATTTCGAGTAGGATGAAAACGTTCTCTTTATGTCTCTTGGGAGTAGCTGACCGGAAATATTGCAGCGAAATTGAAGGTTTTGGATTATAGTAAATATATCGTAATGCCATTATGACCATGAACAAAACGAAAAGAATCAATCAAAGGACCAGTGATGTCATGCATTTCTACATATCCACAAATGCAACTTCAAAAGTCTTGGTCAATTCTGCAAACATTCAGATAAATCATTAAGTACAATGATATTGTTAAAGGTTAGAGGCTTCCATCATGTGCGTGCGATTTTCAGAACTTATCCGCTCTTTTGCATGTCCGTGTCTTTTGCAAAGGATGATGTCACCGCTTAAATTTGTTTTTTCAAAGGCAAAAATTGTGAGTGTAAGTGTATAAATATACCACTAACTTTGCGTTACTGCCGACCAGTTTGATCGACGAAATGTTAATTAATGATAGGGACCTTATTATCAAATGATACTATTGTTAAGTATAATTACCAATGCGATATAATTTAAGTGCAAATCCGTCGATATGGTTCGCTGGGTTCTAGTTTTCCTATCACACTGCGGTCCTAACAGTGGTCGGTATTCCATGGCTTTAGCTGGGCGCATGATTTCACTGTTACACAAGGGTTTTCTTTCAGCAGAATCTTATAATACTGTGGGGCATGAGCAAAATGCTAAGAACTCCACGAGTGATTACATTCCACTCACGACCAGATCTGATTACCGAAACCGAGGTGTCACGCAGCAACGAACTTCAGCAGCAAGCCGGTAATGACAAGAGGACGCGGTCTCACCATTATGATATCCGAAGATAGCCGTAACCTCGGGGCAAAATACCGTTCTAATGGTCTGTATTAAAGAACCACATCGAAGATGAAATCTTATTACATGCAATATACCATTCTATGTCACCTACTGCACTTAGATCAGCTGCCTCGTAGGAAGAGCTATGTTTGTGTTTAGTAATAACGTGCATCAATTATGCAGTCCAATTGTGAGTACCGACGACTAATTATGGTGATTACATAAGCGATATTGTTGACAGCACTCAAGGGCTACCCACCGAATAAGGGCTGTGAATGCGTGGGTTCATATGTGTGAGTTCATATATTGAAATTCAGTGCCAAATTCTTAATACGTTTCCGACAGTATGTCACTATTACATTGTAGCTAGCCTCATGTTGCTTGGATCTACATTTAAATCCTTTAAGCCACGATATATGGCTGTTCAGTGGTGCCGTGGTGCAAAACTGCTTTCAGTGAATAAAATAACTATCAGTGGTGATGTTTAATGTGCGTCTTGCATTAATGGCATTGCTCCCTTGATTGACATCATCAGTGACTCAACAGTACCGATCGATGGTGTAATCTACATATCGTTAAGGAGCAGCTTGAATGACACATAAATGACACGTTTGGTGTGCATTAGTGCATATTATAACCGGACAAACAAAAAGCCTTTCCATAAACCAGCGAATAAATTTGATTGAGAGATTAGGTCCAATTGCAGTAGCTTAATAGTTCAGCGTACCCCGTTTATACAAACACGAGATGTTTGATACCAGCATACTTATGCGACGGAAGGTAATCAATCCATTGAATGATGTTTTGTAGCCTCTGCAGGTAGCAACCAGTTTGTGATATCATACACATCGCATTCATTATCGGGCACAAACGATCATATAACTAACGATTTAGTTATAAATAGATGAATTTATTTAGTATATGATTCATTATAAGGCGACGAATTAGTCAAAACCATGGTAGAAAAATGACCATTTTGATAGAATCACTCACACTTGCCCTTAACTCTCCTTCTTATCTTATCTGTTGGCATTTAGCAATCGTCAACGATGATTGATGCTATTTGATAAGGGAATCCATTCCAAAATGATATATAAAATTAGTACTATCGAGGAAGTTGATGCTACTCAATCTAACTAGATTGTACTTGACTTCTATCAAAACCCAATTGTCATGTGAATGAGACCTGATGATGTTGGGAAAGAGTGCGTTACATGCTGCCCATATAAGAAGAATAACCCACGTAATACCGATCATTTCTCGCATTCGTTTCTGTCAAATTTCGTGTTTCTGTAGCTATAAGTTCTCACAGTCACCTCCTCATCCCAAACAATAGTCACCTCTGTGTGGTTTCATATATCTACATGAGATATCCTTAACATTGCTGTGAGCCAGTTAATAATACAGACTCATGATTAAGTGTCGACTCAATAATACTTCCAATCCGTCTGCTATTTAAACCAGATACGCATTGGTGAACGAATAACCCGCAAGACTGGACTGTTATGAAGGTAGTTTTTCCAACTGCATGTTACTCTGATTCTATGTGTTTGAGTTCACACAAATCATGTCGATGACTCTGCGCAAAACATATAAAGCCTCAGACACCTATCCGAACCAATTTAGTTAATTGCTAACCGCAAAATAGCTATCAGAAGTCTGGCTGCATGTAAATGGGTCGCATCAATTAGAAAAAGGCATAACTATTACTTCGCATGGGATTTTACGCGGCAAGAAGCGTCTTCAATGTTATGATGCTTTACTGCACGTTTATCAACAGAACTATTTTTAGAATACGAAAGTCGGTCACACGGGTGAACATCTCTGGCATCATAGACATTGCTTCTACCTGGCCCATGGTGTTTGCATAGATAGGACAGACATATGGATAATCTTCATTGGTTCTGAATATCATGCATTTAAACTGGGCAGTATACTCCAGGGTTCTGAGGAACCCTAAGTTCCCAGTAAAGGCACCTGCGAGATTGCAGTCAGACATTCAGCAAAATGGTACGCAGATCCATGCGACCTATGGAGACGCCTTGAACGTCTGTCACGTTTGATAAAGAGAAATCTTTTGTTTATTGTGCATGTTGTAAGATGACACCTGAACTTATGAATGATGACGCCAATAACCTGATTATTGTCGGATTATTACAGCTGGTATGCAGAAAACAAATAATTGACGTTATAGAAATCATGTACTGACCGGTTTGCCAGCCCGATAATTTTTATACACTTAATTGATTATTGACCCTATCCCAATTAGTTCTACCGTTTTGTGATAACGTACGCGAGATTTACGCCTACCAGATTAGCAATTACCAAATGGGCGAACAAAGGGGCTGCTTTATGTTGTTATCTTCTAGTGCTATTTACACAGTTAATCATACGACTGAAACCTCTTATTCTACAGACTGTCATTAACTGGCATGTGATTACCGTGTTGATTCACCCATAGAGCAACCGGTGTGGATCTATTTATAGAATTATTTACCTGAAAATTTTTTTACCAGCAATAGAAGGATATCCTCTCGACACCTTTGGGCATGAGTTCATGATAATTGGAGATGTTTAATATACAAGCGTACAGCAACAACAACTGGGAGTGTAGAGATGTTTTAAATAAGAAATTACTGTCGCTAGATACATCGCCTTTGAAATACTTTGAAGTCTGTGGGGTCGCATGATCAGACCGTTTAGTGATCCATTGTATCTATGCGCCGTCAGTGGCAATTAGCATCTGTATGGTCGGGTAATGCTGTCTCAGAGGTAATAAGTTGGCAGTGGTTTGACTAGATATTGGTATGAGGCCACATTAACTCCTGTATTTGATGCAGCCGCTCGGTGTCGTGCACGGTGGAGCTTTAACTCGTTTTTCTCCTTTTCTCACATGACCATATCTAAGTCATGTAACGATATCGCATACTCTCGGTCAACTCTGAATAATATATAAGTAAGAAAGACTCTACCATGTATTCACTATCAGATGAGTCGGGCTTGTTAGAAGTTTAATCAAAAGAATACCTAATATTGAACATTTAGTGACTTACAATAAGCAAGCTTCAGTGAAGTGAAATCTCGAATTTCTCGCATTGGTAAATCCTAACCAATCTTCAGACTGTATATTTTCAATGTGTCCAAATACAAAGCGGGCTGTAAATGGTATTTGCCGCTTTTGGTGTCCGTTGTTGGATCCGAGCGCATTACCAAAGTATTATTGTGGTCTTCCGAACATCTGGTAATCTATGGACATATGCATGTGACCTATTGCGAACTTGTTGTCTATAGCGTTTGTTTATTTTTTGTTGCAGGTACCCATTGATTGGCGCGATAATTGTGCGACAAAAATACGAATTATGATAATTCTAGCAATATTCTGATGTAAATATAGCAATAGTCAATATCTAATGCACTTCACCGGACGCATCGAGTGAGTCTGTCCCGTATGCTTACTTGGTAATTCATGATAGTCTAAATATGGCACTGTTTCATATTATATACACTTCAACATTACATGTGTCAATATTTTAACCCACTTTGCCATATCATGCGTGGTGCAATAATTGATGGAGAGAATGGATGAATCGGAACAATATAATAAGATGTCATCGTGCGCTATACGTACTTTCCATTTGCCTCACGTCAGAGTATATCCATGCATGTTCAGTCAACATTTGGCCTGGTACAGAGTGTTAAGTGCACCGATTGTTCCAGTATTGTTAACGTATGCACTCAGCCATTTCAAACGCATCAATATGGCCAGTTCACGTGTAGTAAGTATACGTTTTGTGTGATTTAAGATGTCCCACTTAGAATAACCATACCCATGTTGATCAATAGTTTATATCTTTATCAATGCATTACAAGCCAGCCGCCGTGATGAATTTAGCCAATTATGCTGTGCTTAGGCTCTTAATTGCTAGTCCTTCCTTTGATTTATCAAATCGATGAATATTATGTTATTTGATGATACTCGCTCAAGGGTGGTGCTATGATTGCAAGAATGCAAAAAAAAAAATGCTCCCTGGGATGGCATTCAATCAAATGGAGTTACCATGTCATCTGCTTCTGCCCACGCCGATATCACTTTACATAAGGTACGATCGCTTTCAATCATTAATCCCAGTATATAATTATCAGCGATCCTGCATTATATTCCACATTGAATGATATAGCAACATGTCATTTTACACAACCCTGTACTGCACCAATTGGTTTCCTTCAAGGATATTGTGCTGCAGCATGCACCATGCTGACTAATTAACGTGGCCCCCAGCTACAGTTAAACTGCTCGCAGATTCCATGCTTGTAACATAACAAAATAGGACTTGCAATCCAATACATGTGATAAATGATTACGAGGCCACTTCTGTGTAACCAACCAGGACATTATAATATGATTGTGCCGAGCTAATGCAGGTAAAAAATCAGCAAGTAATTATTTCATTCACGCATATTGTACACATTTCATTCCATCAGTGTTAATGCTTATTGTCTGCAGTTTGATGATTATTTTAATGGTGGGTAAGAATGATATATTTTGGTTGAACGATCAGCACGTTAGCAAAAACAAGGCTCAATGCGCAGCAATTGTTATGCATTAAGACATAAACACAACCTATACGGCATCTAAACGACTTGTTATGCCAAGACCACAAACAACCACTCTTATAACTGATGTCAGCATTTATGGTGGCGCGACTATAACATAAAAGACAAACATTGGCCAGATTGTAAGGACAACGTTAACAGAATTACTAGAATAAATGTTCATGGGAGCGGCAGAGCAATGTAGCCTTGTTTGTTGATTCAATAAGGACAAGCCACGATGCATTAGCTGGTCATTTTGCTTGTTGATGCATTGGATGTTTCGTCACAACCCAGTGCACCACCCTAAAAACATGACAACCTGCACACGGCTAAATCCATCGTCAATCATAATGAAAACGACATGCACGTTATTAATTCGTGTTAATATTGAGTCCTGGCGCGTTGATCAGTGTGTTAAATGCTTGTTTGCAAACTCTTGCAAGCTTTTGGCTCTTGGATGCCTGAATATAACGTTTTTGAAGACAATCCGTCATGTGTGCGCACGCATCTGCGCCCCCATTCCCACCATTTGTAAATTGTGACTATCAACGATATAATTCTATGACACCTGATTCCCCCGTATATGCCAGAGGAAAATGTTTTTTGTATGTGTTTTCTATGCGTCGATTCTGTTTTCTACAATGAATACATTTCCATTTACGTTCTTATGGATATGGTGGTGCGCTTTTGTGGTCCAGTATTAGCAGGGAGCATATGTCACTAAATCGCCGAGAATGAATAACTTAAGTTGAAGAATAAACACTGAAAGTATTGCTTGCATTAGGACAAACGCAAAATGCTTATTCTTTCATGTCGCCTTGTACAGGATCGTTTCTTTAGAAAAGCAGGGCCTTTTCACCACACATACGGCCTGTTTTCACTCGGGAAAACCGTTAGCTGAGCAGTAAGACACAATGCGAGCAGCTATGTACATGGACGCCGAGTTGAAATCACGTCTTGAATATGTCATTGGAAGAGTCGCTCTAGCCACTAGTTTTATTGAATTGCTCTATGAAACTTATTTGATGTAACCACAAATCTTTTCTTCTCGTACCGACATCATTTTGCATTTCCAATAGTAGGGAAAAAAGCACAAAAGCGAATATTTTGATTACAAGAGAAAATGAGATAATTGCAATAAATCGCTACATAATATTATTGTAGGTGTGCAATGCGCCTCAATATATACAACTTAGTTATTCCTTCCTATCGAGCAGGAGGCTGACAAGACGTAAAATACTGGTTGCGAGGAGTTGTATGAGATGTTGTGATGACAATGAAAGAGAATAATCCATCCTAAGGTCTGGTCATATGTTAAATACCACTTTCTTCGTAAAATTGATTCTACAGTTTCTGGATCACCACATGACAAGAATAAAATATATAACATTGAGATATCGCCATATGAAAACAATTACATGGTAGTATGATTCCAAACCTCGGCTACAATTTTCACGTATGCAGGACGTTGGCGCTGACACGTGGTCACAAGCAAAGCGCAACTTCTCTAGGTCACCTATTTGTATCATCCATAACGTTTGGCCATCTTCCATTGCCCGATACCATCATATTGAGTCCAACCAATATAGTCGTCCCAAACGTATGCAATGACGCCAAATGCTAAGCGCTCAGCCGAGGTTATGTTGTATTTATCGCTACATTCCGACAAAAACAATCAAAAATCAAAATAACTCTTGACAGAGCTATTTCGACCAGCTAGGTGCTCATAACTCGGTGTTTATTGAAACACCTATGCCACGGCAAATGAGAATGGTACAACCATTAATTCAACTTCCTGTACACAAAGGGACCATGCATGCCATTACAAAATATCGAATCCTTTCACGCGCCTTAATTTAAATTGTAGTACCACACAATTAGGATTTGTGGTATTGCGTTGGCTTTTCGATCATGTCCCTCAGCGGATGTTAGCACCTTTGCGTATGTCAGTACCTTGGCGATCATTTTTGCCCCAGGTTGCTCTGTGTAGGATGACCTCAAAAGACTTTCAGTTGGAAAGAGGTCATTCAGAATTTCAGCATTATTCACGTATGTCAGCGAGTTGCTAGAAGAACGCAAACGTAACCAAAGAGCACTTACATTCTAACCTCCACAATTGCATTGGGTTCTGTACTATGCGGCTGTGACAATTCAAGTCGTGGATATGTGAACAAATTGCAATTCTATGCATCGGAATTGCTCCTTTTTCAACTATGTGCAAGGGAGCAGCCATTTATATACATGTGTCACCCCTGTGCTTCTGAGCATCATAAATCTTCTTTATCTCTTATATTCAGACTTCTTCCATCTCATATCAAGCATCTTGACTAATCTTAGCCTAATACATCTTGTTAATCGTAACAAGCATCTGTAAACGTAGTGTTCCGCATCTGATATGTTGCATGACATTGTGATACTTCGGCTTATTGACCGGTTATATATTTCAACCTGGTCGTTTTATGCATCTACTTATTTGCATCATGTTACTATGCCAGTTCTTGTTTCAATTGAGTTTCACGTTGGAGGTCAGATTATGAAGAGCATTGTCGATGGAAAAACTGCATCACAGCCAGACGAATTCTTATGTTTGCAATAAACCCAATGCGGTGGGACCACCAATGCTTGCAGAGAGAACCTACAACAAGGACGTACTTTGGTGATTATTGCCATATCAATTGTCGAATCTTATCAGGCTTTCCATTATGACATTAGTATATGATATGTATTGAATATCGATAGCCAACGCCGATTTCGTTTCATTTTGTTCATTTGTAGACTTATGTACGATCTGTCCATGCACATAATAAGTTAATGATATACGATACCTACCAAATACACCTCGTTTGCTTAAAGGGTAATTTGATTGATGTTAGATAACTGCATTATCCGCGGTTCGTGGTTAATATGCTGAGGAACATTATCATTTGAGATAGCTATATTAATATGCTTATTAAAGCTCAGCCCCGTGATCTCTTCAAAGACAATTAGTCATGGGATGTCGTAAGCTTACAATAGAATGAGCCATTATTTAATAGGCAGTCCATGTTTATGATGAATAGCTACTATTGTAATAACGATAACCTTTGCAAATCTGTAAATATCCATATGTTGGTGAAATATGTGGTGTATCGCCTACCAATAAACGAGTTTTGATAACCATGTATGTATTTGTGGAACTCGTCTTAGATGATTGATAGATAGTAGACATGCAATCCGTGCATTTATAACAGTCACTTACAATATTGGACATTGCGGAATTGCAGCCTGTCTACTTAGCCGTGTGCCGCTATGCTTTCTCATTAGTCTTGGCTGACCTAAAGATAGTCATCAGTTTGCCTATTAACATTAGTAGCGTCTGTACATCTTTGATAATTAGTATTGTGAGTACATGTACTTTACACGATTATGTGCTTCGATCACGCAAATGCAACGGTATAAAATATTATTTAGTTGTTATCTAGAATTTCCTTGCTAAAGCCGACATGATACTTATTGCAACTACCACAGTGGCTTTGATACACGCGTTTTTGCAATGTTCAAACTATCATGGCAAATGAACCTTCGGTGGAATAATTTATTTCAGACCCTAAAACAATCAAATTCATGCACGTGTAAGCTGAAATTCCTTGCTACATCTGCGGAAAAATAGATTGGTGTGAATATATTTGCTCATGCTTCAAGTATTACACATCATGCCACTATGCTGAGTCATTTGCCGTTGAACTGTCAAAGTATTTAAATATATGATATCCATTCCCTTCAAATTAATGTAAGCCGGACGTTTTCTGGTGTACGCGTAATGCGTGCACTCGAGATTACATTAATCTACAATAGCCATGACGGCATAATATTATTGCCATGCTATGAAAACAAAATATTTCACAATATATTGTACAGGCTTCATTCTGTGTTTTGTTTCATCCTGTTATCTAAAAATGTCCTTTTTCTTTGTGCTGGTTTTGACCATTGGTGGGTTAACCTCTGAGCAAGTTGTCATATGCAAGCTGTGCAATATTATGCATTTGTTACGAAACATCGATCTATTGCAAAGGTTTTCCCAGCTGATATTTGTTCTCATCAGCAGTTTAATTCATATATCAAAAGTCAGATTATCTTCTCCCTCCATTAGCTTGCAGATCCATGATTATGTAAAATGTCATATCTGCATGTTAGGGCCAATATTCTGTAATTAACTGCCATCCCATAACCACAATGTAGCTGCCAAGGAGGTGATACACGCAATGAAACTTATAGCTTGACCGTAACAGCAGTTCCCGGCAAGCCCTGCATAATAGCTGGAGGCTCTATGCAGTTTAGACACGCGAACTCCATTGATGTTAGTCGATTTCGTTATCCGTTTTGCATTTATTGCTTTCCTGTGATCTTCCTTCTGTGTTTGCGGTTTAATGATCATGTACACAATTCGCTGCACACATGCAGCCCGGTATCAGGCATAGGTATCTATGTGCAGAGTGCTTCAATATGCCCTTATTTTGTATGCGACAGATGGATCAATAGAAATATGTCCCACTTAGTCACTCGAGGTATCTCTGATAGCAAAAAAATGTGGAAAGGTGGGTCTGTTTGACTATGCTCCGCTTGTATTTGTTTAGTTCCGACTTCGTGTGATCAATGGAAATTGGCAAAAAACCGTGTGAGGCAACGCGGCTGGAGGTTCAATTGGCAATCCAGCTGATAGGATTGGCTGTAAGCCCTTAATCCCATCTTGAGCCCACTTACAATTATCACTTACAGGTAATATAACGCACACTTCTTGCCTATGTGGCTAATAGACTGATGACTAAATGAGGCTAATCCTACGTCCAGTCCGCGTTTAGCACAATTGATCTAATTACTTTGCCTTGGCCCCTCGATTAACAGCTCGATTTAGACCATAAGTAAGCAAGTAGGGAAATTTTTACTATGTCCATGAAATAAACGATGACCCGACGTATCGGAACGAAGCTGTATGCAAACCCGCCAAAACAAATATCAACCATCGACGGCTGAGACTGACGTAGCAGGTACACCAGTGATGCTGATTGCACTTGCGCCCTTTTGTTCCTTGCAGCCACCCGGCAAGTCTAGCCGCATAGATATAGAGCGTCTACCAACCGGTAGACGTATTGCCTCGCCAGCTTGCCGCCAGGTGCCTTGATTGAATCCAGTGCAGAGTAGCAGAAACTGTTTTCATTTATATAGGCCAGCTTGATTGAACACAAGAAGTATCCGTAATCGTACATGGCAATGGCGAGATGCTACATGGATATGCTTCACCGAGCTTGTACCAGCATAATTATTGTGAAGGTGGAATGTGGATCCGATGCCTGAGCAGCACTGATTTATTGCTTCTATCTAGAGACGTATAATTTTCTTGTAGATAAAACCCAATAGCAATTATGGATAAGCAGCCTTGGTTCTGGATATCCTCCATTAGTGATGTGATAGCCATTGTATGGGGCGGGGCTAATGCAGATAACACGGGACACACAGGTTGATACATTCCAGAGCCCACGAGGTTGCAATGTGCAGGTACATTGAAACTGTTGGGTGGTAATTCATACAGCAATCGAGGGGTTGATATTCTCACGATTTTTTGCTGTAACTGTTTCACTATTACCTAGCAAATTGGATCGATGACTGCACTAATGTGGCGTCTGAAATGAATCAGGTGAATCATCCCTAATCAATATCATGACGCATGAAATACGACAAGCAAACATTGAATTATCGGCTTGCGCTATTCATTCATGGCAGGCAACGACAGTGTCGTAAAATAGATAATACTAATTGACGAAGTATACACATTTAATATTTCGTGGCACTTTCTGTAAATCTAGATTTCATATCATTATGACGCTAGCAACGGGTTCGTGCCTAGTCGGTGTCTCAGAATATGTCTTCCGATTACATTACCGTAGAGAAGTGACCTTGTTATTGAAATCGACGCAGAAATGGACACCAGTGTTTTACCACATGTCATATCAACATTGGACGTAATACGGGTTGTTTTTTTCCTGTCGCTGATGCACATGTACTCATTAGACTGAGCCCAGTTACTCATCTTGCATTATTGGCTCTGTTGGTATAATGGTTGTACCTCTACCTGTGCTATCAATTACCTGAACTGTCTATAATTGCAGCATGTACCATTTGCACAAAATGGACTTTGCTGTCTTTGGTTACTTTAAACAAAGTGCGTGAATAGTTTCAGGCGCGGTAGGTCAAGTGAGCAGAAATAAGATACTGAATCGACGATAACGCGTTTGCATGATAGCAACTGTGAATCATTTCCCGAGGCTCTTCCGATCGAAGCACTTAGCACGCTGAGGAGTCGGATGGTAAGAATGTTTTTGTCCATGCCACCATATAACTGAGACACCGTTGTACACGTTCACCGCGCTTTGTTTCATTGCTTTCTGTATGGCGTAGTGCATGCTACCCATTAACCATGTGGCTCCTCTGTGGTTTGGTGCACCATATACAAGGGATCACAATGCCTTCCACTTGGCATAAGTGTTTAAACATTCTGATGCCGCCACATATATTTCTATAAAGGAGCGTTATTCTATATTATAATCTGTCCATGACTTGACCAGGCGTATGTAACATCATTAATGACATTCTGAACTAGAAGTCTTAGCCTGCCTGGCCGATATGCATAACCTCACTGCGTTCGAAAGTTTAGTTTCCCACATTACACAAGCCGAATGGGTATGTGCACTCTAAATGCTTCCGCAAATGGAAATTATGAGAATAAGGATAGGCAGAAGTTAAACTGATAAATATCCCTAGCAGTTTCTTTTACTGCGAATTTGTTGCCGTGATTCGCCGTGCTCTGATCTTTAACGTGCTTGAGGTGTTATTGAAGTATTGCTTTATTTTTTGTACATTACCTACAGAAACTCAATGCAACCAAATTATCAATGTATGAGACTTTCCGCCTGATATAAGAAAGTAATTACATCAACAAGAGAAGGTATGACAAGGCTTACGGTGGTCTTTGGTCTTAAGCATTTAATCAATTGTCATTACCTGTTTTATCTGCCTGAGCGTCAGATTCATTTGCAATACTAAATGAAGCTGACGAAGTGCTTGCAACGAGCTCTTAAACTTGATCCCATTCTATCTGCAGTGCTGTGCCATGTTTTGATTAGTGCTTTCTACTATTAGACTTGGTGAAGTAAGACAGGTCTGCCATCAGCAGCCCGGCGCTTTGACGCTAACGATTACGAACCTTGGTGAAATACAAATTATTAACTGTTGTGTTTTTGTATAAAAATCTGTTTTTCACCACGTGGTGACATGCAGCAACCCTGTAGAGTCGGACATGGCGTTCCAGTTACAGACATGGACCTGTCGTGATATGAGGTAACAATTTACCAAGCCTGATGCATATATAATCATTGACAAGCCCGCCACTGCAGAATATAACAGTCGGAATGTCATTCGGTCATATAGTAAAAACGTGATGTTTACAGGATGGACGGCCCCCGCCTGCGTTACTGGTACCAAGTACCCACCACAGCTGTACGAACGTTGATGACAACTTTGATTCTGGTGCAAATGCTCACTACAATGACAATCCTTATTACAACATCATGTTCCTTCGTATAACTTCCAATTATGTTGTGCAGGTCTGGTACGGATCCTTGCTCCTTCCTGTATCATAGTTCCATATCAAGCTTGCAGTTTGAGCAAAACTATAAATGGGAACTTTATCTAGCTTGGCGGGGATTTATGGAGACATGGCGGTGTATGCTTTTGGAGACATGAAGTTATACTGACAGTTGTTTTTCCCCACTATAGCATGTGGCATTAACATATTAAGGTGGAGACTCGATGTGTCTACTTGCTAGGAGAGTCATCTGCATAATACTCTAGCATTAAGCATCGACCGCCCAAAAAATATGCTTTCTCGATGTGGCTCTCGGAATCCAAATGTGACCATATGTTGTTAACAAAAGTGGATCAGCAAGTTAACAAAATCGTTTGCGGTGACTGAACCCGATTTGCTGGAGACTAAAATGCCAGAGCGCAGCTGTGTGTATTATAAATATATATATATATATATATATATATATATATATATATATATATATATATATATATATATATATATATATATATATATATATATATATATATATATATATATATATATATATATATATATATATATATATATATATATATATATATATATATATATATATATATGCATGCGACGAGTCATGTGAACCATCGTTTTGTTTCCTTCAGAAGCTAAAGTCAGACCTGTTGAAAAATCATCATTCAAACCTCCCTACTCAGGTTGTGGTGGCATATTATAACTCAAAATGCAAAGCAGATGACAGTTTTTTTCTAATTACTTTGCAAGACCAGGCCAGTTGCTGGCATTCCCAGGTTATTGACTGACAGCACGCAGAAGTCTGTTATTTAGCATCTAGAGAATCAAATTGTTTCTACGGAAAGCAAGGGCGCAACGGGTGCCCCTTCTCCCCACGATAAATTAAAACCGATATCATCTGGTGTGCCTGTTGTTTGATAAGGATGTCTTTTGTTGCCATTGTAAGTGTCACATGGCATGAAGTCAAGAAAAGGGGATGCCCCTCTAAGAACCTTTTTCTAGATTTGAGAGGAGGTATGAAACAACCAAAGCTTGTTGTAGAGCTTTTTACAATATGTAAAATTTAACAATCGGTAACTGGGGCAGACATGGTGCAGCTCTTTATCGATGCACTAGCCCATGCGACCGGAACCCAGGAGCCCATATAGGCACGGCAGTCACTACATTATCCTTTGGTACCTTGTGGGACGCTGCTGATGCTCTTAGGCAACCTTGACCTTGGACTGGCGGACCTCATTCAGAAACTAGTTCTGCTTGACCTTTAGGTCTGCCGCATCACTACGCCACACGGCAATGTTTTTCTTTTTATTGTGGGGACACGTTCAGGGTTGGACTCAATTGTAACATCTCCACTTCATTTGAAGTCATCGTTGCTTCCACTGACATAAGCAAATTTCGATGTGAATTTGTTGCTCACCAGACATTTGTCTCCACATCGGCAGTGCTTATAAGATTTAAGAGGTTATTTGTTGAGATTGCATACAAAACAATGGTGGATGGGATAAGGAATTAAAAATCGTGTAAGCAATGAGTCACAAGAAGAAAGGAAGTGATAATCGCCCCTATCGGCAAAGTGACAACCACGTGGGGCGGTAAGCCGTTAGCCAACAGAGCAAATGACCATCGGGCAAGTAAAGGGCGAGAGGAAGCCAAACATAATGACATTAACAATCGCTATGATTCCCAAAACTATTATAATGCAGAAATATGAAGCCTGTATAGCAATCGAGACCAGTCAACACATGATCACCGCCATGAATACAATGTATTTCCTCTTCCACAATGCCCTTCATAGCAGCTGTAGCTTTTAATAATCAGAATTGGACTATAGGGAGGCTTCTGAGAAGAAATAAGGTGGACCTTTATGGTGCTTGAACTTTGTAAACTTGAGGCTGATAAAGTTATTTTCGATGGACAGCTGATGAAGCTGCATGTAATGTGTGGCATCATGTCTAGATTTGGCAGTGAATTTGCCAACCCTCAGAAATACATAAAAAGCCAAAATATACATGGCGGAAATGAGATGGCTGTTAAAACGGGAATCACTGATACGTGGGGGGTGGGTGGGGATAAATCAGTTTATGGAGCACGGATGGAATGATGGGGGCCAACAAGCTAAGGACGGAGGTTACAAGCGCCTTGGATAACCTTTTGACCACGAAAGCGGCAAAAGGGTCCACAGCAGAACGCTTCTTGTGATAATTAGAAATAGCTGATAGTATAGTAGAAGAGGCATAAGCTGAGGTAAAAAAATGTACAGTGTATGAAAAGACAACTGGAATTTTGGCAGGGAACCACTGAACGTCTGGGCGAAGGGTGCTTCCAAACTGTCTAAACAATGCAATTGATTTAGCATAAGGCTGATGCGTTGTGTAAGAGAGAGGAGATGACCAATTCTAAGATTGACTATGAATTGGAATGTAAGTCGGAGACTTATTGAGGGAGTGGTCTTCTATGAATTTCCAACAATTCTGGAAACGAGACAAAGAGTCAGCAACAATATCATCCTTGCCTGGATAAGGATATTAGATTTTATATTTTTTGCATGTGAAAGTGAGGCGTCTGATCAACTTCAACATATATTCATCTGTGGAAGTTTGGTTATTAATGACCTGAACAGCCGCCATGATATCACAGACATATATATCACGCGATGATTAGCAAGAAGTGAAGACCACGCTTCGAAGACAGCACGATGGGAACCAGCTCTTTGACATTAATATGCTGACTACTCCAACTCGAAGGCCATCGACCTTGAAACCAACGGCGGCCAAAAACACCTGCGTACCCAGGAGCGGAAGCATCGGATGACAACTTGATTACCGAGAAATGCATCCAGGGTTTCAGCAGCATGCAAAATTGGCCATTAAAAATGGATAAAACATAAGCCATGCATGGATATCCAATCGAACAGAATGTGTAAGGCGAATATGATGGTGTTATTTAGAAATGCCACAAGTTAAGTCAATAAACCTTCGAAGGAATGGCCGACCTGGTACTTTAACCCTACAAGCAAAGTTTAAAGTGCCGATTAAAGATTGCATTTCTTTCAGAGTGACAGATTTGCGTCGAGCAAATGGAGTGAGGACAATAATAGCAGAGGCAATTTTAACGGGGAACAAACGAGCCTCCATTGCGGTCGTATCAACCTCGATGTAAAACAGTAGAGGCAAGCCCAGTTTTGCTAGCTTTAATGGGCAAATTGATGGACTTTGCCATGGCGAGAAATGCATTCTCAGCACTACGAAGCTGTAAAAACTAATCAACTCTATCATCCAATTCATTGAACATTTTGTATATATGTATGGGGTCCCCCCAATATTTATGTCACATTGAAGGAATGGTGACCACGCCTGAATTGCATATTCTAAATGTGGCCTTACAAATTACTTACACTGTTTGATTAAAACTCCCCCAGAGCGACTAGTGAACGTACGTCTGATCATCCCAGGAACTCTGTAAGCCTTTGCTGCTGCTGCTCTGCATTGATTGCTTGATAAAAGTGAATGATTATTCATGATATCTGAAGTAGAATCGCCCATTCGGTGCTCAAACTTTTCATTTGCCCGACTATTGGTCCTCACTATGGAGTAAAGTAAGGTGTCTCCAGCAATTTGATTCAACATTATTTCAATAGCACAGTCTGGATCATTTATGTATATTAGAAAAACAATGGGTCCCAAGGCCGGCTTTACATTGCTTCACAGGTCTTCTGCTTTTATTCCTGTTTTCATCCACACAAGCACGTATTAAGCAATTTTCTGGCAATGAAATGGTTAATGCCACCAAGACATAGCACAGAGCTGTATAGATACGCAGCAGTAAAAATAACTTCATTACGCCAAAGCATATCGGGTTAATCTAGATTTATGACGTTGCACACAATAAGGATATAAATACTGACACTAATTGACAAATTATTGGAGTGAAGATAAGTGCATGCATCGCATAGCGCATTCATTTAAGCAGTTTATTACGGCAGTTTGGGTAGCCTGTAATGATTGGTGGAGATGGCTGGACTCTTATCCAAGAGATGATTGCGTATTTGGGTTACGAATTCGGATTCCGGAACAAGAACCGATATTGTGTGGCTGGTTAAATGCCCATGAGTCAGGCTTAGTAATGGAGGCTAACAACGCAGTATTGATCATTCGGTGTTCGTGTTACGGGTGACGATATGTGATGCCTTTAAATCGGGCTTGTGTTAATACTGCAAAGTTTGCTGTTTGCTCCAAGGTCGCTCGTTCTAATTAGCGAATGCAGCTGTCATTCTATTCTGGCAAATGTGTACCTTGCCTACAACAAATTAGGGGGATTCTCGAATGGCACATAAAATCATTTACCCCTTTTTAATGATTTCTGGTTTTACGTAGTGGTCGACCACAGCTAGCGATCTCTATCTTTACCCGTATAACAACTATCATAAGCTATGGTCACGACTCAATGACCATTTATGTTAAGGAAGGTGCTCTTTGTTTCTGGTTGTTAATCTATGTCATGTTCAATTAGATATAAGCCTCAGCTGAACTGCTGACGACGGATCTATGTACGCGCTATGGTGATATAAGCATGGCAAAATGAAGTGGCATACGTCCGAGCTATCAACTCTCGTAGTATTAAACAGCCTGGCACTATCTGTCATCGTTCGCAAACAGTTGAAATAATTATCAAGCAAAGCATAATACAATGTTCTGACATAAAAAAGGCAGATGCTTGGTTGATGTGATGTACGTCGCAATACGATTGTGGCTACCAAGAAAAGAAGACAAGTGCAATACATGAAATGCGTCATAATGCACATTGTGTAAGCACACTAACCAAATTTATATATATAAATATATGTAAATAAATATTTATGGATATATATACGTATATATATATGCATATATATATATATAAATATAGATATATAAATATATATGTATATACCTGAGCGGCATCCTATATACTGACATTTTTACGTTACAATCGACCAACAACATTGGCTCGTGTATGCTCAAAATGGTTTTCCTGTTGTCATGTGATCATGGAATCTCACTTCAGATCTGGATGCTTCGAGCTAAACAGTAGCGCGCCAACCAGCACAACCAGTGCACATAGCATGTATATGTTTTCTTCCATACAAGGCAATCTTCCCTGCATGCCACACCCTTTTAGCCATACACGAGTCAATGATGTTAGTCGATTGTAACGTAAAAATGTCAGTATATAGGATGCCGCTCAGGTATAAGGTTTTGTTCTCGTAGCTGCATATATCCGCATATATTCTTAAATGCATCGATGCTTTGGACACGCGGCAATCCAACGGTTCCTATATAGACCACCATTGCAGTTTTAAAAGAGGTCAAACACACTGTAAATAAATATTATACAAAGAGGGACAACCTTATCATCTGCAGCGCTTAAGGTGGATATCCAGTGTTGTGTTATGCATAAACGCAGTTTGCAATCACAAATAATCCAGTAAGCGCAGGAAAAGCTGCTGATGACAAGCACCATTACTTTTTTGTTAATGTATTAACATTTAATGATACAAGTTGATAATGCTAGATGGAAGTAGTATTGTTGAGAGTCACCTAAATAAGCGTTATGAAGCATCAAGTGGTTTGCACTAAGCCTGATAAGAAATGGATTATCAGACATGCAGTGTATTTTTGTACCATGTTTTGAAATTGACATCCATGCTTATGAACAAAGCAAACTGACACAGTAATGCTCAAATCTGTATGAAATCTGTTCCATGTGGGCGCCCATGTTGCAATACGTGTACATGATTCTACAGTGTGCTCTGATCACCGAATACAGCAACGCCGTTATTACCATTATCATGAAGATGTCAGTCAGGAACTATAGATGACATCAGCTTATTTATTGGTTTAGAAACAAATTAAACCCTCTATCGTAGCAGTGTTCTACTAATATCTTTAAAAGTGTAGCAAATTGTTATCAAACGATACCAGGTGAATTATAACCATACGTAATAGCATGGCAATTGCCATCAGCATGATATCTACCTAAATGTGAATGAACTGTGTTGTGTTATGACCAGTTTACGTTTTAACACGTTGGAAATGGCGGCTGCAATTTAATTCATGAACATGCGTGAATGCACATATCATTAGCACCAGTATAATAACGTTGAAAGTTAAGCCGTCCACCTTTGAGTGAATTTATACTCCTCATTTCAGACACGAGAAAAATTGATCTGAATACTGAACAGTTACAGTCATTAATAGTGGATGTATGGTAACACTAAGTTCGCAGACTACCCAAGAGCTCAGGTGACCCAAAACCGTTGATGTACATTCTATGGCACTAACTATCCTGACGTATCCTCCCTGACTGTGTCAGGCAACGGTACGGAGTTAGGTAATCATCACTTTAGATGGGCCTAGAACAGATTAGCACTGCTCTGTGTTATTTTGTAGAGCAACAAGGGATACGCTTATCAATCCCTAGTTATAGTGTCGAGTATTCAGTAATGTACTGATCTGTGCGAGTAAGAGGCCATGAGTTGTGTGCTACCATTTTCTGTTGGTGATCGTGTCTCAAAAGCTTTAATGAAGATTGCTATGACCCAGTATCAACGTCTGCTTAATTGTATCTATTGCGTCACGGTAAGCTGCTGTCAGAATAGCCATTAATGCGATTCTTAAATATACTAATGTGCTATTTCAATTATCGAGACTATCAACCGCGTGGCATCTGTTTTATAACCGGAGCTTTAAAGAAGGCAATTGATACAGTACTGTTTTGTGTCGGTGAGGTGACGTTATATTTTAAATATAGGAAACAATGAATTCGTGCCGACACTTGGATCAATAATTGTTAACGCAGTGCTCTGATATCCTCGTGGATGTAACTCTCATTGCAACTCAAATTAATTTATATGGTACGCCAATACGCTAAAGTGCATTGTGAAGACTATGGACTACAGCAATGGAATCAGAATACCAAATATAATATTGTGTGTTTAATTGATCGCGCATGCATAATGCTGGTGCAATATACATCTTGGGAAGGATTCGTCGCCGCGCCACAGAGAATACTTAAGACACTGCCTTGGGTTAAGCAAGAAGAAAATAGAATACAACAATAAAACTCATTACTTCACACGGCTGAATCAGTCTTAATTGACAATCGGCCGCGTTGATCTAAAAATATCGTTATATTGTTCCACATGCAAAGCGACAGCGCCCCGGGTTATCAATGTGTGTGTGGGGGGGGGGGGGGGGTAGGGTGTTGCCTTTACAATGCTAGAGAAAGAAGATTAAAAAGGAGTGGCGTGAAGTGGCTTCAATGGTTTACATTGCATCTTTCCCGGTTTTCATCCACACAAGCACAAATTACATGGCTTGCAATTTTCTGGCAATGAAATGGTTAATGCCACCAAGACATGGCACAGAGCTGTATAGAGCTGGATCATTGATAATAACTTCATTACGACAAAGCAGATAGGGTTAATCGAGCTTTATGGCTAATGAAAACAATCACTCCTGCTGTGACTTTGTTACCTCTCTACATTTGCAAAATACTTCATAAAATATACCGCCTTTTATCCTTCTTGTTTTTGGAGAAAGAACAGCCCAGAGTGCTCTTTATTGGAATTACTGTTATCTATTTCAGGGCGTTCTTCGGCAATGAGTCATCTTGGTTCGTGAACATAGAATTGAAGGTTGTGTTATGTAATGTACAGCACAGACATGTAGATAGAAGATAGGTAATGTTTTGCACACAATAAGGATATAAATATTGACACTCCATCAGAGTATTGGAGTGAAGGTAAGAGCATGTATAGCATAGTGTAATCATCTAAGCAGTATATTACGGTCATTTGGGTAGCCTGTAATGTTTAGTGGAGATGGCTGGACTGTTACCCAAGAGGTGATTGCGTACGAGATATTTAGCGTACGAATTCGGATTCCGGAACAAGAAGTGATATTGTATGGCTGATTAAATGTTATGAGTCAGGCTTAGTAATGGAGGTTGACAACGCAGTATTGATTATTTGGTGTTCGTGTTATGGTGGACGATGTGTGGTGCCTTTAATATGGGCTTGTATCATTACTCCAGCGTCTGCTGTTTTCTCAAAGGTCGCTCATTCTAGTTAGTGAACATAGCAGTTATTCTCTTCTGGCAACTGTGTATCTTACTAGCAACAAATTACTGGGATTTATGTAGTGTAATGGGGGAAAATGGATACAGATTTTTATTCTGTCTTTCCAAGATATATCTTATCCGACTGCTGATAAGCTAGTAATGTGTATAATTGGTGTCTTTTTCGACTGGCACATATAATCATTTACCCCTTTTTACTGACCGCTGGTTTTACGTAGTTGTTGACCACAGCTAGCGTCACATGACAACGGGAAAAATATTATGAACATACACGAGCCAATGCCGTAGTATATTGTAACGTAAAAATGTCAGTGTATATGATGTCGCTCAGGTGTTAGCCTTTGTTCACGTAGCTGCATATATCCGCATACATTCTTATGTGTATCGATTCTTTCCTACAAGTTAACACATCCGCTGGACATACTTGATAATGCACAGCCCAGCAGAAATATTGTTTGTTGATGAGCACAGAATAGAGGGCTGTGGTCACGCGGCAATCCAAAGTGCAACGGCCCCTATAAAGGCCCACATTTCAGTGCTCAATGAAGGCAAAACTCACTGAAAATCAATATTTCATAAAGAGGGACAATAATATTGTCTGCGATGACGTTCAATGCATACACATACAGAGAATTATACGGCACTGTTAAACTGGCAAGCGTGTTTCTTTGTCCATTAGAAGGTACACAGATAACACTATGTTCGAGGCTCTAGCAGGGTTTCATTCATTGTGAAAATATGTCACCAGCTGTCGGTAATCAACTGTACATGTTCGCCGGAGTTAATCCGAACAAACTTCGTCATAATAGAGAATCCGCCTATCTACTGGTGCCTGGCATGGACATTTATTGTCCTTATGTATTTTTAACTATAAGGCTTGTGTTAAACTGTCATCTTCGTGGTCCATTACCCTCGTTGTCAATACACTTTCATCGTATAACACCTATACCATTACAGGCTGAATAAAATGACGATGTTGGTCAGTTACTGAACAGGGATAACCAAAACTGCTACATATATGCATAAGTAAATATTTACAAAAATGCCAAAACAATTAAGCTCTTTATAGCACAATTTATACATACATCAATATTGTTGTTGAATCAATAACAAATGAAGCAATGCCTATATCCGGAATTTGAACTATCAACTATATAGCCTGTATGGAAGAATTAGTATTATGTTCCAATCTATCATGCATATCAATGGATTCCTTTGACATAGTCACGGCAATACAGACAATACAAGCGAGATCCGTGCAAGTGAAACCATAATTATTTGCACACATTAGAGAAGCACGCTAAACATTCAAGCCCGCTAATGCCCAATTGCAAGGCACTTGCTGCTGCTGCGCTCATGTGTGATGTCTTAATAAAACATAAAAAGTCATTAAATGCTTGAACGATGGGAAATATTCCTTCACTTTTTTTATCATCGGGATGAGATGAAAACAATTTATCTAGAAAGCATTCGCTGAATTCATTGATGCTGCTGTATTCAAAAAGTATCTTTTGACACCCTCTATAAGGTCTTCATAAAACACAAAATAGGATGTTCCTTGTTCGTTAGAAATAGCAGCAGATTAATTCATCAACAACCTTTGTCATGGTCATCCATGATAGCTTGTCCAAAATGATGTACAGATGGATGATAGAGATGAACAATCACAATAAATGTTAATAAACGTAAAACGCTGCTAAATGGAATGTCACAAGAACAAATAATTCTGCTTCCGATTGATCGGTTTCAGCAAAGCAAATGATCATCTTCATTAGAAGCCCGAACATCTTGTTTTTTTGCGTAGCACTTGTATTACAATTAATAATGACACAATATCTGGATGTTGCATTGTGTGGATGACGTGGCGTGATGCAGATTGCGAATCCAGCACGTAAACCCACCATGCGTCCATGTGAACAAATCAATGCCACATCCTGTCTAAATCCTCTTGTTCACTTGACTTCATGTCTCCAAAAGCATGCATCGCAATGTCTTCATATATCCCCTCCCAGCTGGATAAAGCTCCCATTTATAACCACCAAGCGAATCGTGGTTTTGCTCCAACCGCATTCTTGATATGGAACTATGGCGACAGGATGGGTCATGGATCTGCAACAGACAATGAAAAGCAAATCTAATTGCAATGAATACAGCTACTTGCAGACATTGCAAAGCGTTTGTAATCTTGAGCGCACGCTCATGTTGTAATGCTCACAAATGCGGTGCAAAGATGACCGTCAATGTTATTGGCTCGCAACAACGCCCTGCATAGCCCGGCCACGTCATTGTAGTGAGCATTCGCACCAGGATCAAAGTTGTCATCAACGTCCGTACAGCTGTGGTCAGGTACTCGGTACCAGTAACGCAGGCGGTGCCCGTCTATCCTGCACACATCACGTTGTAACAATATAAAAGCATGTAATGGGCAACAATAAATTTGTTTTGGATGCATTAAATTTGTTTTCAGTGACACATGTCGGTGGCTTGGTTAATTGTTACTTCATATCACGACAGGCCCAGTTCTCTGACTGGAACACCATGTCCGAGTGTACAGGGTTGCTGCATGTCACCACGCGGTGGAATACCTCCGTCCTGTTGGGGAATGGAGATTCTGAAACCCAAACACAAAACTCAAGTTTCACTTATGAGATCTAGATTCATGCAGCGACTGGATGATAAGCATTATGTAGGTGGTAAACAAATCTTACGATTTCATTCACCACCTAAAAGTGCATAATAATGAACTTATGACATTGTCCAGCAGCTCCAAGCAGTAGTTTCAGTGCTAAAGCAGCATCTCTGTTGCAAGAGGATTAATCATATCCCAACTAATCATCTCTAACGTTCCGGCAACTATTTTAATTTAATATCAACTTCGTCACAAAAATATTAATATCTACTTCGCCACAAAAATATTAATATCTAATTCGCCACAATCATACTGATGTCAAACTCAAGGCAACATTGCAATTCGTAATATCTCACAGACGAACCCAATATCACCGCACGGCACAATACTTCATAAATCAAACCAGTCACAGCTGCCACTTTTTAATGTCACGACCGACCGCAAATTAATGGACCTGTCAAAAGAAATCCCAAACATCCGTCAGCGAAGTAACATTACGCAGTTTCAACGAATAGACTGACGGACAGCTTGTCTATGCGAGCTATGTCAAGTTGCTTACACATTATTGTACTCCACCCCATAAAATTCGATTCAACTAGTTGTTAACCCGCATTATAAAGCATGCCAACTCAATATTACATATTTACAATAGTGAAATATCTATGAATATTGATACAAATTGACTTAGCCAAGCTACAAAACCCTTCTATTGGATGCATCCTTTTACCCAAGGCTATGTTTGACAATCGAATCGATTTCACAGAATATTTGTCAAGCTACTGATATGTGCAGACAAAACCGTCGAGCAACATGATATTTTGCATAACCACGATCGACCGGTTAAGATTATTCGCTAAGACAAGTGAATACCCTGAATGAATAATTCACATATGCAGCAAGAAAGTTACCTTATGAAAAAGATGTCGCCATCGGTGAAGCTACCTGTAATGTCCATTATGAGCACGATGCATTTATTAAACAACACAGGTAAACAACACAGGTAAACATATATTCACAGAACCAGCATTGTGAGTTGCAGCAATATTTAGAATTCATCCGTACTATAACCAATGGCTGCATATGATTATACAATATTTGAATTACCAATTACTGGTTATTGAAATGTGACTATTATAGCAGCACTACATCGTTAACGAAGTATCACGGATCAATTACATTAGCTCCGAGTTGATCGATTATTGGTGACATACTATCGATAAGGAACTATTCTACATGGAAATGGTGGAAAGGCTATGAAGTAGACTGATAAGCTGTATCAAGGGTCTACGAACATCGCAGCCTCCTTCTACTGTTTACTTGCACGTTGCAACTTCGTGTGCTCTAGAAAATACCAACCTGTGTATCTCTTAAGATCTGCATTAATCCCGCTCCACGCTGTTGCTAATAAAGCACTAACGGAGGATATCCAGAACCAAGGTTGAATATACATAATCGCTATCAAATGTTATCCACACGAGAAACAGACACGCCCGCGTCGAGAAGATGGTTTCGATGTCAGTGTTTCTAACGCGTGTGATCAACTCTATCTATCCACAATGGTTCTATGGATATAAGTGCAGTGAAGCAACATGAAATCCACGTGACCTCACGCTTTTGTCTAGTAAACAGCATGTCACGGCTGATTAATATTGGTTAAGATCCACCCAAAATGCCTACATAAATGAAAACAGGGTCAGCTACTCCGAGGCGGATATAACCTCCGCGTCCAGCTGCGATCATGCGATATTACTGCGCCTGCAGACTGGAGCACGCCTTGCTTTTATGCAGCAGGACTTGTTCGGTAGCGCTGCGTACAGCAACTATTTGCCACCAGAGAGAACAAGGCGCAATGTGCATCGCTGGCTGACCTGCTACGCCAGCCTCCCTGGCCGGCCACTCTCAGGCTCAATGGTGTTCCGATGTATTATCAATCTTCGTACTGAACCGACGCCGCTAGACAATAGATACAATAGGGAAAGTGCGCTGCATTTAAGCAGTTACAATTTTACCATCGATTGGAGGATGGCAGCTCACAAAATATCAATCAACAGTTTCGAAAGCCGACTGGGTGTTAGATAAGCCTCATTCAGTTATCAGTTCATTAAAGCGATTAGGCGCTGTGGTAAAGGGATAGGGGCCGTGCGCATGTGTGATATTGCCAAGTTACATGCGCTTGGTGAGCGCAGAGGGAATACAGCAGCCCCCGTGGGCAGGTAAATCTCACCATGCAGCTGCGCCTTTGGTACAGATGTTTGCTGCAAATCACATTAACCTCTGAATACTAACCAAAGTTTAGAGTTGTCTACAATAAACATGTTTGCTTAGATAACCCCTGGGAAAACAAGGTTATGGATATCACATCGCATCACAACCATGCACAATTATGTATGCTGCTGATGCTGGCGTTCACCCTCAGTGACGAAATTGTACATATTTCTCTGGTGTAAACCAATTGCAAACACAAACCAAGTATCAAACAGACCGTGCGTATCAGTCATGGTGATCAATAGCTTAGGACGTAGAACGAAATGTATAGAGATGCCATGGCATGATGCCGATCTGAGTCGTGTTGAAGGCCAATAACGAATTGTGTATCATAGCATAAACACATCAACTAATGAGCAATGGCTGCATTGTACAAGAACGTAGCAGCATTAACAGAAAACCAGCTACGTTGGAATAGCATCACTGCACCGTGGAAGGCCGCTCTTCATTATTCATTCAAGGAGTGTTTAATTGTTACGTGTACCATAAAGGCCGTTCACTTTTGAACCAGATCGCTTGGTTAATGTCCTCTGGGTATCAGTCTTGTTGTGTGGCTCTTTACTGACGTCATATTCGATTGCCGCAGTGCAATGTCACCGAGCATGGGGAACCTAAGCAACTGATAAGAGAATCTTAATTCATATCCCCAAATGCAACCTGTTAACACATTAATCCTTGAATTATGTTTGCTTTGCGATTGTAGACTAAAAAAACGGGTTGAAAGGCACCACAGTAAAGATGAGCAGGAGTGTTAATGACTGTAATTATTTACAACGATAAACTCCCTTTACTTGCAGCCGTTTGGCGAGATGATATCTTTTATTGATATTGCGTTCTAAATACACTACTGTTTTACAATGTTTGTATGCATTAAAGAACGAAGGTTTGGGGATTAAAAAAATTGCCTGTTAGCAAATCGTTAGGGCAGTAGCTTCATCACCATTTACCGCACTAATAGACAATTGCTAATTTGTTCGATTGCCCAAGCTTTCTTTCAATAAAGTAAACCAAAATTCATTTTGTCGAAAAAATTCACATTCCATAGGTTAAAATACTTGTCGTCAAATTTCTTGGAGTAATGCCAGCTCCCTTGAGGTGATTAAAGGCCCAAATGTAGCCATTTCCTGCAGATAATTCAACATGGTAGTGAAAGGAAATGATATTTGGGCCGTAGCAGTTTTGATCAGTTCCCATTAAGAACCGGATATCTTAGGAACAGTATATCGTAAGGCTTGATATCGAAACGACCTTTAGGGCATTGTGTAAGCGAAACGTGGAATGCAAATGGATTAATCGGAATAACAGTTAGCTTGTTATTAGTGCATACATCACTTTAATAGGGAAGTCAAATGGCTCTCGCGAGGCGAGTGACTATCAATTCAATAAGTTTGATCCTGAATTGTTGCACAATATTCCTATTTAATAACCCTAACGCCAGAATGCCTTATCATTTTATACATGCCAAGATCCGTTGTTTCCATTGCATAGTAATTTTCCTGAGGTAGCAGATGTTACAATATATTAATCAAAAACAGATTTTAGGATACACTT
Source organism: Urechis unicinctus (assembly GCA_034190875.2). Taxonomy (NCBI): domain Eukaryota; kingdom Metazoa; phylum Annelida; class Polychaeta; order Xenopneusta; family Urechidae; genus Urechis; species Urechis unicinctus. The sequence continues at coordinate 24,660,435 of CM067344.1, forward strand.
TGACAAAACTCAACATCGCACAAAATTTCAGAGGTTATTGGTTGATAATGCAGTGATTTGCTGCATGTGTCAAGTATGGGGCTTTGATGGATAAGATCGGCACAACTGTTCAACCGTAAGTGCCTGATTTGTTTGATGATATCCGTAGCATTAGCATACAATGCGTTTCCTCAAATCCGTTGGTCATAATGTACCTGGTATGGGCAACCTATACAAGAAATAGCATGGTCGATTTGCCAAAGGTTCATTGGCAAATGTCGAGCCAATAAGCGCTGCTATTAAGCAATTTTCCATGAACAATAAATACACAGGCAAGTATCGTCCATGCGTGGTGCAGAAATCTTGATCTGTAATCACCTGTAAGTAATTTCTGTTATTGGTTTATACGACCTTGCTATGGCAAAGCAATCATTAATAAGCGAATGTGATCAACAAAATCCTATTCTATCTTGTGAATGCTGAAACCTTCCTCATAATGCACACCAACTTTAACTAATTAATGCTATCACTGCCGGCATTCCCATGTACTGCACGTGCATTGATGATTTATCATCCTATCTTTGATCAACTTATCTCACAAAGCATTGCGTGGCCAACTACTGCCATACCGACTAGCTGCCATGACATAGATAGCATCGCAATTGCCTCTATGTCTTCCGCGCGAGTTTCCCGAGCAGAACATCCTCAATCGCGACCACACCCAGCAATGGATTATAACAATGCATACTATGATTAACAGTCAGGTTACCACTAGTAACTAATTGAAGCTTGTATCGGGCGAAACTCGCATCATAGTGATGTCACAGCTTTATGTCATACTTAGCAATCACCTGGACCTGCAATGGGGTTAGTTATGCGATAAACCGCAACCAAAGGCAAATTGCATGGTGTGGTTGACCTATATGTTATCTATTCGATAACATGTCAGGTTATAATACGCAAGCGACTTTATCTGCTCACAACAGTCAAGATTGAACAACTCTAGTAAGAATGCCAACAGGACATTTGCTGATGCATAATTGATCGCATCGTACAATGTGCCCCATAACCACAACGTCTCGTGAGGATTGTGAAGGCAGTGATATACATATCTGTACAGACTGACATGACATATCCACGAGGGCTATGTCTTTTATTTTGACCTTCCATCGAATAATATATATATATACCAAAGTAAAGGTCACGTGGTTGTTTGAGAGGAACATTAGATGTCGATATCAATTCTGCAGATGCCAAAACATGCAAGGAATTCATCGGCCTTGTCATCATCTCAGCAGCTACATAGTTGATGGCAGTCAATCATTGATGATAGACTGGATTAAATACCCAGTCTAAAGGAGCAGACTAAGCCACGCCTCTTGGTTAGCACAGATTATGCGATTGCTGCGCAGTGGAACATCACCTCTATGTAATAGAAATCCTAATGTGTTGTACATTTAACTACATAACACAAGCATTTGTCGCTGTGTTAAATGGAAACGCCCAATTCTGGTCTTTGCCTAATTGCTCGAAACCAGGCAACCTTTTGACCTGCGGGATGTGTTTATCATTCAGTTATGGTGTTCAACTGATCTTGTTAAAGCAAATGTTTCGCCATTTTTTAAGCAGCCTCGCCAATGCCCCTATTTCCATCGGTGTAGCTTGCCACTCAACGATGCGATGTGTCATTCAACGCTTTTTAGACTGGGATGTTCTAAGGGCACGCGATGACGGTCTGTCACGTAACTGATCTTTCGTTGCTGCTTTTCGCAGCAGGAGCGAACAACAAACTTGCATGGAGATGATCACGGACGCAATGTTGAAATCATGCATATAAGCCCACAGTAAATAGATATTCCGGGCACAAATGCAACAAATAATCGCAAAAACCAGGTATATTTCTAGCCACTCCAAACTTGCAAAAAACTATTGCTAAATGTCATTCAAACAGTCAGCATATTACTACCGAATATATTTGCAACTCTCTCGGCTCATATAATTACACGTCGTATATAAACATATATATATCAATATATTTATGTATACACCAACACGCATATAACACACATACACACACACACTAAGCACACATACACACACACCAAACGCACATACACACACGCACGCACACGCATACACAAAAACGCACACACGCACACACACACGCACACACACACATATATATATATACATTTATTTATATATATATGTATATATATATATATATATATATATATATATATATATATATATATATATATATATATATATATATATATATATGCACGAAATTCTGCGAATGGTATTGTAATAACCTTAATTCCTTTTACCGTACAATTTATTTTTCAATTATATTGGGAACCTTCACACTGCCCGGAACTTAATTGCAATATCTCAAGTATTCATCTGGTGCCTCCTAGTATCTTATCTACCTTTCACCCGAGGAATGGAGATCTACATGGTAACTGGTTTATTGTGCCAACATTTCCTTGTGCGTATATGCCAATAACCGACTGCGATTGACAAGGGAATTTTATGTGGCGTCGCATGATGATCAGTTGTTCCCCGGACAATCAAATGAGGCATCTTTCGAGGGAATCCATCGTTGCTGTGGTACCGATGTTAAACTGGTCTCACAAACTAGATTAAAACATCACAAACACAGTTCCCCCAGTTTCGGTTGATGATATTACCTTATATGTCGAAAAACAGAATGACAATCGTCGATTGGGAACGGATGATGTTTTCTGGTATAACGTGTTTTGGCATGGAGCCATCTGTTACATCCCCTAAACAATGACTATCATTTACCGGATACATGTGGCAAACACGATATTGTTAATCAGCTCGGAGCCTAATCATCTCTTCGAAGTATTTGCTCCAAGGCCGAAAGCTATGATATCTGATCGCAAACGCGACCTTGGTTCTTGTAGGGGTATGATAATAACACCACAACACAGAGACGCTTGATTACCCCGATTCAACCTAAGACTAAATGAGAGAGCGTTATGATGACTAACCACGTTGCACATAAATAGTTCCTAAACGCACCTGAGGCTCAGATCATACCCTAATTATAACAACTTGGCTGTAGGAGTATTTAATGATATGGGTTTGAACATGTAATTACATAACGCGTAAACGACCTAGGTTGCTATATCTAAACTGTATTAATGTATAACGGTAGCTTGAAATGTCTTCAAGCGGCAATACTGAAACAGATATTTGCGACCTGTAATGCTCCTTATTGCTTCTTGTGATACTTCCCATGGGTCTCCCCTGCAACATGCATGCATGACATATATTTGTGGTCTAACTATGTAATGATTGGATAAATAAATATTATTTAAGAAGGGATGTGAAGGAGAAAAAATAAAATTTACGACCTTGATCGCGTTGCTCGAAAGTCTATTTATTGCAGAATAATGTGTCTTATGTTCAGCTTTCGAACGATAACTTGTTCACATAACATTCGTGCTATAACCCATTGTATGTCGCACATCCACAGCTGCGATATAGCAATACTTATATGTCAATATCATGCTCATAAGAAGGCAATATGATGAAACTTCGTGAGAGAAAATCTGCCATGGTAGACAGATAATGTATTTTGCACTATGAATAGAAATGTTTATATATTACACTGCGAGCAAATACAAGGAGCAGAACGGCTACATACTCGCGTAGCAGGATCGATTACATGCAAATATATAGAAGCATTAAATACCAAACCACGTAAATGTGTTATAACAAAATATAAAGATCAACAGTCAACAATGCTGATGGGTGATGCTCTCTTTAATAAGACTAGTGGTGTAGAATCCAGTTCTTTATTGCCTGATCTCAACAATCAGAGGAAGGTTTTAGCTAGGCATTTGAATGTGTGTACTCACATCCTTAAGTTTTTTTCATCATGGCAAAGCAAACATGCAAAATATTTATGATTATCGAATGCGACGAATATCAATCATAAAATCCAATGATCGAGCATCCATCTACATCCGATAATTGCGACCGGGGTTAGACTCGTTCTGGACCAGTAACGAAGAGAATGGGCGATCAATCTTTAAAGCTGCTTTGTTGCGGATTTCGACTTCACAATGGATAGCCACGTCACGTTGCAGTGTCTCCTATCCATTATATGATGCATTCTTGCCATAGATGCCCCACTTATGGTTGATAAAGCCGGTCGAAAAGGTAAGTGAAAAATAATGATGGTATAATGTTCATGATTTAAAATCGCAAATAACATTATTATGGTTCATGTGGTACTCGCCATGACTCTTGGTTATTGATTTTTGTCAATAGGGGAATGTGTTTTCATAAATAAATATCTTTATTTGAACAGTTATGTGCGATAGCGCCCTGATTGTTAATAGAGAACAGATGCAAATAAAATTTACGACCTTGATCGCGTTGCTCGAAAGTCTATTTATTGCAGAATAATGTGTCTTATGTTCAGCTTTCGAACGATAACTTGTTCACATAACTAGAGTGCAATAACTAACACACTTCGTAGCTTCATTGCGTTTCGGTACTATTCATCATGGCAGCGCTAGTTATACCAGAGGAAATATTCATGGATCAAAGTGATGATGATTCATTGTGGTCGGCTTAGAGGCTATCAATCCGATAACATACACTTGTCTCACATAAAGTACACTTGCGTCACTAAGAAATTTCATCGATCAAGACTAATGACAACGCCCAGAATCATGCGGCGACGCATAGAAGACACAGAAATGACGCTAACGCGACACATGGAATTGAAAACACAGCTCGTCTGATGTCAGGGAGCGGATAAACAAGAGAAGAACATGATGATATTAATAATAAGGCCCCTCGTGCATTCACCATCATACGACAGTCTAATTGGGAAAGCAGAATTGTGTTCTTGCATATAAATTGGCTGCACCAAATGTACGGAATGCACAATATGACTGTCCGTTAAAATTGGGGCATATTGTATGCTCTATTCTGAGATAGCCACGAAAGAGCTAGACCGAGATAACTGAGATGATGCAAGAAATTATTTCTCTGGTCATTAAAATATACCATCTTAGTTTTTGCTGAGCGGAAACGTGACGTGGACTTTTGAACAGCATTTGGTTTAGTAGAACAAGTGTGCTCTTCAAAATGGCAAACAAATGATGTTGATCTTTGTTGGCCATGTTTTGTCCGAACTATTATATCATTTTGAGATAGTTGTTAAGTTATCAGACTCTTTGCTAACTAACAGGAACTCGGTTTAAACACAATCTCTTTATAGATATTAATAAGAAAACCGATGTAATTTCATCATCGTCCACATTAAGTTTGCTTAAGAAAATTCTGTAATGTGCAACATGGGATATATTAGTTGTAGATGATGATGTAGCTCCAATTACATATTCTACTTTTAAACATGCTCTTCAGAGTACGCATGAACCTTTCAACAGCGTTATCCAGAGTTGGTGTATCCAAGCATGTTTCACATTCAGCAATGGATTGAAAGTGAGGCTAATTTAGGCTGATTGTTACCGTCATGATGTTCGGCCGCCTCCATGTTCTGATAATCTATGCGAGTAATAATAATAAAAGATCTAACCAACACCAGTAACTGCGAAAATGTTTAAATGTTGGAACATTGGCACAGCCTATTATCAGACATTAATAAATTTCCCTGGACACCAGTTAGGATCAGATTACTTATTATTCGCATACAATTGCTGGTTAGCATTTCATCAGTGGTTTAAGCCATCATGACCTACAGTCTACCTTCTAGTCGATGGTAAAAATAATGAACTGTCCCAAGAAGGCAGACTTTATCGATTGTACGCTTTGTACACGGAACTAGTATCATAGCAGGGTTACAAAAATTGAAATAGCTTTTGTCTGCTCAAGGACCATGCTATATTTTCATTGATGTAAGTGCACAATACTCGGTGGTATAAAATAACCCCGATAAATTCGAATGATGCCGCTCGGATGATTTTGTGATAATAAGCCATTTATTGCACACACATTGTTATCCACTTTCTATATATTTCGGTGTAGGTATACTTTGTACAATACAGATATCAAACGTAACTTGTTGTTACGTCCATGCTATCATACACCATTCGCTATTGGCCAATCTAACAATTGAGTCCGTCATTAAGCCACAGTGTCTCTATATAGTCTGCTTCATGGTCCCATCCATGAATCGCCTCGACTGAGGTTCGCTACGTTCCCAAGACAACGCTCTTTGGGTTTGAAATGAGAGGCTGCCGTGCAATTCAGTGATATTTGCCACAACCAATTGAACCAGTGGAGCATCTGTGTTGCGCGGGATGCCAACTCAAACGTGCAGATGCATTTTCTTTGTACTCATCGCGCGCCCATTCTAAGCAACACCTCGTATGTACATTGTTCTCTCTGGTAACTGTGACGCTTAAACGCTTAATAGACTGATGAATAAATATGGATAATTGTAGGCCCAAACGGATTTTAACGCTGTAGATTTGATTCAGTTGTTCCCCTCAATTCAATGATTAGATTTGTTAAGCTTTTGCGCTTTACTAGTAGGTCATGCTGTAAGTAACAAATGATGTTAGAATTGGCAACTTACGAAGGATGATTGAGCACTAACCCAAGGACCGCTGCTAAACGCAGGTGGAATTTCCATACACAGCCAGCTGATGGATTGCTCCTCCGATTGAGAAACGTCAGGTCCGTTTGACGATAGACTAAGTAACATATCACCACAATACCAGAAGATGGATGGTCTGGGTTTGGTGCAACAGTACTAATGGGCATGTGAATCGCAACTTGTGTGTTATTCTCCCTGCTGGCGAGTAACAACGGTCAAACGCACTCCCCTCCCAGACGTATCTCTCGCTGTGAGATACCTAGATTGCAGACGTGTTATCTCGCTTGCTTGCTGAAAGATGCATTGATTGCAGACGTTTTGCCAAGTTTGCAGATGTGTTTCCTCACTCGCTCGCTAGCGATTCGTTGATTGCTGATATTTTGCCTTGGTTGCTTGCTGCGGGATGCCCTTATAGCAGAATTGGTCGTTCGCAGACGCGTTGCCTCGCTTGCATATAGCAAGATGCCAAAATTGCAGACGTGGTGCCTCGATCGCTTGCACGAGATGCTTAGATTGCAGACGCTTTGCCTCGCTTGCTCACTGCAAGATGCCTTGTTGCATCCAGTTCAAAGCAGAAGTTCCTGTTTTACATAGAAAAGCTTGATTGAGCAGAACACGTATCCGCCGGTCATGGTAGGTTATTTCACGTGGCAACAGCAAGATGTTAAACCATATATTTGTTGTGCCACGGAACTAAACTCAATAGAACTAATGCGAATGAAGTTCCTGGCCCTATGTGAACAACATGTATCTACCAAGTCGGTGATGACACGTGAGTCACGTTGTCGAAGTATCAAAACCACCTTCTTCCATCACCACCTCTTTGTTCAAAGTGACGTTAAATCCTGGTAAAGACAAAGCAGAACCAAACTTATTTCATGTCATAAATCTGATGTCTAATCGAACCACAACAATGATTCTTAACTTGGTTTGCGGTAAATATATCCTGTGTTACTTCTACATATCCTCCATTCCGTGAGCCTCTACGGCGCTGTTACTTCTGATCACGGAGATCGTGCCGGCCGTATGGAGTAAACCCGATAAGTCGACGGTAATCATCGCTAATCCCATTTTCACATTGCCACGAAGCATAATCTTATCAGACTAAGTGCATGCGACTTTCATTTATTTCATTGACTCGTCTGAATATATAAACTTAGCCTGGCAGTCAGCAATTTACAAAATCAACTAATACAACATCTATGGGTTTTGCCATCTAAGTTTATGGTACTCGTTCGACATGCTATGGGTTTAAACATATTTGGGTTCAGGGAGTTAAGCAGTTGCAAGCACTTTGGGGTGAGTGCAATGCGACTTCGAAAAGCTGGTTAATAAATTGTAATATTTGATGAGAGTTGTCTCCGGGGATAAGATGGTCGTTTATTGTTATTCTCAACTTACTTGCAGGGCAGTTTTCACTTCTGCTTGGAAATATTTCGAGTAGGCTGAAAAAGGTAATTTTATGTCTCTTGGGAGTAGCTGACCGGAAATATTGCAGCGGAATTGAAGGTTTTGGATTATAGTAAATATATTGTAATGCCATTATGACCATGAACAAAACGGAAAGAATCAATAAAAAGACCAATAATGTAATGCATTTCTACATATCCACAAATCCAACTTCAAAATTATTGGTCAATTCTGCAGCAATTCAGATAAATCATTAAGTACAACGATATTGATAAAGGTAAGAGGATTGCGTGCGATTGTTTCGAGTTTATCCACTCTATTGCATGTCCGTGTCTTTTGCAGAGGTGTTCCTATCTCAAAGATGATATCAATCGCCTAAATTTGTTTTTTTCTAAGTCGAAAATAGTGAGTGTAAGTGTATAAATAAACCACTAGCTTTGCGCTACTGCCGACCAGTTTGTTCGACGAAATGTAAATTAATGATTATCAAATGACTTTGTTACTATTATTAAGTATAATTACCAATGCGATATAATTTAAGTGCAAATCCGTTAATATGGTTCGCTGGGTTCTAGTTTTCCTATAAGACTGCGGTCCCTACAGTGGGCGGTATTCCATGGCTTTAGCTGGGCGCCTGATATCACTGTTACATAGGGGTTTTCTTTCTGCAGAATCTTGTAATACTGTGGGGCATGAGCAAAATGCTAAGAACTCCACGAGTGATTACATTCAAATCATGACCAAATACGATTACCGAAAGAGAGGTTTCACGCAGCAACAAACTTCAGCAACAGACCGGTAATGACAAGTGGCCTTGCTCTCATGCTTATGATGTCTGAAGATAGCCGTAACCTCGGCGAAAATAGCCGTTCCAATGGTCTATATTAAAGAACCACATTGAGAATGAAATGTTATTACATGCAAGATACCCTTCTACGTCACTTACTACACATAGAAATGCCTCGTAGGTAGAGCTATGTTTGTGTTTCGTAATAACGTGCATCCATTATGCAGTCCAATTGTGAGTGACGACGACTACTTATGGTGATTACATCAGCTATATTGTTGACAGCACTCAAAGTGTACTATTACATTCAAGCTGGCCTCCTGTTGCCTGGATCTACTCTATAGATCCGTTAGTTCAAGTAGCTTCGGGTCACTCTGTGGGTTCATGCTGTTATAGTTATATCCGCTGGTTTCATTTGGGTTTGTCTATAACAAAAAAGCTGTCGATAGTAGTAATGGGTTCATATACAAATTGTTGTCGCACCAGACTGCTATGGAGACCTATATACATGCGACGGTTTGTTAATTCCGAAGTCAAAACATCGGTGCGCTTGCGGGAATCAGTCAGTTTGAGCTATTAACTAAGGTTGCATTTGTTCTATATCTCCAACACATCAAGCTTCTTTACTTCCGACAGCTTATGTTGCCCCGGTTTAAGTCGTATTGTTTGTTTACACTAAGGAAAATATGATCAACAAACCCTTTTTATGACGTAAAACCCAATATAAGTCATATTCTTAGTTTGTTGAATATAATCAAAAACATTTAATTTTTCAAACTCTTAATAATCGCCTGTATATTATTTTTGCAAACGAGGATTCATGACTTTCCGATGATTTTGCGCCAACAGTGTCAAGAAAGACTGCAATTGAATTATTTCAACGACTAATCCAACCGCAGTTTGAACTGGTATAATGCGTAACTACAATGATTCTTTTGCGGTTATACTACATGAACAAAAGTAAGTTATTAAATCCTTTATTAGCCACGATATGCGGCTGTTCAGTGGTGCCTTAATGCAAAACTGTTTTTAGTGAATAAAATTACTATCAGTGTTGATGTTTAATGTGAGTCTTTCATAAATAGCATTGCTCCCTTGATTGACACAACAGGTACCGATGTGCAGTCCGGTGTGCATTGGTACATGTTATAAGCGGACAAACAAAAAGCCTTTCCGGAAGCCAGCGTATAAATTTGATTAAGAGATAAGGTCCATTTGCAATAGCTTAATAGGAGAGCGTACCCTGTTTATACAAACACGAGATTGTATGATACCTGCATACTTAGGCGACGGAAGGTAATCCATTGAATGATGTTTTGTAGCCTTAGAAGGTAGCAACCAGTCTGTGATATCATACACATCGCATTCATTATCGCATTCATTATCGGACAAAAACGATTCAGTTATAAATAGATGAAATAATTTAGTATATGATTCATTATAAGGCGACGAATTTATCGAAACCATGGTAGATAATCGACCATTTTAATAGAATCGCTCACACTTGCCCTTTACTTTCCTTCTTATCTTATCTGTTGGCATTTTACAATCGTCAACGCTAGATTGATGCTATTTAATTAGGAAATACATTCCAAAATGATATTTAAAATTAGTACTATCGAGGAAGTTGATGCTACTTTATATTACTCAGATGGAAGCTTCTTTGTCACTTGATTGTACTTGACTTCTATCAAAACCCAATTGTCATGTGAATGAGACCTGATGATGTTGGGAATGGAGGTGCTACATGCTACCCATATAAGATGAATAACCCACGTAATACCGGTCATTTCTCGCATTCGTTTCTGTGAAATGCTGCCGTGTTTCTGTAGTTATTAGTTCTCACAGTCACCTCCTCACCCAAAACAATAGTCACCTTTGTGTGGGTTCATATATCTACAAGAGGTATCCATAACATACAGTATCTTGATTAACTGTCGACTCAATAATACTTCCAATCCGTCTGCTATTTAAACCAGACAACTTGTACGCACTGGTGAACAAATAACACGCATTGGTGAACGTGTAACAGGAGTGTTATGAGGGTAGTTTTTCCAACTGCATGTTTCTCTGATTCTATGTGTTTGAGTTCTCATAAATCATGTTGACGACGCTGCGCAAAACATATAAACCCTAAGACACCTATCCGAGCCAATTTAGTTAATTGCTAACCGCAAAATAGCTATCAGAAGTCTGGCTGCATGTAAAATGGGTCGCATCAATTAGAAAAATGCATAACTATTACTTCGCATGGGGGCGTTGTTGTCTTGTGTGTATTAGATCTCATTATAGATAACTTGCATGTGTTCTGAATATCATGCGTTTGTACTGCCAACGTGGCGTTCACTGCAGAGTTGCAAGCTTTGCTCCCACTTACAAAGTTTTGTTGGATGGAAGCGATGTGTGATTTTACGCGGCAAGAAGCGTCTTCAATGTTATGATGCTTTACTACACGTTTATCAACAAAACTATTCTTAGAATATGAAAGTCGGTCACACGGGTGAACATCTCTGGCATCATAGACATTGCTTCTGCCTGGCCCATGGTGTTTGTATAGATAGGACAGACATATGGATAATCTGCATTGGTTCTGAATACCATGCATTTTAACTGGGCAATATACTCCAGGGTTCTGAGGAACCCTGAGTTCCCATTAAAGGCACCTGCGAGATTGCAGTCAGATATTCAGCAAAATGGTACGCGGATCCATGCGACCTATGGAGGCACCTTAAACGTCAATCACGATTAATAAAGAGAAATCTTTAGTTTATTGTGCATGTTGTAAGATGACCCCTGAACTTATGAATGATGACGCCAATAATCTGATGATTGTCGGATTATTACAGCTGGTATGCGGAAAACAAATAATTGACGTTATAGAAATCATGTACTGACGGGTTTGCCAGTCGGATAATTTTTATACACTTAATTGATTATTGACCCTATCCCAATTAGTTCTACCGTTTTGTGATAACGTGCGCGAGACTTACGCCTACCAGATTAGCAATTACCAAATGGGCGAGCAAAGGGGCTGCTTTATGTTGTTATCTTCTAGTGCTATTTACACAGTTAATCATACGACTGAAACCTCTTATTCTACAGACTGTCATTAACCGGCATGTGATTACCGTGTTGATTCACCCATAGAGCAACCGGTGTGGATCTATTTATAGACTTATTTACCTGAAAAATTATTTACCTGCAATAGGAGGATACCCTCTTGACACCTTTGGGCATGATTTCATGATAATTGGAGATGTTTAATTTACAAGCGTACAGCAAATGGCAGTGTAGAGATGTTTTAAATAAGAAATTACTGTCGCTAGATACATCGCCTTTGAAATACTTCGAAGTCTGTGGGGTTGCATGATCAAACCGTTTAGTGATCCATTGTATCTATGCACCGTCAGTGGCAATTAGCATCCGTGCGTATGGTCGGGTAATGCTGTCTCAGAGGTAACAAGTTGGCAGTGGTTTGACTAGATATTGGTATGCAAGCCACATTAACTCCTGTATTTGACACATCTGCTCAGTGACATGCGCGGTGGAGCTTTAACTCGTTTTTCTCTTTTTTTCACATGCCCATATCTAAGTCATGTAATGATATCGCATACTCTCGGTCAGCTCTGAATAATATATAAGTAAGAAAGACTCTACCATGTATTCACTATCAGATGAGTCGGGCTTGTTAGAAGTTTAATCAAAAGAATACCTAATATTGAACATTTAGGGACTTACAATAAGCAAGCTTCAGTGAAGTGAAATCTCGAATTTCTCGCATTGGTAAATCTTATCCAATCTTCAGACTGTATACTTGCAATGTGTCCAAATACAAAGCGGGCTGTAAATGGTATTTTCCGCTTTTGGTGTCCGTTGTTGGATCCGAGCACATTCCCAAAGTGTTGTTGTGGTCTTCCGAACATCTGGTAATCTATGAACATATGCATGTGACCTATTGCGAACTTGTTGTCTATAGCGTTTGTTATTTTTTGTTGCAGGTACCCATTGATTGGCGCGATAATTGTGCGACAACAATACGAATTATGATAATTCTAGCTATATTCTGATGTAATTCTAGCAATATTCAATATCTAATGCACTTCACCGGACCCATCGAGTGAGCCTGTCCCGTTTGCTTACTTGGTCATTCATGATAGTCTAAATATGGCACTGTTTCACATTATATAAACTTGAACATTACATGTGTCAATATTTTAACCCATCTTGCCATATCATGCGTGGTGCAGTGATTGATGGAGAGAATGGATGAATCGGGACAATATAAGAAGATGTCATCGTGTGCTATACGTACTTTCCATTTGCCTGACGTCAGAGTATATCCATGCATGTTCAGTCAACATTTGGCCTGGTACAGAGTGTTCAGTGCACCGATTGTTCCAGTATTGTTAACGTATGCACTCAGCCATTTCAAACGCATCAATATGGCCAGTTCACGTGTAGTAAGTATACGTTTTATGTGATTTAAGATGTCCCACTTAGAATAACCATATCCATGTTGATCAATAGTTTATATCTTTATCAATGCATTACAAGCCAGCCGCCGTGATGAACTTAGCCAATTATGCTGCGCTTAGGCTCTTAATTGCTAGTCCTTCCTTTGATTTCTCAAATCGATGCATATTATGTTATTTGATGATACTCACTCAAGGGTGATGTTATTATTGCAGGAATGCAAAAAATGCTCCCTGGAATGGCATTCAATCAAATGGAGTTACCATGACATATGCTTCTTTCCTCACCGATATCACTTTACACAAGGTACGGTCGCTTTCAATCATTAATCCCAGTATATAATTATCGGCGATCCTGCATTATATTCCACATTGAATGGTATAACAACATGTCATTGTACACAACCCTGTACTGCACCAATTGGTTTCCTTCAAGGATATTTTGCTGCAGCATGCCCATGCTGACTAATAAACGTGGCCCCCAGCTACAGTTAAACTGCTCGCAGATTCCATGATTGTAACATAACAAAATAGGACTTGCAATCAAAAACATGTGATAAATGATTACCAGGCCACTTCTGTGTAACCAGCCAGGACATTATAATATGATTGTGCCGAGCTAATGCAAGTAAACAATCAGCAAGTGATTATTTCATTCACGCATATTGTACATATTTCATTCCATCAATGTTAATGCTTATTGTCTGCAGTTTGATGCTTGTTTTAATGGTGGGTAAGAATGATATATTTTGGTTGAACGATCCGCCCGTTAGCAACAACAAGGCTCAATGCGCAGCAATTGTTATGCATTAAGACATAAACACAACCTATACGCCATCTAAACGACTTGTTATGCCAAGACCACAAACAACCACTCTTATAACAGATGTTAGCATTTATTGTGGCGCGACTATAGCATAAAAGACAAACATCGGCCAGATTGTAAGGACAACGTTAACAAGAATTACTAGAATAAATGTTCATAGGAGCGGCAGAGCAATGTAGCCTTGTTTGTTGATTCAATAAGGACAAGCCACGATGCATTAGCTGGTCATTTTGCTTGTTGATGCATTGGATGTTTCGTCACAACCCAGTTCACCACCCTAAAAACATGACAACCTGCACAAGGCTAAATCCATCGTCAATCATAATGAAAACGACATGCACGTTATTAATTCGTGTTAATATTGAGTCCTGGCGCGTTGACCAAGACATCAGTGTGTTAAATGCTTGTTTGCAAACTCTTGCAAGCTTTTGGCTCTTGGATGCCTGAATATAACGTTTTTGAAGACAATCCGTCATGTGTGCGCACGCATCTGCGCCCCCATTCCCACCATTTGTAAATTGTGACTATCAACGATATAATTCTATGACACCTGATTCCCACGTATATGACAGAGGAAATGTTCTTTGTATTTCTTTTCTATGCGTCGATTCTGTTTTCTACAATGAATACATTTCCATTTACGTTCTTATGGATATGGTGTTGCGCTTTTGTGGTCCAGTATTAGCAGGGAACATATGTCACTAAATCGCCGAGAATGAATAACTTAAGTTGAAGAATAAACACTGAAAGTATTGCTTGCATTAGGACAAACGCAAAATGCTTATTCTTTCATGCCGCCTTGTACAGGATCGTTTCTTTAGAAAAGCAGGGCCTTTTCACCCCACATACGGCCTGTTTTCACTCGGGAAAACCGTTGGCTGAGCAGTAAGACACAATGCGAGCAACTTTGTACATGGACGCCGAGTTGAAATCACGTCTTGAATATGACATTGGAAGAGTCGCTCTAGCCACTAGTTTTATTGCATTGCCATATGAAACTTTTTTGATGTAACCACAAATCACGAATATTTTGATTACAAGAGAAAATGAGATAACAATTGCAATAAATCGCTATATAATATTATTGTAGGTGTGCAATGCGCCTCAATATTTAAAACTTAGTTATTCCTTCTTATCGAGCAGGAGGCTGACAAGATGTAAAGAACTGGTTGCGAGGAGTTGTATGAGATGTTGTGATGACAATGAAAGAGAATAATCCATCCTAAGGTCTGGGCATATGTTAAATACCACTTTCTTCGTAAAATTGATTCTACAGTCTCTAGATCACCACATGACAAGAATAAAATATATAACATTGAGAGATCGCCATCTGAAAACAATTACATGGTAGTATGATTCCAAACCTCGGCTACAATTTTCACGTATGCAGGACGTTGGTGCTGACACGTGGTCACAACCAAAGCGCAACTTCTCTAGGTCACCTATTTGTATCATCCATAACGTTTGGCCATCTTACATTGCTCGATACCATCATATTGAGTCCAACCAATATAGTCGTCCCAAACGTATGCATTGACGGCCAAATGCTAAGCGCTCAGCCGAGGTTATGTTGTATTTATCGCTACATTCCGACAAAAACAATCAAAAATCAAAATAACTCCTGACAGAGCTATTTGGACCAGCTAGGTACTCATAACTCGGTGTTTATTGAAACACCTATGCCTGGGAAAATGAGAATGGTACAACCGTTAATTCAACTTCCTGTACACAAAAGGACCATGCATGCCATTGCAAAATGTTGAATCATTTCACGCGCCTAAATTTTAATTGTAGTGCCATGCAATTAGGATATGTGGTATTGCGTTGGCTTTTCGATCCTGCCCCTCAGCGGATGTTAGTACCTATGCGGATGTCAATACCTTTGCGATAATTTTTTCCCCAGGTTGCTCTGTGTAGGATGACCTCAAAAGACTTTCAGTTGGACAGAGGTCATTCAGAATTACAGCATTGTTCACGTATGTCAGCGAGTTGCTTGAAGGACGCAAATGTAACAAAAGAGCACTTACATTCTAACCTCTACAATTTCATTGGGTTATGTACTATGCGGCTGTGACACATTCAAGTCGTGGATATGTAAACAAATTGCAATTCTATGCATCGGAATTGCTCCTATTTCAACTACGTGCAAGGGAGCAGCCATATATAGACATGTGACACCCCTGTGCTTCAGAGCATCATAAATCTTCTTTATCTCTTATATTCAGACTTCTTCCATCTCATATCAAGCATCTTGACCAGGCTTAGCCTAATACATCTTGTTAATCGTAACAAGCATCTGTAAACGTGGTGTTCCGCATCTGATATGTGGCCTGACATCGTGATACTTGGGCTTATTGACCGGTTATATATTTCAACCTGGTCGTTTTATGCATCTACTTATTTGCATCATGTAACTATGCCAGTTCTTGTTTCAAATGAGTTTCACGTTGGAGGTCAGATTATGAAGAGCATTGTCGATGAAAAAACTGCATCACAGCCAGACGAATTCTTATGTTTGCAATAAAACCAATGCGGTGGGACCACCAGTGCTTGCAGAGAGAACCTACAACAAGGACGTACTTTGATGATTATTGCCATACCAATAGTCCAATCTGATCAGGCGTTCCATTATGACATTACTCTATGATATGTATTGAATATCGATAGCCAACGCCGATTTTGTTTCATTTTGTTCATTTGTAGACTTATGCACGATCTGTCCATGCACATAATAAGTAAATGATATACGATACCTTCCAAATACACCTCGTTTGCTTAAAGAGTAATTTGATTGATGTTAGATAATTGCATTATCCGCGGTTCGTGGTTAATATGCTGAGGAACATTATCATTTGAGATAGCTATATTACTATGCTTATTAAAGCTCAGCCCAGTGATCTCTTCAAAGACAATTAGTCATGGTATGTCTTAACGTCAAGCTTACAATAGAATGAGCTATTATTTAATAGGCAGTCCATGTTTATGATGGATAGCTACTATTGTAATAACGATAACCTTTGCAAACCTATAAATATCCATATGTTGGTGAAATATGTGGTGTATCGCCTACCAATAAACGAGTTTTGATAACCATGTATGTATTTGTGGAACTCGTCTTAGATGATTGATAGATAGTAAATATGCAATTGGTGCATTTATAACAGTCTCTTACAATATTGGACATAGCGGAATTGCAGCCTGTCTACTTAGCCGTGTGCCGCTATGCATTGTCATTAGTCTTGGCTGACCTAAAGATAGTCATCAGTTTGCCTATTAACATTAGTAGTGTCTGTACATCTTTGATAATTAGTATTGTGAGTACTTTACACGATTATGTACTTAGATCAATGCAACGGTATAAAATATTATTTACTTGTTATCTAGAATTTCCTTGCTTAAGCCGACGTGATACTAATTGCAACTACCACAGTGGCTTCAATACATACGTTTTTGCAATGTTCAAACTATCATGGCAAATGAACCTTCGGTGGAATAATTTATTTCAGACCCTAAAACAATCATATTCATGCACGTGTAAGCTGAAACTCCTTGCTACATCTGCGGAAAAATAGATTGGTGTGAATATATTTGCTTATGCTTAAAGTATTACACATCATGCCACTATGCTGAGTCATTTGCCATTGAACTGGCAAAGTATTTAAAGTATCCATTCCCTTCAAATAAATGTAAGCTGGACGTTTTCTTGTGTACGCGTAATGCGTGCACTCGAGATTACATTAAACTACAATAGCCATGAAGGCATAATATTATTGCCATGCTATGGAAACAAAATAATTCACAATATATTGTACCGTTTTCATGCTGTGTTTTGTTTCATCCTGTTATCTAAAAATGCGCTGGTTTTGACCATTGGTGGGTTAACCTCTGAGCAAGTTGTAGTATGCAAGCTGTGCAATATTATGAATTTGTTACGAAACATCTATCTATTGCAAAGGTTTTCCCAGCAGATATTTGTTCTCATCAGCTGTTTAATTCATATAGCAAAGGCCAGATTATCTTCTCCCTCCATTAGCTTGCAGAATCCATGATTATGTACTATGTCATATCTGCATGTTAGGGCCAACATTCTGCAATTAACTGCCATCCCATAACCATAATGTAGCTGCCAAGGAGGTGATACACGCAATGAAACTTATAGCTTGACCGTAACAGCAGTTCCAGGCAAGCCCTGCATAATAGCTGGAGGCTCTATGCAGTTTAGACACGCGAACATTGTTAATCGATTTCGTAATCCGTTTTGTATTTATTGCTTTCCTGTGATCTTCCTTGTGTTTGCGATTTAATGATCTTGTACACAGTCCACTGCACACATGCAGCCCGGTATCAGGCATAGGTATCTATGTGCACAGTGCTTCATTATGCCCTTATTTTGTATGCGACATATGGATCAATAGAAATATGTCACTCGAGGTATTTCTGATATCAACAAAATGTGGAATGGTGGGTCCGTTTGACTATGCTCCACTCGTATTTCTTTAGTTCCGACTTCCGACTTAAGCACAATTGATCTAATTACTTTGCCTTGGCCCCTCGATTAACAGCTCGATTTAGACCATTAGTAAGCTAGTAGGGCGATTTTTACTATGTGCATGAAATAAATGATGACCCCGACGTATCAGAACGAAGCTGTATTCAAACCCGCAAATGCAAATATCAAACATCAATGGCTGAGACTGACGTTACAGGTACACCAGTGATGCTGATTGCACTTGCGCCCTTTTGTTCCTGGCAGCCACCCGGCAAGTCTAGCCGCATAAACATAGAGCGTCTACCAATCGGTAGACGTATTGCCTCGCCAGCTTGCCGCCAGGTGCCTTGATTGAATCCAGTGCAGAGCAGCAGAAACTGTTTTCATTTATATAGGCCAGCTTGATTGAACACAAGAAGTATCCGTCGGTCGTGATATGTAATTGTACATGGCAATGGCGAGATGCTACATGGATATGCTTCACCGACCTTGTACCAGCGTAATTATTGTGAAGGTGGAATGTGGATCCGATGCCTGAGCAGCACTGAGTTATTGCTTCTATCTAGAGACGTATAATTTTCTTGTAGATAAAACCCAATAGCAATTATGGATAAGCAGCCTTGGTTCTGGATATCCTCCATTAGTGATAGCCATTGTATGGGGCGGGGCTAATGCAGAAAACACGAGACACACAGGTTGGTACATTCCAGAGCCCACGAGGTTTTAATGTGAAGGTACATTGAAACTGTTGGGTGGTGATTCATACAGCAATCGAGGGGTCGATATTCTCCCGATTTTTTGCTGTAACTGTTTCACTATCACCTAGCAAATTGGATCGAGGACTGCGCTAATGTGGCGTCTGAAATGATGCAGGTGAATCATCCCCAATCAATATCATGACACGAAAGACGCATGAAATACGACAAGCAAACATTGAATTCTCGGCTTGCGTTATTCATTCATGGCAGGCAGCGACAGTGTCGTAAAATTGATAATACTACTTGACGCATTTAATATTTCGTGGCACTTTATGTAAATCTAGATTTCATATCATTATGACGCTAGCAACGGGTTCGTGCCTAGTCGGTGTCTCAGAATATGTCTTCCGATTACATTACCGTAGAGAAGTGACCTTGTTATTGAAATCGACGCAGAAATGGACACCAGTGTTTTACCACATGTCATATCAACATTGGACGTAATACGGGTTGTTTTTTCCTGTCGCTGATGCACATATAATCATTAGACTGAGCCCAGTTAGTTATCTTGCATTATTGGCTCTGTTGGTATAATGGTTGTACCTCTATCTGCGCTATCAATTACCTGAACTGTCTTTAATTGCAGCATGTACCATTTGCACAAAATGGACTTTGATGTCTTTGGTTACTTTAAACAAAGTGCGTGAATAGTTTCAGGTGCGGTAGGTCAAGTGAGCAGAAATAAGATAATGAATCGATGATAACACGTTTGCATGATAGCAACTGTGAATCATTTCCCGAGGCTCTTCCGATCAAAGCACCTAGCACGCTGAGGAGTCGGATGGTAAGAATGTTTTTGTCCATGCCACCATATAACTCTTCACAAATAAGTGATGCCCTGAGTCACCGTTGTACACGTTTACCGCGCATTGTTTCATTGCTTTCTGTATGGCGTAGTGCATGCTACCCATTAACCATGTGGCTCCTCTGTGGTTTGGTGCACCATATACAAGGGATCACACTGCCTTCCACTTAGCATAAGTGTTTAAACATTCTGATGTCGCCACATATATTTCTATAAAGGAGCGTTATTCTATATTATAATCTGTCCATGACTTGACCAGGCGTATGTAACATCATTGATGACATTCTGAACTAGAAGTGATAGTCTGCCTGGCCGATATGCATAACCTCACTGCTTTAGTTTCCCACATTACATAAGCCGAATGGGTATTTGCACTCTAAATGCTTTCGCAAATGGAAATTATGAGAATAAGGGTCGTCAGAAGTTAAACTGATAAATATACATAGCAGTTTCTTTTAGTGCACATTTGTTGCAGTGATTCGCCGTGCTCAGTTCGTTAACGTGCTTGAGGTGTTATTGAAGTTTTGCTTTATTTTTTGTACATTGCCAACAGAAACTCAATGCAACCAAATAATCAATGTATTAGACTTTCCGCCTTATATAAGAAAGTAATAACATCAGCAAGAGAAGGTATGGCATCACTTACGATGGCCTTTGGTCTTAAGCATTTAATCAAGTATCTGTTTTATCTGCTTGAGCGTCAGATTCATTTGCAATACTAATTTGCTCTGAAACATTATTCCATTCGAGCTGCAGTACTGTGCCGTGTTTTGATTGGTGATTTCGACTCTGACCAACAGTCTAGGAACAAGCAATTAGCGCCTAGTACCCATCAAGGATGATGCGTCCCGTGAACTACTGTTAGACATTGCGAAGTGATACAGGTCCGCCATCAGCATCCCGGCGCTTTGATGCTTATGATTACAACCCTTGGTGAAACACAAATTATTAACTGTTCTATTGGAGTTTTGTTGAGTGTTTTTGTTTAAGAATGTCTGTTCCATCGCGTGGCGACATGCAGCAACCCTGCATGGCGTTCCAGTCACAAAGCCTGATGCATCTATAATCATTGCCGAGCACCCCATTGCAGGATATAACAGTCGGGCTGTCATTCGGTCACATGGTAAGAACGTACTGTTTATAGGATAGGCAGGCACTGCCCACGTTTCTGGTACCCAGTATCTGGCCACAGCTGTACGTACGTTGATGACAACTTTGATCCTGGTGCGAATACTCACTACAATGACGTGGCCGGGCCATGCATGGCGTGGTTGAAAGCCTTATTACAACAGCATGTTCCTTTGCATAACTTGTAATTATGTTTTGCAGGTCTGGTATGAATCCATGAACCTTCCTGTCATCATAGTTTCATATCAAGATTGCGGTTGGAGCAAAACTATAAATGAGAACTTTATCCAGCTTGGCGAGGATTTATGGAGACATTGTGTATACTTTTGGAGAAATGAAGTCATGCTGACAATTGCTCCCCCCCCCACCCTTCCCTATAGGATGTGGCATTAACAAGTTTAGGTGGAGACTCGATGGGTCTACTTGCTGTGAGAGTCATCTGCATAATACTCGGAATCCAAATGTGGCCGGATGTTGTTAACGAAAGTGGATGAGCAAGTTAATAATGTCGTTTGTGGTGACTGAAACCGATTTGTTGGTGACTGACAGAAATACCATAGTGCAGCTGTGTGTATTATGAAGCCCAGGCACGGTGATTGTGGTGACGTCTCAATATAAAACCAAAGAAGACACCTATGTTTGTACTGCTTGATAAAATTAGAGATGCTAGAAGCATATGTTGTTTCGGTATAATACTGAAGTCCTCTATGGTGTTATATATAGAGCAGTTCAATATTTGGGACTAATGTGTTAGCAATGACTTGACACGCTCGGTGAAAGGTCACTATATGTTCTGGTGCTATTGTGGGCGTTCTTGTTCAATCAATCCTTAAATAGTCAAATGATCCTGGATTATTCTGTCAATGTGTTTGTCAGTGCAACTCAGTCGAAGTCTATTAAAACATTGGGTTAAGGCCCCCAATGACGGACAGATGACTGGTTACCAATGAAGGCTAAAATTACACATGCGGCTTGTTAATATCCACACCATTAGTACCTGATCAATTCACTGTATTTTGTAACGCCATATTGAGGCGATTCCTAACACTTTATGAACCCCAAGAGACACTTTTTCAATATATGTATTACACTAATTGCCTGTTAAAATGTACATTAGCAAACAAGGTGATCTTATTCGATATACCATGGCAGTAATACTACAAGCCAAATTGTTGGTGCATATCCACATTCTTGACTGCCTCACCGATTACCTCAGAGGTTTGACGTAGGCGTACAACCCGTAGGAGTAACGTGTGTCCGAATCCATCCTAGCTCGCCACTGGTAACCGATTGACGAATGTGATATTTCTTGACATCCTGGAGACCAATTGTCACTGTGTGTGAAGCTACACCGATTCCTCATCATATATGCGTATTTTACTGAACCATAAAAATCCGCCTCTTAGTTGTACATCGCAATGCAATCAAGTTATCGCGTGTCAGGTCATAGGAAGTATGTATTTGGTGTTCAGCAACACATGCAAACGCTGGAGGCAATATTGTTGTGCCTTCTTAAACAACTTGCAGTTACAGTGAAAACGCAGAATGCATTAATTCAAAACAGCAATGTGAGATTATTCACAGATCATTAAAGCTTAGCGACGACGTAGTATCGCGGTCGGATAATCGGTTTACGGTACCAGACTGAGGTATATGAGTAGAACAGCTCTACAGCGACTTTTTTTGCATGGTAGGTTCGTGTCAGATGTAGTCCATCCATACTGCTGGACGATCTAGTGGCAAGTGGCTTTGCGTTTTGAGTATGTTTGTTCCAGACGACCTATCGTTTTCAGTCAGCATTTAATTATGCAAAAATAACGGAAATGTATGCATGAATATACATTAATATGTGGAAGCTGCACAATGGCACTGTTCACCTTTAAGCTGATACATCATTCCATGCGGACATTTAATATAATCTGGTTCGAGCTAGGGTATAATCTACGGATATATCTGATGCTAAGCTTTCAAAAGTTTGGCCCGGCAGAGGATTTCCTTCCACAATGCCTTAAATGATGAGGCTGCAAGAAATGGAGAAAGCCGCATTGAATTTATCTTTGACGTCACTTGTGTTTACTCGTTTTTAGCTTCCTAAGTAGTAAATTGGTAGCTTTGTGAAAGAACGACCACAAATATGACCTCCTGAACAGAATAGCTTACAAGAGAAGAAAATGTTCTCTTAAGGGAATATAAACTATAGTATGTAATTGGATTCCTTGAAAGTCTGCAGCACTGTACGTTTGGGAATAAGACCTAAGTGCACTCTCCCGCTGAATCGGGCTCGCTTGCCCTAGCCATTGGTGCCGGACAAAAGAATACTTAAAATTCACATTTGCACTGGAACGGGATGGGTACGCATTGCGCAACAAAACGTGGTGTGAATGGATATGAAAAACGCTATAACTTAATTGATGTCTAATATCGATTGCTCTGAAAAGCGAGGTAAATTGTACTCGAATTGTCACATGAGCTTTCACTCCTGTCATGCCTGAGCCTGCCATTCAACCAGTGCTAAATATAACTTTATTGTTGCTGCGCAAACAAATGTGTATAATATAGCTGGACATAAATTTATATATAAATATATCTACATATATATCAATATATATATATATATATATATATATATATATATATATATATATATATATATATATATATATATATATATATACAGATATTTGTATAAAGATATGCATATGCATTATATACATGCAGATATATGTATATATATATATATATATATGCTATATATATATATATATATATATATATATATATATATATATATATATATATATATATATATGCTATATATATATATATATATATTATCCAGCAGTACCTTTCGTTGGCGACTTGTTCACGGCTTTTAGAGAATACGGCTGCGGATTTATCGCTACGCGACCAGCATCATAAATTGCACTTAGGTAAGCCGAATAACAGGTCAGACGCCAATCTAGCGTGATGAGTTCAGGCGAGACATTCTTCTTGATGAGCGAAATGAGACAACCGCGGAATACAAATCACTGCTATACCAGTCAAATATGTGCTAGGCGACATAAATGTGGCTAGAGAACACAATATAACACATGTAAACAAAATCTTATGTGACGTACAAGGTAAACACGTCAAATGAACCGTATATCATGTCAAATTGTGTGTGTGTGTGTGTGTGTGTGTGTGTGTGTGTGTGTGTGTGTGTGTGTGTGTGTGTGTGTGTGTGTGTGTGTGTGTGTGTGTTTTCAGTGCGATTTCCAAAGAATAGATGATAGCTCTCACTGACTGTCCAACATGCAGCAGCACAACACAAGCGTCATTCTATCTTACAGATCATATCCCCGGCGAGTACTAATATGGTAGGCCAACGTATTCAGTGTTGTTCATTCGGCAAGTATAAGACTGCTGACTATATCCGATCTACGCAGGATTAGTGTCTTATAAATAAGATATCTTCTTTTTATATCAATATAAAAAATGAAATGTGATTAATCACTGGGACTTATCATCACTTCCAGCAACGAGCAAAAATGAGGCGGCAATTAATGGAGAGAATGGATGACATTCTTGGACATATACCCTGTAGTGCTATAGCGAAACTGACACAAACCGGCTGCCCTCATCGTTCCCCGAATATCTGTCGTAGGGACTACAAGTATTTGATTCCGATGAATTTCCCGAATCACGACCAGCTATTGGCTTTGGAACCAAATCAGAATCGGATCTTCTTTATTCTTCGCCATTGATGTTGGTCGTGTTATAGTTGCAGTTAATACAGGTCTAAAGTTTAAAAATGGCTAATGACCATGCTATATTGCTTGAGTAAGGTATATCAATGAAAAGTCATATTAAATTAATCGTCAAGAAGCAATCCTGCCATGCATATGAGAATCAATATTGCCGCCCACTGATTGAGATGTAGTAAGAACAATAGTGGTTTCTGGACCACATATTCTTCAGTGGGGGTGAGCAGGAGCGGTTCGGTAGTGTTTTTACCACAGGATTGGTCAACTGGCTCCTACAGACCACTCTCCTACCTACCCCATCCAATGATGGGGTTCCGGCAGCCAGCAACTGGGGCCCGCCCCCAAACCTCGGCTTGCCCCAAAAACCGACGAAAACACAAAACACATAGAATGATACTAAAGTATAAAACCTCACAACCGATTGATACGGACTAGGCCAATGGGTATGAAATATGCGCCTTGGCGTTCAAACAATTAGAAGTACCAGATGGTGCACCATGCACGCATTGGGCGTGGGGTCGCACTACCGTGTCCCTGCCACAAGTGAAAAGTGGGAACGCATCGAGGCATTGCTTTTACCCAGAATATGTTGTGGCACGAGTACGGAACAAACTATCACCTGATGCATAGTAATTGCACTCATGGCCGAGCTTCTTGCGGGTGCTACCCTGCCAGTGCCATGTTCTTTTGAATTACTCCTTAGTGAATACACCTTTTGCGCCTTATATTATTTGGTTGTCAAGCCGCATGTTGAAATGCATACATAGGAGCGTCTACAGATTACAGATCATCCTAGATGAACTTATTCTGGAATAAGAAAAGAATCGTTTGCGGACGCGCCTACACCTGCGGAGATATCAACATACTTTCCACCTCGGTGTTGTGTAAGAGAGAGGAGATGACCAATTCCAAGAGTGACTATGATGGGAATGTGAGTCGGAGACTTGATGAGGATATTAGATTTTATGTATGTAAAAGTGAGGCGTCTGATCAACTTCAACATATATTCATCTGTAGAAGTTTGGTTATTAATGACCTGAACAGCCGCCATGTTATCACAGAAATATATATCACGCGATGATAAGCAAGAAGTGAAGACCACGCTTCGAGGGACAGCGCGATGGGAACCAGCTCTTTGACATTAATATGCTGACTACTCCAACTCGAAGGCGAGCGACCTTAAAACCAATGGCTGCCAAAAACACCAGCGTACCCAAGAGCATCAGATGACAACTTTATTACCGAGGAATCCGTCTTGGGATGCAGCTGCATGCACGATTTGCTATTAAAATGGATAAAAACATAAGCCATGCTTGGATATCCAATCGAACAGATTGTGTGAGGCGGATATGATGGTGTTTTCTAGAAATGGCACAGGTAAAATCAATTAACCAATAATGGCCGACCTGGTGCATTAGCCCTTCAAGCAAAGTTTAAAGCGCCGATTAAAGATTGCATTTCCTTCACAGTGACAGATTGCGTCGAGCAAATTGAGTGAAAACAACAATGGCAGAGGCAATTTTATCAGGGGGCAAACAAGCCTCCATTGCAGTCTTATCAACCTCGATGCCATGTAACGACCACAGTAGAGGGAAGCACAGTTTTGCTTGCTTTAATGGGCAAATTGATGAACTTTGCTATGGCGAGGAATGCATTGTCCCCGAAGTCTTAAGTTATCAGCACTACCAAGCTGTTAAAACAAATCAACACTATTATTAACTAACCCATTGGATATTTTGTGTATATGTATGGGTCCCACGGAGACGCCATGAGTTTTCAGTCCTCACAATATTGATGTCACGTTGAAGGAATGGTGACCACGCATGAATTGCATAGTGCAATCATCTAAGCAGTATATTACGGCTGTTTTGGTAGCCTGTAATGTTTGGTGGATATGGCTGGACTGTTACCCAAGAAGTGATTGCGTGCGAGATATTTGGCTGATTAAATCCCATGAGTCAGGCTTAGTAACGGACGGCTAACAACGCAGTATTGATCATTTGGTGTTCGGTGGACAATATATGATGCCTTTAAATCGGGCTTGTGTTAATATTGTAGCGTCTGCTGTTTGCTCCAAGGTCGCTCGTTCTAGTTAGTGATTGTAGCTCTCATTCTCTTCTGGCAAATGTGTACCTTGCCTACAACAAATTACGGGGATTCACGTCTGGCACATAAAATCATTTACCCCTTTTTACTGATCGCTGGTTTTACACGTAGCGATCCCTATCTTTACCCGTATAAGAACTATAATAACCTATGGTCTCGAGTCAACGACCATTTATGTTAAGGAAGGTGCTCTTTGTTTCTGGGAGTTTATCTTTGTCATGTTCAATTAGATATAAGCCTCAACTGAACTGCTGCCGACAGATCTATGTACGCGCTACGGTGCGATAAGCATGGAAAAAAGAGGTGGCTATAAACTCTCGTAGGATTATACAGCCTGGCATTATCTATCATCATTCGCCAACAGATGAAATAATTATCTAGCAAAGCAAAATCCAATGTTCTGACATAAAAAAGGCAGTGGCTTGGTTGATGTGATACACGTCGCAATACGATTGTGGCTATAAAGAAAAGAAGACAAGTGCAATATATACAATGCGTCATGATGCACATTGTAGAAGCACATTAACCAATATATATATATGTATATATATATATATATAT
The DNA here is from genome assembly GCA_034190875.2 of Urechis unicinctus. Lineage (NCBI taxonomy): Eukaryota > Metazoa > Annelida > Polychaeta > Xenopneusta > Urechidae > Urechis > Urechis unicinctus. Next base: position 24,688,112 of record CM067344.1, read on the forward strand.
ATATATATATATAGATATATAGATATATAGAGAGATATATATATATATATATATATATATATATATATATATATATATAAAAATATATATATATACAACTTATGTATATATATATATATATATATATATATAAATATAAACTTATATATATATAACACACACACACACACACACACACACATATATATATATATATATATATATATATATATATATATATATATATATATATATATATATATATATATATATATATATATATATATATATATAAATATATATATATATAAATATATATATATATATATATATATATATAGTACTCGGAGTGGTGTGTCTGTGATTTCAATGAAATATGTAGCATGCAGTCTAGTGTGTTATCATAACATGCGCCCCACCAGACGAATATCTTACTGAGAACTATGTCACGTCCGTCAAGGGCAGTATCGGGATCTGGCTTCTTAAATCAAGCAGAGTATCTTGCCATGGGTTATGCTCACTAAGGTCAACATCATAGCATGAATACGTGCATGGCGTACAATATCATATAATGATTCTGCTTATCAAATTCAATATAATTATATACTCAGTAAACATAGACGGTGTAATTACAATTGACAGACATCAAAATAATCAAGGCGACAAGCCGTGCGACATGTCTCTTCTTCAGGCGGTAATGCTGGATTAGACTTTGCATTGGTATTGTCAGTCTGAATATATGACTGTCAGTAATATTGTGTATCATCAATTGATATATGGGACAAATATACCGATAAGAAATGGATTATCACACATGCAGTGTATTTGTGTACTATGCTTTGCAATTGACAGCCACGCTTATGAACAAAGCAAGCTGCAACAAGTAGGCGCCCATGATGCAATACATTCCATGGCATTTACTATCCTGACGTATCCTCCCTGACTGTGTCAGGCACAAGTACGGAGTTAGGTAATCATCACTTTAAATGGGCCTAGAACACACTGCTCTCTTTTATTTTGTAGACCAAAAAGGGATACTCTTATCAATCCCAAGTAATAGCGTCGAGTATTCAGTAATGAACTGTATATAGACGGTGTAATTGCAATTGCCAGACATCAAGATAATCAAGGCGACAAGCCGTGCGACATGTCTCTTCATCTGGCGGTAATGCTGGATTAGACTTTGCATGGTAGAGTTTGCCACTGACTGTAAACGTCATGGCCTCAACATGTCTGCAACCACTATCATCTCTGCAAAGAAAGATGAAAAACTTTTTACGTCTCTTCCACCAAACCACAACACCACATAAAATAAAACGCAAAGTTTATATTGTACCAGCAATTTTTCATAGGTATTTATACATATTTATAAGATGAGTGACATATCTGTATTCAACTTTCTTAAGTTAAATATTGTAATAACCCTGTGCACTCACATCTATCAGACTCTATGGTACCAGACCGGGAGAGGAGAAGCCATACATTGTATGGTTGCTCCGCCTGGGACTGCTCCCTATCACATTTCCCCCTCAGATTACACCTACAATGATTCAGGGATTTATATTCAACTTCATGTATGTGTCTGTTGAGGAACAGCTGATATACCCTTTCGCTTTCAAATGATGGCACCCTGCTAGGAATCCATTTGCACTTGGTCATCAAATGAATAAGACAATAAGCCTCAGTAAGCTCAGGTGCATTTGGCCTGCCATGCACAAAGTCCCGAATACTCTCCAGATGACTGGTGATGAATGTAGTTGGCAAAATGTTTGATCACAATTTTATGATAATCTCTGTGTTCAAGAACTGCTTCAAATGTGCTCATTTCGACTTGACATCGTTCAGATGAACTTAAGAGAAATTCAGAATACGCTTGCCACCTCCGGCGACGTCTTTGATGTCCTTTACAGGTGTAGAAACACGCAACAAGAATGCGCGCAACAACGCAGTAACTTAAAACAGCAGCTGGTAAAGCGCGAACCAAAAGCTGACAGCATGACAGACAGAGAAAAATTCCCTCAGTAACGGTCAAAATCGCTGTGCGCGACGGTGGCCCTCCTAAATCGCTGAAGGTAGGAACTGACTCAGTTGTAGACTTGGACAACGCTCTGATATTCTCGTGGATTAATCTCATTTCAATTAATATTCGTCAGCACGCTTTAGTGCATTTTGAAGACTATGGCAAGAGCATGAATATCACACTCACCAACATAAGACAATTAATATGCAATTATTGGCATCCCATCTGTCTTTTTCTGAAGCCCCGTCATATTGCTCACTATCCTGCCCAGGATAAACTTTATGGCGACATGAGGCTTGTTGCGGTAGCTATATTTTATTACCTAGTTATAATATTAAAAACATCGATACATGTACAGCTAGCAATGCCATTATCTGGTATTGGGAATTCGGGAGTTGAATTATTTGCTTAGCGAATACGTTATTATGCAACAGCGATATATCCTGCCATTACAGCCGAGTTAAGTAGTACATCACCTTCTGATGCTTCTTCATTATGATCTGTTGCGCTGATATTGCTGTACACTCAAATGTTCTTGGCTTTTTATCATCTTTTTGCTCATGGAAAATCTATTTTATGCCACTTCCTCTCGTTGTTGCAGCCATGCCAAGCTGTTGCGAGGTTAGAACAGGTCCATAACATCTGTTGTCATTTATGGATCTTGCACTAAGCCAACTGTATGTGCTGCCCAGAGGTACCGAGCAATATTGTTGCATTGATATGGTTTGCTATATGGTCTGCAATAACAGCAGTGAACAGCTCTTCTCTTTAGTAGTTTTCTTGGCAGATCGCGCATGCATAATGCTGGTGCAAAATACATCTTAGGAAGATTCGTCGCCGCTCAAGAGAATACTAAAGACACTGCCTTGGGTTAAGCAAGAAGAAAAAAGAATACAACAATAAAACTTATTACTTCACACGGCTGAATCAGTCCTAATTGACAATCGGCATTGCCGCGTTGATCTAAAATATCGTTATATTGTTCCACATGCAAAGTGACGGCGCCCCTGGTTATCAATGTGTGTGTGGGGGGGTGGGGGGGAGGGGGTTACCTTTAAAATGCTAGAGAAAGGTGATTTAAAAGGAGTGGCGTGAAATGTCTTTATGGGTTTACATTGCAACTTTCCCTGTTTTCATCCACACAAGCACGAATTACATGGCTTGCAATTTTCTGGCAATGAAATGGTTAATGCCACCAAGACATGGCACAGAGCTGTATAGAGCTGGATCAGTGATAGTAACTTCAATACGACAAAGCAGAGAGGGTTAATAAAGCTTTATGGCTATGGAAAACAATCACTCCTGCTGTGACTTTGTTACCTCTCTACATTTGCAAAATACTTCATAAAATATACCGCCTTTTATCCTTCTTGTTTTTGGAGAAAGAACAGCACAGGATGCTCTTTATTGGTATAACTGTCATCTTTTTGAGGATGTTCTTCAGCAATGAGTCCTCTTTGTTCGTGAACATAGAATTGAAGGTTGTGTTATGTAATGTGCAGCACAGACATGTAGATAGAAGATGGGTAATGTATTGCACACAATAAGGATATAAATATTGACACTCCATCAGAGTATTGGAGTGAAGGTAAGAGCATGTATAGCATAGTGTAATCTTCTAAGCAGTATATTACGGTCATTTTGGTAGCCAGTAATGTTTAGTGGAGATGGCTGGACTGTTACCCAAGAGGTGATTGCGTACGGGATATTTGGCATACGAATTCGGATTCCGGAACTAGAAGTGATATTGTATGGCTGATTAAATGCTATGAGTCAAGCTTAGTAATGGAGGTTAACAACGCAGTATAGATTATTTGGTGTTCGTGTTATGGTGGACGATATGTGATGCCTTTAATTTGGGCTTGTATCAATACCCCAGCGTCTGCTGTTTGCTCAAAGGTCGCTCATTCTAGTTAGTGAACATAGCAGTTATTCTCTTCTGGCAACTGTGTACCTTGCCTACAACAAATTACGGGGATTTATGTAGTGTAATGGGGAAAATGGATACAGCTTTTTATTCTGTCTTTCCAAGATCTATCTGATCCGACTGCTGAAAAGCTAGTAATGTGTATAATTGGTGCCTTTCTCGACTGGCACATATAATCATTTACCCCTTTTTACTGACCGCTGGTTTTACGTAGTGGTCGACCACAGCTAGCGTCACATGACAATGGGAAAAACATTATGAACATACACGAGCCAATGCCGTAGTATATTGTTACGTAAAAATGTCAGTGTATATGATGCAGCTCAGGTGGTAGCCTTTGTTCCGTAGCTGCATATATCCGCATATATTCTTATATGTATCGATTCTTTCCTACAAACTAATACATCCGCTGGACATACTTGATAATGCATAGCCCAGCAGAAATATTGTTTGTTGATGAGCACAGAATAGAGTGCTGTGGTCACGCGGCAATCCAAAGTGCAACGGCCCCATATAGGCCCACATTTCAGTGCTCAAGGAAGGTAAAACTCACTGAAAACCAATATTTCATAAAGAGGGACAATAATATTGTCTGCGATGTTTTCCCGATGACGTTCAATGCATACACACACGGAGAATTATACGGCACTGTTAAACTAGCAAGCGTGTTTCTTTGTCCATTAGAAGGTACACAGATAACACAATGTTCGAGGCTCTTGCAGGGTTTCATTCATTGTGAAAATATGTCGCCAGCTGTCGGTAATCAACTGTGCGTGTTCGCCAGAGTTAATCCGAACAAACTTCGTCATAATAGAGAATCCGCCTATCTACTGGTGCCTGGCATGGACATTTATTGTCCTTATGTATTTTTAACTATAAGGCTTGTGTTAAACTGTCATCTTCGTGGTCCATTACCCTCGTTGTCAATACACTTTCATCGTACAACACCTATACCATTACAGGCTGAATAAAATGACGATGTTGGTCAGTTACTGAACAGGGATAACCAAAACTGCTACATATATGCATAAGTAAATATTTACAAAAGTGCCAAATCAATTAAGCTTTTTATAGCACCATATATATACATACATCAATATTGTTGTTGAATGAATAACAAATGAAGCAATGGCTAAATCCGGATCTATCATGCATATCAATGGATTCTTTTGACATAGTCACGGCAATACAGCCAATACAAGCGAGTTCCGTGAAAACTAAACCATAATTATTTGCACACATCAGAGAAGCACGCTTAAGATTCAAGCCCGCTAATGCCCAATGCAAGGCACTTGCTGCTGTTGCGCTCATGTGTGATGTCTTAATAAAACATAAAAAGTCATTTAATGCTTGAACGATGGGCAATATTCCTTCACTTATTTATCATCGGGATGACATGAAAACAATTGATCTAGAAAGCATTCGCTGAATTCATTGTTGCTGCTGTATTCAAAAAGTATCTTTTGACACCCTCTATAAGGTCTTCATAAAACACAAAATAGATATTCCTTGTTCATTGGAAATAGCAGCAGATTAATTCATCAACAACCTTTGTCATGGTCATCCATGATAGCTTGTCCAAAATGATGTACAGATGGATTATAGAGATGAACAATCACAATAAATGTTAATAAATGTAAAACGCAGCTAAATGGAATATCTTAACAATGAGTCACAAGAACAAATAATTCTGCTTCCGATTGATTTTTTTCAGCAAAGCAAATGATCATCTTCATTAGAAGCCCGAACATCTTGTTTTTTTGCGTAGCACTTGTATTACAATTAATAATGACACAATATCTGGATGTTGCATTGTGTGGATGACGTGGCGTGATGCAGATTGCGAATCCAGCACGTGGGCCCACCAAGCGTCCATGTGAACAAATCAATGCCACATCCTGTCTACATCCTTTTGTTCACTTGACTTCATGTCTCCAAAAGCATGCATCGCAATGTCTTCATATATCCCCTCCCAGCTGGATAAAGCTCCCATTTATAACCACCAAGCGAATCGTGGTTTTGCTCCAACCGCATTCTTGATATGGAACTATGACGACAGGATGGGTCATGGATCTGCAACAGACAAGGAAAAGCAAATCTAATTGCAAAGAATACAGCTACTTGCAGACATTGCTAAGCGTTTGTAATCTTCAGCGCACGCTCATGTTGTAATGCTCACAAATGCGGTGCAAAGATGACGGTCAATGTTATTGGCTCGCAACAACGCCCTGCATAGCCCGGCCACGTCATTGTAGTGAGCATTCGCACCAGGATCAAAGTTGTCATCAACGTCCGTACAGCTGTGGTCAGGTACTCGGTACCAGTAACGCAGGCGGTGCCCATCTATCCTGCACATAACACGTTGTAACTATATAAAAGCTTGTAATGGGCAACGGTAAATTTGTTTTGGATGCATTAAATTTGTTTTCAGTGACACATGTCGGTGGCTTGGTTAATTGTTACTTCATATCACGACAGGCCCAGGTCTCTGACTGGAACACCATGTCCGACTGTACAGGGTTGCTGCATGTCACCACGCGGTGAAATACCTCCGTCCTGTTGGGGAATGGAGATTCTGAAACCCAAACACGAAACTCAATTAAGTTTCACTTATGAGATCTAGATTCATGCAGCGACGGGATGATAAGCATTATGTAGGTGATAAACAAATCTTACAATTTCATTCACCACCTCGAAGTGCATAATAATTGAACTTATGACATTGTTGCATGTTCAGCAGTAGTTTTAGTGCTAAAGCAGCGTCTCCGTTGCATGAGGATTAATCATATCCCAACTAATCATCTCTAACGTTCTGGCAAAAACTTTAATTTAATATCAACTTCGTCAGAAAAATATTAATATCTACTTCGCCACAAAAATATTAATATCTAATTCGCCACAATCATACTGATCCCAAACTTAAGGCAACATTGCAATTCGTAATATCTCACAAACGAACCCTATATCACCGCACGGCACAATACTTCATAAATCAAACCAGTCACAGCTGCCACTTTTTTAATGTCACGACCGACCCCAAATTAATGGACCTGTCCGAAGATACCCCAAACGTCCGTCAGCGAAGTAACATTACGCAGTTACAACGGATAGACTGACACGACAGCTTGTCTATGTGAGCTATGTCAAGTTGCTTACACATTATTGTACTCCACCCCATAAAATTCGATTCAACTAGTTGTTAACCCGCATTAAAAAGCATGCCTCAATATTACATATTTACAATAATAAAAAATATCTATGAATATTGATGCAAATTGACTTAGCCAAGCCACAAAACCCTTCTATTTGATGCATCCTTTTACCCAAAGCTATGTTTGACAATCGAATCGATTTCACAGAATCTTCTTCAAGCTACTGATATGTGCAGACAAAACCTTCGAGCAACATGATGTTTTGCATAACCACAATCGACCAGTTAAGATTATGTGCTAAGACAAGTGAATAACCTGAATGAATAATTCACATATGCAGCAAGAAAGTTACCAAGAACCTTATGAAAAAGATGTCGCCATCGGTGACGCTACCTGTAATGTCCGTTATGAGCACGATGCATTTATAAACAACACAGGTAAACAACACAGGTAAACATATATTCACAGAACCAGCATTGTGAGTTGCAGCAATATTTAGAATTCATCCGTACTAAAACCAATGGCTGCATATGATTATACAATACTTGAATTACCAATAACTGGTTATTGAAATGTGACTATTATAGCAGCACAACATCGTTAACGAAGTCTTATGGATCAATTACATAAGCTCCGAGTTGATCGATTATTGGTGACATACTATCGATAAGAAACTATTCACCCACATTTCCGACACCCCTTGAGTTTTGGTTCTATCGAATGATACGGTTGTAGTCCCACAAAACTCAACTTCTACATGGAAATGTTTGTATGGTGGAAAGGCTATGAAGTAGACTGACAAGCTTTATCAAGGGTCTACGAACATCGCAGCCTCCTTCTACTGTTTACTTGCACGTGGCAACTTCGTGTGCTCTAGAAAATACCAACCTGTGTATCTCTTATGATCTGCATTAATCCCGCTCCACGCTGTTGCTAATAAAGCACTAACGGAGGATATCCAGAACCATGGTGGATTATCCATAATCGCTATCAAATGCTATCCACACGAGCTATCGTCCGCGTCGAGGAGATGGCTCCGATGTCAGTGTTGCTAACGCGTGTGATCAACTCTCACTATCCACAATGGTTCTATGGATATAAGTGCAGGGAAACAACACGAAATCCATGTGACCTCTCGGTTTTGTCGAGTAAACAGCATGTCACGGCAGATTAATATTGGTTAAGATCCACACAAAATGTCTACATAAATGAAAACAGGGTCAGCTACTCCGAGGCGGATGTAACCTCTGCGTCCAGCAGCGAGCAGGCGATATTAATGCGCCTGCCGACTGGAGAACGCCTTGCTTTTATGCAGCAGGACTTGGTCGGTAGCGCTGCGTACAGTAGCTATTGGCCACCAGAGAGAATAAGGCGCTATGTGCATCACTGGCTGACCTGCTACGCCAGCCTCCCTAGTCGGCCACTCTCAGGCTCAATGGTGTTCAGATGCATTATCAATCTTCGTAGTGAACTGACGTCGCTAGTAAATTGATACACGATCGAAGGGGAAAGTGCGTCGCGTTTAAGCAGTCACAATTGTACAGCTCACAAAATATCAATCAGCAGTTTCGATAGCCGACTGGGCGTAAGATTAGCCTCATTTTAGTCATCAGTTCATTAAGGCGATTAGGCACTGTGGTAAAGGGATAGGGGCCGTGCGCATGTGTGATAGTGCCAAGTTACATACGCTTGGTGAGCGCAGAGGGAATACAGTAGCCCCCGTGGGCAGGTAAATCTCACGTGCCAAGTTACATGCGCTTGGTGAGCGCAGAGGGAATACAGTAGCCCCCGTGGGCAGGTAAATCTCACGAGGCATCTGCGCCTTTGGTTCAGATGTTTGCTGCAAATCACATTGGTTTACGCGTTAACCTCTTAATACAAACAAAAACAAGTTGAAAGCTGTTAACAATAAACATGTTTGCTTAGATTACGCTGGGGAAAACATGGTTATGGATATCACATCGCATCACAAACCATGCACAATTTTGTATGCTGCTGATGCTGGCGTTGATCCACAGTAACGAAATGGTACATATTTCTCTGGTGTAAACCTATTGCAAACACAAACCAAGTATCAAACAGACATTTCGTCTTGTAGGACGTCTCAGTCATGGTGATCAATAGCTGAGGTCGTAGAACGAAAGGTATTGGGGGTTCTTAATATTGCCTCATGAATAATGCAGCGATATCGAGAACGAGGCCAGTAAGGGCAATCAGCAGCCCATAAGTCGCCGCACATGTAAACAACACGGTTTATTTCTCCAGTGGAAAGGCTTGTCAGTAACGGCTGTGTCATAAAGGGAAGATGCCACAGATCCCAGAAGAAAAATGAAGATGCCCACTCAATAGAGGTATGACATCTCGACCTGAATACATGTCTTACTTGCATGGTAGTGGTCAAAATTTGTAAACATTTTTTATTGATCAAAACTGAAGATAAGGAGAAAAGATGCTGCTGTAGAATTGTTTTTGACAACAAATGGTATGCATGAAGGCATGATGATTCACACTTATATAATCCTCACTAATATTTCCTGATTATACAACCATTAAGATACTAATCTGGCATGCTTTTCCATTTCTTGCAGAGTTAAGAACATATCCACTGCATCGCCCCGATAGTGATAATAAAATCCACACCGTGTGGTTGGTAGTGCATGGATAAAATTAAGAGGTGAAATGTTTCAAAATATCTGCAAATTCATGCTATCTCTATGAATTAACTCAAAAACAAGTCAATCAATATGAAATCTTAGAAATAATCATTGAATGCAATTGATATTCCCAATGATGGTTTTTTAACAGATCACATTATCTACAGAGGAGCCGACAGCAGTCCTAACAACCTCCTGTAGCTGTACTATAGGCCTTAGTGGTCAGTGTGGGCATATTGGTGATGTGCTCTACCAGATGGCGAAGTTCAAGTCCAGGGGATTCAAAGTCATTCCAGAAGATTTGGCCAAGACTTCACTACCCCAGACCTAGCACCGGCTAAATCTGACTCCTAAGTCTGTAGTTTTAAGCCCAACCCTTAGACGACACAGAAACATAAACAACTCATCAATGAGTTGCATGCCTCTAGGCTTGCCTGCACATTGTAACATCTGTACTAGGAACATAGTACATACTGGTCATGTTCTTAGCCACCGGCTGTAGGTATTCAAAAAAAGCTACAAAGTCAAGATAGTTCCTGAACTATTTGAACCCAGTATAAAACCGTACCATGTCAGGATCATAGGAAAACCGACAAATACCGAACTTTTCGATCTGTAGTAGATCTTTCATGGCCTGATTCTGTTTTTGTGATTCTTCATACTTGATTTGCATATCCTGTAGCAACTTCTCTAGCTGACTTCTTTGCTGTCACTCTCTTCCACAATCATCTGGATGTCAAGATCAGTACTGACAGGCAGGGGCTGGTCGTCCATCTGAAATCGTCCTTGGTGAATGGAGAGAACACACAGACGTGCTGTCTGATACCTGGAGTGCATATACATTATGAAAACAAGATAATAAATATGAAAAGTATCAACGTATTCCTTCTTATGTGCTTTACTTCCTTAAAACACATGAAACTATTCAAATAGCTCAAGCCTTCTTATAATCGCTCGCAGTCACATGTTCTAGATCGTAGTTGTAAACAACTCGCCATGAACCCGTGTTCTGGACCTTGTTTTCGCCATATTTTGTGAAGCCAGGCTTTTCTTTTTAACTGTTCCATCACTCTTACAAAACGGAACGCAAAAATAACGATGGGTATTTGGTCGAGACACAGCGGCAGACGATGACATGTTTACAACTCGCTGCGGTCCGGCTAACGAGGTCGGAGGTCAACGGGGCTGCCCACCCATGGCCTCGTTCTGGCCGCGGAATGTGCGGCATGCATAAATATTGAGAACCCCCAATAGAGATGCCATGGCCTGATGCCGAAATTAGTCATGTTGAAGGCCAACAACGAATTGTGTATCATATCATAAACACAACAACTAATGAGCGATGGCTGCATTGTACAAGAACGTAGCAGCATAAACAGAAAACCAGCTATGTAGGAATAGCATCACTGCACCGCGGAAGGCCGCTCTTCATTATTCATTCAAAGGGTGTTAAATTGTTACGTGTACCATAAAGTCCGTTCGCTTTGGAACCGATCACTTGGTTAATGTCCTCTGGGTATCAGTCTTGCTGTGTGGCTCTTTACTGACGTCACATTCGATTGCCGCAGTGCAATGTCGCCGAGCATGGGGAACCTAAATAACTGGAAAGAGAATCTTAATTAATATCCCCAAATGCAACCTGATAACACGTTAATCCTTGAATTATGTTTGCTATGCGATTGTAGACACGACCTATGGTGCATTGCGTGCATGCAGCATCACGTCGTTAGCGGAATTAGCCGGAAGCCTCCCCCTACCTCCTATGTTTAATTCGGGCAGATGCATTGTCTATCCGTTTGTGGTATAGTCTTATGCGTTCAGAAACACATTCTGATATAAAATATCTCCTGCATCGATCAGTTCGTGGCATCGTTGCACTGGAAGCACCTTGTTGTCATTTTGCAATGCGATCGAGGTTAAGTAAGGTTGTGCTGATAGAGCACGGCTTTATCGTGTATGTCTCATACTGACGTAGCCGACCGGCGGTATCAACTAAGCTAAGAAATCTTGGAAAAACACTCGGAGATGATTCTGGCCACAGTCATTGAAGCAAGCTCTAGGAACCCTGTATGTCAGCGCAGTAATGCATAGAGCAATAACAAACAACATTAATGACGCAATTCCACTTTGGGCGGAAAATGAGGTAAATTTGTCAATTACCTAAATAGTGTTAGGGGTTATAATCGGCTGTTTGAGCGATTAGTACTTATTGCTTATACTGACATCTCTGCCATCGCGGGGTATGACGAAATACATTTTATCTTCTATCAAATGATTTAAGCAAACGTTCGTATTACTTGGAGTAATGCCAGCTCCCTTGAGGCGATTAAAGGCCCAAATGTAGCCATTTCCTGCAGATAATTTAACATGGTAATGAAAGGAAATGGGCCGCAGCAGTTGTGATCAGTTCCCATTAGGAACCGGATATCTTAGGTACAGTATATCGCGAGGCTGGATATCGAAACGACCTTTATGGCATTGTGTAAGCGAAATGTAGAATGCAAATGGATTAATCAGAACAACATTAAGCTTGTTATTAGTGCATACATCACTTTAATAGGGAAAGTCAATTGCTTATTGATCCTGAATTGAAGCACAATATTTTATATTTTATAACCCTGACGCCTGAATGCCCTATCATTTCATATGTGCTCGGGTCCTGAGCCCCACAAAACCGCCTTACGTTGTTTCCATTGTATAGTAATTTTCCTAAGGTAGCAGATCTTACAATATATTAATCAAAAAAGATCTTGGAATACACTTTGACAAACGACTCAAAATCGCACAAAATTTCAGTGGTCATTTGTTGAGATTGCAATGACTCGCTGCATCTGTTAAGTATGGGGCTTTGATGGATACGATCGGAATCGCACAACCGTTCAACCGAAGTATTGGCATACAAGGCGTTTCATAAAATCCGTTCAAAGCCCTTGGTCAAAATGAACCTATTATAGGCAAGCTATACAAAAAACATGCATGGTCAAGTTGCCAACGGTACATTGGCAAAGGTCGAGCCAATAAGCGCTGCTATTAAGCAATATTCCACAAACAAATAAATACACAGGCAATTATCGCCAATGCATGGTGCAGCAATCTTGATCTTTAATCTCCTATAAGTAATTATTTCTGTAATTGGTTAATGCGACCTTGCTATGGCAAAGCAATCATTAATAAGCGAATGTGATCAACAAAATCCTATTCTATCTTGTGAATGCTCAAACCTTCCTCATTATGCACTCCAACTTTAACTTATTAATGCTATCACTGCCGGCATTCCCATGTACTGCATGTGCTTTGATGGTTTATCATCCTATCTTTGATCAGCTTATCTCACAAAGCATGGTGTGGCCAACTACTGCCATACTGACTAGCTGCCATGACATAGATAGCATCGTAATTGCCTCTATGTCTTCTGCGCGAGTTTCCCGAGCAGAACATCCTCAATCGCGACCACACCCAGCAATGGATTATAACAATCCATGCTATGATTAACTGTCAGGTTACCACTATAGTGATGTCACACACGCCAGCTTTATATCATACCTGTTAAACCCGGCCGTTGTACGGCCTTTTTAGCAGTTTCAACGTTTCACCTGGACCTGCAATGGGGTTAATTACGCGATAGACAGCATCCAAAGGGCATATGGCACGGTGTGGTTGACCTCAATGTTATCTGTTCAATACAATGTCAGGTAATAACACCCTCTTATTCATTGATGACTATATTTGCTCCCAACAGTCAAGGTTGAACAACTATTGTAAGAAGACATTTGCTGATGCAATTAACTTACTTACTATCAACGACTAGACTTACAAATGCATAATTTATCGCATGTACAATGTGCCCCATAACCACAACGTCTCGTGAGGATTGTGAATGCAGTGATATAAATATATGTACAGGCTGACATGACATATCCACGAGGGCAATGTCTTTTATTTTGACCTTCCATATATACCTTAGTATAGGTAATGCGGTTGTTTGAGAGAAACATAAGGTGGTGATATAAATTTTGTAGATGCCAATACATATAAGGAATTAATCGGTGGGTGCGGTATATACGGCCTGTCTACATCTCTACAAAATGGTTGTCATTAACACTCAATCTATACGCTTCTAAATGATCAAACCGATGTTCACCAGCTAAATAGTATATGGCAGTCAATCATTGGTGATAGACTGGATTAAGTAACCTTGTGTACAGGAGCAGACTAAGCCACACCTCTTGATCAGCTTAGGTTATGCGATTGCTGTGCAGTGGAACATCATTCCTGTGCAATAGATATCCTAATGTGTGGTACATTTAACTATATAACACAAGCATTTGTCGCTGTGTTAAATGAAAACGCCCAATTCTGGTCTTTGTCTAATTGGTCGAAACCAAGCAACCTGTCAACCTGCCGGATGTGTTTATCATTGTGTCATAGTTCGTATTCAACTGATCTCGTTAAAGCAAATGTTTCGCAATTTTTGAAGCAGCCTCGCCAATGCTTCTATTTCTATCGGTGTGGTCTGCCACTCAACGGTGCGTTCTGCCACTCAACGCTTTTTAGACTGGGATGTTTTAAGGGCACGGGATGACGGTCTGTCACGTAACGGATCGTTCGTTGCTGCTTTTCGCAGGAGCGACTACAAACTTGCATGGAGATGATCACCGAGGCAATGTTGAAATCTTGCATATAAGCCCACAGTAAATAGATATTCCGGGCATAAATGCAACAAATAATCGCAATACCAACTTACGCAGGTATATTTCTAGCCACTATTGTTTTGCAGTTTAAAGCTTTTGCTAAATGTCATTCGAAACAGGCTGCATAATACTACCGAACATTAGTTGACAAGCACATATTTGCAACTCTTTCATCTCATATAATTACACGTCGCATATACCACGTTGCACATATAGTTATATATATATCAATCATATTTATGTATATACCAACTTGGCTGTATATAAACAAACACATACACACACATCAAGCACACACACACACACCAAACACACATACACACGCACACACACGCATACACACACGCACATACAAACGCACACACACACACACACACACATATGAATAAAATATAAATGCGTGAAATTCTGCGAATGGTATTGTAATAACCTTTATTCCTTTTACCGTACAATTATAGCTCAGCAAATTGTTCAATCATATTGGGAACCTACACACTGCCCGTCACTTAATTGCAATATCTCAAGTGTACATCCGGTGCCTCCTAGTATCTTATCTACCTTTCACCCGAGAAATGGAGATTTACATGGTAACTGGTTTATAGTACCAACATTTCATTGTGTGATGCCAGTCACCGACTGAATTGACACGTGAATTTTATGTGGCGTCGTATGATGGTCAGTTGTTCCCCGGACGAATCAAATGAAGCATCTTTCGATGGAGTCGATCGTTGCTGTGCTACCGATGTTAAAGTGGTCTCATTAACTAGATTAAAGCATCACAAACATCCCCCAGTCCCGGTTGATGATATTACCTTATATATTTCGAACAACAGAATAACAGTCGTCGATTGGGAACGGATGATGATTTCTGATGTAACGTTTTTTGGCATGGAGCCATCTGTTACATCCCCTCAACGCTGACTATCATTTAGCGGATACTTGTGGCAAACACGATATTGTTTATTGGTTCGGAGCCTAATCATCTCTTCGAAGTATTTGCTCCATGGCCGAAAGCTATTACATCTGATCGCAAACGCGACCTTGGTTCTTGTTGGTGTATCATAATGACACCACAACAAGATTACCCCGATTCACCACAAGACTAATTGAGAGAGCGTCATGATGACTTACCACGTTGCACATAAATAGTTCCTAAACGCACCTGAGGCTCAGATCATACCCTAGTTATAACAACTTGGCTGTAGGATTATTTAATGATATGGGTTTGAACATGTAATAACCCAACGAGTTAACGACCTTGGTTGCTATATCTAAACTGTATTAGTGTATAGCGGTAGCTTGAAATGTCTTGAAGCGGCAATACTGAAACAGATATTGGCGACCTGTAAAGTTTAACAGGAGGTGTTTTCTGGTCATCCAAACGGTTGCCAAAATTTGTTGCCTCTCTTGATACTTTCGACGGGTCTCCAAAAAATATTTAAAAAGGGATGTTAAGTTGAGGAAATGACGAAAGGCGTATTTGGTAAGCCACACGCGTTATATAGTCATACAGCGCATAACAATACTGCAGTGTCGTTAAGCTGAATGTAATGTTATGCAACGGCACATCAAAAAACAATATTTGTGTTGAATCGGTGATCAAATTATGCTCGTTTACAATATAGCACATTCATTATTTGCATTATAGTGCTCTGTAAATCATTTCGGCTGTCGGCATATGTGGCTTTGCATTATAACGTTCGGCTGTTGGCATGGTTTTGCATTAAAACCCTCAGTAGATCCTGTCGGTTGTCGGCACTTGTGGTTTTGCATTATAACGCTCAGTAGATCCCCTCGGCTGTCGGCGCATGTAGTTTTGCATTATAACACTCAGTTGATTCTGTCGGCGGTCATCGGCACAGATGTGAATATATATATAGGACACAATGGTAAAGAGTGCTGAACAAAGAGAGAGAATGACTATCCATTGCATACCGTTCTAAGGGCGCGCAAGGCAATTAGTTGACAACACAGGTAGCCGGAGAGCAAATTGGAGGTTGCTCTGACATCCACCATTCCAGCATTACTCCCGGAAGAGTTATGAAGCAATAGCTACGTCTTTTGGAGACATGTCATTCAAAGAAAGTTTGGGGCTTATTAACTTTCTCTCAACGACAAGAGAATAACGTGACTGTGATTGATGTGGATCATTGTGATTCTGAGACAGTGAGACTCAAGCGACGGCACAAAACTCTCATCCCTGCCGCATATAATGGGAAATGAAAATAGAAACAAAACCTGCAATTTCTGAGCGGATGCAACATTGGAAAGTGTTCATGGTTCTTGAATTACTTTTTTCAGAGCAGCATGAGGGTAACGTAGGCTACACATACTATTACGAGGAAGAATGAAGATATAAATTTAATAGTAGAATTATCACATCCGTTCCACTTCGATGCAGTCAACTATAAGGTGTATATTCGAAAGTTTGTTTGACATGTTATTCTTAGTTGCATCAGACGTTAAGTAGGTATTTAAGCAGAGATCATCAAAATTATGCAATAGCCAAAACACCTGATTGCCTACTGGGTTCAACAATGTTTCCAAAACATCAAGCCCGATCACTGACCCTGGCTATTGTTATGTGATACACGGTGAATACAGGAGGGGTTGTGGCGAAAATACGCTCAGGAAGCTATTCATATATCCTTTTTTGAAAACAAAGATTGTGATTTTTTTTTCTTTCATCTAATAACTATCGATGGTTTTGTGTACCTAATAACATGAAAGTACTTGCAAGAACAATTGCGGCCAATTTAACCGTTAATATGAACCACCTTTTGTCGAATGCATCGTTATCCGATACATTTTGAGGCTTTATAAGGGCATCAAGCAAATGCTGCTATTCTTTGATGTAGTGACAAAAGTGTGTTGCAGTGCTGACTGCATCACTGAGCACCTCTGGTGTAACATACACCAAACTCCACTCTGATAACAGAGAAATTCTAGTCACCGCATTTATCAACTGTGTTTGAATCAGTTAATAAATGTTGTTCAATATTAGCAGCGCGGGTCGTGCACTTTACCCTTTTAGTGTTTTAGAGGCTACTGCTGTATTTAAATAAAATATTGATGGTCAGCAATTGTTGTGTGAAAAGATACAAATGAGTATAACATACACTTGTCTTACATAAAGTACACTTCCGTCACTAAGAATTTTAATTGATTAAAACTGATGAAAATGCCCAGAATCATGCGGCGACGCTTACGTGACACATGTAATTGAAAACACTGCTCGTCTGCTGTCAGGGATCGGATAAACAGGAGTAGAACATAATGGTACTAATAATAGGTCCCTCTTGCATTCACCATCATACGACAGCATGATGGGAAAGCAGAATTGTGCTCTTGCATATAAATTAGATTGCACCGAATGTACGGAATGCACAATATGACTTTGTCCATTAATTGCAGCCCCTCAGTAGTAAGATAGGGGCATATTGTATGCTCTATTCTTTGACAGCCAACACAGAGTTCGACCGAGATAACTGCAATGAAGCAAGAATTATTTTCTCTGTCCATTAAAATTTGCTGTAATGCAATTGTTGTTTACCATGCCATCATAGTTTTTGCTGAGTGGTACTGTGACATGGACTTTTGAAGAGCATTCAGTTATGTAGAACAAAGGATAGGTGCATTTCGAAATGTCAAGCAAAAGATGTAAGACATCTTTTTTGGCCACGTTTTGCCCGAACTATTATATCATTTTGAGATAGTTGTTAAGTTTCAGAATCATTGCTTACTAACAGGAGCTCGGTTTAAAAAAATGTCCTTATATATATATATCAATAAGAAAACCTATGTAATTTTATTATCGTCCACAGTAAGTTTGCTTAAGACAGTTCCGAATTTAATGATTGAATAACGCCTCGCATTTTATTGTGTTCGTGTGATTGTACCCCCAAAACGAATAATGTTTCCAATAAATGTTTGTCATGTGAGTACATAAGCCCTTACATGTATCGTGGGAGAATATGGCAGTTGCACTTGAGATAAAGGGGGTAGAGTACTTTGATACCTTTTAAGGTTTATGCCAACATATTTTTACTTATTATATCTCTGCATCTGTAGATACCGAATGTAGATGTCTTTTCAGTGAGAAGACATCTATTCTGTCGGATTGCATGAATCGTGAAAATATTGTTATGATGAAAGAAACAATTATCGAACATTCCACAGAAATATATACATATATATATTATATATATACATATATATATATATATATATATATATATATATATATATATATATATATATATATATATATATATATAAATATATATATATACATATATGTATATTATATGTATGTATATATATATATTATATGTATATATATATATATATATATATTGTATATTTTATATATCTATTTACATGTATATGAATCTATTTATATAAGTGTATATGTGTAGTATATATATATTCACATATGTTTATATAAATGATATATATATGTGTATATTTGCAAATATATATATTTACATGTATATGTGAATATGTATTTACATATGTAGTGTATACATACATATATATAGATATATATATATATATATATATATATATATATATATATATATATATATATATATATGTATATATACATATATATATATATATTTATATATGTATATATATATATATATATATATATATATATATATATATCTATATATATATATATATATATATATATATATATATATATATATATATATATATATATATATATATATATATATATATATATATATATATATATACTAATAACCTTTTGGTAAATAAGTTTGAATTTTCTGCAAAATGGGGATATCCTATTTGCAGATGATAATAAAGCTCCCATTAAATATTCTATTTAATATGCCCTGCATACATTTTTATCAGAAACTTAAAAACACTTCATCCACATTGATACAGCAGCCATATTTTTTTACTTTATTCACATTACAAAGCCTTGTCCGTGCAATATCAGCAGCAGTAACTGCTACGAGCAAGTGTTTTTGAAAATTGTGTGTGTATAACAACATGATTGATGTTATGAGGCAGATATCCTGCGACATTCTGCTACACACTGTTCTGTCTAGGGTCTTATTGACTATTTGGGTGGCAGCTTTATGCAAATATATCTTGGCGTGGATAGGATCCGGGCTTACAGCGACACTTCATAGGTAAATGGGTTTTTCAAATCCGGTCGTCCTGTTGCACCAGTGGCATCAGAATATCAAAATCAATATGCATCTTGGGAAAGATTCGTCGCCGCGCCACAGAGAATACCAATGACAGTGCCTTGGGTTAAGCAAGAAGAAATTAGTAAACAAAAATTAAACTCATAATTTCATGCGACTGAAGCAGTCCAAATTGACAATCGTCATTGCCGCGTTGTTCTAAAAATATCGTTATATTGTTCCACATGAAAGTAACTTCATTACAATAAAACAGATCGGGTTAATCGAGCTTTTTGATATTATAAAGCAATCACGCCTGGTGTGACTTTGTTACGTTCTCTACATTTGCAAAACCTACCGCCTTTTATCCTTTTTTTGGGAGAAAGAACAGCACAGGATGCTCTTTGTTGGAATTACTGACATCTATTTGAGGGCGTTCTTCGACAATGAGTCCCCTTTTGTTCGTGAACATAGAATTGAAGGTTGTGTCATGTAATGTGTCATGTATTGTGCATATATACACACACGCACAATCATATATATATATGTATAGATATATATATATATGTATGTATATATATATATATATATATATATATATATATATATATATATATATATATATATATATATATATATATATATATATATATATATATATATATATATATATATATATATATATATATATATATATATATATATATATATATATATATATTGCATTAATGCCACAGGCGTCTACGAAACAAATGTGAATTACAAGTGTCAGGAATCGCAAATGGCATCATAACTATCTCTGAGTGGTGTGCGTGTGATCTCAATGAAATATGTAGCAGGTAGTCGAGTGTGTTATCATAGCATGCGCCCTACCAAACAAATATCTTACTGAGTGCTTTATCACGCCATGCGGCGTGCCCGTCAAGGGTAGTATCACGACATGGCTTATGTCCATCAAGCAGAGAATCTTGCCACGGAGTGTGCTCACTGAGTTCATCATCAAAGCATTGATGCGTGCATTGGGTACAATATCTTATCATGATTCTGCCTATCTAGTTCAATATTGTGATATGTACAGTCCGAATACTTGGCTGATATATGACACAAATAAAT
Organism: Urechis unicinctus; assembly: GCA_034190875.2. Taxonomy (NCBI): domain Eukaryota; kingdom Metazoa; phylum Annelida; class Polychaeta; order Xenopneusta; family Urechidae; genus Urechis; species Urechis unicinctus. The sequence goes on from CM067344.1 coordinate 24,708,816, forward strand.
CGTTGCGTTGCTATCGTGAGGTGCGCTTAACTTGCTATTGTTCTTTTTCACGACAAGCGATGCTCGACTTCTGTGCTTTATTTGTCGGGTAATACCATAGAATAACCATCCATGCTGCCAGCTGGGGGTTAAAAGGTCGTGGCATACAAGATAGATAGCCTTGCATGGAAAAACCCCGCATCGTAGTGGTTGTTTTAATTAAAAAAATGAAATGATCAATAAAAGTAGACCTAATATACATGCTATGTGCACTGGTTGTGCTAGTTGGCACGCTACTGTTCAGCTCGATGCATCCAGGTCTGAGGTGATATTACATGATCGCATGACAACAGGAAAAACATTTTGAACATACACCAGCCAATGCTGTTAGTCGATTGCAACGTATAAATGTCAGTATATAGGATGCCGCTCAGGTAATAGCTTTTGTTCACGTAGCTGCATATATCCGCATATATTCTTGTATGTATCGATGATTTATTACATGTTAATACATCCGCTGGACATGCTTGATAATGCATAGCCCAACAGAAATATTGTTTGCTGATGAGCACCGAATCGACTGCTGTGGGACTGCGGCAATCCAAAGTGCAATGGTCCCTAAATATGCCCACATTTCAGTGCAAAGTGCGCATACATACACACAAGGAGAATGATAACTTAATTATACAGCAATGTTAAACTGGCAAGTGTGTTTCTTAGTCCATCAGAAGGTACATAGATAACACAATGTTCGAGGCTCTAGCTGGATTTCATTCATTGTGAAAATATGTCGCCAGCTGTCGGTAATCAGCTGTGCGTGTTCACCGGAGTTAATCCGAACAAACGTCGTCATAATAGAGAATCCGCCTATCCACGGGTGCCTGGCACGGACATATATTGGCCTTTTGTATTTTTATCTATAAGGCTTCAATGTTAAACAGTCACCTTCGTGGTCCATTACCCTCGTTCTCAATACACTTTCGCTGTAAAACACCTATAGATGTATTAGCATACCATTACAGGCTGAATGAAATGACAACGTTCGATGTTGGTCAGTTACTGAACAGGGATAACCAAAACTGCTAGAAACATGCATTAGTAAATAGTTACAAAAATGCCAAAACAATTAAGTTTTTTGTATAGCACCATATATACATACATCAATATTGTTGTTGAAGCAATAACAAATGAAGCAATGGCTATTTCCTGAATTTCAACTAGATAGCCTGTATGGAAGTATTATAATTGATGGAAAAGCAATTCCTATTTGTACAAAGTTATGTTCCAATCTATCCTGCATATCAATGGATTCCTTTGACATAGTCACGACAATACAGACAATACAAGCGAGATCCGTGCAAGTTAAGCCATAATTATTTGCACACATCACAGAAGAACGCATAACATTCAAGCCCACTAATGCCCAATTGCAAGGCACTTGCTGCTGTTGCGCTCATGTGTGATGTGTTAATAAAACATAAAAAGTCATTTAATGCTTGAAAGATGGGCAATATTCCTTCACTTTTTTAATCATCGGGATGACATGAAAACAAATTATCTAAAAAGCATTCGCTGAATTCATTGTTGCTACTGTATTCAAAAAGTATCTTATGAAACCCTCTATAAGGTCTTCATAAAACACAAAATAAATGTTCCTTGTTCGTTAGAAAAAGCAGCATATTAATTCATCAACAACCTTTGTCATGGTCATCCGTGATAGCTTGTCCAAAATGGTATACAGATGGATGATAGAGATGAACAATCACAATAAATGTTAATAAACAGTGAACGCTGCAAAATGGAATGTCTTAACAATGAGTCACAAGAACAAATAATTCTGCCTCCGATTGATCGGTTTCAGCAAAGCAATTGATCATCTTCATTAGAAGCCCGAACATCTTGTTTTTTGCGTAGCATTTGTATTACAATTAAAAATGATACAATATCTGGATGTTGCAGAGCGTGGATGACGTGGCGTGATGCAGATTGCAAATCAAGCACGTGGACGCACCAAGCGTCCATGTGAACAAATAAATGCCACATCCTGTCTGCATCCTCTTGTTCGCTTGACTTCATGTCTCCAAAAGCATGCATCGCAATGTCTTCATATATCCCCTCCCAGCAGGATAAAGCTCCCATTTATAACCACCAAGCATATCGTGGTTTTGCTCCAACCGCATTCTTGATATGGAACTATGGCGACAGGATGGGTCATGGATCTGCAACAGACAAAGAAAAGCAAATCTAATTGCAAAGAATACAGCTACTTGCAGACATTGCAAAGTGTTGGTAATCTTGAGCGCACGCTCATGTTGTTATGCTCACAAATGCGGTGCAAAGATGACCATCAATATTATTGGCTCTCAACAAACGCCCTCCATAGCCCGGCCACGTCATTGAAGTGAGCATTCGCACCAGGATCAAAGTTGTCATCGACGTCCGTACAGCTGTGGTCAGGTACTCGGTACCAGTAACGCAAGCGGTGCCCGTCTATCCTGCACATATCCCGTTGTAACTATATAAAAGCATGTAATGGGCAACAATAAATTTGTTTTGGATGCGCTGAATTTGATTCTAGTGACAAATGTCTGTGGCTTGTTTAGTTGTTACTTCATATCACGACAGGTCCAGGTCTCTGACTGGAACACCATGTCCGACTCTACAGGGTTGCTGCATGTCACCACGCGGTGGAATACCTCCGTCCTGTTGGGGAATGGAGATTCTGAAACCCAAACACGAAACTCAATTAAGTTTCAATTAAGAGATCTAGATTCACGTATGTCCAGCAGCTCCAAGCAGTAGTTTCAGTGCTGAAGCATTATGTCCGCCACAAGAGGATCAGTCCTATCCCAACTAATCATCTCTAACGTTCCAGCAAGTATCAACTTCTTAACAAAAATATTAATATCTAATTCGCCACAATCATACTGTTCCCAAAATCAAGGCCTCATTGCAAATCGTAATATATCACCACAGACGAACCCAATATCACCGCATGGCACAATACTTCATAAATCCAACCAGTCACAGCTGCCCCTTTTTTAATGTCACGACCCACCGCAAATTAATGGACCTGTCAGAAGAAACCCCAAACGTCCGTCAGCAAAGTAACATTACGCAGTTGCAGCGGATAGACTGACAGGACAGCTTTCGCATTTATGTGCTCCACCCCATAAAATTCGATTCAACTAGTTGTTAACCGCATTATAAAGCATGCCAAATCAATATTACATATTTACAATAATGAAATTTCTATGAATATTGATACAAATTACCTTTGCCAAGCCACAAAACTCTTCTCTCTGACGCATCCTTTTACCCAAAGCTATGTTTGACAATAGAATTAATTTCACATCATCTTCAAGCTCCTAATATGTGCAGACAAAACCTTCAAGCAACATGAGGTTTTGCATAACCACAATCAACAGGTTAAGATTATGCGCTAAGGCAAGTGAATAGCCTGAATCAATAATTCACATATGCAGCAAGAAAGTTACCAAGGACCTTATGAGAAATATGTCGCCATCGGTGGCGCAGCCCGTTATGTCCATTATGAGCACGATGCAATTATAAACAACACAGGTAAACGATAGCCCTCCAGGAGGCCGCACAAATATACACAGAACCAGTAATGTGAGTTACAGCAATATTTAGAACTCATCCTTATGAAAACCAATGGCTGCATATGATTATACAATACTTGAATTACCAATTACTTGTTAATGAAATGTGTCTATTATAGCAGCACGACATCGTTAACGAAGTCTCATGGATCAATTACATTAGCTCCGAGTTGATCTAATATTGGTGGCATACTATCGATCACGAACTATTCACCCACATTTCCGACGCCCCTTGAGTTTTGGTCCTATCGAATGCTACGGTTGTAGTCGGACCAAAACGGACCCCCGCCTTTTCTTTGCATGAAACTCAACTTCTACATGGAAATGGTTGTATGGTGGAAAGGCTATGAAGCAGACTGACAAGCTGTAGCAAGGGTCTACGAACATCGCAGCCTCCTTCTACTGTTTACTTGCACGTGGCAACTTCGTGCGCTCTAGAAAATACCAACCTGTGTATCTCTTATGATCTGCATTAATCCCGCTCCACGCTGTTGCTAATAAAGCACTAACGGAGGATATCCAGAACCAAGGTTGATTATCCATAATCGCTATCAAATGTTATCCACACGAGAAACAGACACGCCCGCGTCGAGGAGATGGCTCAGATGTCAGTGTTGCTAACGCATGTGATTAACTCTCTCTGTCCACAATGGTTCTATGGATATAAGTGCAATGAAGCAACATGAAATCCATGTGACCTCTCGCTTTTGTCCAGTAAACAGCATGTCAAGACTGAATAATATTGGTTAAGATCCACCCAAAATGTCTACATAAATGAAAACAGGGTCAGCTACTCCGAGGCGGATGTAACCTCCGCGTCCAACAGCGAGAAGCCGATATTAATGCGCCTGCCGACTGGAGCACGCCTTGCTTTTATGCAGCAGGACTTGGTCGGTAGCGCTGCGTACAGCAGCTATTCGCCACCAGAGAGAACAAGGCGCAATGTGCATCGCTGGCTGACCTGCTACGCCAGCCTCCCTGGTCGGCCATGCTCTGGCTCAATGGTGTTCCGATGCATTTATCAATCTTCGTACTGAACCCACGCCGCTAGACAATAGATACGAATAGGGAAAGTGCGTCGCGTTTAAGCAGTCACAATTGTACCTATTGATTCTTGGATGGCAGCTCACAAAATATCAAGTTTCGATAGCCGACTGGGCGTAAGATTAGCCTCATTTAGTCATCAGTTCATTAATGCGATTAGGGGCTGTGGTTAAGGGATAGGGGCCGTGCGCATGTGTGATATTGCCAAGTAACATGCGCTTGGTGAGCGCAGAGGGAATACAGTAGCCCCCGTGGGCAGGTAAACCTCACGAGGCATCTGCGCCTTTGGTTCAGATGTTTGCTGCAAATCACATTGGTTTACGCGTTAACCTCTCAATACAATCACAAACAATTTAAAGTTGTCTACAATAAACATGTTTGCTTAGATTATCCCGGGGAAAACAAGCTTAGGGATATCACATCGCATCACAAACCATGCACAATTTTGTATGCTGCTGATGCTAGCTATGATCCATAGTAACGAAATGGTACATATTTCTCTGGTGTAAACCTATTGCAAACACAAACCAAGTATCAAACAGACCTTGCGTCTTATAGGACGTCTCAGTCATGGTGATCAATAGCTGAGGTCGTAGAACGAAATGTATAGAGATGCCATGGCCTGATGCCGAAATGAGTCGTGTTGAAGGCCAACAACGAATTGTGTATCATAGCATAAACACAACAACTAATGAGCGATGGCTGCATTGTACAAGAACGTAGCAGCATCAACAGAAAACCAATGACACAGGAATAGCATCACTGCACCATGGAAGGCTGCTCTTCATTCTTCATGCAAGGGGTGTTTAATTGTTACGTGTACCATAAAGTCCGTTCGCTTTGGAGCCAGGTCGCTTTGTTAATGTCCTCTGGGTATCAGTCTTGTTGTGTGGCTCTTTACTGACGTCACATTTGATTGCCGCAGTGCAATGTCACCGAGCATGGGGAACCTAAACAACTGGAAAGAGAATCTTAATTCACATCTCCAAATGCAACCTGTTAACACGTTAATCCTTGAATTATGTTTGCTTTGCGATTGTACACTTGAGAAACGGATTGAAAGGCAACACAGAAAAGATGAGCAGGAGTGTTAATAACTGTAATTTTTTTGAATACCGCCTTTTTGTTACAATTTTTGTATGCATTAAAGAAAGAAGGTTTAAGGATTAAAAAATTTGCTTGTTAGCAAATCGTTAGAGCCGTAGCTTTATCACCATTTACCACACTAATAGACGATGACTTATTTGTTCGATTGCCCCAGCTTTCTTACAACAAAGTAAACCAAATGTCTTTTTGTCGAAACAAATCACATTCCATAGGTTTATGTACTATTCACCAGGACGATATAGCCACGATATATTCACAATCGAACGGCTGCTTTTGAAGCTAAAAGCGACGTTGCATTGTCACACATCCATTTCCATGTAATGCGCTCGTAAATACTCAAGACAGGACATATGGTGCATTGCGTGCATGTAGCATCACGTCGCTAGGGAAATAGCCGGAAGCCTGCTCCCCCTACCTCCCCTATGTTTAACTCGGGCTGATGCATTGTCTAACCGTTTGTGGTATAGTCTTATGCGTTCAGAAACACATTTTGATATAAAATATCCCCTGCATCGATCAGTTCGTGGCATCGTTGCACTGGAAGCACCTTGTCATTTTGCAATGCTATCGAGGTTAAGTAAGGTTGTGCTGATAGAGCACGGCTTCATCGTGTATGTCTCATACTGACGTAGCCGACCGGCGGTATCAACTAAGCTAAGAAATATTGAAAAAACACTTGGAGATGATTCGGGCCACAGTCATTGAAGCAAGCTCTAGTAACCCTGTATGTCAACGCAGTAATGCATAGAGCAATAAAAAACACCATTAATGACGCCATTTCACTTCGGTCGAAAAATCTGGTAAATTTGTCAATTACCTAAATAATGTTAGGGGTTATAATCGGCTGTTTGAGCGATAAGTACTAATTGCTTATACTGACATCTCTGCCATCGCGGGGTATGACGAAATTCATTTTATCTTCTATCAAATGATTTAAGCAAACGTTCGTATTACTTGGAGATAAGCCAGCTCCCTTGAGGCGATTAAAGGCCCAAATGTAGCCATTTCCTGCAGATAATCATCCTATCTTTGATCAACTTATCTCACAAAGCATGGTGTGGCCAACTACTGCCATACTGACTAACTGCCATGACATAGATAGCATCGTAATTGCCTCTATGTTTTCTGCGCGAGTTTCCCGAGCAGAACATCCTCAATCGCGACCACACCCAGCAATGGATTAGAACAATGCATGCTATAATTAACTGTCAGGTTACCACTAGTAACTAATTGAAGTTAGTATCGGCCGAAACTAGCATCAAAGTGATGTCACAAACACCAGATTTCTATCATACTTGTTTAGACCCGGCCATTGTATGGCCTTTTTAGCAGTCACCTGGACCTGCAATGGGCTTAGTTAAGCGATAGACAGCAATCAAAAGGCAAATGGCACGGAGTGGTTGACTTCAATGTTATCTATTCGATAACATGTCAGGTAATAACACCCTCGTATTCATTGATGACTATATCTGCTCCCAACAGTCAAGGTTCAACAACGCTAGTAAGAAGATATTCAACGACTACACTTACAAATGCATAATTTATTGGATCGTACAATGTGCCCCATTACCACAACGTCTCGTGAGGATTGTGAGGGCAGCGAAATAAATATCTGTACAGACTGAAATGACATATCCTCAAGGACAATGTCTTTTATTTTGACCTTCCATATATACCTAAGTAAAGGTCATGTGGTTGTTTGAGAGGCGAGATGGCGATATCAATTCTGCAGATGCCAATACATGCAAGGAATTCATCGGTGGGTGCGGTATTTAAGGCCTTGTCTATATCTCTACAAAATGGCTGTCATTACCACTCAAGCTATACGTTTCTAAATTAACAAACACATGTTCACCAGCTAAATAGTTGATGGCAGTCAATCATTGATGATAGAGTGGATTAAATAACCCAGCGTAAGGAGCAGACTAAGCCACACCTCTTGGTCAGCACAGGTTATGCGATTGCTGCGCAGTGGAATATCACGCCTATGCAATAGAGATCCTAATGTGTCGTACATTTAACTACATAAAACAAGCATTTGTCGCTGTGTCAAATGGAAACGCCCAATTCTGGCCTTTGCCTAATTGCTCCTAACCAGGCAACCGTTCGACCTGCCGGATGTGTTTATCATTCAGTTATGGTTCGTGTTCAACTGATCTCGTTAAAGCAAATGCTTCATTTTTGAAGCAGCCTCGCCAATGCCTCTATTTCTGTCGGTGTGGTCTGCCACTCAACGGTGCGGTCTGCCACTCAACGCTTTTTAGACTGGGATGTTCTAAGGGCACGCGATGACGGTTTGTCACGTAACGGAACGTTCGTTGCTGCTTTTCGCAGGAGCGACTACAAACTTGCACGAAGATGATCAGAGAGGCAATGTTGAAATCATGCATATAAGCCCACAGTAAATAGATATTCCGGGCATAAATGCAACAAATAATCGCAGAACCAACTTACGCAGGTATATTTCTAGCCACTCCAAACTTGCAAAAAGCTATTGCTAAATGTCATTCAAACAGTCAGCATAATACTACCGAATATATTTGCAACTCTCTCGGCTCATATAATTACACGTCGTATATATACATATATATATATATATCAATATATGTAAGCATACACCAACACGCATATAAACCATCACACACACATACACACCCACACCAAGCACACATATACACACACCAAACACACATACATACGCGCACACACACGCATACACACATGCACACACACAAACGCACACGCGCACACATACACACACACACACACACACACATATATATATATATATATATATATATATATATATATATATATATATATATATATATATATCCCCCATATATATATATATATATATATATATATATATATATATATATATATATATATATGAATAAAATTTACCGGATACATGTGGCAAACACGATATTGCTTATCAGTACGGAGCCTAATCATCTCTTCGAAGTATTTGCTCCATGGCCGAAAGCTATTACATCTGATCGCAAACGCGACCTTGGTTCTTTTTGGGGTATCATAATAACACCACAACACAGAGTCGCATGATTACCCCGATTCAACCTAAGACTATTTGAGAGAGTTAACCACGTTGCACATAAATAGTTCCTAAACGCGCCTGAGGCTCAGATCATACCCTAATAATAACAACTTGGCTGTAAGAGTATTTAATGATATGGGTTTGAACATGTAATTACAAAATGCGTAAACGACCTAGGTTGCTATATCTAAGCTGAATTAGTGTATAGCGGTAGCTTGAAATGTCTTGAAGCGGCAATACTCAAACAGATATTTACGATCTGTAATGCTTCTATTTGCTTCTATTGATACTTCCGATGGGTCTCCTCTGCAACATGCACAAATGACATATGTATGTGGTCTAACTAAGTAATGATTGGATAAAAATAATTTATTTAAGAAGGGATGTAAAGGACAAGAAATGAAGAAGGACGTATCCAGTAAGCCACACGCGTTATATAGTCATACAGCGCATAACAATACTACAGTGTGCATTAAGCTGAATGTAATGTTATGCAACAGCTCGTAAAAAGCAATATTTGTGTTGAATCGGTGATCAAATTATGCTTGTTTACCCTATTGCACATTCATTATTTGCATTAAAGTGCTCTGTAAATCGTTTCGGGTGTCGGCACGTGTGGTTATGCATTATAACTCTCAGTAGATCCCCTCGGCTGTCGGCACATGTGTATTTGCATTATAACGCTCGGTAGATTCTGTCGGCTGTTGGCACATGTGGTTTTGCATTATAACGCTCAGTTGATCCTGTCGTCTGTCAACGGCACAGATTTGAATATATATAGGGCACAGTGGTAAAGAGTGCTGAACAAAGAGAGAATGACTATCCCGTGCATAGCGTTCTACGGGCGCGCAAGGCAATTAGTTGACAACACATGTAGTCGGAGTGCAAATTGGAGGGTGCTCTGACATCCACCATTCCAGCATTGCTGCCAGAAGAGTTATGAAGCGATAGACTGTGCCACGTCTATTGGAGATATGTCATTCAAAGAAAGTTTGGGGCTTATTAACGTTTCTCTCATCAACAAGAGAATAACGTGACTGTGATTGATGTGGATGATTGTGATTCTGAGACAGTGAGACTCAAGCGCTGGCACAAAACTGTCGCATATAATGGCATTTGAAAATAGAAACAAAACCTGCAATGTCGTAGCGGATGCAATATTGGAAAGTGTACATGGTTCTTGTATCCCTTATTTCAGAGCAGCATGAGGTTAACATAGGCTCATAATGCTAAATAAATTTTTATAGTAGAACTATCACATCCGTTCCACTACGAAGCAGTCAACTACAAAATGTTTCGTTCGTAAGTTTGTTTGGCATGTTATTCTCAATTGCATCATACATTATGTAGGTATTTAGACAAACATCATCAAAATTATGCTTTGAAAAAACGCCCGATTCCCTACTGGATTCAGTAATGTTTCCAAAACATCAATCCCGATCGCTGACCCTGGCTATTTTTAGGGCCTTTGACGATGGGATAGACCCGACGCTGAATAATCCGACGCTGAATACGTGAGGGGTTGTGGCGAAAATACGCTCAGATCGCTATTCTTATATCCGTTTTTGAAAACAAAGATTGTGATCTGTTCTTTTCTTCATCTGATAGCTATCGATGTTTTGGTGTTCCAAATAACATGAAAGTACTTACATAATAACAAGAACAAGCGCGGCCAACTGGTCAAACTTAGACCTAATGACGCAATATTTAAGCGTTAATATGACCCATCGTTTGTCGACTACATCGTTATCCTATACATGTTGAGGTGTTATAATTTGATCTCGGGCATCAAGCGAATGTTGCTATTCCTTAGTGTAGTGACAATGACGACTGCATAATTGAGCTCCTCTAGTGTAACATACACCAACTCCACTCTGATAACAGAGAAATTCTTGACACCGCATTTATCAACTGTGTTTCCAGTGTGCTTTCATCAGTTAATCATATTGTTCAATATTAACAGCACGGGTCGTGCACTGAACCCTTTTAGTATCCGCCATGAAATTGTCTAAACAAAAGGCTACTGCTGTATTTTTAATAAAATATTTAACCATTTCCAGGAATCGCTTCCATTAGCCTTACCAGAGTGCACTTAGCAGTTAGTAATGATGTATTACTAGCACAAAACACGCCATGGATTTTAGCGATACTACTCAAGGTCAGCCATGAATCGTGCGAAAACCCATTTCAGGTGGCACATCCACAGCTGCGATACAGCAATACTTAACTTATGGCAATATCATGCAGATAAGAAGGCAATATGATGAAGCTTCGTGAGAAATAATCTGCCACGGTAGACAGATAATGTATTATATGATATATTTTCCATTCACACTAAGTTGGCAAGTAACTATCTCAAGCAGTTGCTGAAGACCTACAGCATATTTTGCACTTTGAATAGAAAAGATAGTTTATATATTACACTGCTAGCAAATATAAGGGGCAGAACGGCTACACACACTTATCGAATGCAATGACTATCAACCAAAACATCCCACGATTGAGGATTCATCTACATCCAATAATTGCGACTGGGGTTGGGCTCGTTCTAGACCAGTACACTTGCGTCACTAAGAAATGTCATCGATCAAGACTAATGACAACGCCCAGAATCATGCGGCGACGCATAGAGGACACAGAAATGACGCTAACGCGACACATGGAATTGAAAACACAGCTCGTCTGATGTCAGGGAGCGGATAAACAAGAGAAGAACATGATGATATTAATAATAAGGCCCCTCGTGCATTCACCATCATACGACAGTCTAATTGGGAAAGCAGAATTGTGTTCTTGCATATAAATTGGATGCACCAAATGTACGGAATGCACAATATGACTTTGTCCATTAATTGCAGCCCCTCTGTAGTAAAATAGGGGCATATTGTATGCTGTATTCTGTGATAGCCACGAAAGAGCTAGACCGAGATAACTGAGATGATACAAGAAATTAATTCTCTGGCCATTAAAATATACCATCTTAGTTTTTGCTGAGCGGAAACGTGACGTGGACTTTTGAACAGCATTTGGTTTTGTAGAACAAAGGTGCGCTTCAAAATGGCAAACAAATGATGTTAGACATCTTTGTTGGCCATGTTTTGTCCGAACTTTTATATCATTTTGAGATAGTTGCTAAGTTATCAGACTCTTTGCTTACTAACAGGAACTCGGTTTAAACACAATCTCTTTATAGATATTAATAAGAAAACCGATGTAATTTTATCATCGTCCATATTAAGTTTGCTTAAGAAAATTCCGTAATGTGCAACATGGGATATATTAGTTGTAGATGATGATGTAGCTCCGATTACATATTCTACTTTTAAACATGCTCTTCAGAGTACGCATGAACCTTTCAACAGCGTTATCCAGGGTTGGTGTATCCAAGCATGTTTCACATTCAGCAATGGATTGAAAGTGAGGCTAATTTAGGCTGATTGTTAACGTCATGATGCTCGGCCGCCTCCATGTTCGATAATCTATGCGAGTAATAATAATAAAAGATCTCACCAACACCAGTAACTGCGAAAATGTTTAAATGTTGGAACATTGGCACAGCCTATTATCAGACATTAATAAATTTCCCTGGACACCAGTTAGGATCAGACTACTTATTATTCGCATACAATTGCTGGTTAGCATTTCATCAATGGTTTAAGCCATCATGACCTACAGTCTACCTTCTAGTCGATGGTAAAAATAATGAACAGTGCCAAGAAAGACTGCAATTGAATTATTTCATCGACTAATCCAACCGCAGTTTGAACTGGTATAATGCGTAACTACAACGATTCTTTTGCGGTTATTCTACATGAGCAAAAGTAAGTTATTAAATCCTTTATTAGCCACGATATGCGGCTGTTCAGTGATGCCGTGTTGCAAAACTGCTTTGAGTGAATAAAATTACTATCAGTGTTGATGTTTAATGTGAGTCTTTCATAAATAGCATTGCTCCCTTGATTGACATCAACAGTGACACAACAGTACCGATGTGCAGTCCGGTGTGCTTTGGTACATGTTATAAGCGGACAAACAAAAAGCCTTTCCGGAAGCCAGCGTATAAATTTGATTAAGAGATAAGGTCCATTTGCAGTAGCTTAATAGGAGAGCGTACCCTGTTTATACAAACACGAGATTGTATGATACCTGCATACTTAGGCGACGGAAGGTAATCCATTGAATGATGTTTTGTAGCCTCTGCAGGTAGCAACCAGTCTGTGATATCATACACATCGCATTCATTATCGCATTCATTATCGGACAAAAACGATTCAGTTATAAATAGATGAATAATTTAGTATATGATTCATTATAAGGCGACGAATTTATCGAAACCATGGTAGATAATCGACCATTTTAATAGAATCGCTCACACTTGCCCTTTACTTTCCTTCTTATCTTATCTGTTGGCATTTTACAATCACCAACGATAGATTGATGCTATTTGATTAGGAAATCCATTCCAAAATGATTTATAAAATTAGTACTATCGAGGAAGTTGATGCTACTCAATCTTACTTGATTGTACTTGACTTCTACCAAAACCCAATTGTCATGTGAATGAGACCTGATGATGTTGGGAGTGGAGGCGCTACATGCTGCCCATATAAGAGGAATAACCCACGTAATACCGGTCATTTCTCGCATTCGTTTCTGTAAAATGCTGCCGTGTTTCTGTAGTTGTAAGTTCTCACAGTCACCTCCCACCACAAACAATAGTCACCTCTGTGTGGTTTCATATATCCATAACATAGCTTTGGACCAGTTGATAATACAGTCTCTTGATTAAGTGTCGAATCAATGATATTTCCAATCCGTCTACTATTCAAACCAGACAACTTGTACGCATTGTTAAAAAAATAACATGCAAAACTGAACTGTTATGTGGGTAGTTTTTCCAACAGTATGTTACCCTGATTCTATGTGTTTGAGTCCACACAAATCATGTCGACGACGCTGCGCAAAACATATTAAGCCTCAGACACCTATCCGAACCAATTGAGTTAATTGCTAACCGCAAAATAGCTATCAGAAGTCTGGCTGCATGTAAAATGGGTCGCATCAATTAGAAAAATTCATAGCTATTACTTCGCATGAGGGCGTTTGTGTCTTGTGTGCATTAGATCTCATTATAGATAACCTGCATGTGTTCTGAATATCATGCGTCTGTACTGCCAATGTGGCGTTCACTGCAGAGCTCCAAGCTCTGCTCTCACTTACAAAGATTGCTGAATGGAGGTGATGTGCAATTTTATGTAGCAACAGCAAGGGGTTTCTTCAATGTTATGATGCTTCACTGCACGTTTACCAAAAGAACTATTTTTAGAATACGAGAATCGGTCACACGGGTGAGCAGCTCTGCCATCATAGACATTGCTTCTGCCTGGCCCATGGTGTTTGCATAGATAGGACAGAAATATGGATAATCTGCATTGGTTCAGAATACCACGCATTTAAACTGGGCAGTATACTCCAGGGTTCTGAGGAACCCTGAGTTCCCAGTAAAGGAACCCGCGAGATTGCAGTCAGACATTCAGCAAAATGGTACGCGGATCCATGCGACCTATGGAGGCCCCTTGAACGTCTTTCAAGATTGATATAGAGAAATTTTTGTTTACTGTGCATGCTGTAAGATGACACCTGAACTTATGAATGATGACGCTAATAACTTGATCATTGTCGTAATATAACAGCTGGTATGCAGAAAAAATATAATTGACATTATAGGAATCATGTACTGACCGGTTTGCAGTCCGATAATTTGTATACACTTAATTGATTATTAACCCTATCCCAATTAGTTCTACCGTTTTGTGATTACGTACGCGAGATATACGCCTACCAGATTAGCAATAATCAAATGGGTGAGCAAAGGGGCTGCTTCATGTTGTGTGTGTAGCCCCAGTTGTTTTCTCCTAGTGCTATTTACACAGTTAATCACACGACTGAAACCTCTACAGACTGTCATTAACCGGCATTTGATAACCGTGTTGATTCACACATAGAACAACCGGTGTGGATCTATTCATAGACTCATTTACCTGAACAATTATTTACCAGATATAGGAGGATGCCCTTTTTCACACCTTTGGGTATGAGGTCGGGATAATTGGAGATGTCTCTTTTACAATGTTTAATTTACAAGCGTACAGAATATGGCAGTACAATACGGCCATATTCGCCATTTAGTTACCAACAACGATACATGCAAATATGATTTAGTTTGACTATTAAAATGTTTTTAAAGGATATATGTCCGACAGAATTGGCAACACAAATAACTTGCTACCAATGCAAAGTCTACTGCGTGGCCAGGTGATCCTAAATCAGCCCTGGATAAGGATTATCCTCCATAACGGCCATCCACATTTTGTGATGACAGCTGCTGGTCACACGTCTACGTTTAAGCTATCATGTTGGAGTACATGTCCAAAGTAACGAACACAAGCTTCCTGTTTATTGCTATGTGCGATTATCATCAGATAATGTTGTATCTACACTACGTAACATCAAACCTACAAAGCCTAACATTGCGCTATTTGAAAGCGAAAACTATTTTGATCTATGAAAAATAATGTCACGCGCATTCAGTCTGTCGTAACTGGCATTTATACACACTATCAACTCATATCAATTATTGTTGGTTCTAGTTGCTGTATGATAAGCTACAATGCACGACGCCGATCTATTTCTATGGTTTTTCTTCGTTCGAATCGGTAGGATTTAATTGAGTCTGTAGCTTCCCACACAACATGAAAATAGTGCTAAGAATAATTCATCTCTCTCTCTCTCTTTTTCTCTCTCTCTCTTATGCTGGATACTAAGTTAATGATATACGATGCCTTCCAAATACACCTAAAGGGTAATTTGATTGATGTTAGATTAATGCATTATCCGCCGTTCGGGGTTTATAAGCTGAGGAACATCGTCACATTGAGGTAGTTATATTGCTATGCTTATTAAAAGCTCAGCCCCGTGTACTCTTCAAAAACAATTGGTCATGGGAAATCCTATAAATATCCATATTCTGATGGAATATGTGGTCTTTCGCCTACCAATAAACGAGTTTTGATAACCATGTATGTATTTGTGGAACTCGTCTTAGATGATTGACATATAGTAGACATGCAATCGGTGCATTGATAACAGTCACTTACAACATTGGACATTTAGGAATTGCATCTTGTCTACTTACCCGTGTGCCGCTATGCTTTCTCATAAGTCGGGGCTGACCGAAAGATATGCATCAGTTTGCCTATTAACATCAGTGGCGTCTGTAAATCTCTATAAATTAGTATTGTGAGTACATGTACTTTACACGATTATGTGCTATGATCACTCAGATGCAACTGTATAATATATTATTATTTAAAGGAGTTGTTATCTATTTCCTTGCTTGGATTAAGCCGACAGGATACTAATTATAACTACCATAGGGGCTTTGATACATGTGTTTTTGCAATGTACAAACTATCATGGCAAATGAACCTTCGGTGGTATAATTTATTTCAGACCCTAAAACAATCATATGCATGCATGTGTTAGCTAAAACTCCTTCGTGTGTCAGATGTACAGTATCTTGCTACATCTACGAAAAAATAGATTGGTGAGAATATATATTTGCTCATGCTTTAAGTATTGGACACACCATTTGCCGTTGAACTGGCAAAGTATTTCAATATATGATATCCATTTCCTTCAAATTAATGAAAGCTGAATGTTTTCTGGTGTACACGTAATGCGTGCACTCGAGATTACATTAATATTGTTATGTAGTTTACACTTGTCGTGACCGCATAATAATACCATCATGCTATGAAAACAAAGTAATTCACAATATATTGTACGGGCTTCATGCTGTGCTATGTTTCATCCTGTTACCTAAAAATGTCGAGCTGCTCATTGTTCTTTGTGCGGGTTTGGACCATTGGTGGGTTGAATCTGAGCAAGTAATATGCATGATGTACAATATTATGAATTAGTTACGAAACATTTATCTTTACTAAAGGTTTCCCCAGCGGATATTTGTTCTCATCAACAGTCGTTGATTTTGATTCATACATCAAATGCCAGATTATCTACTCCCTTCATTTGCTTGCAGAATCCATGATTATGTACAATGTAATATCTGCACGCTAGGGTCAGCACTCTGCAATTAACTGCCATCTTATAACCAGGATTTAGCTGCCAAGGAGGTGATAATATGTACACGCAATGAAACATATATCTTGACTGTAACAGCAGTTCTCTGCAAGCCCTGTATTACAGCTTCACATACATCCACCCGCATGGAGGCTCGATGCAGTTAAGACACACGCGGACTGCATTGATGTCAGTCGTTTTCGTAGTCCGTTGTGCATGTATTGCTTCCCCGTGATATTTCTTCTGTGTTTGCGGTTTTAATGATCCTGTACACAATCCGCTGCACACATGCAGCCCGGTATCAGGCATCGGTATCTATGTGCAGAGTGCTTCGTTATGCCCTAATTTTGTTTTGTTTGCGACGGATTGATCAATAGAAATTTGTGCCACTTAGTCACTCGAGGTATCTCTGATATCAACAAAATGTGGAGTAGTAGGTCTGTTTGACTATACACCACTCGTATATGTTTGGCTCCGTCGTCGTGTGATCCGGGGAAATTGGCAACAACCGTGTGAGTCAACGCGGAAGAAGGTTTAAGTGGCAATCCAGCTGAGAGGAATGGCTGTAGCCCTTCATCCCATCTGGAGCCCGCTTACAGGATTATATAACGCACACCTCTTGCCTATGTGGCTAATAGACTCATGACTAAATGAGGCTTATCCTGCGTCCAATCCGCGTTTAGCACAATTGATCTAATTACTTTGCCTTGGCCCCTCCCTCGATTAACAGCTCGATTTAGACCATTAGTAAGCTAGTAGGGCGATTTTTACTATGTGCATGAAATAAATGATGACTCCGACGTATCGACACGAAGCTGTTTGCAAACCCGCCAATACAGATATCAAACATCGATATTCTCCCGATTTTTTGCAGTAACTGTTTTACTATCACCTAGCAAATTGGATCGATGACTACGCTAATGTGGCGTCTGAAATGATGCAGGTGAATCCTCCCTAATCAATATCATGACAAGAAAGACGCATGAAATAAGACAAGCAAACATTGAATTCTCGGCTTGCGTTATTCATTCATGGCAGGCATAATAAATAAAATAGATAATACTAATTGACCAATTATACACATTTAATATTTGCACCAAAAATGCTCGTGGCACTTCCTGTAAATCTAGATTGCATATCATTATGACGCTAGCAACGGCTTCGTGCGAAGTCGGTGTCTCAGAATATCTCTTCCGATTCCATTACCGTAGAGAAGTGACCGTGTTATTGAAATCGACGCTGAAATAGACACCAGTGTTTTACCTCATGTCATATCAACATTGGACATAATACGGGTTGTTTCGTCCTGTCGCTGATGCACATATAATCATTAGACTGAGCACAGTTAGTTACCTTGCATTATTGTTAAACGCTCTGTTGGTATAATGGTTGTACCTCTATCTGCGCTATCAATTACCTGAACTGTCTTTAATTGCAGCATGTACCATTTGCACAAAATGGACTTTGCTGTTCTTGGTTACTTTAAACAAAGTGGGTGAATAGTGTCAGGCGCGGTAGGTCAAGTGAGCAGAAATAAGATACTGAATCGATGATAACGCGTTTGCATGACAGCGGAGGCTCTTCCGATCGAAGCACCTAGCATGCTGAGGCGTCGGATGGTAAGAATGTTTTTGTCCATGCCACCATATAACTGTTCACAATTAAGTGATGCCCTGAGTCACCGTTGTACACGTTTACCGCGCTTTGTTTCATTGCTTTCTGTATGGCGTAGTGCATGCTACCCATTAACCATGTGGCTCCTCTGTGGTTTGGTGCACCATATACAAGGGATTACACTGCCTTCCACTTAGCATAAGTGTTTAAACATTCTAATGCCGCCACATATATTTCTATAAAGCAGCGTGCAATTCTATATTATAATCTGTCCATGACTTGACCAGGCGTATGTTACATCATTAATGACATTCTGAACTAGAAGTCTTAGCCTGCCTGGCCGATATGCATAACCTCACTGCGTTAGTTTCCCACATTACATAAGCCGAATGGGAATGTGCACTCTAAATGCTTCCGCAAATGTAAATTATGAGAATAGTCAGAAGTTAAACTGATAAATATCCCTAGCAGTTTCTTTGCTGCACATTTGTTGCCGTGATTCGCCGTGCTCTAATCTTTAACGTGCTTGAGGTGTTATTGAAGTATTGCTTTATTTTTTGTACATTGCCGACCGAAACTCAATGCAACCAAATTATCAATGTATGAGACTTTCCGCCTGATATAAGAAAGTAATTACCTCAGCAAGAGAAGGTATGACAAGGCTTACGGTGGTCTTTGGTCTAAAGCATTTAATCAAGTGTCATTACCTGTTTTATCTGCTTGAGCGTCAGATTCATTTGCAATACTAAATGAAGCTGACGAAGTGCTTGCAACGAGCTCTGAATCTTGATCCCATTCTATCTGCAGTGCTGTGCCATGTTTTGATTAGTGCTTTCTACTATTAGATTTGGTGAAGTAAGACAGGTCTGCCATCAGCAGCCCGGCGCTTTGACGCTAACGATTACAAACCTTTGTGAAATACAAATTATTAACTGTTGTGTTTTTGTATAAGAATCTCTGTTTCACCACGTGGTGACATGCAGCAACCCTGTAGAGTCGGACATGGCGTTCCAGTTACAGACATGGACCTGTCGTGATATGAGGTAACAATTTACCAAGCCTGATGAATATATAATCATTGACAAGCCCGCCACTGCAGAATATAACAGTCGGAATGCCATTCGGTCATATAGTAAAAACGTGATGTTTACAGGATGGACGGCCCCCGCCTGCGTTACTGGTACCAAGTACCCACCACAGCTGTACGAACGTTGATGACAACTTTGATCCTGGTGCAAATGCTCACTACAATGACAATCCTTATTACAACATCATGTTCCTTCGCATAACTTGCAATTATGTTGTGCAGGTCTGGTACGGATCCATGCTCCTCCCTGTCATCATAGTTCCATATCAAGCTTGCAGTTTGAGAAAAACTATAAATGGGAACTTTATCCAGCTTGGCGGGGATTTATGGAGACATTGCGGTGTATGCTTTTGGAGACATGAAGTTATGCTGACAGTTGTTTTTCCCCACTATAGCATGTGGCATTAACATGTTAAGGTGGAGACCCGATGGGTCTACTTGCTAGGTGAGTCATCGGCATAATACTCTAGCATTTAGCATCGACCGCCCCAAAAATATGCTTTCGCGATGTGGCTCTCGGAATCCAAATGTGACCAAATGTTGTTTACAAAAGTGGATAAGCAAGTTAACAATATCGTTAGCGGTGACTGAACCCGATTTGCTGGAGACTAAAGTGCCAAAGCGCAGCTGTGTGTATTATAAAGCACAGGTATGGTGATTGTGTGTTCCAGTTGTGGCGTTTCTATATAAAACCAAGGAAGACATCTATGTTTGTACTGCCTGATAAAATTAGAGAAGCAAGAAGCATATGTTGCGGAATAATACTGAAGTCCTCTGTGGTGTTATATATAGAGGAGTTTAGGCCCCCGAAGACGGTCAGATGACTGATTTCCAATGATGACTAGAATTACACATGTGGCTTGTTTATATCCACACAAGTAGCTGAAAAAACCGTTTACATTCAAACCAAATTCTAGTACCCCATCAGTTCTCTGTATTTTGTAACTCCATAGCGTGGTGATTCGTAACACTAACAAACCAATCATGAACCCCAGGAGACACCTTTTCATTATACGTGTTGCACTAATTGCCTCTTAAAATATACATTAGCAAACAACGCAATCTTGACCGCCTCATCGATAACCTCACAAGTTTGACGTAGGCGTACGACCCGGTGGGATATATATATATATATATATATATATATATATATATATATATATATATATATATATATATATATATATATATATATATATATATATATATATATATATATATATATATATATATATATATATATATATATATATATATATATATATATATATATATATATATATATATATATATATCTATATATATATCTATATATATATATATCATATATATATATATATATATATATATATATATATATATATATATATATATATATATATATATATATATATATGTGTGTGTATCTGTGTGTGTGTGTGTGTGTGTGCTGTGTGCGTGTGTGTGCGTGCGTGTGTGAGTGTATCATGTTTTGTCCATGCCTAGGTTATCCATAGAAATATCCAACAGTACAGTACCTTTCATTGGCGACTTGTTCACGGCGTTCTGAGAATACGGCTGCAGTTTTAATCCCTGCGCGACCAGCTTCATAAATTGCAATAAGGTAAGCCGCATAACAGGTCAGGCACCAATCTAGAGCGATGAGTTCACGCGAGACATTCGTCTTGATTAGCGAAATTAGACAACCGCTGAATGCAAATCTCTGCTATCCCAGACAAATATGTGCTAGGCCGCCATAAATGTGACTAGAGAACAAAATATAGCAAATTTAAACCAAAGCTTATGTGACGTACAAGGTAAACACGTCAAATAAACAGTATATCATGTCAAATTGTGTGTGTTTGTGTGTGTGTGTGTGTGTTTTCTGTGCGATTTCCAAAGAATCGATGTTAGCTGTCACTGACTGTCAAACATGCGGCAACACAGCACAAGCGTCATTCTATCTTACAGATCATATCCCCGGAAGTACTGATAATATCAGTAATAAAACTTGTACTTGCCAAAGTATAAGACTGTAGACTACATCAGATCTACGCAGCATTAGTGTGTAATAATTAAGATATCTTCTTTTTATATCAATATAAAAAATGAAATGTGATTAATCACTGGGACTTATCATCACTTCCAGCAACGAGCGAAAACGAGGAGGCGATTAATGGAGAGAATGGATGACATGCTTGGACGCATACCCTGTAGTGCTATAGCGTACTTGACACAAACCGGCTGCCCTCATCGTTCACATAATATCTGCCGTAGGGACTACAAATATTAAATTCCGATGAATTTTCCAAATCACGACCAGCTATTGACTTTAGAACCAAATCAGATTCGAATCTTCTTCATTCTTCGTTGGTCGTGTTATAGTTGCAGTTAATACAGGTATAAAGTTTAAAAATGGCTAATGACCATGCTATACTGCTTGAGTAAGGTATATCAATGAAACGTCATATTAAATTAATCGTCAAGAAGCAATCGTGCCATGCATATGATAATCAATATTGCCGCCCACTGATTGGGATGAATTCCTCTCTAGAGTCAGAACATTAGTGGTTCTGGACCACATATTCTTCGGTGGGGGTGGGCAGGAGCGGTTCGGTAGTGTTTTTACCACAGGATTGGTCAACTGGCTCCTACAGACCACTCTCTTGCCTCCCCCACCCAATGGTCGGGTTCCGGTAGCCAGCGACTGGGGCCCGCCCCCAAACCTCGGCTTGCCCCAAAAACAGACAAAAACACACAGAATGATACTAAAGTATATAACCTCATAACCGATGGATAAGGACTAGGCCAATGGGCCTTAGGTATGAAATATGCGCCTTGGCGTTCGCACAATAATAAGTACCAGATGGTGCACCATGCACGCATTGGGCGTGGGGTCACAATACCGTGCCCCTGCCACAAGTGAAAAGTGGGGACGCATCGAGGCATGGCTTTTACCCATAATATGGTGTGGCACGTGTAAGGAACAAAAACGCACCCGATGCATAGTAACGGCACTCATGGCCGAGCTTCTTGCGGGTGCCGCCCTGTCAACGCCATGTTCCTTTGTATAACACCTTAGTGAATACACCTTTTGCGCCTTATATTATGTGGTTGTCAAGCCGCATGTTGATTACAGAATATCCTATATGAACTCATTCCGGAATAAATAAAGAATCGTTTGCGGACGCGCCTACACCCGCTGAGATATCAACCATACCTTCCACCTCGGCCAGAGAAATAGGAAGTTACATGGGGACTAGTTCGACCCCATGCAAGCGCAGCAAGTTATTAAAAGCCGGGTCCACCCCAATAAGGCTCTGGAGCTACATGGGTAATAGGACACTTCCCACGAGGCTCCCTAAGTGCCAACCAAAATACCTTCCCAGAGGTCGTGCACCTACAAAAACACTGGAAACTCACCACAGCGATTCTATCTCTTAAGATCCAGCTTCTGAAACCCAACCGGACAGAAGCGGGAAATACACCAGCCCAGTGACTTCATTAGGCATGTTTTGGTACTTGACGGCCGCAATCTTGATGTCGACCATCCCCTTCCAAAAGCCCCTGGGACTATATATGTATATTGTTTGCATGCGACGAGTCATGGAAACCATTGTAATATCCAACAATTACTATCGAAACTAAATATATAATGACTAACTCGGCTTGCGATATGGGAGCATGCGCAATGGAACATCCGGAAAACATGAGCAGCAAAATAAATGAGCACATCAAGCGGCATGAATGAAAAACAAATATAAGAACTTTACTACCATCCTTGTGTTTCCAGCAGAATCAACCTGTTAGAAAATCATCGCTCAAAACTCACTACACAGGTTGTTGCGGCATACAACTCACAATGCAAAGCAGATGACAGTGTTTCGAATTACTTGGCGTGACCATGCCGATCGCTGGCATTCCCAGGATAATGAACGTCACCACACGTCCTTTGGTGATCTGACAGCACACAAGTCTTATAGGTGGGGCTCGGGCTCCAGTGGGTAGACATGTTTTGTCTACCTCCGGAAAGTGCTCATAGATGGCAGCTCCGACCTCCTGCTGCTCGGTTATCTACTAAGCCGACCATACCTGCTCGTTTACCACATCGTGGCGCTGGCATGCCTCACCCACTCGTGAGTTATGTAGCATCTTGAGGATCAAATTGTTTCTACTGAAGGCCAGGGCACAAGAGGGCTCCCCTCTCCCACGAGAAATTTAAAACCTATATAAATCTGGTTTGCCTTTTGTTTGATAAGCAAGTCCTTTGTGGCCATTGCAAGTGTCACATGGCATGAAGTCAAGATAATAGGATGCCCCTTATAGAGCCTTTTTCTAGATTTGAGAGGAGTCCACAATGAGGTTGGAAACAACCACAGCATGTTGACGGGCTTTGTACAATTTTACAATCGGTACTTGGGGTAGACATAGCGCAGCACTTTATAGATGTACTAGCCCATGTCACCGGCAATCCAGGAGCCCATATAGCCACGGCAGCCGCGACATCACCCTTTGATACACCCTTGTGAGACGCAGCTGCTGCTCCTAGGCAACCTTGACCTAGTCCTAGCGGACCTCACTAAGAAACTAATTCTGGTTGGCCTTTAGGTCTGCAGAATCACTACGCCCCATGGCAATCTTTCTCGTTTTTCCGTGGGTCACGTTCAGGGTTGGACTCAATTGTTATCTCTCCACTTCATTCGAAGTCATCGTTGCTTCCGCTGACATAAGCAATTTCGATGTGGATTTGTTGCTTACCAGACGATTTGTCTCTACACTGCGTTTGTTTCGGTTGTTGTGAGTGGGGCTAAAACGCAGAATAGCATAATCCTCGGCTACGACCGCAGCCAGCCTGTCTCTCTTGCAAGCCATGTCTTGAGCCCCTGGAATGGCCAGGGGTGCAGGAATACTGGGGTTTTCATGAGTAGTGCATTATGATAGAGTAGACACTGTAAGTATCTGGTTAACGATGCTATATGGCTCTAAATCTAATATATGTGTACGCCACTCAGGCATACCTACAAACGCAGCTGTCACGAGCGTGCATACGGCCATCGATCTGCCGGAACAACAGTACATGCGGTAAGTTGATCCATAATTTTTGTGTGGTTGGTGCCTGCTAGTTGCTAGCGAACAACTTTGATAGTCCAGATGATCTGTGGCATCTGAAGATGAGATGGGTGTAACAAATATGATGATGGCTCGAAATTATGATACCTGGATGAATGTGCTTCAATTGCAGAGCAATGACTAGGGAGAAAAGCACGTAACTGATGAATGCGAATATATTTTGAGAGGACGGATTAGATGTTATTCGTATTTTGCCTAGGTCCACATATGCTCGAATTGAGTGATAACGATGTTCGTGGAGATATTCAAACTGAGATCACTCAGTACTTTAGTCAAAAAACCGGGGTATTAAAGTCGCTACACATTCCATAGGGTTAGTCAAACATCAACCAATACATCGATATACCGCTATGATCGCTCGATTTTGACGGCCGCTATGATCTGCAGGTGTGAGCGGTGGCCCGCTATGATCTGAAAGTTTGATAGATGGCCCGCTATGATCTGATCATAAAGAGGTGTGAGAGATCGTCCGCTATGATAAGTAGTTGCTGGTTTGTTGGGCTGCAATGATCTGTAGATTTAATTTCGCAATATGTGAATCTAATTGATCTCAGCACGCACCGAACCATCTATCAATAATATGGTAGGCATTTGTGGTAACTCCTTGTTGATTTTAGTAGCTGAGGCCAGCAAAAGGTGAGAAAAGAATGATCTTCATTATGAAAGCATCAGCTTCGCATTGAGTCATTTGCTCTTCTCAAACTCATCACGATTGATCGATGATATTCTGTTGTCACTTCTGTGCATTGATTTATCCTAATACTAGTATTTGACCGACACACGCATCCTTCTAGTATGCAATGCAAACAAGATTAGGTTGCATGCTACGTAGCAAGAGTGCAAAAAATCTATGCTACATAATATTGCTGAACTATATCACCATAACAACGTTACCGAAATGTATCATTGATACTGATGTAACTGAGTAGCGGTGGCGGCTCGGGAATCAGCGAACTATTGGATTGATTTATTCTGGCATCCGACCGCACCTGCATGCGGAAAGGATAACCAAGACGGCCCTGTTACAGTTGGAAACGGATGTTGGTACCTTGCCCCGCGGCCCTCGATGCATTACACACACACACACATATATATATATATATATATATATATATATATATATATATATATATATATATATATATATATATATATATATATATATATATATATATATATATATATATATATATATATATATATATATATATATATATATATATATATATATATATATATATATATACTTGCCCCCTGCTTCAGAATAGCCATGTACATTTTATGTTACCCTTCAAAAAACTCACAGCTTAGTGAGCAGCTTTCTAGTTATATGGTCATTAGTATAGTTAACTATAGCTAGAAAAGCGTGGTAGCGTACGCATGCATCGTGAGCATCTCTGATATATTTGAACGGACCCATTGCTATTTCGGCGGGAATGATTCCAAGAGCAGTGTATTAACGGCGCTGCATGCAATACTAAATACGCTTTAAAAATGAGAGTAGTTATGTCAACAACCGCACAGATTGGCGTTGGTTGTTAATGCACGGCAATACAATTGTGTATTGATGGTCAGCAAATTTTACTGTCTGGAACGGTAGTTGAAGGCCTTTGCGGCTACAATTCATATTCCATATAATTAAGCATTTGGTTACACCACTTGTATCGAATGTGGTGCTGAAGCATGTGTTAAGGCTTGCATGTCATTTGGGTAGAGAAGGGTCTCATTCTCTTGACACTATCAAGGTAGGGGGAATGTACGCGGTTTGCTGACAATATAATGTTATTTAAACAAGCTTATTGTGGCCTTCCAGAAATTGTCTGACCACGGGTACCTTTTATGGTCTAATGTGGTTTTCTGATTACTTTTTGCTGATGACGGACATTTCGTCATTAATGGTTTGTGAGGGCTGCGTGATATCATCACGTAAACCCTCTGTTTGTCTTATATATATGTTAGCATCAATTGATTTGTGTTTGATTACTGCATCGGATAGATATTAAAATGATTAATCATACTTGTTACACGGTTCAGCTTTGTTTAATCACTACCTCCAAAGCAGAACAAGTACAGGTAGGCAGATAAAATAAATACAGAAAGCAGTATGACAAGCTAGCGAGAACGGCATTGCCATATAATCTACAAACTGCGATCACTGAAAACCCGAGCATGGGTGTAGCAATTTCACTGCTTGTTATACACCTTTTAGACACAACAGTTCATTATAATTGCACCGTATGATCACACGGTCGTTTTGCTTTTGCCATGGATAACATGTTAATCTAATATCAATACGGACAAGTCTCATTTTTGTATGACTGGTGATTGACCCAACATAACCTATTAAGGCCTAGATGGCTAACAACAATCATTATACTTGCCACATGTAGTGTATCAGTTATGCATTATCGCACTCGGTGCTACAATCAAACCCATTATTGATAGGTGATTACTAATAAACGGCGATGATCTAGTTATAACATCACCAGTATAGTTGGTTAATTTACATAATATATCTTTACGCTAATCAAAATGTCTTGACATCTCAGCTTATTTATTGGCATTGAAATGCCAGGGGTTTATCCGCTGTGACCTGAAAACGGTTCATTTTTTATGATCATTTAACGATTAGTTGCAAAGCTACTTGGAGCAATAAAAGGTACAGCTTCACAAATGAGATAAGTATATTATTGCATTTTTCTCATTCTATGTTAGTCTTGAGTTATGTTACGAGCAAGTATGTGGCTGTATATATATCAGATGAAAAACATCTGCCGTTTCAGTATGTAATATACTTCATTTGCAATAGTATAGGTCTCCGGCATAAATCTTATTAATTACTGAAGCTCTATATTTGCTGACATCAAACAGGGCAGCACGAAAACTGTCATGGTGGCGGCGATGTATGAATGTGGTTCCCTCGGGACATAAAACCGTCATAACGAGGATACTTCAAAAACTCATTACTGAGTTTTATGATTGACCTTTACTGGAAGAACGTGTCCAGTTCTCAATCAAGTTGTGCCTGCTATCTACCCTGTTTAGTAACCTATGTATTGCTGTTAATGCTAATTTGTATTTCGGTTGATGCATGCTGATCGTTGCCTGCTAGTTTTGTTCTTAGAGTACAGCCTATTCGATGAATTAAGGCGAGTTTTATGCTACCAGCTGAATGGCATAATGTTACCTACCCACATAAATGTTACACAATGAATAGGCCATGAACGCCACATTGCCTATTTTTAATGGGATATCTTGTTTTTGCGGACGGAATGGTGATAGATACTGGCGATATATTCGGCATTCCCTTCACATCAATCATTTGCTATGATGTTCATACAACACGGGCGCGTCAGCTGCTACCATATCTACCACGTTATCCCATTTATTGACACTAACGATAATGCATAAAACGTATCATACCCTGCATGATAATAATTATCGATAATGTAGATGGTGCAAACAATGCAACTCCAGGCCGAGGGAGTCCATTAATACATAACACTTCGTGAATGAGGTATCCATAATGCTATACCATGTTATTGCATTGTGACTGTGCTGTTTGATTACGAAAGTTCTCATCTTAATAAAGAATGATTACTGGTACATACCGATCTGTGCATCTTCTTTCCCGTGGCTATTCGTGAATTAAAAATACTTTTTGCATGTGTCAGCTAGCACTAGGGGACAAGCTCTTTATTTGCTGACATCAAACAGAAGCGGCAGTACGAAATCGGTCATGGGGGCGCCGATGTATGAATGTGGTTTGCTAGGGATGTAATACCGTCATAACGAGGAAACTACAAAAACTCATGACTGAGTTTTATGATCGACCTTTACTTGAATAACGTGTCCGGTTCTAAGTTAAGTTGTGTCTGCTATCTTACATTTTTGTCACCTATGTATTGCTGTTAATGCTTATTCGCATTTCGGTTGATGCCGCTGATTGTTGCCTGTCAGTTGTGTTCTTAGAGTACAGCCTATTCGATGAATTCAATTAAGGCGAGTTTTATGCTACCAGCAGAATGGCATAATGTTTCCTACCCACATAAATAATACACGATGAATAGGCCATGAACGCCATGAGTGTGGCCTTCAGCGGGGAGGAAATATATGCCTCTTTTTTAATGGGCTGCCTTGTTTTTGCGGACACAACGGTGATAGATACTGACGATCTATTCGGCATTCGCTTCATACCCATCATTTGCTATGATGTTCGTAAAACACGGGCGCGTCAGCTGCTTCCATATCTACCACGCCATCCCATTTATTGACAGTAACGATAATGCATAAAGCGTATAATACCATGGCGAATAATCGACAATGGGGATGTTGCAAACAATGCAACTTAAGGCAATGGGAGTCGATTGACATATAACACCTCGTGGATGAGGTATCCATTATGCAATACCATGTAATTGCATTGTGAATGCGCTGTTTGACTACAAAAGTTGTCATCTTATATATGTATATAAAATATATATATATATATATATATATATATATATATATATATATATATATATATATATATATACATATATATATATATATATATATATATATTAGATATACATATATGTTTATATATATATATATGTATATATATATATATATATATATATATATATATATATATTTATATATATATTTATATCAGTCAATCAATACTTTTAGTGTGGATAAGGAAGGATATTATTACACGTATCAAGGAGCCTCGTTTCGAACTTTTCCCATCTTAATACTCTACAGTCTCTTCACACTTTGAAGTATATGGCTAATCCATACAGATGGTGGACGTTAAGGACAGTATGGTGTACTTGATATGCGAAAAAGCCGCCGACAAAAGTCAACACTACGTGATTTGACTTGAAATCTTTTTAGACGAATGATCCGATTGTAAGCTTCGTGAATAACGGTCTCAAAAACCAGATCAATAGAGTGTTTCGTTATCCTTGGACAACTGTGACCAGCCAGTCACATCTTGACAGGACACGGGAGATTAATGACAAGAGCGATGTTCGAATTTCGTGAACCAATGATACCACGAGAATAAGTGTTTTACTTTCATTGAAGTTTAATCAATCAATTAACCTTTGCTTTGGGTTTGCACGGTTACGATCACTCGGCAACCGTCGACGACTGAGACAAAATTGCTTTGTCAGGAATAGTCAAATATGCTTTCATTTTCGGTTGCAATCATAGAAAACGACCCAATTAGAATGCGTGTTTTTGTTATGTTTCTGAATTGAAGCGATATTGCCTGCTAACTGGGTGGAAAAGTGTACGAAGCCTTCACCGAAGTAACTGACTGATCACAAGTATCGGTCAATTTCCACTCGTCTGGCATGGGTATTGGTACGTTTAAAATAATGGTTATTGTAGATATTGATTATCATAAATCACTCAATTTGTTTCTCGAGATATTTGGTCCAGAAGCGAAACAATTGATGAGTATCACGTTCACTATTTAAAACATAAGGTTTGTGTATGAGTAACAATCGCTCTCCGTTTCGACTCAGAAATAGAGACGGAATCATGCTAAACTACTAAGTATGCATATTTCATAGTATTGAATTCGCGAATTCTTATAACTTTATTTATAAGATCTCACTTTGCAGATTTAATTCAGCCAACAATTGCACGCGATGCGAGACATGAGCGCAAAACAATGCGTACAAATATGCCCCACTCCTGTTTCGAGTCTTGGTCCTCACAATGCTACATGCATATCGTTTAACAAGCATCATTTGAGACAACTCTCTCTTGCTATTTGTTGCTGGGTATTCTGGCAATTTCCATGATCAGTGCTAGCTTTGATTTAATCATAGGCATTTTGAATATCAGTCTGTGGAGGCTGCTGCGAGAACTAAGGATGCAGCTACCAGTTTGCTTACATTTTGTATGGATTGGTCTTGACCATTTATGAGAGGCTCAAAGACCTCTGCGTCACATTGACGCCCACATTCCCAAGCCCATTCTACACTTATGATATTTCATCAATACATACGAGATGGGCAATCCACATCACTACGTTTCGGGTCGTTAGCTGAATTGTCTGAGAAAAGCGCAATTACTCTTTGTGTTTGTCATGAGATTGATGTATCTGCCTACTGCGGTTGACTGCACGTGGCGGAGATTAGTTCAATATTTTATCACTCAAGTGGTTCAGCTTACATGACGAACGAACATTCATGGTGAGTCGAGCTGTGCTTTATAGCCTCTTGGCACCCTCTATCGCTTACGCTGTATATCAAGTGAAGGATGATAAACCGTCAAATGTAATTTGCGGCGTCATAAAAGACGGTGTTTGCAATCATGCTTTGTCCCGACTCCCGCATTTTCTTTTTTACATAGAACTAGATAAATTCGTCAAATACTCCGGACACAATGAAGTCGGATTCATACATATTTTTATCACTTGTTGTTTGACTCTGCATCAAACCCCATAGAAAGCACAGCGTGCTGGGTGTGGCTGAAACTTGAATCGAATATGCAGCAGCATGATAAAATGGCGTTAATATGTCTTTCAAACTATGCCCATGGAACAATGTATGATATTCCAGTCTAACATCTGATCATAAAAGGCCATTTTGTTCAAACACTTTTATTAATTTCAGTTTTGTGTGGCTCTTCTATCAATCCGATTTAATCGAACAGCCAGTAACAAAGATTGCGTTTTGCTTGCACGGTAGCGACTTTCATCAAGGGCTGCCATGAATCGTAGGACATGACAGCTAATTTTGGTTGTAATCATAGGAAACGGCAAATAAATCCCGGGGCCGCCCAAGGTCTCTGTTTTGAGGCGATATGATGAACGACCCTCTCAGCAAAATCACCAAGGCCCCGTCTTTGGGCGTGGTATTTTCGAACAGATCAGTTTGCGTGATAGAATGATTAAAATGTTGCTTCTTGAAAAGCCATTAATGTATCATGACAATATATATAATGTCTTTCTTTGCTGCTTGATGTGAATTTGAAACCGCGGCTTTAGTTCCCACCACTCTACCAAAGTGTATGCTGCCAGGCATCTTCGTGTATTATACACTGAGGCATGTGCTCAGGTTGCATCACGACAGAGGCAAGTACTAAATACAGCTAATTGTGGACAACAACATCCGATTAATTAACAATTTACTGTATTAACAAACGCCATAGTGACATGCACACGAGCCGAGCATAACAGTACGCAAAATAGCCAGCATTAGTAGATATATATCTACATGTATTTATGCAAACTTCTAGGGATTGATGCTAAATATAAATGGTTGAACTGAATTGAACAAAGCAATTAGATACGAGCTCTAGCTGTTAGAAGTGTGGTTCCAGCAAGCGATAAACTAGCCTAGTGTCATCAGTACCATCTGCGCCTACCCTGACCCGTTACATTTTCATGCTAGGATAAATTAATTATATCAACCCGAAACACAGAATAGCCTTATAGATTGAAATCATTTCGGACAAAGTATGATTCATAGAAGGTTATATATGCAGTTACGATTACAGTTGGTGCAAGAACGTGGTTCGCTTCTGAGTTCACAAATGTCGATCCAAACGAAACCCAAATTATACAAATTATTATGAACAACATGTAGCCGAAATACTTCGACCATCACGCCCAATACTGTGCCCTGCCATATAGCGATCAATTCATAGTTTCCGGGGTCGTTATCAACACTTGCATACGTAATAGGTGCACTGCTGATGACATTGCGATATATGCGCGTAGACAATGCATATTTTTATTGCTAAAACGAAGTATTACCTTTGTAAGTTGGACAACAATGTAAGTAACTTCTTCTGTAGGATATAGTCAGTTAAGCTTGCCATTGTTGCTGCTGTTTCTTATTTTGCCTGCCTTTGAAAATACGAAATTTTTTAACAAAGTTATACTCGATGCATATGCTGAACATATCCTTAAGACTGAAATGATATCCGGAAATAATGGCAACATATGCATGACAAAATCCTTGGTTGTGGCCATTTAAGCAACTCCTTGCCAAATTATGGTCCTTTATGGCACTGTATCAGACGCTTCACGTGCTTCTACTAGTTTGCATTAATGCCGAAATTGGCACTTTTCAACCAGCTAAGGGCGGAAGCGGAAATGAGGCACATGTGATGATTGCCACACTATAGAAACAATGCCTCAACAAGGCGCAGTGTATAGACTTGCTTATCGTTTAAAACATACACCCAGTGTCGTGTGATTAATGATAGAAGTGCTTTAGCCAGTTAGCAGCATCTGCGTGATCTTAGGGATAAAATATGTTATTAATTTGGTGCGCAGTATGCTTATGATATTATTTTTAATCACATTTGTATTCAAATTAGGACATATGCCTCCTTGGGTATAGCTCGCTAAATGTGCTGCCTCCTCAAATGCACGATAACGGAACTCATTGCCGGACTGGCAGTCGTATCATATATCAGGTTTCCATGCAGTCAATCGGTGCATAAGTCATGCGAAACGCTGGCGACGCTAGCAATCATGCCAGCAAACATCAATTTAAGCAGTATCATGTGTAATCTATTTTGAATATATATTGAAATATTTGCTTGAATCGATTATTCCATTTGCGATAATGATGAATTCGCAAACCCTATGCCCAGATGAAAGCACACCTCGCAAGCGTTGAATTCGTCGACATGACGATTTGCAGGCTCCACGAAAACAGGCCAGGCAGCCCAAATGACTTCTCTCCCTCATCAAGGTGGCGCTCCCTCAGGGCACAACATAATCCATTGCAAAATGGGATACCTTATATAGCACTAAAGACCACGACAGGAATATATTTGGCGAAAATACGACAGGTGTCAATAGACTTGATGCTTGCAGCAGAAAACGCATTTGAAGCATTGAGCAATATATTCAAATACAGATTTATTTCGCTGAGAATAACCAAGAAGTCTTGACCAGGATAAATCTCACGATAATCCCCACCCCTTAAATCTCAAATCCTCGCAACTGAGATACATATATTGCAGGCACTTAGATCACTCTTAATATGACCATGTGCAGTTTGTAATAATGTTCCTTTGTTGTGTGAGCTCTTATAACGGATATTCTCTTTTAATTATCAGGCAAATGCTTTGTTATTTAGTTTGTCATAGTTGCATTTGAAATGATAACATTAAATGTCACCACCGGAATGGGTTGCAGTACATCAAACAGCATTATTTTCGTTAGCATTTTCTTTACAATGCTGGTTCCGATTACGACAGAAACAATCAAGTAGCGATAATTGCATTTCAACATAAACAATTTTCACGACCCATTATTATCATTTCTCAATGATAACTACAAACAACACACAAATTCTTTCGTCGGCTAGAGACTATTCCGTCTTGCACAAAATTAAAACTGATACAGTGGTTGTTCGTTTTCTTACAATTGCAATTCACACGTGATTTGATTGCCATTGCACATTTGTATTTATTGCAATGATCATTCATCTGTAAAAACGTATCTAGCAATATGTGAGTCCTCGTGATAACAACCACTTTTCCCCATCATGGATTTCCGTTAGAAAAGAGATTCTTGGCGGATAATTAAATGCACAGTGATATGCATCTTCATATAGCATGGTTTATCCGATAATCGACGATGACTATAAACTGGAGGCACATATTTAGCTATCGGCATTGAGTGAATAATGTCGTGACTTTTTTCCAAGGAAAGAATCCCATGAATACAGTCCATGAACAATATTTTAGATATATGCAGTAAAAGCGTACTAAATGTTTACACAAGAGGCTTTACACATTTGAATCCACACATCGTTGTGCCCATGGAATCTAAAAGGCTGGTGATGCCTTATGAGACAAGGAAAGTCTGTTGTCATTAGACTAAATGACTTCCATATAAGCAAGCCGCTCAGTCAATTCCTTTTCGTCACAAACGGCATTGATGTATTGCAGCATTTAGCAGCATGTTGATCATCCGAGGATATTCATGATCAACGTTCAATTCACCAATATAACAACTGAGCTGGGATGGAACGGGAGGTACGGATGGCATAGTATTTAAAATGTTTTTTGATGTATAAGGATCAATGTGCCAGTCCGGAAACATCAGCCCGTATTAAGCATCTCGGATACTGTTCCAGTGCTGTCAGAGATAAAGTGAATACATGTTCCGCAACAAAAATGAGTGCTTGATCAGGTTTCGGAAATGTGACTGGAATGACAAATATGCATTATGTGAGTCTCAGCCCAGTTACGCAAACACACAAAATATAACCTTTAATATTTTGACTAGCTCAGATAGATAACGGCTCAATGGATAGCGATCGTTATGTTCCTTTTCAATGAATATAGTATCTTGTCTTTGCGTCTGGTTTATATATTTAAGAAGCAAAACATTAGTCTTCTTTTAACAAAGGTTGATGCATTAATCAACATAGCGTTGTAACAATTGTATACCGAGAATAATTAGACGTAGTCGATATGGATTCCTAGCTTGTCAACGCGGGAGCAGATGAGGAGCAGGTAGCGAGGTTTTAATTACATGCTTATATGCCAGTGACTTGTGTTGGGCAGATAGGTCCATGATTCGACCAAACATCTGTACAATTATTGATGCAATTTGACGCACAATCAACGGCGAGACACTTGACTCGTTGAAGATGAGTTTCACTGATTTGTTTGAAGAAGCTGAAAACATCAGCGAGACAGGGTAGTTTTGTCATATATGGCGTTAGCTATCATTATGAAATCTTACAAGGAAGTACTATTATGATAGATTGGCCGACCTTGGGTTCAACTATTTCGCAACTAAACTAGGCATGGATATTAAAAAACTATCACCAGCCCGTGCATTTGCTTTGGCATTCGCGTATGCAATGTCTGCTATAATCAGTGCTGAATGTGTATGGGTACAACGGGTAAATAAGGGACATAATAAGATACTAAGGCTTATGGGCTTAATGTGGATTAAACGGCAAAGTTTCCAAATCATGATACGCTTGTTGAATAGAACACGTTAAACAGACTAGATTGAAAACTATTTTATAATCGGGAGTGTCAATTGAATCAACACCTCAAAGTGCATGACATATTATATAGAAACACAATATACAACGATTCATCCCAAACAGAAAAATTTAGAAGGAACATTTATAATAATTCATTAGGGATACAGAATTGCAACTAAATTGTGAATGAAAAAAACCGTATGTTGCACTGTTTACTTCAACAATGACCAAAAGTGTTGTCCACAAATTGCTGATCGTAAATGACAATCGTTGAGGATTGGTCCATAGTGGTTTATGCTCTAATATTTATTGTCAACACGTTGAGGAGACATGCCATAGCAAAATGACATTGTCCAAAATGAATAAGACAATCATTGTCTACAACAGACCATTTTTTGTTTGAGTTCCTGTCACAACCTGACTGAAGCAACGGAACAAACAGTTGCCATCGGGTTCGACTCTGCAGGTCCTGAGGGGCTGATTGATTAGAATGTTGCATGTACCGGATCCATATTTTAACTTGGTGAAGCGTTATAAATCCAATTCTTTTTTTTTTTCAAAGGAAATTTTGCCAATCTTAGCAAACAGGTGTGACTAATGTTGTGGGTAGATGTGGATTTTGTGATATCTAGTGAATTATCAACTACAGATTTTGGTGAGGTCTCTTTTAGAGGTTCGGTCCGTTTTGAAGCTGCGGAATTCTGAGGTCATTCACAGGTTTTGCGCTTTTTAATTGATGAGGATGATTGTTCAACATATCAGGATGAGGTTGGTGGAATTTATTTTCTTTTGTAGTATTTTCTTTTGATTTGAAAGTCGGTACATAGCGCTCCGTAAAAAAAGCCCTTTGTGTCCACGCAAGTTAGATTCTTAAACAGAACATGATCGCCAGCACTGAATTGTTGTCGTTGCTTTTATTGTATGAACTTTAGCAATCATGCACGGTCCTAAATGGATTTTATGAATGGATCCTTGGTGGCAGGGTTCTAGCGCTGCCACAAGAACATTTGCTTGAGGATGATAAGCACTCATGTGTTGTTTGGTTCCAGATCTTTGTAAATAAACATACATCAATAAATCAGAAATCGTTTAGGGGTAGGATGAAATCGTTTTCAAGCTACTCCCGGTTGTAACTTGAATTTGATTTGATCCTACATCCCGTTAACCTGAACTCGATTTGAAGTTACCGGGGGTTAAGGCGGGATAAGTATTGTAAATCCCTTCACCGGGGAATGTAGATGACTATAATGTGAAATAGTAGTAGTAGCATTGTAGAAGCCTGAATCATGAAGCTTGCAATTTACCAGCGCAATATTTCGCCTGGTACACTTTCATTTGACATACCGATTCCGTGTCATCATTACGTTAACTCATCAGATCACTACATGCTTTAAGCATGTGAGTAGTACTTTGGCTGCCTTCTTGCATTGAATATTGTGACTGGACAATATTCGCTCAAGTGTTTGGCTCTATTTGAAGCCTGCAGGTCACAATGATAATGGCTTGCGATTGTCATTCCAAACCACACTTTACCAGCGTCCGCGCTAAATGACAAAATCAGACGATGATACTGTCGTGCGTTTACTATCGGATCAATGGTGAATGTATTTACGATGCTCACAGAATGGTGCTAACCTTAAACTTGTATGATAATACGCCTATCATGTAGTGCTCAATGCTAAGTGAAGCATTTGATGCCCCATTATATATCTTGTTTGCCGACAGTCGTTATAATTCTGCTATGAAAGCAATCTCAGAAAATACACAAGACCAACAGTACTACTAATAAGAGGCACAGAGACGGATGTCTATCACACGACAGCGAGCGAAATATCATCACGTAGTGAATCACTCATTATGTAAAAAATGTAACACAAACCTAAAAAGCATAGGTTAGATATTGCGTCACAACAAATGACCATAGAACACACTAGTTGCAGCAATGTACTCCAACAGCAGTATACACAGTATCTCCCCAAAGTGGCGATTTTCTGAACGTACACAGCATTGTCATGACGCCAGTGTATGATAATTTGGATGGAAAGATAGTGCAAAATTAATGACCCAGGATAATTTGAAAGCTTAAGCATTGATATTTTGATATATCAGTTGCGTAAAGATGTTCAGTTTATTGCAATCTCGTAATATTCACTGGAAATAATATGCGGCGAGGGTCGGATACATCCACACCAGAAAATATACTTGACCTTAACATTTTTGGGCATCATACTACCATAGGATTGTGTAAATGTCACTAAATCCTGGCGCTGTTCGTTGTCACTTTTATTGTATTACAAATTGCCCACATCTTAGCAAATTAGCCTTGCGATGGCAGTACGGCTTTAAAATTTCCAATACCAGTTTTGTGGATGTAAAAGTCATTTGAGCGTCATCATGCTTAAACATAACAGATTGTGAACACGATGTTTGGTATTGGGTGTTATTTTACGATTACCTGCCCCTACAAAACCTAAAAAATGGCTATTACGCCTGTTCGAAATAGGCACTTGCTTCCAATGCAGTCACGTGTAGAAATTTAGATATCTTCAGCGGGAATGCTGGGAAATTTGAACATTCTACAGGTTGTAGCGATCAAGTGGTGATTTAGGTCACTTTCACGAATCAGCCTACAAATATGGTTACCGATCATGTTTTCGTTACACCCTCATTGGTAGCGGCGTTCAAAATCATCCATATCTTAGCAGAAACGCTCGTCCTACTCCTCTGAGTGCACTTGAATTTATCAAGATGAGCATCTTGGATATGAACTTTGAGTAATATCCTGCGTCCCATTGTACCGTAGTTTGTCACCATCGACACAACCAACTCCACATAGATGGCTGTGGCAAGGGAAAAAAGTAGGTGCACAGCGGTGTGGAGCTCTGATGACAAATCCCCATATGTCAAAGAAAATCTTTATTTATAGCAGCAGGTGGCAAAAGTGCGCTTGGTTCGCATGCATAAAATACGCAACTGCATATACCGTATGCCGATGTGAGAAGGTACTGTAGAATATTCACGACAGACGATATCTTGCGCTGCATTTGAAATGTGATGTTATGCTAATTCTAGGAAAGCGCAATTGACTTCCAGCTTTGTGTTATGGCTTACCTTAGGATGATCGATCGCTCTAGCTCTCAGGGAAATTAGAACCTAGATCTGGCGTGGAAGTCGTCATCGCTCTATTCGGATGGTCAACTGTTATGATTTCCGTGTTTGAAAACATTAAATGAGCTGTCATTTCCAATGGAGCCATTGAATTGATCCACATAAACGCTACTTGCAGGCCAGACGAGAAATATAATTCAATATCTATTGATAATTTTCCACCTCTGTGTTGCTTCAAGCGATGGAAAAGGTAGTAAGCCGTCGACGCAGTGGTGTTTGTGCACTTAAACTGTGTGTTTAAAGACTAACAAACAGACTTCTGCTTTAACTGTTGTGGTGCAAACCTTTACGTGCGATACACTGATAAAATGCACGTATTTGAACCTGCCGTTCAGTGGAGACACACACACATGGTAGAACTAGTTGTTCGAGCGTCCATGGCTAAATGTATTAGAACGAAAGATGATACCTGTGGGCTGCATGCGATATCATGTTCACTCAAAAGTGCAGACATGACTTCCTTGCAGTGGTGTGCTTTCACGACTATTTCGTTAACCATGTAAACCCTTCTAAATGGATTTTAAACTAATTTGATTCAACATGCAGTAATGACAGATAACATTGAATGTTTTAATGCGTGCCTAATATTTTACACATAATATTTTGTTTACAGAACCTACCTGTATACTTCTTTATAAAACATGATATGACCTTTGACGCTGTTGGTCATCACATCAATCGGGGATGCCGTGGAATCCTGTTGTGCTGTGTACGGACTGCATGAAGGTAATGATGATTTCAAGTCAACGACCTGTTAGTGGCAGGCATTTAATTTATATATGATGAGTTAATTAGCTCTCCGGGGTATATGGTGCGATATTTTGGCCCGATCACGCCTAAACGACTTATTAGAGGACGCTAAGGGTTAATTACGGCATCGACGGAGGAAAGCTACTGCCAGTGGACGGAATTCTAGCGAGTTTAATCATCAAAATAACCATCTTATAAGTTATAAAGCTCTTCATTTATCATGAGGTGTTGTTCATGCGTTGGTGAAGTCGGCTAAACTTTATCATGGAAAAGTATGTAACTATTAATGTTTTTCTAACCAACTTGAATCTATTTATCTGA